>CM070693.1:4280000-4967500 GCA_036346265.1 Melocanna baccifera | reverse complement strand
GAGGCGGTGTGATGTGGTGGTGGATCCAACGACGATAGCTGCTGGAGATGAGGAAGATGGGCAACATGGGGGAATCTCGTCGAAGAGGAGGAAGAAGGGTGGCGTGAGGGTGGCTCATCGGAGAGGAGGAAGATGAGTTGTGCATGGGGTGGTTGGGACAGAGGGAGGGCAACAGTGGAGGGAGGAAATGTGGGGTGGGGTCAGTGGCGGCTGCTAAGGGTAGGGTGGGAGTAGAGGTAGGGTTAGTGTTAGGGAAGGGTGGGTTTATATATGAAGTGAGGGAGTGGTGTGGGTGGTTGGATATAGATCTAACAGCAAGAAAAATTATCTAAAACTTAACAAAGTTTCAAGCAACTATGCAATAGACAACTCCTTAAGATATTATGTTATCACATTACATGTGCTACTATCATATGCTACTTGATCTCTTATAATTGTTGTTTCAAACATTAACTCGGTTTCCAATACACACATTTGGCTATTATTTTTCTAATTATATATTAGTAAAATATTAAAAATGATGATATGGAAGTACTTTTGATGACAAATCTCTTGATGTCATATCCATGTGATAAATCTAAATACTTTATGTGCATATTAGTGGTCAAAGTTTTACAAATTTTATTGCGTGCATTTTAAATGGTTGCTTCAAATTTGGTAAACATATAGATTATCTGTACGTGTGATTGTTCAACAGCACATACAAATTAAGGGTGGATTCTTTTGGGTTGATGACTTATGGTTTATGGTTTAAATATTTGAATTCTGGCTATTCGTGAGATGCAGTATGTAGAGGAAAATAGTCGCATGTGAGTTTTGCTGGTATACCTGAACTTAGTACATTTTTACTATAATTTTTCTATTGATCCCGTTTTAAAAAACATACCATTTAAAAACTAGTTACTATAGACAGTACAAGCATAAGCTAACTTTAAGTCCAAAAAATCCCACCCTAAATTCGGTTCCGCGACTCAATTACTCAAAGAGTGTTTGGATATATGTGATTGCGGTGCTTCACTCTTTGAAAAATATCATCGGACATATCACCGGCATTTGGCTCTAGGCATTATGGTAGCGCTCAATTTGGCGTTGGCTTATGGTTTTTTTACTGTAGCTGGCTTTTTTTTATTATAGCTGAGTTGGTTTATTTGACATAATTAAATTTAAAAAAATAGAAAAAAAACATGTTAACCCATCACGGACAATGCAAAGGAATACGGAAAAAAAAGAAAAGGTAAAAAAACCCAAAAAATCTTTTAAAAAATCAGAAAAAATGAAATTACTGAATAGTAAAAAAGCAGAAGTCAGAAGTAGAAGTTTGTTTTAAGCCGTTTTGAGTTGTGCCATATATTTCGGTTCCACAGCTGATTTTTATTTTTCAAAACAACATCTTTTCCGTGTCATTTTACTGATTTTCATGTTATTCAAATACAATATATTTTTTATGAATGAATTATTACTGGTATACACTATTAGTTATAAGCTAAATCTGTATCCCTCTTTCATATGTAGGGATTGAGTTTTTTAGCTCCACCATAAAGCAAATTAAAAAGTGTTTCCACCATGTTTTTAGCCTTTTCCACGTTTGTTAGCTACGTGACCTCAACCCCACAACCACCCTCTAAAGCAAAGCTATTTAGTAATGCAATTATTGGACATGTCCATTTACTTTGGAGGGGAACACTTGGTTCAAAATGCTGCAAAGAAAGCGTGATGTACGTACGTATCGTGCACTCGGAAGGCCAGAAGCCTTTACAGTACTGAAGTTCGATTTGTAAATTTATCCTGTCTCGAAAAAAGATTTCCAATTTATCCATACTTTTATTAATAGGATTTCTCCGTACTTGAGAACTAGCACTATCAATTTTCTAGATTTTTTATGAGAGAAACATGATACCATTGACCAATTTTGTTCATTAATGTATAAATACCATAAGAATGCAAGAGATTGGTTGGTGCTAAAGTTTTACTTATTATTCCTTTAGAGTAGGTAGATCAATATGCATGGTTAGACAAACTATATATGGGACATAACAGCCAAACAGGCATAAACTTTGTTGTAGATAATAAATGGAAAAGGTTTAGTTTACCCCCTAAACTTGGATGCTCTGGTGGTTGGGATTACCGTGTTGAAATTATATTAAGTGTAAATTGACCAGTCAGTTAAGTTTACATGGTTAAGAACATTCATGCTTGCTCTCTAGCCATAGAGAGAGAGAGAGAGAGAGTAGTAGCAGTCATGCTTAATTTGCCAAATATTTCTTATACTGCCCCTTTCAGTTCACAAAAATATGTCGTTTTAGGGTGCACACAGTTAAACTTTTTAAACTTTAGTTATCAATATCTTTTTAAATATTTAGATTTGATATATAAAAAATATATGTAGATTCGTTTTAAAAAGTACTATCATAATATTATAATTTTATTGAGATTTATAAATGTATTATAATAAAAATTGATGGTTAAAGTTGCTTTTTGAGAACCATATCCATGTTCGACACATGTCTTTGCATGTCGTATATAGCACGAAGTACTATCATAGTATATAGCACGAAGGGCACGAGAACCACGAGATTTGCACTGGTCACTTCTCTATTCTCTGCCTCTTCTTTCCTTCTTCCTTCGGTTGCTTCTTTATTTCTGCGTGAAATACATGGCAGCTGCTTTAGGTTTATGGTTAGAGGGTTCAAGCCCCAAAGACCGCTCGGATAGTTTTGACTTAAATTGATGATTTTGCGAACTCTTAAAAGAAACACAGAGGAAAGGTAAAGTAATTTAACCAGTCATTACCTGAATAGTCGGTATTTGTAGACCTACCTACAAATTGGAGCGTGATTTCCTTCTGTTCCCGAGTTTGGATTCTTGATTCCAACAATTCCTCAAGATATCTTCCTCTCTTTCTAGAATCTTCTAGCATAAGCTCTACTTCCTTTATCCTCAGTTCGAACTCCTTATTTGCCTGCAAAGCCCCATTCTCCAATTCTTGAATATGTGTCTCATGTGATCTTCTTGCTATTGCAAGCTGTTGCCTGAGTTGTGATATTACATTGCCACTGTTCTCCTTGTCCTTCAGAAGGTTAAGTACATCTTCCTTCTCAGATTCTAACAGGCTGTGGCTCTCTTCATACGATGATTTCGCAGCTTTTAGCTCCAGCTTCAATTTCATAATTGTATGATTACTATCGTCTTTCTCCTTCATCAACCTAATGATTTCATCCTTGTACTTAATTGTCTTAGCTATACGTTCATCTGGCGATTGATTTCTGTCTTCAACCTTGACTTTCTTCAAGCTAACCACATCTTCCTTCTCCTCCATCAATCTAATTATTATTATACAGCTTTATTGGACCAAGCTCTTTTAGGTAAAGGTAGGAGTAGGACTCACTGCTTTCCCTTTGCTTGGCCGTCCCACTCGACCAACGGGCAAACATAATGGGACTATCGATCCCATGGTCAACTGTGTAAACTATTTTGGACGGTTCTGCACTACTCCCCAATTGATAGCTGTAGAGATGAAAATTAGCCATGGAGAATGTACAGGTTCTCGCAATTAAGTTTGTGTAGCTCATGTGAGATCATATTAATTTGGAGAGGCCGTTAGAAAACTCTAATTTGTACAAAAGTGAAATCACAAATAAATTGATGGAAAATGGAGGATAAAAGCTATAGATGTGCGTATAGATTTTTTTTTTTTTTACAAAATGTTTTGCAACATTTACCAGCTACTGTGTCTAAACACAAAGCGATAGCACCACTGTCATTTTCAAAGTAAAATAGCCAAAGGAATTAGTAACTGTTACTAAGTGGGATAGGGCTATAAGAAAAGAAAGTGTTGAAGTACTAACAATGGGATCCCACTAACAACATTGTACAATTATTTAAATCTTCTCTTCTATCCACCGTGACAACCACTCGCGCCTCTCTTGTCAAAGTCATATACGGAAATTTGAGATCGGAGGAGCTAGCCTTTTGTGATTTGAGAGGGATTTGATCTCCGTTGCGACGAGCCTGACCGATTATTCCCGCACTATCCCAAAATTAAGAAAAAAACACACAAATTAAGGTGCCTTCGACCGAGTCATTTGCAACACGCCATTCAAAAGGGAAGTTTCTTAGGGTTTAAGGGAGGATCGATGAACGAGCTCTGAAAAGGTTAGGCCATTGGGTATATATGCATTGGCTCAAATCATGGGAACCCAACAGGTGTCGCGATGTTCATCGCCAGAGAGCGACCTCCTTGAAATCCAGAGCAAGCCAGCAAGGCACGTCGACTGAGCCTGCCAATTGCATGATTGGCGCAACGAGTCGCTTTCTGTGCAGCGAAGAAGAAACCTAAGCCATCATCCCCTACCGGCCCCGGCTGTCCGTCGACGTAAGTAGTACGTAGCCAATTACAATCGATCGAAGCGCCCATGCCGCCAAAACACTGCAGCATCGCTCAACGTGCACAGCATTCGTCCAGATTCGGATGACTAAGGGTATCTCCAATGGTCCTAGCTAGCAACTAACTAGGAGACTTCCACATCATCAACCAAATAGCTAGCATACAAAGGACTGTCTATAAGGATAGCTATTTGATACTTACATGCACACACAGTCATTTATAGAGACTGCCTCGTTTTCTGTTATAGCCTAGTGCTTAAGGAAGAGCCGGTTCGATTTTTTTTGCATACTCTCTTTCCTCCACATAGGATTTATACTGATGTGTACATGCAAATAGCCAGCTGACTCAGACCATTGGAGATGCCCTAATATGCCTACGTGTTATGTTAATTACTCCTAGACGCTGCATGTCTTGTGTCACTGTGTGCGTTGTCTGTCTCGACGTAACGCGCTCTACGTTGGTCGCTGAACAATTGCTGCGTTTTGTTGCTCTCTCCAAAAGTCGACTACTCCACACTGCAATTAATATATTCATCGATGCAATTATTACTCGGGACAAAATCACTTCTTTGCTCCTTTCTTTTTTCAGAAGAGACGCGTACACGTGGCACTCCTGTTCTTCTAGTGTTCTTGCTTTGCTCGCTCCCGTCGAATGCAGCAATCGATCTGATCTGCACTCTGCTAAAGGAGGAAGAGGAGGAAAAATGAGCCGGGACCCTTTTGTTTTGTCGATACGAGCTTTTGTTGCTTTAATTAATTGTTATCCGATCAATCGGGCACTGTTGATCGAATGCTCTAGAAAAGAGGAGCTAGTACCGATGAGTGTTTATGTAAAGACCATGTGGTGACGGTGAGAGAAATAAGTATATGACATCGTTTATATTGATCGAGTTTGATTTTTGTTAAATAGCATTTCAGCCCTGTTGAGATGTTCTAAGAGGAATCAGTTTTGAATTATTTTTTGTGTTTTAGTTGTGTTAGTCACAAGAGTCCATACAAATGTTAGTCACAGAGGAATCCATACATGTGTGAATCATAGCCATGTCAATGCATCTGGTTTGGTAATGAAGAGTCAAGTTTTTATCATTTGTGCTTAGATCAATTGCTTATTTTTTAGTGTGCAGGTGCTCGATAATTGTTATGGCCGGTGGTAAGACCAAGGCTACAGAAAGAGTTCTGAGACCATAACGTGCCACATAAGTTCAGGTGGAGCAACATCTCAAGTCGAGAAGCATGGCAGAAAGATATGTCGTAAAGAGCCAGTGCATGCATGTGATGTGCCAAATGCATTTGTACGTTTTAATTGGTGATGTTTCTCGGAGTATGCATATATAACCTTGATGGTAAGGCGTTGGGAATCACGAACTATAAAATGATATTGGTGTGCCATGGGACTTGGGTGTTTCAAGTAGTACAGCCTCGATGTAGACGTACGATCTTGGCGACAAGGACATCACCACTTCTCTTGAGATTTTATGGTGCCAAAGACGTATAAGCGGTGGAGGTATCTTCTAGAGATAAGATCTCATCTATCTAAGTATGATCTAGAGGAAGTTCTTGAGTTTACTCGATTTTTCTCAAAAGATATGTGACTTTCGGGTTTCGCTCTTATGGGTGTTTTGGATTCAATTTGTGTTGTGTTTTAGCTTACTGTGACATGTAAGAACCCATCCCAAATCACCTAAATCATTTAAGGCTCACGAGTAAGAGCATATCAAAGTTTTTCTCTTGTACCCGGTTTTGGTACACCCTACACTCAAATGAAATAGGTCACAACTTTGGCAACAATTCTCTTAATCGTTGATTGGAATATGTTCGTAACATCCTAGAGAATGTGCATGCCAAATTTTATATTATTTAGATCATCAGATCAAAAGTTATATGAACTTTTAGATTTAAAACAGCGTTGATTTTACTGTTCATAGTGGTCTGACTGCTATGAAGCTTCCGATCTGACTGCTCTTAGCCAGAGGTCCAATCATTGAGAACGTCCGGTCTGACCCATTCTAACCAGAGGTCTAACCGGCATGATTTTGAATTTTCAGGATTTTGCATTTCTTGGCTCAGAGCTTTGATAGAGTATGAATTTGGTTTTTTATGTATGTTGTTGTTAATATTTAAAAGAAAATTTTAAGAGAGTCATTCACCTCCTCTAATTTACCGTACTCGATCTTACAATACTTTACAGCACCAAGCAAAAAACATCCCTTGATCATGAGCGCGTTGAGATGTGAGGTGTACACGTTACTGCTTAATTTTTTTTGTGTAATCTCTATTGTGGCGCGTCCACGTGTAGTGATTAAGCAAGCACCTTAATTATTTATTTGGTTGATTGCAAATCATTTGACTAAGGGAGAAATGTCGTGTTAAGGATTGTGATTTGTATTACCATGTAAACTAAGTAATAACAAATAAACAACTTTTAGAGAATGTTTGTATGAGGGAGATTTCTTTGGAAAATTTTGGGAAATGCTTCGGATTTGGATCCAATTCCCCTCTATTCAAACAAGCCCCCATGTGTGATAGGGGGTGATCGGAATAGCGATGGCTTTTGGCTTTTGGCTGAAAAAACACTGTAGCTGGCTGAAAAAACACTGTAGCTGAGTTAGTGGATAGTATAGTGAATAGTGAAAAAAAAGCTGAATCTAGAAGCTGAAGCTGAAAAAAGCCAAAATGAACGGGACCATATAGCTGTGCAATGCAAGGACCGTTGCCAGGTTAATAGTATTGTTCTATTCTACACCCCAACCTTTGGAGTTTGGATTATAAAAATTTTACGTGTCTAAAATATAAGAAAGTTTCGTGCAGCTAAATATTAGCAAAACCATTAAAAAAGGTACAGGCCTATTCGATTGGTATTGTAGCACTTTTGAAATGTATAACCTTGAACACTGCCGTAATTAGGGGGTGATCGGAATAGCGATGGCTTTTGGTTTTTGGCTGAAAAAATACTGTAGCTGGCTGAAAAAACACTGTAGCTGAGTTAGTGGATAGTGTAGTGAATAGTGAAAAAAAAGCTGAAGCTAGAAGCTGAAACCGAAAAAAGCCGAAACGATCAGGGCCTTCTATTAGGTTGACCTTGGACACTGCCGTAATTAATGTACTGGGTACGACCAGACCAAGGAGTGGTATGATCGCTCCTCGGTTCTCATAATAGAAAATCAGTCAGAGTCTAAGTCACTTTTGATGTAACTCCCACATTTCATAGCCAAATGAAATAAAAATTTATATACACCTTTCTTAAGGTCCCAAAAACCTATTCAATTCAAGGTCGCGTGAATCCTTGCTAAAGTTTAGACATTTTTCAAGAATAAGCAAAATTACATCAAAATTGGGTAAAAACCGAAAACTCGGGATATAACTTGCTCATAGGTATAGAATGTCCAAGATGGCTCTAGATGTATTTCACATATCACAACAATTCAAAATCTTCCAAAGATTTGAAGCAAGAACTTTGAGATAAAGAATATTCAAGATTAGATCAAAACCAACCAAAACCAGGCAACTTCAAAATTCTTCAACACCTAGTGCCTAAATAGATAAGATTTGATCTCCAAAAGTCATCTTCATCACTTACACATCCTTAGCACACAATAAAATCAAGAAGAGAAGCGAAGAGATCAAAACCAACAAGAACAATAGCAAATCAACAAAAACAAGGAGACACCATGAGTGATAAATAAAATTGATATATTGCTACTTGAGAATGAAGGTTTTACAGCCACTCCACGTAAAGAATAAGAGATCCTACAATAACACTCACTCTTCTCTAACTCAAACCCTTGAACACAATGTTGGAATGAGATATGGCTGAATGATTGGCTTGTAAGCCTCCATCATAACCTGTTAAATAAAAAAGACAATCACCCCACATCTAACCCTAATGGATATTACCCACTAACACAATTAGAAGAAACCTGTTAACCCCACACAATACGGGTTTTACTCACACGCTAAACTCATGCACACTTTTCAAAACACATAAACCTAAATCTGCTAAATCTTTAGCATTTGATCCACTTGATCTTCTCAGCACCTTTTTGACCTAAACAGCTTTCCTAAGCATCACTCAAGTACAACGGTTTTGATCCAATAAAATTTTTGGTGTTTAGGAAATTATCAAAATACCCTCGCCTTGAGTCGGTCTTCATCTTTTATTGCAAGTAATAACCATGTTTGCCACGTTTAGATGCACCAATGGCTTGCCTTGCATCGTCAAGCCTCTCTGCTCCGGTTCCACGAATAATGTCTCATTTAGATTAACCAAGCCACTTGGTGTAATATATCGCTCGAACTTTTTCTTCAATATTTTTCACTTTTCTCTTGTCATGCTTGGGTTCAACCATCTCACCCCAGCATTCTTAACCGTTCTAGGTCTCAGCTCATTTATAAGCATAGCTCCGATCCTCACTGTTAACTATAGTTGTTTCCAAAGATTTTTTTGTACATTCAAAGACAAAGAAATTATTTTCATATATAAGTTCTTCATAGCTTGACCCATATTAACTAAAATATACTTTAAGGAATAGCATAGCACTATCACCCTCTACCATGACCATGCAACAGTAGAGAATCCGACTCCAATTTCCTGCAAATCAAGCTGTTCAATCACTAAATTAAGTATCTTCCTGGAAGCTGGCCTGTGGCCAGATGACTAAGGTGAGGGTGTACATCTAGCCTACCAGCGATCAAATCCTAGATTTAGCATCGGTGTCTACCGATTTTAGGAGTACACACACATGTGGTTCAATGGAAAGGTGAGTACTCATGCTCCGTGAGGACTTGTATGCCTCCTATGAACTCCAAACACGTGTAGAGAATACATGCGTATGTGTAGATAGTGTGAATGTGGTGTGCGTTAGTATGTACGTCCATCTTGTACTTTAAAAAACAAATTAACTATTGATCAGCCACGACAAACATATCGGTTTCTAAAGCTCCTTTTCTACCAGTTGCCTAGTAGTTTCACCATGTAGAGACCCTGTACCTGAATGATCAGTAAGTTCCCAAAAGCTAGCCACATGCCCACATTAGGTACATGTCTCAAAGCCTCAACCGTTGCAAATCTCGCCATCACACAATTGTCATCCCCACTATCTGTACTACTATCTAACCCCCAATTTCCCCTCTCTTGCGCAGTGTAATTAATTCATTATCGCAAAGGCGAAAGCACACACAAACGCTAATTAATCCCACCACTAAGCTGTAATGATGAACGCGCTAAGCACAGAGCTGTGACCCATGAGTAGGAGATAGGTTAATTAAGCCGATTAATCCGCGCCTTTTAATCAGGTGTCGGTCCACACGGGCCATAAAATACGATTACCGGAGACATGATCCGTGTGTGGTTTCTGCTGGTTTTGAGACAAGTAGGCAGGTAAGCATTGCACTCGGGGTGTTATTTGTTATTTAAGTAGGGATCTTTTGATCTTTGAATCTTGGCATATCTCTGCTTTGATTAGCTTTAGAGAGCATGCTTGCTTGCTTATGGCCTGATTGGGGGGATAGGCCTGCAACTTCAATCTTTTTGTAACTGGTGCCCTTGTCATTGCTTCTTTTTCCTTTCCGTGTGTCAATTTTAAAATGCAAGTTCATGAATGGAGTGACTAGTGACTGAACATTAATTGGCTATGTACGCAGTGAGTATATCCTGTAGGGACGTTTGATTTCTAGGGATTTTGCACTGAAATATCTGTGCACTTTGTGCAGAGTTTACGAGGTATTTGTCGTTAGTATCATTGCAGTGCATAGCAAGTTGGAGTTGTTTACACTGGCAGAAATTTCCTGCATACCAGTCAGAAACACAGCGGTTTCAGAAGTCGACAAGCACATTATTTACTGCATAGCTGAAGGCGTGTAGATATTTTTGCCTGTGTTTTCTGACTGAGCAAAGCTGCGAAGGTATTCAGATAATCGAGCGAAACTTTTGTCTACCTACCACGCATGCATAGGATTGCGTGTAGGAAGTGACTGAGGGATAAGATTACTTGTACATATCACGCAGTTGTTGATACGTGAGGCATTTTCTTGTTCTTGATTGGAGTACAGGCCTTGGTTACTGTTCTTGATACGTGAGTCTAGGGCCGGATCTGGCGGCGATGACGGTGAGGGAGGCTGAGCCGGGCCGGGCCGGATCTGGCACCTGGCGGCGACGCCGGAGCGGGGGGTGGGGAGCGGAGGCCGGGCGGGTGGAGCGGAGGGGGGAGCGGAGGCGGGGAGCAGAGGCCGGATGGGGGAGTGCCAGAGCGGAGGGCCGGATGGGGGAGGTGCCAAGCGGGGAGCCACTCAGCGGAGGGAGGGGGAGGCCGCAGGCACCGAGGTGGGGAGTGGGGAGCGAGTCAGCGAGAGAAATAGGCGAGCCGCAGGCCGCGCGAGGGCCAGGCAACAGTGCAGCGAACTGAGAAGGGGAGGCGGGGAGCGAGACAAATAGGCCGGTGCGTCGGTCGGTCAGGAAAATAGGGAGAGCCGAGCGCTCAAGCCCAAGCCACAGCACAGTGAAATAGGAGGTGAAGGTGAGTAAATTTTTATAGTAACAGCATAGTGTAAATTTTTTTAGTAATAGCACGGTGTTTTTCATAATCTTTTTTATCAATTTAGTATTTTTACAGTTTAGAATTTAGATATTTAGATTCAATGTATATAAATAGTTTAGTCTTTATAATTAATTCATTATAGATATATATATAGATAGTTTAGTCCAGAGATGTATCAATAAAGTAGTAAATGGTGGTGATTGTGAGATTAATTATAGTTCTACTTCTAATTTTACAATCCAATCATTTAAGCATTGTTGTTTTGTTGTACCTTTATATTTTACGATCGTATCATTTATGCAGATTTGTAAATAATCAAGGAAAAGTGGTGGAAATGTTTCTTGCTATTGAATGGCTCAATGACTTAATAGTATGCTACACCGAGCGAGAGAGCATTGATAATGATAAAAACATAAACCGCTTTCAAGGCATGAAGTCACGTAGAATGCATTTGCCACGTGATTCAAATTTGTCTCATGATTCAAATTAACTTAATTCTGGTATGTTTCATATCATCTAAATTTTTATTGTCATTCACAATTTTCTATTATATCACTAATTTTGATGTGTTTCATATATAAGTGACTTATCGCTACTCCGCACTCACAGCAGAATAATTATATATTTTTGGATATGCGCTATCTATTATTGAGGTACTTACTTTGTATTTCTCTGTTTTTCATTGTTTGTCTCTATCCAATTGTGTACTTTCTGTATGCATTTGAAATTTCATACGAGTAAAAGACTAAATTTATGTCAACTTAATTTAATCTACAAATAGTTCAGCCCCCCTCGATTTCATATCATCTAAATTTTTATTGTTATTCATAATTTTCTATTATATCACTAATTTTGATGTGTTTCATATATAGGTGACTTATCGCTACTCCGCACTCACGGCAGAATAATTATATATTTTTGGATATACGCTATCTATTATTGAGGTACCTATTTTGTATTTCTCTGTTTTTTATTATTTATCTCTATCCAATTATGTACTTTCTGTATACATTTGAAATTCTATACGCGTAAAAGACTAAATTTATGTCAACTTAATTTAATCTATAAATAGTTCAGCTCCCCTCGATTTTATTTTTGGCTTCGCCACTAAGTAAAGGTATTCAGATAATCGAGCGAAACTTTTGTCTACCTACCACGCATGCATAGGATTGCGTGTAGGAAGTGACTGAGGGATAAGATTACTTGTACATATCACGCAGTTGTTGATACGTGAGGCATTTTCTTGTTCTTGATTGGAGTACAGGCCTTGGTTACTGTTTACTCTACAGGGTTCGACCCAGAAGCAAGTCCTGCCATACTCGTATGGCTTACGATCTCTTTCCTTCCAAGAACTTGTGAGTTGTGACATGTGACGTATACATATTCCTTCGCAGCTAAGCTGGCCGCAACCGGCAATAGTACTAGTGTTCCAAATGGGCCCATTTGATGGCCTTGCAACCGGCAATAGTAGTAGTGTTCCAAATGGCCCATTTGATGTTCTGTTTGATCATGTCCTGGTCATATTAGTTTCTGTTTAGAAATCAATATAAACACTATTTTTTAAAGTAGTTTTTTTTGCACATCTCACTCTAGAGATAAAATGAAGGGGTCACAGGTATATCACGCACTTCACTCCTCTTACGTACGTATCTCTCCCTCACTTTTCATACTACTCGTACTCTTCTTATAAAAGTCACTGCTTTCAGCCACTACTATTCATTTTTAGCTAAAAATCACCAATCGCAGCCAATACAAACATCCCCTT
Source organism: Melocanna baccifera (assembly GCA_036346265.1). NCBI lineage: Eukaryota > Viridiplantae > Streptophyta > Magnoliopsida > Poales > Poaceae > Melocanna > Melocanna baccifera. The sequence goes on along the minus strand of CM070693.1, from coordinate 4,954,819 downwards.
AATTTCTTCCAAATGGCTTGGTGTACTGTGAATATGTGATCATGTATCGAGCTCTCAACCATTTTTGGAAGGAAAAGATTCGCTTTTCAACCTTGAATTCTAATTTTGATTCGTTTTTCAACCCTTAACTCTGAGACCATTTACTTTACAACGCTGAGATCTTAAAACCATTCAAAACACCCCCTTGACCTAATTCATAGCGGTTTGTCTTACGTGGCACCCTTATAGAAGCTACTTTCACACATAAGCTAGTTTCGGATGAGGTGGCCACCCCACCACTAGGGCTGTAAAAAAAGCTCAAGGCTCGCGAGCTGCTTAAGCTTGGTTCGTTCTAGACTCGATTCGAGCTTGACTCGAGCTCCAAACGAGCCGAATTCAAACTTAATCCTAAGCTTGACTCGAGCTCCAAACGAGCCGAATTCAAACTTAATCCTAAGCTTGCGAGCTTCAACGAGCCGAACTCGAATAGCTCGCGAGCTTGAGAATTTTTTTACATCCCACTCCTCATTCCCCACACGCCTACCTACCTCTCCTCTCAATCCGTCCGCCTCCCACCTGCCTCTCCTCTCCTCCCCACCCGCCTCTCCTCTCCCCCCGCCACCGCCCCTCCTTCCCCCCCGTCGGCCCCCCTCCTGCCTCCTCGGCCCGGACCCAAATCCGGATCCGCGCGTGTGCTTCCTACATCGGCCTTCTGGCATCGCTCCCAGCCTCCTTGACCTGGATCCAGTCAGATCCATGGCCGGCCCGCCCCCTACAGCTCGGCCACGGCTCTTACGGCAATGGCTCCCCCACACCTCCGGCCGGCTCGGCCTTCCGACGCCACCTCCTCTCGCTACTCACCCTGCTTCCCCAACCGCCAACAGGCCTAGCACCAACTCTCTCGGTACTTACTCTCTACTCCCTCGGCACCGAGCCTACACGAGCTGAGCTTGAGCGATCTTGAGTTTTGTCCGAGCTGAGCTCGAGCCCAACTTAAAACTCGATGTCAATCTCAAGCTCGCTTGAGTTTCTACCGAGCTCGAGCTTGCTAGGTCAAGCTCGCTCAAGCTCGGCTCATTTACAGCCCTACCCACCACACGCCATTGCTCTAGGGTCGCTGTTGCCATGGTAGCTACCACCTGCAAGTGGGACTGCTTGCGCTTCATCCTAGCCATCCTTGCGCACGCATCTGGCATCCAACACTGCTACTTCGTCCTTCCGCACCGAGCGCTCCACCTCTGCAATCAAAAGCTTATGGGCAGTGAATGCCATTCTCTTCCACTACTCTTCCTTCACTTCTACTGCTCCCAGTTCACCTTCACAGCTGCCCTTTCTCCTCCAGAACTCACCTCGCCACCATGCCTACAGTGTCATCGTGTCCAGAGCTGGTGAAGCGGGAATGCCGCTCCGCACCCAGTTTCACCTCTTCCAAAAATTGCTAGCCCTCAAAGCTCCTCCACAATTGATCCATCCCCATTCTTCACCACCTCGTTGCGGTTCTGTTTTGCTCTTTTTGTCACTCCAATTCCTTCCAAGCCATCGCCGCCATTAGCACTGCTGCCCAAGCTCACTGCTCACGACGACGGTGGAGGGCGGGCGTGATCTAGGTGCGCTTGGCTAGGTCAAGACAGCGGCGACGGTCAAGTGCAAGTGCGATCTTGGCTCGGTTGGCTAGGTTGGGACGCCATCTCCCTGGACGTCGAGTGAGAGGGCCATGAGGATGAGCATTGCGGCGTCGCGGGGTCAAGGGAGATGCGTGGTCGGCCTAGCAGGTGGTGGACGGCGCGATGGCGAAGGCTCAACAAGTACGTCCTCATCCTTTCCTTTGTCCTTCTCTATGTGAGCTTCGATGGGTGTGCGTGGGAGAGGCAGCCATCCTGGTTGGGAAAAGAGAAGGGGGGAAGAAGATGATGCACATGTGGATGCAATGTTACCCGAAACGCCGATAGAATCAGCCAATGATAGTATCATTGCTATTCAGATTACAGATGATCCTGTTAAGCATGAGCTAACCAAGTATATTGACATGCATGCTTCATTTACATGTTTTATTGCCAACAATCAACTATTCATCTCTAATATGCTCCTTCGGAGTTTCAAGTGGTAGACTTCTTCACGAAGGTTCAAACAAAAGAACACCATAAATTTCATGTTCTTAAACTCAATGTGTTAGATATACCTTAAGTTTGAAGGGGGGTGTTACAACATGTATAGCTCTAGGCCCATAGCATTAAGAGGCCCATAGCATCATATATGTATATGTCTTCCTCTTCCAATTGCAATGCAGAAAATGAGGTCCTGATTTTTGTCACACCAATCCTACACAAGTTTAGTGATCTAGAAATTGGAAGAACATTTAACTAAATTTAGAGACGTAAAAGGGACAAAAGACAACTGATTTTTTTTATCGAGGTCGGCGATCTCCCCTACTCATTGGAGTACTCTCGCAAAAGTGTCGCTAGCTCCTACTTGAATCCACGCAAGGATCCAAGCATTTAACTTGTGGTAGTCTTTCTCCTCTTCAGATAGGTGGATTTCGAACCTTCACAACTTTTTCGGTGCCTTTCGCAAGCTCCTCTTTGAAAGATTACCAAGAACATGCCTCCAAACTGCCTAGGAAACACCAATATCCAATAGTACTAAGCCCAAAGAGAGAACTTAAACCCAGTAAGGGCAATGTTGTCCTTTCCTTAGCATAGTCTTAATGGGCCTGCCATATAGTTACATACATAACGGGCCTCTGCCTTATTGTGCCGACTAGCCCTAGATGGGGGCCACTCTCCTAACAAAAACCTATAAATCGAAATGATTCATACACATCTCTTTGGATTATTTCTAGTCATTGGGTCCTTAACCTTCATAAAACTCCATGCTTTGCCATTATTTGAACACTTGGGGGCTACAACCATGCCCAAGAACCAAGCAAAGCCATCGCCAAGACCTAACCTCTTTCAATACTTGAACCACATGTTAGCTTTGATTTATAAAGAAGGGGACCAGGGAGAGACGTCCCCCTGACTTTCCTTCTGGTTTTTAGTTGGTGAGGGCTCGAATCCGGGTCGACTAAGTGGGACGTCCCCACTCTAGCCATTCCCTCGAGAGGGAGGGCTTCCTCAGCCCTGATGATTTACGAGTCATTAATCACCAAAACATGATAATCAACGAATTAGGAGCCTAGATGCTTATACTTATGAGATCAAGCTAAATGAAATAATTAGCTTTTCTCTCATCAAATGTCTTCTCCCTGATCTATGGTCTATTTCTCCCTATTATAATGTTCCATCTCCTTCAAGCCGTATCGTCCAGGCCCTCTTCTGTGCGGTATTTACCAAGCCATAAACCTTAGTTTATGACAGAATTTCAGGTAAAATGTGTACTTCGTGCAATGCAACATGCACACAGAAACATTACTACTGAAGAATGACTTTCGCTAGATTCAGGCCGGTTGTAATCAGGGAAAAGTTTTCAAATCTCCATATTCATTATCGCAAATATATGCATTATTCTGAAGTGTTTACGAAATATTTTGTTACAGTGTCAACAAGCACGCGAAGAACAACAATTATACAAGCAACATCCTCACCAAGAACCTCCAATACTCCGAAGCGATGGACATAGCTCAACTGTTATGAATTTCTTCCAACATTGGTGTTCTTTTTTGTACAGCACATTCAGATTGCATTTTTTATTTGAAGGCTGCTTATTGATGCTGCGCTAATTGATGGACTTTTACATCAGTTGGATATTTTTTTCCTCTCCCCTCTAGGGAGGATGTAAATGCTCTTGTACATATGATACTGTTATGATATGATAAATGTTTGTTGAGTGTTGAACAGAAGCGACAAATCTTTCAGTGCAGATTTTTTTTATTTGAACAAAGAAAGCCAATTGTAAGGATATGAGGAATTGAGCATAAGAAAATACACCAAAAAAATCTGGAAAATTAGAAGTTTAAATATCTAATTCAAGAAATTGATTTTGCCATAAGAAAAGGTTGGTAGTGTTAGAGATATATGTATAGTTTGTTATTCCCCAGTGTTATGAGGGGTTCTTTGCATATTTACCACCTGTACTTTGTGTATATATACCGGCCCATTGGCCTCATATTGAATACAAGCACTATTCATAACATGGTATCAGAGCCTAGGGTTTGTCATACCTAGGGCCGTGCTTGTCTCCACCAGATTGGATCTACCGCCGGATTCTTCCTCGCCGTCACCTCGCCGTCCGGCCGCCTGATCTACCCAGGCCGCCTCTCCACCGACCGCGCCGCCGTCGCGCCTCCATCCCCTGCGGCCGCGCGCGCGCGCCGCTCCCCTCGCTGCCGCTCTTCCACGCGGGCGGACGCCGCCGCCGCCGCCATGCGGCGATTCTACGCCGCGCTCTTCCGCCGCCGCGCGAAGTTCCTCGGCCGACCTCCCGCGCTCCTCGCGCACAAGCCCACGCCACGCGCGCGCCGCCGCGCGCGCCGCCGCGCGCCCGCGCGCGCCGCCGCCGCCCGTGCCGTCGGTTGCCCGCCAGCGCGCCGCCGCCTCGTGTGCGTGCGCGTGTGTGCGTGTGTTACTAACGGGCGGAGGCCCGTTAATAGTTAGGGTTTGGTTCCAAAACGTCGATCTAACCGCGCGCGTTGGCGCCGCTGTTAGACTTCGTTGTATTGGTCGCCGCGCCGTCGGCGCCGCCTACCAATGGGCACCGTTCCCTCCTCGCCGCCGGTGGTCTTTGATGGTGTTAATTACACCGACCGTGTCTCACATGCGCATTCACATGCGTGGTTTACGTCTCTGGGCGTCCTCTCGCGATGTCACCGCCCGCCTTGCCCTATTCCTCCGACGAGCCCACACTGTTGCATTGCTCCCGATACCGACAAGATTGCTCACGAGGCCGCCGATTGCGATGATGAAGCGCCGCCGCCTACCAGAGGCTCGGATTTCTACAAGGATCGTCGACCACCTACACTCGGTGGTGCGATGGCGACGCCGAGCCGCTCTCGTCTTCATCGCGATATCCGGCCTCGATTCTCTTCGAGGTTGTGGGACTCCTTCGCTTTCGGATGTGGACTCATCTTCGTCGGCGCCACGAGCCCTCCGGTGATGCCACGCACTGTCCGTGGTTCGTCAAGAGCACTCTCTTGGCAGGTGATGCTCTCGTTGATGCCTTTACGCCGAGCTCTGCATGCGGCGCGCCGTTGGACTCTCTCCGCTTGCCGGGCCGCTCGTTCTGTCCGTCTTTGCTGGATATACGTCTTGACTTGGAGTTTCAGCTGGTCACGAGTTCCTTACTCGCCGCCGTCCGAGTTCGAGCAAAGGCGTGCTCGGCTTCTTGCACGCCACCCTCGTGTCACTCTCTGGAGGCTCTCACCGAGATACGCGCAGAGGAGACTCGCTTTGAGTGGTGCTGGTGCGATGCCACTCCCCTCGTGCTCGCCGCCGTCTACTCGCTACATCGCCTTCTTGGCCGGCCGCCACGGTGGTGGTGGCCGCCTTCGTCTGGAGGTGGCTGTCCTCACTGTTCCTCTGCGACAAGGCGGCCACATTGAGTCCCGGTGCTATAAGAAGAAGCGGCATCGTCACGCCGTTCTTCTTCGGCACTAGTGCTTTTACGTCGCCGTCGCATCGACTTCTTGGCGTTTCTCTCACCGAGCAAGAGATAGCCGGACTTCGACGCCGCTTGCCGCTTCAGTTCTCCTCGGCAGTTCTGCAGGTTACGCATCGACTCTTGAGCATCGAGAAACCACCCCTACGATCAGTACCTCCCGTGGATTCTTGATTCGGAGCATCTTTTCACATGACTCGATTCTTCCACTCTGTCTTTTATTACACCTCTTGATTCTCCGTCGGTGTTCTTACTGCGATGGTACATCTCTTTCTCTCTCGTCGAGGATCTCTTAGCAACTCATCCTTTCATGTTCCTTCATTGCTCATATTCCTCGTCTCACTATGCGACTTCTTTCTGCTGGATGACATCGACCTTGGTTATCGAGTCATTCTCGACTCGACTCTTGTTGTGTTCGGGACCGCCACACGGAGCTCGGTTGGTTCGGCCTCGCGCCGTGACTCACGGCGTCTCTGGGAGCTTGACTGCTTCACCTTCCTTCCGCGCCACCATCGCGCCGTCTCCGCTTCGCCGCCGTCTCTGGCTCTTTTCAGCAGTGGCATCACCGTCTTGGTCATCTGTGTGGATCTCGTGCATGTCATCCTTAGTTCGTCGTGGTCTTCGGGTGCATCTCAAGAGACGTGTCTTTAGACCGTCGTGGCTGTAAGTTAGGTAAACAACTTGACTTCCTTATCCTCATAGTGAGTCGTGTCTCGGCGTCCTTTTGATCTTGTTCATTCGGATGTTTGGGGTCCGGCTCCTTCGTTTGAAAGGGGTCATCGATATTATATCATATTTATAGATGATTTCTCTCGCCACACTTGGATATATTTCATGTCTTCTCGTAGTGAGGTCTTGTCTATCTATAAACAATTTGCCACTATGATCCACACACGCTTCTCCACTCCTATTCGTGTCTTTCGTCTTTGATTCTGTTGGCGAGTACCTCTCTCGTTACTGCGCAGTTTCCTTTTTGGCGAGGACTCTCGCTCAGTTCTCTTGTCCTGGTGCTCATGCTCAGAATGGTGTCGCTGAGCGCAAGCATCGTCACCTCCTTAGACGGCTCGTACTCTGATGATCGCCGCCTCTACTCCACCTCACTTTTGGGCCGAGGCTGTTTCCACTGCCACCTATCTCATCAACATCCAGCCCTCCTCTGCTCTTCAGGGTGCGATCCCTGCTGAGCGTCTCTGTGGTCTTCTTCCTGACTACTCTGCCCTTCATATGTTTGGCTGCGTTTGCTACGTTCTCCTCGCCCCTCGAGAACGCACCAAACTGACCGCTCAGTCTGTTGAGTGTGTCTTTTTGGGATACAGTGCTGAGCACAAGGGCTATCGGTGCTGGGATCCGGTTGGTCGAAGGATGCGGGTTTCGCGGGATGTGACTTTCGATGAGTCTCTTCCATTCTACCCACGTCATGCCTCTCCTCCGACTTCCTCTGTGGAGTCTCTGTCTTTCTTGACCTTTCCAGATACACCTATATCTGTTTTGCCCTTATCCACCTGTTCCACTGAGACTCCACATATTCCCCCTGTGGCATCTCCGCCGTTGTCGCCGCCTGTGCCATCTCCTACGACTCCCCAGGCTCCTCCCACTACAGTACCTATCTTCTACACTCGTCGACCCCGTATTGAGGATCTTCCTGATGAACCATCTTCTTCTGATGTTCCATCTTCTTCTGATGGTACATCTTCCCCTGATGGGTCATCTTCTCCTCGTTACGCTCTCGCGATCGCTGATCGATTCGGCCTCTGCTCGTTTGCCTTTCTTTGGTGTAGCCACTCGTGAGCCTGTCTCCTACCGGGATGCTGTTACTCACCCTGAGTGGCAACTTGCCATGGCCGAGGAGATTGCTGCCCTCGAGCGTACTGGTACTTGGGATCTTGTTCCTTTTCCTTCTCATTCTCGTCCCATCACGTGTAAGTGGGTCTATAAGATTAAGACTCGCTCTGATGGCTCTCTTGAGCGCTATAAGGCGCGTCTTGTTGCTCGTGGCTTCCAGCAGGAGCATGGTGTTGACTATGACGAGACTTTTGCTCCTGTTGCCCACATGACCACTGTTCGTACTCTTCTTTCGGTGGCTTCTGTTCGCCACTGGTCTGTTTCTCAGCTTGATGTCAAGAATGCCTTTCTTAATGGCGAATTGCGTTCGGAGGTCTACATGCATCCGCCACCTGGGTATTCTGTTCCTGAGGGCATGGTCTGTCGCCTTCGTCGCTCTCTCTATGGCCTCAAGCAAGCCCCTCGTGCTTGGTTTGAGCACTTCTCCTCTGTGGTCACTGCTGCTGGCTTTTTCGCTAGTGACCATGATCCTGCACTTTTTGTCCACACTTCGTCTCGTGGTCGGACTCTTCTTCTTCTGTATGTTGATGATATGATTATTACGGGAGATGATTCTGAGTACATTGCCTTTGTCAAGACTCGTCTTAGTGAGCAGTTCCTTATGTCGGATCTTGGTCCTCTTCGTTATTTCCTTGGGATTGAGGTTATTTCCACTCCAGATGGCTTCTTTATGTCCCAAGAGAAATATATTCAGGATCTTCTTGATCGCGCCTCTCTTACTGATCAGCGTACTGTTGAGACTCCCATGGAGCTCAATGTTCACCTCCGACTCTCTGATGGCGAGCCTCTTTCTGATCCGACTCGCTATCGTCATCTTGTTGGGAGTCTTGTTTACCTTGCTGTTACTCGTCCAGATATCACTTATCCAGTTCATATTCTGAGTCAGTTTGTCTCAGCTCCCACTCAGTCCACTCTGACCACCTTCTTCGCGTTTCACGATACCTTCGTGGGACTATCTCTCGCCGTCTCTTCTTTCCTTGTTCTAGCTCGCTCTGACTTGAGCCTATTCAGATGCTACTTGGGCCAGCGATCCCTCTGATCGCAGGTCTATCTCTGCTTACTGTGTTTTTCTTGGTGGCTCTCTTATTGCCTGGAAAACGAAGAAACAGACTGCTGTGTCCCGTTCGAGTGCAGAGGCTGAGTTACGAGCGATGGCTCTCTTGATGCAGAGATTACCAGCTACGGTGGTTACTTGCGGATTTTGGTGTTTCTGTCACTACACCGACTCCTCTTCTGTCCGACAGTACATGTGCTATTAGTATTGCTCGTGATCCTGTGAAGCATGAGCTTACCAAGCATATTGGCGTTGATGCTTCTTTCATGCGGTCTTGTGTGCATGATCAGGTGATTACTCTTCAGTATGTGCCTTCAGAGCTTCAGATAGCGGATTTCTTCACGAAGGCCCAGACTCGAGCACAGCACAGCTTCTCTCTCTCCAAACTCAGTGTTGTTGATCCACCATGAGTTTGAGGGGGGGTGTTAGAGATATATGTATAGTTTGTTATTCCCCAGTGTTATGAGGGGTTCTTTGCATATTTACCACCTGTACTTTGTGTATATATACCGGCCCATTGGCCTCATATTGAATACAAGCACTATTCATAACAGGTAGATCCTAGTTTTCGCTTCACTATTGTAGTAATCGTGTCGCATCAAATCACAGAAAAAACAATTCTTGGTGATGTAATCTACTCGAAAAGCAATCTCGTGAGCCTAAACCAGTAAAAAAAATTAGAACTTGCGGTTGCACATATCAGGAGATGAACTATTTCACCATTTATGGCCCGCTATCCATGACTGCTTGAAAAATCGGTTGTCATGACAAAAAACTCCAGTGGATGAATAGGCCATGAAGGCATGAACAAATTTTGCCCATAACAATGCTCTCTTGCAATGTTTTACACTTACAAGCCTAAACGGCCGTATGAAACCTAGCCACGTTTGGCGATGTATGGAATACAAAAAACTACACCCATATTTACACTGACACTGCGTAAATAGACCCAAAAATGGAAGGACAGAAGAAGAGTGGATTCAAAAAAATCGATCAGTTTTCCGGTCCCCCAGATCATGTTTGTTGTTTCTCTGCTCCTATCGTTGTTGGAAGTTCAACTTCTGGATGCAGACGGCATACATGAAAGCAAAGAACACCGCGAAGAGCACGAGCACCGGTGCGACAACCGCCATGAAATTTCTGTGGTATCCAAAATGATGAGTTATATAGTAGCTGATTTTCTGGTTGGACTGGCCGGGGACTGAGATGATCTCTTCCAGGTCCCCATACTGTGTCACTATGAGCCCATACACTGTCCATGCCAATGGGCAAATCCAGTAGTACCAGATCCACCATTTGGGAATTCTCTGAAGAAAACAAGAACAAAATCAGTAAGCTGATCTTACAAAAAAGAGAGAGAAAGAACTACAATAATTGTTTGATCTAAGTAAGAACTCACCGGTCTCGGAATGAAGAAGCCTGAGAAGAGGTTGAAGAGGGAATAGAAAGCTGCGGCGAAGATGGCAGCAACCTCATGGTTTGGTGAGATAGATACAGTCATCATCCCATAGTAGGTGAAGTAGAGGAAGGAGAAGTAGGAGACGAAGAAGAACCAGAAGAACTTGGCAGCTGTCCACTGGAAGCTCATCATGGCATATACGATGAGGGTGTAATACGAGGCTTGGACGAACACATAGGGTATCTCCATGACAACCTGCAGCAAAGTACAAGACTTGAGCAACTCCAGGAAGCAAATGACACCGTACTACCTTAGTTACCACTGTGTTTTGTAATAGCGCTTTGATCTCATTTTTTTTTAACCTGAGCAATGGCATAGGGCATTGCAGAGTACATCCCAGCAGCCCTCTCTCTGTAGAAAACTGTCCTCTCGATCGAAACGATTGGCTGCACAGTTGCGCAATTGTTGATGCCGACAAACATCACCGCCGTATACATTGCTCCAATGACCATTCTAAGAGTATTGGCATTTCCCCTGCATCACAAGGCGCCAAAAAGTTCAGATACTAGCACATTAGGATTAAGGAGTCAAAGATGAAGAAAAGTAGAGTACTTACATCTTCGTGCCAATCTTCCAAAAGATGGAGCCTAGCAGCAAGGCTGTGAACAAAGTAAAGGAAAATCTAACAAGGTTGTAATCCGGACTGCGCCAATAGGTCAGCCATTGCTTCCAGAGGCAGGCTTTGAACTGCCCTATAGTGGATTGGGAGTATTTTGTAGGAAAATGCAGATCTGGTGTTCCTGGTTCTGGTTGGCTTAGCTGGTTCACCAATACCTTGTTTTGCCTGGAAGCACAGCCGGTGAATTACATGAGAATTTTGTTATTTAAACTGATATGGAAATTAAACTCTTTGAGAAAGCACGGTATTGTTTATAGTCTATACAAACAAAAATATGTTCACTTACTTGTACAGATCTGATGTCTTATAGTACTCAGCAAAATCCATATTTAGGCGTACTTCTGCAGCAACTGAACTGACCTCAAGCATCCACGTTGCAGGATTGTACTTATCTTTGATTTTAGGCACTCCAGGAATTGCCTGGTAATATTAAACAACAGATTAGTAAGAAAGCTCAGTTTATTTGTAGTTATTCATGTCACACCTGCCACCGAACAAAGTTCATCATAATGTGAAACTATCTGTACCTCAAAGTATTCAATCATTTTCTGGGAGTTACGACCCAATTTCCCTGAGTATATCACCTGACCCCCTCTTTTCAGCAATAACAACTGCACAAAATTAAGAATTCACAAGTTATCATTTAGTTGCTGAAAAGGGGCAACTGCTACTTGGTGCACAGTCTGGTCCGGTATGGGATGAACTTATAATATTTTAAATTTCTCATAGTCACCTCATCAAAAGCTTCAAAAATGTCAATGCTTGGCTGGTGGATTGTGCAAACCACTGTCCGTCCAGTGTCAACTGTGTTCCTCACTGTTCTCATGACAATTGCTGCGGCTCTTGCGTCAAGACCTGATGTCGGTTCATCCATAAAGATGATCGATGGATTTGCGACAAGCTCCACAGCTATTGTCAACCTCTTTCTTTGCTCTGTTGAAAGCCCCGTGATTCCTGGCAGGCCAACTAAAGCATCCTTCAGATTGTCGAGCTCCACTAGTTCCATAACTTCATCAACAAATTGCTGCAACCAGTGAAACATGTGAAATGTGAGTTTGATAAATAATGATGCCTAATCTTAGTAAACAATAAAAATCTAATTATAACTAATGTTGTTGTCATATCTATCAAATCTCAAATATCTGATTAACTTACACCTAGAGCTAAGAGGAATTCGATTCGCTAATGACAACAAACAAAACAAACTGCTTAATACATTCTGTTAAAGTAACAAAATGATTTGATCTTCCAGGAAAATTGAGGAAGCAACTAAAGGTATAGCGTTAGTGACAGCAAGAAAGACATTGACTTACAATCTTGATTTCATCAGTGATTTCTTGATCTCCGATTTTTTCAGGAAGGCGCAAGAATGCGGAGTATATCAAAGACTCCCTAACTGTGACCTGAGGTGAATGGATATCATTTTGCTCACAGTAGCCAGAAATCCTTGCAAATGTTGCTTGGTTCTTAGGATAACCGGAAATTCTTATATCTCCTTCAATGTAACCACCAGTCTTTCTTCCGGCCAGAACATCCATAAGAGTCGTCTTTCCAGCTCCACTGACTCCCATGAGCGCTGTCAGCACTCCAGGCCTAAATGATCCAGTAACCTCACGTAACAATCGGAGCCTATCATCCGTCACTCCTTGCTGTTTCATTTCCTATGTATATAACCAAACTCTCAATCAATATTCCAGGTTTTAAATTGAATATGAAGGTAATGAAGGGAGCAGGAAAAAATGCCAAGAAACGTTGTAGGTGAACTCACTGCAGGCATGTCGACGTAGTAGTTCACTTCATCAAAAGACATGAATAGAGGACTGAATGGAAGAACCATTCCTCTTCTTGGAGCAGCTTCATTGCTATCAATGGACATAACCCGTGAAATCCCATTTGATGAACTATTGCTCAAACGAGCACTCAATCTCATCTCCCTCATTTCCTCTGAAATAATTACAGCATTAAACCTCGAATATGGAAACTGACACTTGTTTTTTTCAGATTCACTTATGACTTTTAGTCAGAGTTGCTTACTGTTGTTGCCACCGTCCTTTGATTTTGTGCTGCCATTTCTTAGTGTCTCTCTTGCGTCCCTATTGCCTTCCGCTTCCTTTGCAGTTTCTTCAGATATGACAGCTTGCGGTTTGCCCAGAGCTAACAATTAAAGCAACAGTAAATCACATAGTGATCCAAAAATTATGACCAACAAGTCATTGAGATTATTTTTTAGGTACTTACGATTCAGATACATGAGTGAGAGAGTGAAAAGCACATTGAAGAAGATGGTGAAACATAAAAGCGCTCCTGCTCCAATCCAAAACCAGTTTTTGTCAGTAAAGATGTTGGCGCCTTCAAGCATAGCTATCCCAAGTCTTTTAGGAACACCATTGTTGTCCTATCAACATGCAGGCACACCTTGTCAACAAGCGTACATGTCAAATAGTTAAAAATCAGCGCGGTAGTGAGCTCACCATTACAAACTTGTTCATCCACCGAGGAGCATAGAATTCGTTGACTGCTAGAGCATTATATCCATACATCAGTGGTGAAATCCAATAACCCCAGATCCACCAGTTCGGGATGAATGCTGTTAACAGTGGAGGGCTAGTCAACAAAGCTGCAATATTGATCTGCAGAAGCAATGTAAAGTGAAAAGAAACAAGATAAGTAATCGACCTTTTGGCAGAAGAAAGCCTCCAAGAACAAAGAAGATGAGAAGGAACAGGGCTCCTCCGGTTTGAGCAATGATCATGGATCTGCACAGGCCAGCAATTGCTCTGAAAAGCCCATCTGCCATCTGCTGGATCAAGAACACTAGCAGCAACTGCTTGAAAAATCTGCGCACAAAGATGACAATTTATCTGTCACAAAACTGACAGTTCCTGATTCATAAACCAAAAGTTTTTCTCCTTCATATGTACCTGTCAGCCTCTGGGGCAAATCCTATAGTGTAGTATGTAACAAGCATCCAGACTATTGATTCGATAATGGAAAAGGGGATTCTGAGAATGACATTCGGTAGTGTGAAGATCCAAGCAGGGTAGAAGAGCAGGTCCCGATGCTTGTAGAACACCGGCAACCTTGTGATGGTCAAAGAGAGCTCAGCAAAGCCATTGAACATGTTCACAATAAGACCAAAAAGCAGTGCTCCAATGTAGATAAAACCATCATCTAAATTCCTTGTGTGCATCTGGGTCCTTAGAAACACCGTTGACGCGACAAGGGCTACAATGATGAGCTTCAGAGTTCGCCGATAAAAGATATCAGTCATTTGCATCATGGATTGTAAGAGTGCCAGTATTGAAAGGGAGAATTTTTTTCTCACCTGTATGGTTTTGAAGATGTACACGAATGAATTGCGCTTTATGAGGAGCCACTCCTTGTCAAATGATGCCTTAAGGAGCTCTGCAGTTGACACTGAGTGTTTCGAGAAGACAAGGGCAGCCTGATGGTTACGACTCTTGTCAAACGGCACTGAGAGATGATTCTCAAGTTGGAGCCCAACATGGAACCGTTTAAACCGCTGTGCAAATTCTGAGACTGAAATATATCGGTATGGCCTATGCTTGTCAGCCCAGTACTGCTCCTGATCCTTCTTTGATGTCACCTGAAAATTAGCCAAAACAAGGTTTTCATGTAAATCATAAAATGAAACTTTCAGAAACATAGCACCTGATAACTACACCACCGCTTGATGTTACCTCCTGAAGAAAGTCTGCAGTGCCCTTGCGCTCAGGACAGAGGAATCCACAGGACTCAAAGAATTCAAGGACATACTCGCGGGGTCCCTGGTATACAATCTGGCCTTCTGAAAGTAGGATGATATCATCGAAAAGGTCAAAGGTCTCAGGGGCTGGCTGAAGGAGGGACATTAGGATGGTGGCCTCTCCCAAGTGCACAATCTGCTGCAGACATTTGACAATCTGGAAGGTGGTGGAGCTGTCCAACCCAGTTGATATCTCGTCCATGAATAGGACCTTCGTTGGGCCAACGATCATCTCTCCTGCATTGCAAATGATCAAAAGTTATTTCACAGATCATGCATCCTGGCAATGTTTAGAAAACAAAGCTGATGACTTCAAATTAATTCAGTTTTCAAATGCTACTTTTGCATTGCTACATCATTTCACAAGCTAAAAGTTTGAGTTGCTTTCCAGACAGCGTCGAGTTATGCAGAAAGCATATCGATTAACAACAGCGCTAACTAGCAAAATCAGTATAACTATTGCATTCAAATTACATGTATGAGCATGACATAATGCTGAAATCAAGCAATGCAGATTACCGGTGGTGACGCGCTTCTTCTGGCCACCGGATATGCCCCTCTGCATCTGGTCGCCGACGATGGTGTCCGCGCATATGTCCAGCCCCAGTATCTGCTCCCAGAAACAAATTCAGTCGAAAACACTTCGTTGTCACCGCATCCATCGCAGTCAGGATAATTACATTAGCACTTCATGATTTTTGCCCGGTCCTAAGATCCCATTAGTCATTTACCGGCGTCAAGGTAGGGTTAATGGCCTGAGAGCGACTGTTACCCGCCAAAATACCCTTTTCAAACTTGACCTACCAACCATCCTGCCCATGTGAACTATGTGACCCATGCAGAGAATAACAACGCTGGGAAGCACAAGCTTTGGCTGGGCATAACGACAACATATCATGGGCATGAGCGCAGGTGTGCTGATCCGGCCGGTGGTGCCACTGCCATAGGTCAAGTGGGTGCACCAACCCCCCTCCCCGAAGGTACATACGAGAAGGCCCCACCAAGAGTGGAAATGTGTCCCAGCTCCCTAGTAGGTGAAGAAGAAGAAGAAGAAGAAGAAGGAGCTTTGTTGGGTTTAAGTAAGTAGTCAAAAGAGGGAGAAGTACGCAAACAAACCCACTGCCTACTACTACGGACTATACTGCTCGAGTAGTAGTTATCCTGGTTGCCCTCCGGCTAGTGTATCAAAAGCAGTGGACTTGGTGATTGATTGGGTTCTTGGAAAATACTTTTCCAATCCATCTTTTCTGTTCGCCAAACCACGGCACCCACGAGGTCATGGTTGGTGTTTTACACGGTGGACTGTGTGCAACCGGAAGTTCTTTTTAGCTAGCTTATGGTTTATAATTTCTCTTACATCAATAAATAGGACGGTTTCTTCGTCACCCGTTTGAAAGCATTTTATCGATATTCAGTCCATTCACACATATACTCGTGCTAGAGCTAAAAAACATAAGCTACACATAAAAAGAACCCATCATATCTACCTCTTCATGCCCATGATTTTTTTTAGACTCACTTTATTCATCACAATCAAGGTTACGAGCACGACGAATACAAGCTGACAGAAACTCTGGTGCCTTTTATGCACATGATTGATAGGGTTGGCACTGCCAATTTGCCATTGTCGTCGCTGTGGAGATAGAATACTTTTTTTTTAGAGAGAGAGAATACCCTACCTTTTGATGACCTAATTATCGTTTCAATTTTTTTCCTCTTCAATCGCATCAATGTTACTATCAGTTTTGGAGTGTCGTAAAAGCAAAAAAAAAATGTAATTCGGTGTTGAATCGCGCACCGCAAAGGTCTTTATCAACCTAAGGACTTCCACAATGGTCTATTTCATCAAGCCATTTTCCCGAGGAGAAAGAGAAATTCAGAAGTAACAGAAGATATAATAAATTCAGAAAGTCATAGGGCTCACCCTGAGGGTGTAATCCGTCTGAAGACTGCTTTCGACTCCTTCCATTGAAGTGGCCTGGACACCAAATTATGAGACCCGTAAATAAATCACTGATGTACATGTAAACTTCAAAACAAAGCATAGTTAGCTACTATTACACACTATGCACTATATGATTACGAGATTTCATTTTACTAGGACACTTTATTGTGAATCATCTTCGAACACATCATGCATCGGCCTATCTGTCGGACACTGTCGTACATGTCTCCCAAAAGTTCCCTTTTGTTTTGCAAGCACATATTTCGTCATTTACGAAGGAAATTATTCCGTGATTCAACGGCGAAGCCAGGAGTGTAGTGGGGTCTTGGTCCCTCTCATGATGTAGTACTAGTACTATTTAGCTCCTCTTATCCAATATTATTATACTATGACTTATTTGATCCCCGTTATCTCTAATTCTTGGCTCCACCACTGTCGTGATCGAAACGAGATGTCCCACTATTTGGGATCAGCTGATTTGAACATGGCAAATAAGGGGGCGTTTGGAATAACGATGGCTTCTGCCTTCTGGCTGAAATTTTACTGTAACTAGCTGATTTTTTTACTGTAGCTGAGTTGATTTATTGGACATAATTAAATTTAAAAAATATATAAAAATAAAAGCAGTATGCTAATCTAGAACGGACAATGCAAAGAAAAAAAAATAAAACATAAAAATACCAAAAAAAAATTACTATAAGACAAATTTGCTATAGTGATCACGAAGCTAAAAGTCATCCCTGGACGCTGGGAAAATGGAGCTCCAATTCTAGATTTACGTCGGTTTTAGTAAGAGAGCATTTGCCGCGAAAATGGACACTTTAGTGCGTGCATGCAAAGCTATTAGCTAGCCCTGCTCTGTTTCATTTCAGTACCTTCATGAAGAGGTCAACCTCCGGCTCCGGCCGGATGCCGGCCTCCTTCTCCCTCCTCGCTAGCTCGGTCAGGAGATCTGCATCATCAAATGCTCAATCAATCATGGCTGTTCGATCGAAACCAGAAAAGCTTTGGATTGAAAATTTCCAGGAATTGAGAATATGCGATGCGATGCAGGTAAGGTAGGTCGTGTACCGTATTTAGTGCCGACGCCTTGGCACCTCGCCGAGAAGTCGAGCGTCTCCTTGACCGTCATCTCGCCGACGTGCACGTCGGTCTGGCTGATGTACGCCGCCGTCTTCTGCGGCACGAACTCGTCCAGCGCGTACCCGTTGTACGTGACCTCGCCGCTCGACCTGAGCGTCGGGTCCAGCTTGCCGGCCAGGGCCAGCAGCAGGGTGGTCTTCCCCGACGAGGGGGGCCCCAGCAGCAGCGTCATCCTGGACGGCCGGACGGCGCCGGAGACGTCCTTGAGGATGGTGAGGGTGGCCTGCCGGCCGAGCCGGGCGCCGACGAGGCCCAGGGCGCCCTCGGCGATGTTGCGCGCCGTGTTGAGCAGCGTCGGCAGCGCGCGGCTGCCCACGTGGCACCGCGCCTTCACCGTCAGATGCTCGAACCTCACCTCCACCGTAGGAAGCTGGATGCCCACCCTGCGCGGTAATTTTAATTTTTAATCGGGAAAAAAAACACTAAACAAAATAATGATTAATGGGGCCGAGATTATTTTAGCAGCTTGGTCAACGGATAGATGTCACTGGAGATAATCATCCATTCATTCCCTTTTCGAGTAAGCGAGATGCAATCTAGGTTTGCAAGTCAACTCTAAGCAAACTTTGGGGACCAGGTACAGAGCGAATGTTTTCATTTGGAGTAGCGTACAGAGTGCATTCCTTTTTGTTTTTTCTTTTTCTTTTTAAAAGGAATAGCATAGTGCTCCTACTCCCAAGTAAAATGGAACATTTTTTCCCTCTAAAATAGATAAATTACACATTTTAATTAGCATACTTTTTTAAACTAAAACACGTGTCAGAAACTGGAAGTACATATAATTAGGTAAAATCCTTAACTATCAACCGGTGCTACTAGTGCACAACTCCAAAATCCACATTAAGCTAGCTAGGTCACGAGAAAAGGAGCTGCACCCACGATGTCGAGGTCGAAATACACTCCCAAGACAAGTCAGCCAAAAAAAGAGTTGCTGACGTCATGCACATGTTTGCTGACTTAACTAATCAAAGCCCAGAATAATTGGTTTCTGTACTATGTTTTGTCATGATTTGGTTTGGTCAGGTGCAATGACCTGCCCTCTGACAGAGGCACCGAATCCATCTGTCCCTCAAATTCTCAAAACTGTCAAACATATAGCAAGTGAGAAAGGGAAACAAAGAGAAAGGCAAAGAAAGGAAGAGAGGCTGCTGGTGCTTTTTTTCAGATACGGCTTATAGTTTATGATTGTAATTAATGGTTTTTTATTCTAACATGAGCGTTTGTATAAATAATTCGAATACCGATAAATCATTTTAAAAAGATAATAAATAAGTTATTCTATTTATTTATTTAGCAAAAATATAAGCTGAAAAGAAGAGACTACATCTACCAATCTATCTGCTGCCACACCAACAATCACCTTCTTGGTGCTGACTACTTAATTCAACAACAATAGTATTGTAGATGCATATATGATAAAACGGAATCATGGAGCCGTTCCAGTTAACCCAACATGTATGATTATGAATTGAAAAGAGTACAAAGTAGTTTGAATCGAGGATTATATTCGCTCTGCGATATCTGAAAAGGGCACCGGCCGGATGGCATATGTTCTCTGTGTTCGTTTCGTGTGTTTTGCGGCCCAAACGAGTCCATATTACACACCTCGAAGGTAGCTTTCCGATTGTTTGACTAGATGATAATGCGTGTGCTTTTGCGGCCACGAGAAAGTACTCGCTTTGTTCATGCAGTGTACATGCAAGAACTAACAACCGTGCAATGGCGTGCGATTGTGGTCTTGGAACAGCTAAATTAATTACTCCTCCCTAACTAAGGTTGCGAAAGGAAACAAGGCTGCAAGCTAGGTTTATAATGAATGAAACCATGCATGCATGTGTGAGCTCACGAGTCAGTACCTGTCGATGCGGTTGCGTAGCTTCTGGAGGAAGCGCTGGTTGTCGTCCTCGGCGACGCGGAAGACGCGCTCGATGAACTCCTGCCGCTCGCCGACGCCGAGCTTGCGCACGTCCACCTCCTTGTACTGCTGCTGCGTGCCACCGACCGCGGCCTCGGCGGAGGAGAGCATGGCCGTCCTCATGCGGCTGTAGGTGGGGAGGCGCTCGATGGCCGCCCACCGCAGCGCCTCCTCGTCATCGTCGACGCGGCCCCTGCTCCCTGCCCGGGACGACCCCCACCCGCCGTGCTGCGGCATGAAGGCCTCGTCGACGCCCCAGCTCTCCATCCCCATGCCCCGCCCGATGCTCCGGCTCATCCGCCGCCCCGACTCCCACACCCTCTCCATCGCACGCTACGTACGTACGTATGATCCTATCCCGCACGTACGTGTCCGAGCTAGTGTTGCGCGCGTCAGTGTGGCAGTTGCTGTACGAGTGTCATGTGGGCGTACGCTTCTCGAGTGGCTTCGATCGTTATAGAGCCGGGGGGGAGGAGGAGGGGACTGGGCTGGGCGGGAGAGAAGGCGCGGCGCGCGCCTAATAATTATATGCAGCGCGCGGGGGATTTCCTGCGATTTTCCTACGTGCTTTTAATTTTGATCAGAGGGACGGGGGCGGGGTGGTCGACGTGGCGCGGTGCCGTGTGATACATGCATGATGTTTTTGGGTTGGTGAAGGGCGCCGGTTGACCGCGGTGGGGTGGGTGGGTCCGTGGGTGGGTGGAACGGTGTGGGGTTGGGATCGGATTATGCCGTGCGGCGCTTGGGGATTCGGTCCGCCCCGCGCGGTTGGTGTGGGCTGGGAACGGTCGGTGGCGCGGAATTTGGTGCCGTATAGGCATAGCTATCGGGACAATGTTCTTCCTATTTGTGTCTCTACCGAGGAAGTGGTGAGCAGTGGAACCCAATGAGAAACTAAATTTAAATACTATTGAGATAATTTTATTGATTTATTAAATAGTTTTGTAGAAATATTAATTATGTCAGATGATATAATAATATCAAATGAGTTTTCAAATTATATTAGGACAAAGACAAAGACATGTTTTAGATATGTAGTTGCATCAAATTACGTGTAGTGTATATCCAAGGTAGAGCAAGATGAAAGAGGTATTCTTTATCTCTATCCCCATATAAGGTATTCGGAACAGACATCTCTCCGTAGGTACGTATCTCCTAGTAGGAGGATTCTCCACGCGTTGCCGGGGAACTGTCCCCGTTGCCACGCGTTGCGGGTGGCTGGTGAGCGCCGGAGGTGAGGTTTTCTGGTGGGTTTTTTGGTTGCCGATCGACTAGTTTGGGCGTGCGGACGCCGCTGACCACCAAACGTCCCCTCGGCCGGGTGCGGTTCCACCTCGGGTTATATATCGTGCGGGATTTGGGGCACGTAGCTGCGTGTAGTCACTCACTCTTACTGTTCACGCGCTAGCTAGTTTCTTAATTTCCTGCAGGCTGACGAGCTCTTCTGGCCTGGCCTTCTTGCTGCTCCTATCGACTGGGTTGCTGTGCGATACTGAAGTAACTGAACCGGGTTGACATGGTGCAAACTAGTCTGGAAGGAGCGAATCTAGACTCTAGATCATGCGATGCACATAGATCTAGTCAGAATCTCGATTGCGTGTTGTATTCAGATAAAAAGAGAAGCAACACGGTAAACTCGTGAACACGTACGTAAGGAATCATCTAGTCACCTAATTAACTACTGTTGAATGTCTAACGTGAACACAACATAAGATTAATGTGAACTCAAGATGTTGAGTATAAAGCACGAGGAGATGAGACATTCGGTAACCAAATGGTCAGGCTAACAAAAACATCGAGTGCTAGTGTAAGAACAAGGTATAGTTTTTTTTGCCATATGAAAAGTATGATCAATACGTGGTTAAAGGGGGAAGGAACTGAAAAGAAAGACTAATATAAAGTTCAGTGAAGACTGCACTACTGAATTTATTTATTTATTAATCAATGGGAGGTGTATATGCACGGTGTGCCCGTTTAGCGGTGTTTGCAACTCTTTGTGAAGGCAGAAGACGTGTCGCAGTTTACACTCGTATGATGCTCGTTCCCAATCGGGTACGTAGTGTATTATGTCAGTAACTCAGCAGGAGGAACGAGATCATAATATATATGCTCTCAGTTTTTAATACGTTGGGAATCATGCAGCTTAGGATCGATGCTTGCAACCGACAACGGGTCAGAAGAAATTATCCAGATGGAAATGCCCAGCTGAAGCAAGATATATGCTCTATAGTAAATTATGTTCTCCAGCCAAATGTCGCAACAAACGTTGATCACGCGTTTGCCGACGAATTTCTTATGGTTTTGTGACGAAGCACACACTACTAGCACTAAATTTTGCGTATCAAATTTGTGCCAAATCTTTGTGGATGGTGGGGTCAAGAGAATGTCTGTGCAAACTAATTAGATGGTAAGACGAGGGATATTCACGTATTAAGTCGGGAAGAGAGACATTTTCGTTGTGAATAATAGGCATCTGCCCATCCATGTTGTGGTCCGTACTTGGTACACCAAAAAAAGTCTGCTGTCCTTGAGTTTCAACAAAACAGCATCGATAGATCGATCACCCAGTGTGTACGCAGAACCAGGGGCTTGTTCCCAAATTCCAAGCCAGTCCAAAGCTAACTAACCATGAAACTTGGACACATAGAGAAGAGAACCAGGTGACCTGGCGTTGTCCTGCCACTGCTCGCCGGCTGCAGGTCCAAAATTTTGCAATGCTGACGCCATCAGGAGGCGACTGGGGTAAGCTCCTGGTTAACTTAGGGGGTGATCGTTTCGACTTTTTTCAGTTTCAGCTTCTAGTTTCAGCTTTTTTTTTTCATTATTCACTACACTATCCACTAACTCAGCTACAGTGTTTTTTCAGTCAGCTACAGTGTTTTTTCAGCTAAAAGTCATCGCTATTCCGATCACCCCCTTAAAGCCAACCAAAATCCTCCAATGATTGCATAAATTTAGAGAAATCGGTTAATAAATTAACCTATGTACAACTTCGTGGCTCCGTCGGCACCTCGATGACAGTAGCGGCGCGACAATATTAGGTAAGTACTTATCTCTGTATATTCCGGATCACGTTGGTAACGACAAGTACTCAACTCACAAAATATAAAAGTAGAATATAAGATATAAGATACAATCTTAAGCTTTCTCTTGATTTTTTTTGCTTTTTTGCACGTACACTTGTGTGTATAATGTTCAGCTCATATCTCTCCTTATATAGAGGGATGGGGTGTCTTCGTAATAGAATAAATTATAAGGGACTACACTACGTTAATGGCTGTCATGGGTCAACTGTCCCTAATGGATTGGTACTTTATTTAAATCAATCATATGTCCACTACTTCCCAATATTGCAGAGTCTGAGTGTTTTATTGCCATAGTGTCGGCCGGTGTACTCTCCCTGCAGGGTCTCCTCCTGTATTCATGTACGGTTTGCATTATCCATTCGTATGGACTGGATTCTATGATTCGGGAAGTTGCCTCTTAGCATAATCATATGTGAAATCAACTTGGCAAAAGACATGATTCCCAATGGATAATAGATATATATGCGTCGATCAAGTGGATGCATATATTACTACCATAAAATACTTAATGGCCCAGACATTGGCTCTATAGGTCTGCATATATCCCCATGAATCCTCTCAAGAAAATTAGGAAATCCATCGTTGATCTTATGATACGTGGGTCTCATAATCAACTTGCCTTTTGTACAGGCCTCACACACAAAATATGCAGTGTGTTGTATTCTTGTGATTAAGCATTTAAGCAACGTGTGACTTCTATTACTGTCAGTCACAGTCGCCAGCTCTTCTTCATCCATTGAAATGTTCTTACTGTTAGCCTGACCTTTTGGTTATCGAATGCTCCATCTTCTCGTGCTTTGTGCTCAACCTCTTGAGTTCACATTAATCTTATGTTGTGTTCACATTAGTCTTATATTTACATTAGTTATGTATTTCTATTAGCCATGCTAGACTATCTATATGTGTAATCCTTTGTGACTTGAATGAATGAATACATAGCGTGATTGCCTCAAATATTTCACGTTTTCATGATATCAGAGCGGTGTCACTTCTGAGTCGCCGCCTCCATAGCTTCCGCCGCGCCATCTTTGGGAGATGATCTCATCTTCATGATCTCTCTCGGGGGCTGAGCAAATCGTATTTTAAGTCGTATTGCCAATCATCCGATCGGCTACTAATTAGAGTTTTTTTTATCATCTTCATATCATATTTTCTCTACTTTTTTTCGATCATAGATCGATTTGCATTGCCCTACCGACTCGATGCTCATTGGCTCTGAACTTCACCACCTTAGCTTTGACCTCTCTGGCATCTTCTCTCCTCCGATGATATCGTGGTATGACGCGTCGCGCTTGTTAACATGGCCCTCTCTCCGCAGCTTTTCGAGCGTCCCGTCTACCATCGTCATCACGCCAGATCATCATCGTCGGCCCATCGTCCGCGAGCACAAGCCGTCGCACCACCAGGAGCACGTCTCCCTTGGTCATGTCCGCATTCTTTATGTACCGATGTTATCACAGTTCGCAGATATCTTCATTAAGGGGTTGCCTACTTCTGTCTTCATGGTGTTCAGATCCAGTCTGAACGTCCGCATCGTTGATGCTCAGACTGCGGGGACGTGTTAGCCTTACCTTTTGGTTACCGAACACCTCATCTCCTCGTGCTTTGTGTTCAACCTCTTGTGACTGATCTTGGTTCCACAAGTCTAGCGAGAAGTAATTCCTAAAGCTACAATGTCCCAATTGTCTCCATCTCAAGTGTTGATTCCTGATTTATCTGTTCCTACGCGTGCTTCTTTTTCACTGTAGCTAGCTATTTAAACTGTAGCTGAAAGGATATGCAGCCGCAGGGGATCTAGACTGATCCGATCTATACTGGTTTGCATTGTCCTTCTAAAGTCTAAATGGAAAGAAAAACATATATTGGTTTGCATTTTCCTTCTAAAGTCTAAATGGAAAGAAAGATATGTACGGTTATTTGAATATAAGGACCAAGCCAAATATGACTGGAACAAACAATGAAACAGTTAGAGCTTTTTTACGGTACTTTAAAATAAATATGAATCGTCTAATTTTTATAATTTAATGATTCAAATTAGTTATGATTTAGTTATAATACTATTTATATTACTAATGGTAGAATCTTTAAATAGGTAAAATTGTAAGACGAATGAAGATAGAAGAATCACAGTGAAACAAGGGCCTTAAGGCATCCCTTGGCTATGCCCTTGGCATTGTTGCACACGGCCATGGTCTTATTGTTAGTGTCGCCGTACTCCACCTTGATATCGAACATGTGCACATTGCTGCATGGCAGCTTGTCGGAGCAGAGCAGGCTCACGCCCTCCAGCATCGATGATGTGTCGGTGATGTTGCGGAAGGTGACATCCTTAACGGTGACCTTGGAGTTGCCCTTGCTAGTGTAGATCTTGTTGGGGCAATACTTACGACCGATGATGAGGTTGGCCACGTCCTCTATCTTGATGTCCCTCCCAAAAAAACTAGGTTAAAAAATAAAAGTCTATAATACCCTCATAAATCAACATTTAGATTTTATTTCTATTAGTACTTTTCTGCTATCAGTATAATATACTGTAAAAAATCCCAACAGTTATACCCTCTATCTAGGGCTTTGTTGTAAACTTCTATTTTTTTGATTTTTAAAAGTCGGTTTTTGAACGGAGTAGCTTTTTAAAATGGTTTTTATAAATATTTTGTAGAAGTTACTATAAAAGTTACTTTAAATAGAGTGACTTCTCAACACAAACATATTTTACTCCTTAGTTTCTTGCAATCAATCAAAAGCTATAGCCAAAAATTACAACACTTCAACACGCCAGTCCGCACATGTACACTGCTCGATTAATGCCCTGGAGATCGATGGAACCAACAACTTCCTCACAAACAGTTAGCTACTGCTGTTCATGGATCCAGTTACTGTCAGTCACAGCCCCGTAAGTGCTCTAGCTTCTTCGTCCATTTGAAACGGAGAATCAGCTGTACGCCTAGTTTTGGAACGCAGATATTCATAAAAATTTCAAAAAAAAACAGTGAATGTTGAGCGCCGAAAGAAGGTGCGGTCAAATTTAAGGGGTGATCGTTTTAGCGATGGCTTTTGGCTAAAATTTCACTGTAGCTGATTTTTTTTACTGTAACTGAGTTAGTAGATAGTGTAATGAATAGTGAAAAAAAAGCTGAAGTTAGAAGTTGAGACTTTTAAAAGCTAAAATAGGCACCTTAGTGTAACACGAACACGGTTGGTGGCGTTGATGCGCGATGTGATGTGACCAACGACTCAAAGGTTCCACCAACCGTTGAAAGCAATCTTTCGTCGTCGCTCTTCACTAAATTGCGCTATCAAGTGAAGGAAGTTTCAGCCCACATCGCTATCGAGCGTCGAATGCCACATGCATGCATGTTGCTATTTCGTCTCCTTTTCCGTCTGCCTTGGAAATGCCACTCGATTTCCATATATAAAGTCAAAAATATATGAGAGCTCGTCGACGTAAGTTAGCTGCAAGCGACTGGTCACTGCTCAAGATTAAATGGTACAAAAGGAGAAAAAAATGGTTAAAATCTTTGACCAGTAGCACTGCGCTGGTTCTTGGGAGTCTACAGGCGTACGTATGCATGCGGCCGGGCCGCCGGGAGATGATTGGTAGTAGCTCAGCACCTGACGTTTATGTGTGGGAATCTATCGTAAGAGTCATCCCGAATGCGTCACGTGGAATTCAGCTGAAATTACACACGAGAAGCCAAAGAAAATACGCAAGTTTTTTTTTATATAAGTGGAGGTTACCTTGATCCTTAACCTTTCACTAACTAGTACTTGGTTTCATTTTAAGCCTGGAATTTCTTGAATTTTCCGAGGGGCGTTGAGAATGCCAGTGAGATTTTATTTTTGAGCTGGAGAATGGATAAAGTTATACATCAATAACTCCATCACTCAAATATACGGAGTTAGAGGAGAGAATTAAGGCAACGCTCATTTCAGTTTAAAGTCAGCTTCTGCTTCTAAGTTCTGCTTTTTTTTTCACTATTCAGTAATTTCATCTTTTTCTGGGTTTTTTAGATTTTTGGGCTTTTTGTCTTTTCTTTTTTCCTGTATTCCTTTACATTGTCTATGATGGGCTAATATGTTTTTCTTTTTAAATTTTTTTAAATTTAATTATACCAAATAAGCTAACTCAGTTACAGTAAAAAATAAACCAGCTATAGTAAAAAAAGTAATAAACCAACATCATTCCGAACGCCTCTTAAGAACAAAGAAAAACACACTAACGAATTAAAAGAGTACGGGGCACCAACAAAGTGGATTTTTTTTTGTTTTTTGTTTTTTTAGTTTTTTTGTCTTTTATATATATATATAAATCTAGCTCTCATGGTTTGTTTCGCGGATCTGATCCTCTCGCGAGCGTGGAAGCAGAGGGAGCTTGACACGTGTGGCATCCTGCGGACCGGGAGGGAACTTTTCGCGCCACCCGAGCGCGGGAACCGCCCTCGGTACATGCGCGGGACTGCCCAGCTGCCTCCCGCGCCCCAGCTCCGCGGAAACAGGGCGGCCGTGGGTCTTGTTGTATGTCTTGGTGCATACATACGCATATATGCATGCACTCACGTACAGAAAATGGAATTGCCTCGGTCATTTCAACTGTTGCACGCCATCGATCAGCTAGCAACATTCAGATCTAGTACGTATATCGATTAATCGATCGTTCCTCGATTACCATTAATCGACGCATGTCAAGCTTCTCCGCGCTCACGAGGTCACATCAGAAAAAAAAAATCCATAGGGTTAGATTTGTAAAAGAAGGATGTAAGGTGGCATAAAAGCAAAAAGCTAAACAAAACAGTGTGTGAAAGTGGGGGCCTCCCCTCACCCAGTGTGCTTTGCAGGAACTCTAGCTCGATGGAGAGCCAATTTGGCTCGGCCTTGCTGGCAATGCTAGCCTAGAGTAGCCTCTCCTCGCCTAGCCTGTGAAGGCAAACACGCCCTACGTTCTCCATGCAAGGGTTTGCTTGTCCTGAGCCTAACTACAAGAAGTTGTCAAATGGTTCATGGAAGTTCTTAGGCTCCAAGGGATATTATTCATGGAAATGGTTTTGTTCATGGAAACTTGAGTTTGAGACCTTAGGGAAATTGCCTTGGGACGTTAAGAGTACTTCCCAGATCCTAACTGCCCCTTGAGGACAAGGATATTTGAGGAGAGGGTATTGTCAGACTCTGAAATGGAAGGGCTGGGAATTCAGGTCTGAAGGAGTTCTCTAGAGGATTGAACGGCTGAGATGATTCCAACATATGGCCTTGGGACATTGTTGCGACGTGCCTGATACTGGTTACCAGATTGCATTTGATGATCTGCTTAATGTATGGCCTAGCCAGATGGTTGCCTGGCTCTATGCTCACTAAAAGTATATTAATGCGTAATTAATTAGGCGCAAACCTCCTCAACAGATAACGTTTTGGTGTTAAATGCTTTGGAGGTAGTACTTGAAGTCGGTATCTATTGCCAGAGCATCACAAATCCCTGTACACTAGCTAGTGTGAATCGAGAGAACGGGAGAAAGGAATAAGAGGGAACACCTTGCACACAGGTGCATGTTCTATCATTGATATATATAGTGTACAGAGCCGTAGCTATACATAGCAGGTAAAGTATACAAGGCAATAGCTAAACAAGGTAAGAGCTACACATGGTATACGAGCTATACATGGTATACAAGCTATACATGGTATACGCTAATCTCGGTAGGTGATGCTGGGCCGGAGATTATGATTTCCAACAGCTAGAACAATTGCAAGTTTGATGTAGGGAAAACTTGGCAAACTGCACTAGCATCAAATTCCTACTTGATTCCTGGTTCGCTTGCTTCTGAAGTGTTGTAGTGCCGAACTGTCTTGATTTACATTATCTTGATACACACAACACGAAATTGACCCAATTCCATTGGCATCTGTGACATCTTGTCCATGTGAAATTAGACACATAATGGCCCTATGTATGTGTGTACATGAGGATATAGATTAGTCCCACATTGCTAGTTTAGCAGGAAAAACACCAACATATAAACCCAAAAGCACCATTAGTAATAACCTTCAGTTAACTGTTTTACGCAAAGCGAGAATAAAAACATAAATAGGTTGTTATGTATGCGTGACTTATCTATAATAGAATTAGATCTAAACCAGTTTAGACCTTAGAGCATTACAGCGTCGCAGCTGAACCATGTGAAGATGAGAAGTTTTGATTAACGTTGGTCGTGTTTGGGTGCATGTTTGTATAGGCAAAGCTGTCCAACTGGATTTTCCCTTTCGATAAGGTGGTTCATTGTTCTGGATGCCCCCAATATATCATGGTTGTACAACCTAACAATTAATGATTGGATGCTTAGAAGAAGCTTCCCACCGATGCATATTTCCTCGTGATTGGCATCTTGGTTGCTCAAATTACAATCACGTATCTAAACAAGTGGTGTTTTTCACTCTTATGAAACCTTGGCCATTGATTTTTACAGTAATATGTTATAGCAAAAAATCATAATATATGTCATTGTGGAAACAAGTTTTGATGATAGATTTAGGCCCTATGCGTATTAGCTTCTGCTTCTTGTTTTTGTTTGAAAAAGTCAAAAGCCAATACGAACACCCGTTTTCTCGAAGCTGCTTCTCTATTTATCTTGCTCCCATCTCGCGTCGATGATAAGTCGGGGGGTCAAGAACACATTACACACTCTATTCCTCTCGTTTCCGTCTCGTGCACGCATCTTTCCCTCACTTTTTGCATCACTCGTCCCTCTTTTTAAAAGACACTTCTTTCAATCACTACTATTCATTTTTAGCCAAAAGTCTTCAGCTGTAACCAAAAGTCATCAGCAGAATCTAATATGAACGCCCCCTTACTAGGATCATTTTCATGTGGCTGAAACTAGATGCTTGTAAGTGTATTAGTGAGAAAAGTTAGCTGCATATGTACTATTTTTGTTTGCTACTGAAGTGCTGCAGTGCCGAACTATCATAATTTACACTATGATGATACACACAACTTGCATGGTGCTGGACTGCTGGTGCCCATGAAACCTTTGGATGCTGGTTCAATGTATGGTCGGAGTTGCTACTCCCTTCGCTTCAAAGTATAAGACATATAATTTCTGCAGTTTTATTTCAAAATATAAAACGTGCATACGAATTTATTGATGTTTTCCTTTGTTTTCCCTTATTTATCACATCTCCCTCGTGCATTTATGTGTTCTCTCTCACACATTTCCAAGGTATTTATACCATGGATAGCATGGTCACTTCATCTGGTCTTTTCTCTTGGTTTTGCAACCTCCTTAATCTCCGTGCCTAGGCAAAATACATCTTATAAAAAGAAACGGAGGGAGTAACATTCTAGATTACTATAGGCTGATTCATGTGAAATATTAGGGTTACATAAAACGTTTGGAGTTGGTAATGTCTGCGTACTGTCGACAGAACGGTCTTGCTACTAAGCTACCAGAGAAGTCACGTAAGCAGATGAAGGAACGGAAGAACAGGGCAAAGAAAATCCGTGGTGTGAAGAAGGTAAGTATAAACCCAACATTTATAACATTTATGTTGATAGTCATGCGTCGATGGGTATTGCTTTGGTACTTGACCACGAAACCAAGTTGGTATTCTCTGCTAATTTTGCAGACAAAGGCTGGGGATGCTGCTGGGAAGAAGAAATGAGAGGATACGCGTCATGCAGTCCTCATCTGTTCATTATCAACCTTTGCTTCATTTAGGTTGGTCTCGTTGTGGCAATGTTGCTGAATGCTAAATTATAACTAGAATGTGCTCTGATTTGGAGGAAATTTTTTGGAGACTAGCATATATAGCACTTGTTATCATGGTTCTTTTCTGGTGTCTTGTCCATTTTGTGATTTAGTTTCGGTAGAATAACCACTGAGACTGACACTGAGCTGCGCACATGTTGCATCTTGCTCTCCTGCTAGCTTGTGATTTTTCTAGCACAGAGGGCTTGTTTGGAAGCCCGGGGACCCAGGGAGGATTTTGAGGGCACATGGAATACCCCTCAACCTCCAGGGGACGTGGGGATATCCAGATCAAGAAAAAAGTTACTAGGTAAATCACTGCAACTTATCAGATGGCATGGCTGCAAACATGAAAAAGAAACTTGGGGTCTAAAAAACTCAACAAACTGTACTAGCACCATGTGCAAATGACTTACAAAGAATTTACTAGGTAAATCACTGCAATTTGTCAGTCAGCAAATGGGCAAGTTTGATGAAGGGCAAACTCAGCAAACTGCACCAGCAAATTCCTACTTGATTACTAGGTAAACACAAATTTAGTGTGCACTACTTCGAATACACTAGCTAGAGAACCATTAGGTCTAATAAACTTGGCACATAGGCACACGGGTATATATGAACCATGAGCAGCAAAGTAAGAAGCAGTGGCGGAGAGGGGTTGGGAACAAACCTCCTGGCCGTCGGGGCCAATGTACTGGTAATGTGGCTCGAGGTAACGGCAAGGGTGTCGGCGAGGTAAGATTCAATAAAGAAATACTATCCAGCAAGCAACCTAACTGAAACAACAAGAAACTAAGTCACTGCTAAATTAAACCAATATTTGGCCTAGATACCACAAGAAGTCAAGAACAGACGTCATGTGCAAAAGACTTAACAGAGAAATGAATCAAATAAATACTTATATACTTGAACAACAACTAATATATACAGAAAACTAAGATACCTGAATTAAGACAAATAAGAAGACATATGAAACCTAGATACTTGAATTAGAAGAAGTGCATCGAGCAGTTCGCTCTCTCTCTCTTAATTCTAGCCTTTCAGCTAATTTGGACAATTTTAGCTAGCACAGGGGATAAACAAATTGTAGCATCGCATACCCATGTGAAAGGATGTGGAGTCAGATTTGTATAGCATATTAGTACTGTTGACACCGACACTAATTTTGGACAGTACTACTTCGGCGTGAGGCACTCAAGACTCACATCATGCCTAATTTTTATTATGTTCCAGAAGCACTCACGTCAACAATACATCTGCCATGTGTAAGTGCAACATAGCACAACTATGTTGTTCAATTAAGTCATTAATCACATATTAACAAAATTATAGTCTTCGAAACTTGATAAAGACCACTAGACCAGAATAATTAAGATAACAATCGATCGGACTCAATTTTACTGACATTCACATGGAAGATGCAACGAATGTAAAGAGAAAATACAGTCTGACGAATAGATGCTAAACTTTCAGAAAAGTGGATGGATTATTGCCTAGCAAAGTGATAAACAAATTGTAGCATCACATTTTTGTGCACAAACAAGATGGGAGTTAGGCGATTAGCAGCATACAAATATTCTACTACGACAAGACGAACATATCACAGCATAACATCAGATCGGGTTGCATTGGCATCAGATCTCAATACTAATTCATGCCAAAACTCAAAACACAAAATCAAACAGAGAAGAGGAGTGGTACGATTCGAACCTGGTAGGAAGGAGATCTCAAACCCTAGCCGTGTCTCGTGTGTTATCCCCAAAACCCACCTCCAACCGATGGAGCTACGTCCCATGTGCCTTCCCTCCAGTCGCATCTCCCACCGAGATCTACGAGAAAAACAAGATGCGATGCCGAACCCTAGTGGAAGGAGCAAAAGGTACCTAGTGGGAGGAGAGGAAGAAGAGGACTTCACCGGCGAGTTTGAGAAAGGGTGAAGACGGCGCACATCGGGTCGAGAGATCCTGTCATATGGGCTTCCAAACGCACTTTCCACCTGGCCCGGTACATCGAGATGGAGACGCGGATTGGAGTTCCCAACCACATCGCTATGATAACCAAGTGAAACAAACTGCTGTACAGTTTACCAAGTGAAGCAACCATCCTTAACAAGAAGCAACCAAGAATTACACTCGTCCGTTCAAACGTGAAAATTTGGATGATTCTTGCTAGGTCGAGTTTTCTTTCTGTTGTCTTGGGAATTCCTCTGGTCACTCGAAATCCCAAAGGCCAAATGAAAAGGGTTACTGTAACAGTAGGAGCTGAATAGCTGATACAAAAGGACAACAAATGGGCAAGATGCACAAACACAAAATTGCGCATGTTAATTGGAAGAACTCTGCGCATGTTAATTCCTCCAATTTGTTGTCTCAAAATATCAAATATTCAATCACTAAAAGCTCTCAAGAGAGATGCTTCTGTAGAACTCTGCTGAGTAAAAAAACAGTTCAAGGAAGCAGCTTCGGCCTGTATTTGTCATCGCCAGTCTACAAAATTGGTGTTGATTAACCTGAAATGCTCAACAGTATGAGATCATCTCCATGGTGTTATCTGAGAAATCCCAAGGACAACCTGCGATCATTAATTCTTAGTACACTTGCAGGTCATCGGGAGATGCGAAAACATAGCGGAATCAACTCAGAAGCCAAAACATCCAAATATTCCACATCTATACTCTGGCAACTGATCAGAACCAATACCTCTTCAGACGCATTTTGCAAGGGATGGAAAACAGCTGCTTATGACCACAAAACTGTTGAGAAATTCCATACGCATCACCAAACTTACCATGTTTAGCCTACCATATTTTAGCTTACTAAGTTTAGCTAGCTTGCTATGTTTAGATGTGATTTCCTTTTACCTGTTGTACGTATCAGTTACATACTCGTAATAGGTAGATTAGTTTCTATGTTTTGCTTTGTATACTCCCTATAAAAGCTGATCAATACAATCAGAAATCTGTGTGTTGAGCAGCACCAAAACCTTTGTTGCTTGCGTGAGTTGTTCCAGCGTTGCCAAGAGTTCACGCGTCCTGATCTTTGATCAATTCCGACAAAACTAAACTATGTCAGACAAGACAGCTGCTCCTTTTCATTGCTACGGAAACCATAAACCTGCTTCAAGTTTCCTCTATATGGTCGAGCATTAACAGCATATTTGCAAATGAATACTAGCCTCTTCCTCATCTCCAACTTTGTGATGTCTCTTTTCACAAAAGAATCGCCTTAGTCAAAGCATCCTTGAAAGAAATGAGTACTTACTAATTCAAGATAAACAGAGTCGACATGGTGAAAGTATAGATAAATAGGGTGACAGACCACCTAGTTCAACAAAACCTGAAAGCATACATCTTATGTTTTGACATGATTTTATCAATGAGTGCATAAAAAATAATTAGTAATGTCATGCAGCCATGCATATTAATAAAAGACTGAAATCCCTTTTCACTCTTTATTTCAAAGTCAGCAAAACGGTTATCTTTACATTCATGATTATGCTTACCGCTGTCATCAAATAACCGTGTAATTATTGCCAAGGCCACACAAATGCTTAGGGCATGTACAACAGTTCAGACGGTTACTGTCACATGCACATCACATATAGACAATAAAAAAGACAGCTTGTATAATAGGCTGTCTATTTAGTTGTCTGCAATCTATTTATTGCATGCATGCATCCACGATTAAGCGTAAGTAAGATCTACGTATGTCATTGTGTTGCTTCTTTGATATTTGGGATGATCAATCGTATACCAACAAATTTTTTTAGAACCATCAATTCAAAGGTCGAAAGAAGCACAAATATAATATAATTTTATATCAATATATAGTCATAATACATAATATCATGTAATAATTCATATCACGATTACACCATATTGGTCTAATTTTCCATGTGCCCATAGCGTTGCCATATATGCTCAATTAAATCCTTCTTGAGTTGTTTATGTGTTGAGCGAGCACGGATATGTGCATTTCTCTGAAGTACATCCGCAAAACAGGGGTTAGGATTTTCGCTAGTTCTCACTTCTGGTGGTAGCACAATCGTCGCACTCGGATTCTCATTCAAGTCCAAAGGAATCTTAACCAATTCTTTTTCATCTTCAACTATCATATTATGAAGGATAACACAAACTTGCATTATGTTGACAACATCCTCCCGCTTTCCATAACCGTGCTGGACGACGAACAATATCAAAGCGGGATTGCAGCACACCAAATGCACACTCGACGTCCTTCCTCGCCCCTTCTTGATGTCTTGCATATAATTTATCTTTCTCTGTCTGGGGTGCTGATATTGTCTTCACGATGACTGCCCACTCCGGATATATTCTATCGGCCATGTAGTACGCCGTGTCATATTGTATACCGTTTACCTTGTACAGTACTCTAGGAGCTTCCCCTTTTAGAACAATAATGAATAGTGGTGACTTATTCAACACATTGATATCGTTATATGCTTTGGCAGAACCAAAAAAAGCATGCCATATGCGAAGATCCCGTGATGCCACTGCTTCAAGGATCATAGTAGGGACACATTTGTCACCACGTGTAAACATGTCGGCCCAACCTTTCGGGCAATTCTTCCATGCCCAATGCATACAGTCAATGCTTCCAATCATGCCTGGAAAACCACAAGACTCATTCTCTTGTAAATTTTTTTCTAATTCATCACTTCTAGGAGGGCGCATGTACTCTCCACCAAAACATTCAATCACCCCTTGGGCAAATTTTCCTAAGCACTCCAAAGACGTGCTTGCGGCAATCTTCAATACCTCATCAAGTTGGTCAGCCGGTGATCCATATGCTAGCATTCGAATGGCCACGGTACACTTTTGAAGGGGCGAGTGTCCTTGTCTACCTGTTGCATCCACTCTTTGGGTAAAGAAAGGAGACCACTCCTTGAGTGCTTCCACAATTCGAAGGAATAGTGGCCGATTCATCCGAAACCTCCTACGGAACATCTCATCGGTGTAGATAGGATTGGCGGAGAAATAGTTGGCAACAAGATCATCATGACCAGCTTCTTGATTCCTTGGTATATATCTCCGCAGCCCACTTTGGCGTCGACGGCGAGGTGGATTTGATGCTTCTCCATCGATCTTGGCCTTCAACTCCTCACCAATCTTCCTTCTAAACACTTCTAATAATTCATCCTCGGCGATGAAATCTTCAAGCGTGTACACCTCCATTGGATCGAAGTCTTCTACTTCATCTGTGTAACCATCTTGATCAAAGTCTTCTACTTCAAGAGTGGACATCTCTCTATCTCTACAAGTGGTTGTACTGGTGGCTACTGCCTACGGCCAAATATATAGTCCAATTGGATAACTTGTGTTTACACAGATAACTTGTGTTTACACAGGATAACTTGTGTTTACACAGATAACTTGTGTTTACACATGCAAAG
Organism: Melocanna baccifera; assembly: GCA_036346265.1. Taxonomy (NCBI): domain Eukaryota; kingdom Viridiplantae; phylum Streptophyta; class Magnoliopsida; order Poales; family Poaceae; genus Melocanna; species Melocanna baccifera. The sequence goes on along the minus strand of CM070693.1, from coordinate 4,919,274 downwards.
ATAACCTGAATACAATGGTTTGGATACGCATGTTCTCACAGGATGAACAGAAAAGATAACTTGTGTTTACACATGTTCAGACCTGTTCCATGTTCAACCTGATTTGGATACGCATGTTCTCACAGGATGAACAGAAAAGAAGGCAATGCTTCAAATATTCAGCAGCACGTGAACAAGAAATAAGGCAATGCTTTTCCCAGAAAAGAAGGATGAACAGAAGGATCAATGTTCTCAAACCCGCCTGAACATAAGAACAGTTCATCAATTCATCTAGCAATGTTAGAAACCCGACTGAACATAAGAAATCTAGCAATGTGATATCTAGCAATGTTCTCAATTCATCTGATATCTAGCAATGTTCTCAAACAAGTGCTCCTTCAAATATTCAGCAGCACGTGAACATAAGAACAATTCAAACCCGACTGAACAAATATCAGAACTTGGTAAATGTAAATATAAGAACAGTTCAAAATCTGATTCCAAATATGGATTGAGGACATTTCCATATACCATCTGCAGTAACAAGTATTAGACTGCATAGCATATTGCACTTACGTACCTGCTTACACAATGTCAGGAAATAATCTCTTCCTGAAACACTTAAGGGCAGCAAGATGCTCAGCCTTTTCATCATCAGACATTGCAATTGTGTTTTGTGAGATAAGGGTGTTATAAGCTTCCATCATCTTGGATTCTTTCTCAAGCATTTTTGCCTCTTTGTTCTCCTTTGCTGCAAGATGGGCAAGTCTTGTGGCTTCGAGTTTATCAGCTGACAATTTTTGTTGCAATGCTAGCACCTTCATGCGGTTTTCATTAGCTTCGGTCTGGATTTTGTTGAATCTATCAAGCTGATCCACATCAATTGCTGACTCCTTTGACATGCCACTTTCGCCATCATCTATTGCAATTTCCTTGGACTTCCTTTTCGCAACAAATGCAGCCTTCTTAGCCTTCTTTTGGCCCATTGGCCTCGGTAGCGCAATATCATCCGCATGATCGAGTTCTCTTCCCTTTCTCTACTTGGTTCCATGTCTTCCTTTACGTGCATCCTTGAGTTCTTTGTTGTATGTCATCCACTTTGCTTCGTTTGGACGACATACCATACATCCATTAGCACAAAATGTCCAAGGTTGAGTGATTCGTTGTCAACCACATAGAACTTGTGGGCTGCATCAATCCACATCTGATCTGAATAACCACTTGTATATATTCTTTGAGCCTTTATCCAAGCACTATGAAAAAGGTCTACCATCCTGTTAACTTTGTGCCACCGGTCTTTAGATTGCTTCACATTCCTTTTTCCAGTGTTTTGGTGTCGTGAGGTTGTATGTTTCTACTATATCATTCCAATATTGTTCATTCTTTTTATCGGCTCCAGCGATGGAGTCAATTGAATTTTGCAACCAAGCGCTCATCTATTGATGCAAACGAAAAAATCAGCGAGAACATCATATAATGCAAATCATAATTAGTTGACACATAAGTGAATAACTCACCAGTCTAAGGTCTTCTTCCGGTGTCCACAGGATCCGCTTTTCAGTCCTAACAATGTCATTGTCGCTATCAACATGAATGGGCTGCTGGTCCGGACGGGTCTGCGATGACAATTGTGGGTTCGATGTCTCCATAAGTGGTGGCGAAGTACCTCCAATTTCCGCAGGCCGTGGCGCCTTGAATAGGGCAAGGTGTGAAGGCCCACCAACAAAATGGAAATTTTGTGGCTCGTTATTGAAAAAACTCATGAATCCACCAGTCGGATGTGGTTCTTTGTCCCTACAAGAAAGAACACATGGTAAAAGGATAACCAACAAGACTAATATGTGATCAACATCACTGTTCTAAAATATACTACAGGAAGCATGATTCTTATGCTGAGCAAGATAATTAACAGAAATGGGACTTCGCAAGGAAGCATGATTCTTATGATTCTTATGCTGAGCAAGATAATTAACAGAAATGAGCAAGAATCACTGTTCTAAAATGATTCTTATGCTGAGCATGATTCTAAAATATACTACAGGAAGCATGATTCTTATGCTGATACCGCAGCTCCTCTTCAGAGGCAGCATACGGAATGTCAATTTTGTTACCAAGGATGAGAAATGGGACATTTGCCAAGGAATCATCAGATAGGAGAGCATCGAGCTCCTTTTTTTGACTCAGCAAAGCGCTCCTTATCGTACGCATCTACCAAGTATACTACAGCATCCCCCACTTCCTTCTCATCCCTTGGGCCTTCTTGCTCCGTTCCTGGAGACGGCGGCGGCGGCCGCGGCGGTGGAGATCGCCAGAGGAATGGGCGGATCCAAGGGATTTGGGAGAAGAAACCGAGGAAGGGAGGGAGGCGAGAATGGATCCAAATCTTTCTTTCCCTGTCTGTCTATTCTATTGCTTGGTTGGGCTTGGGGGAGCGGAATAGTAGGAAAAATCTCACCATGCTGCCGGATCCCATGCTTGAGAACGCCCAAATGGAGGAGACATGGGGCTTCCGCATGCGCCTGGATCCCACCAAGCAGGATAAGGTGATGAAGCGAATGGAAATGGGCCGATGGAGGAAGGGGCGCCGGTGAAGCCACCTCGGCCGCCGTCGATGGAGGGTGAATCGCCCGCGCCAGATGCAGCCGTCAAGCTCTCCGTCGCTCTGCTCTCTGGCTTCCCGCGACCGCCCTTGCTCTTCTGAGCCGCCGCCGCTCCCTGGCTCTTCCGAACCGCCGCAGCGCCCTTGCGCTCCACCGATGCCGCCGCTGCGCCCAACATCTGCAGGGAGAGGGAAAGATACGGAAGTTGGGGGAGCTGAAGAGAAAAGGAAAGGGGAAGATTTTGTGGGATTTGGGGCGCTTGGAAGGGGATCGCTACCATTTTCGCGCGCCCGCATCTGGATCCGCTTCGCGTCGTCGGGAGGAGACGACGGCTCCTACAACGGGCGCAACGCCGGCGCTTTCGCCTGGGAGCACGCGCGCGGGCCGTCGCCTCGCGAGGCGACGGCTTGCGTCTCTCTCTTTCTTAAGTGCGATCCACGTCAGCTGAGTCTGGTGCGCTGGCAAGATAAAGACAGTATCTGTCTCACCGTTGTATTTGGCCTTATATCTTCTCCTGTAAGGGAATTAATACATAAAAGTAGGGCCAAGTTAACCAAAAAAAGGAGGCACACATGCTTTTTTACAGTACAAGGAAAATAAATGTAATCAGCTCTTTGGTAGGTGAACTTTGTTAGCTTACCATTTTGACAGCATAAAAGTAAACGTTTTCCTGAAATCAAATTTCTCTTCGCAAAGTTAACTGCTTTTGGAAGGTTTTTCATCAATGAAAATCGGTCATCCTTTGAGCCCTATCAGCATGAAAGTATAAAGTGTTGACAATGTTTACATAAGGGAAAAACACAAAATGTTAAGAAAGATTTCACTTACCACAATAGGTAGCTCAAGGTAAGAGTTTTCTGATGAAGTAGAAGGTAATTTTGATGTGCTACCACAGTTCAGTATCAGTCCACATCAGCCAAGGGATGTGTTCTTTTTTCACTCAGCCAAGTGATGTGTTCTTTTTTCACTTAGACTTTAACTTCTACCGTAACAAGGTTTTGAATAGTGTTTCTTTTAAAGCAGTGTTTATAGAAAGATTATAGTAGACACCATACAGAGTTCAGATATACCAGCCAAAATCATATATAATTATTTTTTTTGCATATTATCTTTTACAAATAATTAGAATTTAAAAATTATAAGCTAAAAGTCAAAACCATCTAAGAACCCAGGAGCTTCCTTTTGATGGCGGCCACACCCAGGTCATCTGTAGCTGCTGCCCCAGGAGACAGACCGTGCCGGCTTGCCGCCAAGAGCTACTTGACTTACATGTGCTTTTGTAAAATGTTAGAAAATAACTATAAATGGGTTATGTGCCACTTACCAATTTACCTGGTTTTTTTTGGCAACGTCCAGCGCGCAATACGTATGTTATATACTACTTACCAATATATGTGGTTTTTGTACGACTTCTGTCATAAGCACGTTGTACTCGAAGTATTTTTGGACAAATTACACTGTGAGGTAAGTACAAAAGAATTAGGAGTTTTCACTGCTTTGAGGAGGCTTTGGAAAAGAAAAATAAATCGCAAGGGGGAAAATGTTAAAATAGCATACCGTTCACGGCATGCCCCTCTTGTATATAACACCGGTCGCGGCTCTGAGCTATCACCGTTCTCCCCAACCACACCCACCCCCATCCCAACAGAGAGAGAGAGAGAGAGAGAGAGAGAGAGAGAGAGAGAGAGAGAGACGGAGAGATGACGCAGGACGTGGAGATGGCGGCACGGAACGGCGCCGGAGGGGCGTACCTCCCTCCTCCTCCGCGGCAGGGCGGCGGCGGCGACGACGTCGACGACGACGGCAAGCCGAGGCGAACCGGTAAGCAAAAAAGGAAGCTCATTATATATATTCTTACCCGCCGTATCTTGTCTTTCCTTTTCTCTATGCAAAACGCATTTATACGTAGTAGGCACAGATGCTAGCTTTTTCATGGCGTCAAGAGCTAGCCTCCTCTTTGTGTTTGATATCGTTACGATTGTGTTGTGCGGCTTCAATTTGGTTAGCACCAAACAAAGAGAGAGTAGTATTATTGGGGGAGCCATGGTCCGTTTTTTTTTTTTTGCTTTTTAGTTAAAAATTTGATTTTATTTTTAAATAATAATTATTTATTAAACCAATAAGTCGAAGCCAAAACTCATACAGCGCAACAAAAACAAAATCTGTAACAAAAAAGAACCGGCCGCGTAGTTCATTGTTTGGTTGGTTTGCATCATTCCGGCCTGGCTGTGTTTCTCCCCAACCTCCCTCCAAAATAGATCGCCTGCCATAGCATTTACAGCGTTGGAAGAATTGATGGAACGGACTGAATTTAAGCATTTTTTTTTTGTTTCGGGGGCTGCACAAAAGAACAGAGAGTGCGTACGTACGTACGTAGCATATCCACCCGACGCGCACGGTCCAACTAGATTTGTCTTGACACGAACATATGCTAGTATTTCGTAATCACTTCATGTGTACGCATTCCACGCGCGCGCCTCCAGCATGGAGCAGGATAGAAGACAAACATGGCGGGTGGTGCCATGGCTGCAGCAAGCATGGGTCGCATGCCGGTCCAACGTCGCCTTCTCTACCGTCAACTCAAGACGGAAAATTGGCAGTGTGTGCATGAGCCTTTGATTTGAGATTGCACGGCCCAGATGGCAACACTGCATTTACTGAAGAAACGTATGCGCTAGTATGCTACTAGTGCATTTACGGCCAGTGTCCTGGGTAATGTTAATACGCGTATGGAATGAGGGCATATTCATATTGGTTTTTATCTAAAAAAATAAAAATTAATATGAACACTTAATTTTTTGAAATAGTTTCTCTAATTCTCTCGCTCCGATGATAAGATAGAAGATTACAGATGCATCATTCACTCTACTCCTCTCGTTTTCGTCATGCGTATGCATATCTCTTTATCATTTTTTGCACCGCTCATCATCTCTTTCTAAAAGCAACTTCTTTCGGCCACTACTATTTATTTTTAACAAAAAAGTCAGAAGACATAGTTAAAAGCCATCATTAGAAGACAATGAAAACACCCCTTAGCAAGGATGTCAGTATTGCGATACATATCGTAGTATCGTACGATCCTATAGTTTTAACAGAGGTAAATGATACAGATTGCAATATAGATCCGAATCAGGTAGTAGCGTAGTGGGATTACAATTTAATTCATAAAATTGTTAGAATCGGGTAGAATCATAGTGGGTTTATGATGTTTATGATCCTAATAACAAACTATATTAGCATATAAAATTTAATATTACATATTGCTAATTTAAGTTTCATGAGCTTAATTTGCTTTGTTCTTATTATTTACATGTTGTTCTGAAGTAAAAAAATATTATCTTTGACATATTAGACTTTTATATTGTTAGTTTATTAAAAATAATTAAATAAATTTAAAAAATCAACCTTAATTTAATATAACATGCATAAGTGTACTTAAAATTGCAAAATTAAATTAAAAATTCAAAAATATTATTATAGACTTATATATTTAGAAATATAATTTATTTTTATAACATAATACATTTTTAAAAATCTTATAGAATCATGATTTTACGTTCTAATCCTGCTAGATGAAAAAGATCTATCTGAAATAACAACCTTACCCCCTAGGCGCATGAACATTTCTGACGTGTGCGTCAGTACTTTGTAGATTCCTTCCTCTGCAAGTGTAAGAAAAAAATCACCAAACTTTTGACGATAAATGTTTAGAACTCTCCTTTAAGGCACCGTGTAGCGTCACTTTTTTTCAACGGTGCGCGTTCGGCTTTAGTTTATTTATACTTTTTTTTGTTTTTTTATTTTGTTTTTTCGTATTTTTTTGTATTACCTGTGATAAGCTAACATATTTTTATTTTTTTAAAATTTAATTATATCAAATAAATTAAATCTAGTTATAATAAAAAAATCAGTCAGACACAATAAAAAAAATTATAAACATCTCTATTCTAAATACTACCTAAAGCTTGAATATCAGCATAAGTAGTCAGCCTGGATGAGATCATGAGGTCAGTGCATTCGTAGTGCGGTAGGCCCTACCCCTGGTTAACTTTTCCACGAATCGTTCCGTCCTGAAAGGCCCTCTTTGGCTGGCCTTCGTGGTGGTTTGCTATGGAGTAAGAATCTGTCAAGTTTCCTTGACGCAAAGCGAAACCAAACAGTACCACAATATTGAGCCGGTCCATAGGGTTAAGTTTCCCTTGGACAATACATTTTGTGGGAATGGAAATACTTGTATGCACTCTTGAGGATTAATATTGCATCATCTTACCTTGGTGTAGGGGTGGCAATGGAGTGGGGCGTCTGATGGAGGCCCCTCGGCCCCACCTTGACCCCTACTAGTACGCTCCTGTCTTGATCCTGCTAAGGCTACCGAGGAAGATGATCTTTTGTCCTCGGTTTCTGCTGGAACCCAATCTCTACAGGATCCTTATGGGGATAAAAAAAATAGGTTAAACATTTTTTAAAAATAATAATATAATTTTATTTATTAATTTATAATTATTTAGGTATATTTTTTTTAAAATATATATTCTAACATATTAATTCAGTTTTAGTTAAATATATTAAAAAATATAATCTTCTACATTAAAAAATATAATCTATTATTTAAAAAATAATTTTTATATTTGTCTGATCTCCATAAGACTCTACGAGGTAAGAACGACCTCATCCTGTACCCTGCTCCCACGGAAAAATTACCACCCCTACCTTGGTCCCGTATGCCCAGGTTGCCATGACGCAGGCAAACTGGATGATCACACCCTAACGCACCGTTTCGAACGCAAGATTCTCATAGGAGCTATGCTTCCAACGAGAGTGTATGTTTTCGTTCCCACAAAAGTTCTATAGAATCGCGAAGAAAATACTGTGTAGTCTCTTCAAGAAACTCAAAAGGTGACTAATCCATGGCGTCCAGAACATGTGCCGTGACTGCACTGCTCTGCCTGCAAGTACAAGAAGAAGGCCGTGCGTTTTTTCTGACTCGAGCCGGTCGGCCACGTCGATCGGCATTTGTCTAGCTAGAGTACGTCTGCGTGGGTGAGCTCACCCGTGAAAAAGAATAGATGCGCCCTAGGCCTGCCGTTTCTGACCTTTTTGGCGCACACCTCCACGCACGCCTCTGGCTATGTAGTAGTGGCGTGGCAACGCCATGGTTAGATTAGGGCTGTACTTGCAGAGTACCTGGCCATTAGTAGTAGTACTATGCAGATAGGATAGCCTTTCCTATGCCGGCGGTGGCCGGAGAAGTCAGAGGTTGTCGGCCTGTTGTCTTGGACCGTTGCTTTTGGTTTTTCTAAAATTTTTAGTTTTATTTATTTATGAAAGAGTATAAAGAGATATTTATATATAATTTTAATCTATTTAAATAAAGTTACTATAGTAAAAGTTATTATAGTATCTATTATAATTAATTTATAAATTCTATTTTAAAAAATATTTTATTTAAAAGGTAGCTACCGTTAAAAAAAAATCAAAAGTCAGAAATTGAAAAAACCGGCCCCGTATCACACCAAACCAGACGCGACTTATGGGGCCTTTGTGTTAGAGACAGAACATTTATGGGCCTTTTTATATGTTTGACTTCTCACTGCAGGGCAAATACCGTGTAGAGACATTTTTATTGTACAGTGTACAGTAAAGATATATAATTTTAGTCTTGCACGATTGTAAAGGCATTTTTTTTTTCAAAATAACACGATGGTACTTCTGCGTGTACTGTCGCTACAGCCGAAGAGATATTTACTGAAATGCCTTTATATTCTATAAGCCATTTTGTAAAGGCACTACATTGTGTTTCTACAATCTACTCTTAAGCATCCTCTAGCAAATCGCTACGGCCCAAGATACACTTACTGAAATACCTTTACATTCTGTAGGCCATTTTGTAAAGGCACTATATTGTGTATAACTCAAGATCACATGGAAAACAAGTAACCTACTGGCCAGCTCAACCTCACATCACAACTTGCTTGTACTCATTTTGTAATTGTTATGAGTAGTATCTAACATGTCTCAAACATTTAGAAAAATGTCACTAGAGAGTTAAAATGCCTCAAATAACGTCTCTACAGGATAAAATCGATTGAGGAAGTATCTCAAAAAAATGTCTCCACATGATTTTTTGTTTTGACATTCCAAAAGGAGTTAGGCCCCGCTCAGCGACTAGAAGTCGCGATGGGCTTCTGCGTTCCGTGTTTTTTTACTGTTCTTTTTTTTTATTTTGTGTTTTTTTTGTGTTTTATATTTTCCTCATATTCTTTTACATTGTTCGTGATAGGTTAACATGTTTTTTCTATTTTTAAATTTAATTATGCTAAATAAGCTAACTCGGCTATAGTAAAAAAATTAGTTAACTACAGTAAAAAAAGTCATAAACTATCGCTATTCCAAACGCTACCTTACGATGATGGGCTAGTAAAACATTCGAGATGGTACTGAGTACTGACTGACAGCTTGTGCAATTTGTTGAGCAGGAACGGTATGGACAGCGAGCGCGCACATCATCACGGCGGTCATCGGCTCCGGCGTGCTCTCCCTCGCCTGGTCGACGGCGCAGCTAGGCTGGGTCGTCGGGTCGGTCACCCTGCTGCTCTTCTCTGTCATCACCTACTACACCTCCGCCCTTCTCGCCGACTGCTACCGCACCGGCGACCCTGTCACAGGGAAGAGGAACTACACCTACATGGACGCCGTCGCGTCCTACCTAGGTAAGTTCTTACTTGTGCCTACATGAACTGAATTTCTCTGTGAATTCAGTCATGGCCGGACATGATGCATAATATATTCTGCATTAACTCTGTTCATGTGCTCGTATATGCAGGTGGCTGGCAAGTCTGGTCCTGTGGTGTTTTTCAGTATGTCAACCTTTTTGGAACCGCAATTGGGTACACAATTACAGCATCCATCAGCGCGGCGTAAGTTCTTAACAAACGATTCATCTGTTGAAATTCACAAGTCTTCAGTTAAATCTCATTGTTTGAGAATTTTCATTTTGATTGGATGATCGACAGGGCTGTACACAAGTCCAACTGCTTCCACAAGAACGGCCACGCTGCCGACTGCAGCGTCTACGTCAACACGTACATGGTAGTCTTCGGGCTCGTCCAGATCTTCTTCTCCCAGCTCCCAAACTTCCACGACCTGTCGTGGCTGTCGATCCTCGCCGCGGTCATGTCCTTCACCTACTCGTCGATCGCCGTCGGCCTCTCGCTGGCACGAGCCATATCAGGTGCGCTATTATTAATCAAGAAGACAAGTCTTGCTGATGCATAATGTACAGGCTTTGTCATCATTCACTGTGTCATGTGTGCTTTCGCAGGTCGTACTGGTAAGACTACTCTGACAGGCACTGTAGTTGGAGTAGACGTCACCTCAGCCCAGAAGATCTGGCTCACATTCCAAGCGCTCGGCGACATCGCGTTCGCCTACTCGTACTCCATGATTCTGATAGAAATCCAGGTAAGGACTACACAAAGAAGTTCAGAGCTTGACAATACATGAACACTACTCACAAATGTGTCTCCAGTTTACAAGGCTCTTCAGTAGTTAACTGAGTGTCTAACACTCAACTCTGAAACCGAAACTACAGGACACGGTGAAGTCTTCACCGGCGGAGAACAAGACGATAAAGAAGGCGACCCTGCTCGGCGTGTCGACCACCACGGCGTTCTACATGCTCTGCGGCTGCCTCGGCTACGCGGCGTTCGGGAACGCCGCGCCGGGGAACATCCTGACCGGGTTCGGCTTCTACGAGCCCTACTGGCTCATCGACTTCGCCAACGTCTGCATCGTAGTGCACCTGGTCGGCGCCTACCAGGTGTTCTGCCAACCCATCTACGCCGCCGTCGAGACCTCGGCCGCCGCGCGCTGGCCCAACGCCGAGTTCATCACCCGCGAGCACCAGGTCGTCTCTGGGGAGCGGTGCAGGTTCAGCGTCAACCTCTTGAGGCTGACGTGGCGAACGGCGTTCGTGGTCGTGAGCACGGCCCTCGCCATCGTCATGCCCTTCTTCAACGACATCCTCGGCTTCCTCGGCGCCGTCGGGTTCTGGCCGCTCACCGTGTACTACCCGGTGGAGATGTACATCCGGCAACGGCGGATTCAGAAGTACACAACGAGGTGGGTGACGCTGCAGACGCTCAGCTTCGTGTGCTTCCTGGTGTCGCTCGCCGCGGCGGTCGGGTCCATTGAAGGTGTCACCGAGTCGCTCAAGCACTATGTTCCGTTCAAAACCAAGTCATGACGAGGGGTTTTGCGTGTCGAAAACAAGCGCGGTTAAGAAGAACAGGACCATGCATGCCTATGTGATGCGTGTCGAAAACAAGCGCGGTTAAGAAGAACAGGACCATGCATGCCTATGTGATGCGTGTCGAAAACAAGCGCGGTTAAGAAGTACTCTCTTGTTGCTAGTGTGTTAAAGATGTGATGCGTGCCTATGTGAACAAAGGCAAAAAAGGGAGTTGTGGATAATATGCGACCATCTGACTTCTGATGGTACGAAAATAATACGAAAGTTCCCAATTGAAAATTTCAAATTATATTATAGTGCAACTGAAATAATTTAAATTACATATTGTTTGAACTGCATACTTCATTACAATATATATATATATTTTAAAAAAAAATCAGAGTCACCTGACGAGTCATGAATGCTTTGGAAGCTACTTATGACATCCCGACCGCTAACTTCCACAAAAAAATCCTCGCCTTACAAAAGTAACCAAGTAATCATTCGATTGACACCTTGATGGACACAGGGTTACTGTAACGACCCTTATTATTACCCTAGGATAATAATACTAACCAACGAATTCTTACAATAAATTTATCAGAGTGTTGCAGCATAACAATAATTAGAGATAGATCTATAATATTACAATATCAATACCACGCAGGGCTAAATCTTTCAATAAGGGTAAACAGTAGCTTGAATATTACAACATTAATACACCACATAATGTTTTTTCTAAAGGAAAAAGTCCATATAACACTCTGAACTTTACTTGAAAGTTCATTTAATTATCATCCTAACCCAGTTTCAGGTGGTGGTGTTGTCTGCATGGTCCAATGAGTGTGCAATTTTGTCACGTAGGATAACATGCTAGTTAAATTTAAGGGAGTGATAGGTAGAGTCTATAGAGCCTTCTCTCGTAAATCAAAACAGAGAGGGAGGAAACAACAAGGGTAGTGGCCATAGAAGCACGACTATGAGCTTGGTAGGGAAGAAGCACTTATGGGCCCCACATGTCATTGATCGAACTTAGCTAGTGTGTCATCATATGTGTCAAAATCGCCCACTCATCATGCCACTTAGATAATACCATCATGCGAAACAAGTTTAGGGTGTTATTTGAACCAGATTGCAAAGTTCAGAGGGTTAAATATCTGTTTTCATAGTTCCGGTGTTGAACGGACTTTTAAGCAAAGTTTAGAGTTGTTATATGAACTTGTTTTTTCTACATAAATCATTCTATATGCAATAGAGCGAAAGCCTTTAATTTTTTTACAAGAATTTTTAGCATATTTTGTATTTTTCTTAGCAATGTAAACCATCCGCGGCCATTGACATTTATTATATAAAATAATAGAAGATAATAAAAAAACCCAAGCACCTTTCTCTTTTTTAAACCAAAGGTGGGTAGGAAACCCTGATCCCATTTTTCATTCAAAAAAAGTTTTTAAAAAAACTTCCCTTCCTCCCTCCTCCTCGACCGCGAAATGCAGGGAGTAGAGATTAGCACAGGCGTCACCTCGCCCTTCCACGCGCGAGTTTACGTTTCCACTCGCGCTGCTGCTGCGTTTCTTTCCATGCATAGCGACTAGCGACGCGAGCGAGGCAGCTAGCTGCAGCTGGCTCGTCCCCTCCTCCAATATCTATCGCCATTCATTGGCTTGTCCAATCCCCTCTACCCACCACCACCGCGAGGCGAGTTCTTCTTCGATCTACCATTGGAGGAGCAACCTGCAAGGGAGAGGAACCGATTAATAATACATAGATAGGTAGCTAGATCAAAGATACAGGTGCATACTTAGAGAAAGCGAAAGAGAACGCGAGAGACGTAGGGCCATGGGAGGAGGGATGAACGGAGCCGGAGCCATGGACGTCGACGGCGGCTGCCAGGTCTACCTTCCCCGCAGCCACGGCGACGGCAAGGAGAAGAGGACAGGTAAAGCATGAATAATCTCTCCGTGCTTGCTTCTCGATCTGTTGGTTCATTGGTTGACAGATAATCTTTCTTCTGATCTCTTTTGCGTGCTACACATATTATCGATAGATGGATTGTTGAAAAAATTGTTGATTCTTAGGGGGTGATCGTTTTAACATGGTTTTTGACTTTTGGTTTTTTTATTGTAGTTGGTTTTTTTTACTGTAACTGAATTAATGGATAGTGTAGTGAATAGTAAAAAAAAGCAAAAGTTAGAAGCTGAAACCGAAAAAAAGCTAACTTGAACGGGACCTTAATTTTCGGTGTATGTTGATAAACAGATTAGACATTCCTAATTGAATGAAGGGTAGTACTAGTAGTATTCGATTTTGTTGGGACTGAAGCCGTCAGGCCTTCGTGAACCGTAGTGTGCAGAACTGCGGACAGGTAGATGTACGGCATTAATAGGCGATGTGAATTCCCATGGAATTACACCCGGCGTATACCCTGGGTAAATATATACCACTCCATATATTTCATTTCTTGGCACAGACAATTCAAGCTTGCAGATATATATGCTCGCGCTGTTCCGTTTCAACGAAGAAGAAAGAAGCTTGCTTTGTGAGTACGTGCATAGACTAGCTTGATGGATTTATCCATGTCTACAGAGAGGAGTGCGCATATACTATATACATTACAATGTTGATTGGCTCTTGGAATGTGAAGTAAATAAATGTCTAAATTTGCCAAGATATCCATTAATCATCCATCTGTTTTCGGTCATATATGTAGATTCATGCATTGAATTTTCAGTCATTAATGGTAGTATTTTGGATCATTAGTTGAAAAAAAAGAGAAAGAATCGTACAGAACAATCTTGTGAAGTCAAAACAACTAGAAGGTAGGGCTAGTACAGATCTGCCCCTAATCATTAATCACTATTTTGCTTTAAGATTTGTAAACTTTTATAAAGAGATGTACCGAATGTTCGACACCTCTCCATTTAGCGGCGTGGCTTCCATTAATTCCGTCGTCTCACTTCAGCGCCTGTTTGGAACAGCACGCACGAATATCGCAAGAAACAGTGTAAAACTGGCACGTCTTCCTGAAGTTGTCTCATGGAGGTAGGCATGCATAGGTGAAAGAGATCAGTTTCAGAAAAGGAAAGAAAAAGGGTAAAAGAGATCGAAAGAAAAAGAAGGGTCGATCGATTTATTCACCGTTGGATGTGTTTGAAGATTAGTGCGCGTCCTATCCTCATCTTTCGGCTCCGGCGAGCGCGAGTGGTGAAGCGCCTGCATTGCTCCGTCCGGCAGAGCCCAGCAGAACGAGCTCACCAACACCGTTCCCTGGGGAAAATGTTACAACTTCCTTTTCTCGTATGTATGTATGTATGCATGTCCCTGCAGGAACGGAATGGACGGCGACGGCGCACATCGTAACGGCGGTGATCGGGTCCGGCGTGCTGTCGCTGGCCTGGGCCATGGCGCAGCTGGGGTGGGCGACCGGGCCGCTGACCCCGCGGCCATCACCTTCTACACCTGCGGCCTCCTCGCCGACTGCTACCGCGTCGGCGACCCCGTCACCGGCAAGCGCAACTACACCTACACCGATGCCGTCAAGTCCTGCCAAGGTACGTACTCTCACTTGTTACTCTCATCGCCATGCACACTCTCATCGAGTTTATCTAACAGTACGTACGTGCAAGCAAAGGCATCTTAGGCATGTGTTTGCGACACTGGCATTGCAAGATCTTTATGTAAACGATCGATGTATATGTGCAGGAGGGTGGTTCTGCACCTTCTGCCAGTACGCCAACATGTTCGGCACCAGCATCGGGTACACCATCACAGCGTCCATCAGTGCCGCGTAAGTCCCTAAACTTGTACTAGGCCCCTGCATGCCCTGCGTATTCTGAAGAACATTTTTGTTTTACTTCATGAGAGATAAGACTGTAACAGGTGCCATTGATTCTGTAGCACAGTGCTATCAACGAGTCCAACTGCTTCCACCGGCACGGGCACAAGGCGGACTGCGACCAGCGTTTGAGCGTGTTCATCATCGCGTCCGGGGTGGTGCAGGTCATCTTCTGCCAGCTCCCCAGCTTCCACAAGCTCTGGTGGCTCTCCATCGTCGCCGCCCGCCGTCATGTCCTTCTCCTACGCCGCCATCGCCGCCGGCCTCTCCCTCGCGCAGACCATCTCAGGTACTCTCTATCTAGGCCAGGAGTGAGTAACTGACATCCGTGTATACAGTCCTCGTAGAAGCTGTGGGACCTTGTAGTCCATTTTTTGCATAACAACCTAAAACATGAAAGTCTAAAAAATTATAAAGATGCTAATGCAATTGACTCCATAGATTTAAGATCTCAGCTACGCCACTGCGTGTATATACATATGTCCTGATAAAATGGACTTGCTTGAAATGGAGGGAGTACTCGTACATATATGATCGATGATGGTGTACACATGCATCTCTGCCAGGTCCCACGGGGAAGACGACACTGACCGGCACGCAGGTCGGGGTCGACGTCGACTCGGCGCAGAAGATATGGATGACGTTCCAGGCCCTCGGCAACGTCGCGTTCGCCTACTCCTACGCCATAATTCTCATCGAAATCCAGGTGAAAACTTCCCAAGAATCCACACCGCTCCATCGAGTTAATTGATAGTGTTTTACCACTTGGATATGTGTGATGATGATCGACGGCGCGCGCATGCATGCAGGACACGCTGCGGTCTCCTCCGGCGGAGAACAAGACGATGCGGCGGGCGACGATGATGGCATCTCGATGACGACGGCCTTCTACATGCTGTGCGGCTGCCTCGTCTACTCGGCGTTCGGCAACGGCGCGAAGGGGAACATCCTCACCGGGTTCGGCTTCTACGAGCCATACTGGCTCGTCGACTTCGCCAACGCCTGCATCGTCGTCCACCTCGTCGGCGGGTTTCAGGTGTTCTGCCAGCCGCTGTTCGCGGCGGTGGAGGGCGCCGTGGAGCGCCGTACACCAGATCCAGCCTAGCCCGGGAGGAAACCATCAAAACAGGATAGATCTACGACACCAAACCCCTATTCGATTATTATTATTATTATTGTTATTATTATAGGTTCTCTTGATGAGGAAAATTCCTTTTTGTTTTTGCGAAACAAAAGCTTAATTTTCATCAATCGGAAGCAGAAGTACAATATCGGGGTAGACAACTACACAAAAATCCGGGTGCTTGGTTGAGCCAATTGCACCTTTGCCGACTCGCGCAAAGATCAGCCGCCTCATTTACGAGACGGTCCGTGTTGTTGCGTGCCAAAGTACTATCATTGTTTGGATTAACGTTGCTTATCCAAATCCAAAGATATATCATTGGCGAATACCACTGAATCGAAAGGCCTCCTTTATCATATTTAAAGTTTATTTGAGTTTATCTAGTTTTCATTTTTATTTGATGGGCTACTTTCACATGTGGATCGTGATAATTCGGAAGAATTCTACAACGAGTATTTACATTAATTCGTAGAGTAAGATAAGTTATATATTTTGATCATGTTGATCCCAGATTGTAAAAGAAAATTATGTTACTTTAAATTGTTCTACATGCGTATTTTATTCAATGTATTTTAATTCTAGTTTTAAATTTAGTTAATACGTATTTGTTATTATCTCCTTTGATATTGATTCTCGTATACCTTGCTACCATAGAATAGAATAAAACTCTAATTAGTACACTAGCATGTCTAGAGAATTTCGTAGCAAATGTTTAGAGTTGTATAGATATAATTTTAGATGTAGGATAACCTTTTATCTAAAATGATAAGTTTTTAAAATGTATTCTTGACTTCGGTGAGATAAAGGGCCTGTTCTTTTCAGCTTCTCAAAATGGCTTTTGGCTTTTGTTACAGTACCTAACTTTCAAACGGAGTATTTTTTAAGATAGAGTCTACAAGTTAATTATAATACACGTTAAAAACCCAACATCTGTACCATCCAAAATCGCAAGCGAGTATCTCTCTCCGTAATCTCTGTCGCAAACAACTAAAATTCAAAATTTTCAGCCAAAAGCCAAAAGTTGCAGCAAAAAAGAATATGCCCAAAAAGTCTATGAAATATTTCAAAATAAAATATAAAACTTGATTTAAACTTAGACAAATGGTTAGGTGGTGGGTATTTGCTGGCACACGTTGTTGTTTGGTGATACAATGGTATACTAGGCACAGGGGGTATGTGGTTAATGTCTAAGTTAGTTAAGGATCGGTTTGTGAGCTATTGCTATAAAGCACTATCGTGCTACTACAAAGCTAGTATAGAATAGTCCTGACTGATTAATTTGCGAGTCCTAACCTGAGACTTGCTATAGGCATAATGTGAGCGTGGTATAAACCATGAGAATTCTCACACAGTATAAGAGGGGCTCTTGATCTGGTGGATTCCTTATCAGGGTGAAATCTTAGTGGAGGCGTAACTAGGTTGATGACTTTATGAGAATTCTCACACAGTATAGAATAGTCAGGCTTTGTCATGATCTCTTCGTCGCACATCTAAGAAAGTGTGCTAATCACGTGACAATATTGGTTGATCATGTCTTATGAGTAAAGTTGTACAATCTCTGCAGAGTGTATAAACTATCTTGGATAGTTATGCCTATGGGTATGGGAATACTGAGTAAAGTTTTTGATGATTAGACATTGTTTTTTTAAATAGTTTATAAAATGTTTATAGATGGATGGAATCTATATAAGATCTTTTGGAGAAATGGTCCAGGTGGAATACCCGTGGTTAAGTTGGTGTCAGGTCGGTGTCTGTACCAATGATATTGTTTTGCTCAAATTACTGTCTTTACTTATTATATTAAATTCAATATTTTTATACTTATTTAATGTATTTTTAAATGCTGCTTTATGCTCAAACTAACAATATATGTCTTCCTTTGTTGCCTTTAACATTATAATGCATTTTTCATGTAATTTGCGAAGTATAATTTTGTACTCACTCTTGCTATACTTCTTAGAGGGGGAGGACTTCAACTATAGTGAGGACCAAGACGAGTTGGCCGTATCTTACTATCGTTTGCCTGTGAGCAGGCTTGTTGGGCTTCTTCCGCTTCGGTTTTATCTTCTGCTGCTTATATTTAAATTTGGCTTATGGGTCGTAGAAGTAAACTTTGGCCATCAGACCCATATTTGATTAATGAATAAATATCATTACGATTGATATTTATTTTTATTGTTCAGTGTGTGCACTAGCTGATTTTTGACTAGTGCGATTTTCACAGAGGATCCAGAAGTTGTTGCTCTGGGATCCAACAGATGGGGGCTAGGGTGGGCAGTTAGTCGCGTCAGCTCACCTGTCAAGACCTCTATGCGTACCGTCGAGGGAGTACTGTTGTAGGGGTGCCCAGTCCCTACACCCATTATGTTTTAGCTATTGGGTCTTAAAACATGCCAAATAGCATATTATTGTATATAAAAGGGAATATACCGATTTACCCCCCACATTTTGTAATTATTAAGGGGTATGATAGGAATTTTTCAATTCATGTATATAAACTCCCAAGAGATGTATGAGAGGGCCAAAACTACTCATTTTAGGCTACCCAGCTTTCTCTCTAGCTAATCCGTATATTTTATAGAGAGAGGTACCAGTACCCACTGTGTGGTAGCGCATGCTACAACAGTTTGGATTGATGTTGCTTATCCAAATCTAAAGATATATCATTGGCGGATACCACTGAATCGAAAGCCCTATTCAAATTAGGGAAAACCGGTACATTCACACATTATATCATTGGCGGATACCACTGAATCGAAAGCCCTATTCAAATTAGGGAAAACCCGTACATTCGAAAGCGCATTTCCTTAACCAAACAGTCTGAAATATTGTTTGTTATCCAACCAAAGAAATAGATCTAGAAAGAGACGGGCTCACCTTGTCGGGAGATGTGGTAGTCGCCGGAGGCCATCGATGCGGAAGCTTGTCACCGCCACTGCGCTGCCGCGTGCCTCGGAGTGACGGCCGCTTGCTCAGGCAAGATGCGCTCACCTCTTCCCTAGAAAGAGACGTAGGTTTTGATCCATCTTACCCTCAGCCCTTTCCTGACGGCCCATGGGTTTAACCCTTTCTAATTTCCACAGGCCATGCATGGAATACAGTCCATTCCAGCCCTTGTCTGACAAGGCCCGATCCAATCCAGTCCTTTTTATTTCCAATGCCCATATGGGCCCAGCACATATCAGTCCATAGACTTCTGGCCCGTTTAGCCCACGGATCGACCAGCCCATTACCAGGCCTATCATACATGCTTGTGTATGCATCATGTATTATACAGCACAATTTGTTTGCAAAAGTATTCCTTTTGTGTGCCGAAATATGAGTGCTTGTTTGTACGGTGCATAGAATACACGTACCAGAGCGGATTTTTTTGGAGCGCGTTGCAGGTGGAGCTGTCATCATGTCCGTCCAGCAGCTTCACGGGATCTGTGCCAAATGTGTTTCATTAGAGCACATGGATAGATAATTCCATTATACTGTATGCTATGGTGAGCTACTAGACGTACGCCTGTGCGATTGATTGCTAGCTTAGTCCACAATGATTTTGTCAGGTCTAGCGGAGGTTTTACGCGGTGCAGGACACATTAAAAAAAAATCTCCCGTGTTTAATAAAAATATACATGTACCTGAAAGGAATATGCAGTTTTGATTATTTTTTTACCTAACAAGGCAACTGGCATGCAACGTGCCAAAGGGCACGTTTTTTTGGTCAGATGCTTGTGTCTGATTACGGATCTGTTCTTTTTGGTTGCGGTTTATAATTTTTAGCTGAAATTTTTAAATTTTAGTTGTTTACGATAGAGATTATGGAAAGAGAGATATTCGCTTACGATTTTGGATAGTACAGATGTTGAGCTTTTAACATGTACTATAATTAACTTGTAAACTCCATCTTAAAAAATATTCTGTTTGAAAGTTAAGTACTGTAGCAAAAATCAAAAGCCGTTTTTGAGAAGCTGAAAAGAACAGACCCGTAAGCTGTTATTGCACTTTGCTAATCACATTTTCAGAGTAGTAAGCTGTGATTGCACTTTGCTAATCACATTTTCAGAGTTGAGTAATACGCTTGGAGAGATAAACAGTACTAGCATCTCAAATAAATTTTTGGGTCCTTCCCATAATTCAGAATTGCCCGTCCGTATTCACGTCCACCCATACACCACATCCACTAAAAGATAAAACGAAGAAAAGAATAGGCGATCGATCCCCAAAATCAAAATATTTCAAAAGCAACTCAAATAAACTTGGTGAGTTAACAAGAAAAAGGTATGGCTCACGTGACGGTTGGAGCGACTTGCTTGGTAGTGCAATAAGGGTATGTATAATAGTATAAATAATTATTATCTATAGTATTACTCTATATTATTTATAGATGGCTATAAAGACAGTTACTACAATAAATTATCTGTTTATGTGTCTCTATAGACAGCTTCTTCATAACACAACACATCTTATTTCTTATGTTATAATCGATCGTTGCATGAGAGAGAACATAATTCTCT
This sequence comes from Melocanna baccifera, assembly GCA_036346265.1. Lineage (NCBI taxonomy): Eukaryota > Viridiplantae > Streptophyta > Magnoliopsida > Poales > Poaceae > Melocanna > Melocanna baccifera. The sequence continues at coordinate 4,899,005 of CM070693.1, read as the reverse complement.
ATGCTCATTCTCTATTCCACATTATCTTATGTCATGTATGGCAATACTTACAAACAGTTGAGGCCCCGCTCGTTTCAATATTTTTCAGTTTCAGTTTTTTTTCATTATTCAGTAATTCGTCTTTTTCTGAATTTTTTAGGTTTTTTGGGCTTTTTTACATTTTTTCTTTTTTTACCGTGTTCCTTTGCATTGTCCGTGATGGGCTAACATATTTTTTCTATTTTTATATTTTTTAAATTTAATTATACCCAAAAAGTCAAAACAGCTACAGTAAAAAAAGTCAACCACTATAAAATTTCAGTTCAAAATCCGAAGCCATCGTTAAAATAAATATCCCCTCAAATCATACTATTGTATATACTCTAATGACCACGGCGGTACAATGCATCAACCATAGTCCTAATAGTTATGATTAGTTTTGCTCAATCATTACCACCTCAAGCAATATAGTATCAGAGAAAAAAACCTCAAGCAGAATAAAATCCAATGCGAACGTGGCAATCAGCACCGGAGCCTATCTCCCCGAGTGGCAGAACTGTAGGAAGGAGTCGACAAGTCCTTTTTCATCCGCATGCTCTTGTCTACAAAAACAACCCTAGAAAATATCCAAAATAATCCCTGGTCCCTCGGGCCTCATCCTATTTCCGTCGCGATGGCAGCATGGTGACCTACTTCCGCCAGGCCTCCTCCTACCAAAGCACGCCACCTCGAAGGAATTCTTATCTTGAGGTCATCGCACTCGCCTTCCTCCCTCCACTGCACCAGCATATGGAAGGGATATCCATCTGAGACTTGATTGATTTCTTCTGTGGGTGATGAACCCTAATTTGCTTTAGGGGGTGTTTTTTTATACTATGCTTTGGTAGCGTTCAGAACAGTGATGACTTATAATTTTTTACTGTAGTTAGCTGATTTTTTTACTGTAGCTGAATTAATATAATTAAATTTAAAAAATTTAAAAATAGAAAAAACATGTTAGCCCATCACAGATAATACAAAGAAATATAAAAAAATAAAACATAAAAATACCAAAAAACAAAAACAGAAAAAACAAAAAATTAATAGTAAAAAATAGTCGAAGTCGATCGCTCACCGCTGAAAAAAGCTGACGCTGAGCGGTCCGAGAAGGTGCTTGGTTCGGTAGGAGTAAATTTCACTGCATGTTACTAAACTTGTCTGCTCACTGAACTTAAATCAGCAGACAAGTTTTGTGACATTGAACTTGTTGAAGTGTGGGTCACGGTCATTGACACGTCAGCTCAGGTACAACCAATTTCATGTCATGTTGACTTGTGCCACGAAGGCATAGGGTGCACATGAGTGGTATGACAACTATTGAGGCTACTGCGAGGATGGCGACGTGTACCAATGTAGTCTAGCTCCCGCGACGGCAATCATTGTTGGGAGCAAGGAATTAAGGGCAAGCAAAGTCAATGGCGGTGCTAAGGGCATCTCCAATGATACTGAGTCAGCTGGCTATTTGCATGTACACATCAGCATATATCCTATGTGGAGGAAAGAGAGTATGCAAAACACAATCAGCTAGCTACTATTTCGTCTCTAGTCTATAACGTAAAACGAGGCAGGCTCTATAAATAACTGTATGTGCATGTAAACATCAAATAGCTATCCTTATAGATAGTCTTTTGGAATGCTAACTTTTAGTGTGTACTCTATAGATGATGTGGAATCCTTATAGATAGTACTTAGTTAGGACCATTGGAGATGCCCTAAGGTGCTGGATCACGGATGTCAGAGAGGCTACGAGGGGAGGACGAGCCACCTCTTGTTTGTGATTTTGCGAATAGTGATATGCCATGGTGGCACGAGTCAATATGCCATGTTATTAGTCGTACCCAGACTAGTATACTACTATTGTCATAGAGTGACCCATTTAATCAAGTTTAGTGACTTAAATATACAGTTTAGAAGTTCGGTCGGACAAATTCCATGGCCTACGGTGCAATTTACTGATTTGCTAACTTAGGTTAGTTCGTGTTTGTTTGGTTCGAATGGGCCGTAGTAACAGGGTTCCTGGATTGTGATACGGCCCAAATACAGACCCCATCACGGTCCCGATCGAGCACGAGAATCGCGACTTCTCATCCCCTCCTGATGAGGGGGTGGCCCGATCTTCCGATGAGATGGATAAGTTCGATTTGATATGACGTTGACGAAGAGGCTACTTGACCGAGACGACCAAGTCCGTCCTGCAATCGCTACACCACACCTAGTCGCTATCAACCGTGCAAGAACGCGGTTGACTGAACACGAGGTTCAATTCTCGTAAGCAATCGAAGAACAAGCAAGAACAAGATAAAGAGCAATCTGAATATTGCATATATGAATGAAGAACACAAAGGGGTTGAGGCTGCAATCGCAGCTTGTTGGTCTAGTCGACACAAGAACACACGACGAAATTTCACGGTGGAAAACTAATCTAAACAAGCCTAAGTTACATGGCCAAATGAGCCTCTATTTATAGGGACACGCAGGTCCTTGCATATGGAAAGTTCTCAATACATGGAAAGTATTCAAATCATAGCTGATTCTATCTCTGTTTCCAAAACCGAAGATTGTTTTGTTGATTGCGTCGCGCACAAAAGGAATTTTGGATGGGGTCAGATCCGTTGGGAAGAGGACGGAATAAGCTTTCCATGCTGTACTCACACATTCCAATTGGACTCTTGATGCGAAATCTATGAGCATTTAAAGTGGGACCTGTCAGGTTGAGTCAGCGTCCCCTTGTTTTGGTAATTCCAATGCGCACAGAACGAATTTGGAGGTGGGGCCAAATCCATTGGAAAGTGGACGAGCTCTTCTTTCTTTGCTGTACTTGCACACCTCAAACGGAGTTTTTATGCAAAAGTTATACACATTTGAAGTCCGACCTATCAGGCTGACTCCAAATTGATCCGGAGGCCGAATTGAATTCTAAAATGTGTCCCACTTGAACTCTTGCTTGAATTGATCCAAAAGTAACGTGATGACCTTGAGCAAGAGTTGGGGAAGGTGTGGTCTTGATATATTGGTCGGTTTCCCTTTTGGTGGACCCCAACCACGAGCGCATAGCGTTGATGCAATTCTCCTTATACAGCTAGACAAAAATACATTTTCATCTTTAGATAGCATCATATTCTCAATTAAAATAAATTGAAACCGAAGAAACGAATTCACCATTTGTTTATTCTTGGGAGCTTTGATTGTATGAGTATGTGGCATGGTCACATCACCTCCTCTCCCTCGATCTGTCGGTCCTGCCCCACGCGCTCGCGAGTCGCAGCATGGGCGGCGCCCTCTCCACGCTCTCCCTCGCCGCCGCGCCCCGCTCCGCCGTCTTCTTCCTGCTCCCGGCCGCCTCGCAAGGCAGTCACCGTCTACATCCAGCCGGCCGCCCGCCAATGCCCCTTCGCCTTCCTCGGCGCGCCCCTCTTCCAGCCTTCCGCTCCCGGTGGCTGGCGACGAGACGGAGCCCCGGTAGGACCCGTGAAGATCGGCGTTGGATTAATTTCTTCTGTGGTTAAAAACCCTAACTTGCTTCGGATTGTTCTAAGAGTTTCTATTCTGGTCTTGTCTTCGCTGTGAGCAACCTAAACGAAATCTTGCTTCCTCTCCAATCCATCCAGTTTGTTCCTCTCCAATCAATTCATCCTACGTTTCTTATGCGAGAATTAACCAAGTCTTCTTGCTGATCCCATAGAGGAAGAGGACGATGACCAGCGCTGTTAGGGCATCTTCAATGGGGATGAGTCAGCTAGCTATTAGCATATACATATCAGCATGTATCCTATGTAGAGAAAAGAGAATGTGGATAAAAACACGAGCCGGCGACTCTTCTGTCGCCCGTCTCGCTCAAAAATCGAGAGAACAAGCGTTGGCCTTATCACCCGCTCGAACTCATCGCCGACTCTTCTTCACGCGCATCGGATCCACTCCGCGCACGCGTCCTTCCTCCCCGCCCCCCTTCCCGCGCGCGTCCTCCCTCCCCGCCCCTCCCCGCGCACGTCCTCCCTCCTGGCCCCTTCCTCCCTGCCTACTTCATCCCCGCGCGCCAACTCCTCCCTCCCCGGGCGCCAACGATCTTGGAGCATAAAGATTATTCGACAAATCATGAAAGCTTGTGTCATTCTCCACAACATGATAGTGGAAGATGAGGGAGAAATGGCTAAGGAGCCTATTGACTTGAATGTTGTCTCTGGCACATCAATTGTTCTACCTCCAGAAGTGCAAAAGGCCTCTAACAGTAATCCATGCTTCGATGATGTTCGACGTAGAAATTTTGCTATTCGTGCTCAATCAGTTCATACCCAACTGAAAGAAGATTTAATTGAGCACATTTGGCAACGTTTTGGCACTAGGGAAAATAACTAGTCAATTTTTTCATAATAAGCTCATGTAAGCTCTTTCCTAGAATTGTTTTTCTTGTTAATATATTGAATAACCTGACTTACCATTTTTCTTTTTTTTTTGTTTCAGGAACTGTCCATAGGCTGGCTATGAAGGAGATGCTGTTTGTGAGATGACTTTGTGCTTTTGGTGGTTCTTCCTCAAAGAATGTAGCTAGTTGTTTAGAATGTTTTGTGGCTTGAAATAAACATACATGGCCTGAATCATGTTTAGTAGTTAATTATGTAGAAACATATGGACTTCTTATTTCAGTATTTTGTTCAAAACCGTGTCAATGTCGTTGTGGACATGATGGTATTTGCTAGCAGTTGGCACAACTGCATCTAATTGTATTGTCAGTTACTTGAGATGTTTACTGTTTTCTTTTATATACCTTCCACACAAGGAGGCACAAAGATAATGCGTAGTACATCCCTATTTTCTCCATACGCATGCAGGCATTGAAAATACAAATAGCTATCCTTAGATAGTCCTTTGTATGCTAGCTAGTTGGTTGATGATGTGAAAATCTCCTAGTTAGTTGCTAACTAGGACCATTGGAGATGCCCTTACATAGCCTTGGTGTAACATCCGCAAACATCGAGGACATTGAAAGGAAAATTCTATCAAGGCAAGTCTTGCTCACATCATTCTCGTGCTGTGAACAAGAAGGCTAATTACAGCGAACCTTCTCATGTCATATTTCCCTTTGCGGGCAAAAACTGACCCAAAGCACGACCATTCTCATGTTGTGCAGCAGTGGACCTAGGATTAAAATTTAGAGGGCTAATAGAATTTACTCATTAATTTGCCAAATACTGAGTTACCGACCTATGGTAGCCTGCCACACTGGAGGCGAAAGATAGAAAAACGTTATTATGATTATAGCAGGCTATCTTAGAAGCTATGATGCACGTCGCATTTTGCCGAAGGAGGGCAGCGGCGCCCACTCCCTGGTGTGGGAGGAAAAGACGGTGGCCGTCACATGGTCTAGATAGAATTGGGCGGCAACCACATGGAACGAGGTGTTAGCCTCGTCGGTCAGGGGGCGTACTAGATGGAGCGGAAGCCGAAGTTGAACTGAATGGCTTCAGGTCGACGGAATAAGTTAGCGGTCTGCATGAGGGGGTCGTACATGGCGAGCTCCTCATCCTCATTGAAGCTGTAGGAGAGGAGAAGGAGGACGGCATCGCAGCCATGGAGAAACCACTCACCTGCAACGGTCATAAATAGATGGTGACTAGCTCAATGTTCATATATACTAATCAGGTCGAAGAAACACACAAAGATCAGAGAGTACAACGAGAATTTCGATTCAAAATTATAGTTCAATTCACCTCCCTTTTTTAAGACCGAATTAACACATGCATTTCGTCAATAATAAACAAGATCAGATGAAAAGAAAGAAACAAAATTAAAAGACGTCGGACCTGCTGATGATTATGTGTGTATGAATTGGAAATGATTATGTTAAAGACCTAGTGATCAGGTTGATCATTATATCAGGTTGTCCTTTACGTTAAAGACCCGGTAATGACCAGTTGATGATTAGATGTGTATGAATTGAAAATGATTACGGTAAAGATCTAGTGATGGTCGGCCGGCAGTAGGGGGCGCTAGCCCCGGCTGACCCCCGGTCGGTCCTCCCTTGGTGCTGTGCGCAAGAAAGCTATTTTCAGAGAACCATTTTATGCCATATTTCCCTTTGAGGCAAAAACTGACACAAATCACACGAGAGAGAACAAACACCAACGCAGAGAGAAGGAAAGAAAGGCTATGTGCAAGGAGCAAGAAGTTTCCAGGAGGGGGAAGGCGACGGCCTTTTCCATCTTCAATGGTAAGGATAGATATATGGCCTAATATCTTTCTCTCCAGCATGGTGGCGCCATGGGAGCAGCAGCCGGCTGCCCTTGCGTTCGTGCCGCAATCGCCATCAACGGCCGTGGTCAAGTGCCCTAAGCTTTGTGGACCATTTGTCTAACTTGAAAGTACCTCTTTTTATGAGCAGCATTTTCTTTGGTATCAAACATCAACAAAGGTGTCCCAAGCCTAGGAAGTGCTTGAACAATAGACAAAGGAAAATTACTTTCCCAATCTGGGGCAACTAAAATCCTATCCAGAGTAGCAAAAGTACTCTGAAATCCCACACAAGCTGCATGCGCGCATGGATGCAGGATTGGGGGTTTCGGCTAACCAGCACTATCTCGATGTGGTTTCTGCCCACACACCCATGACCAAACCCCCCAGTGCTACCGCTAGCTATCACCTCATGTCTCGTGAGCTAGCTATTAGTTTGGTACGTGCGACTGCTCCAACTCTGTGCATTCTTGGACTGTTAATTCCGACGGTGTTCTCGGACTTGCCCACTCATGTCTAATCACTGGTCCAAAAGGAAAAGTGGTGCGTTCTCTTCAGTAACTGGATTTTCTGATGGTGACATCTTCAGATTGCAAAGCTTTCTCCTGGCAACTACCAAGTTATTATTATTCTTATGGCTTTGGAAGTTTAATTTGGTACTATATCCAAGTCATTGACCGCTCTGTAGAAAGTGGTAGAAAAAGGGTTCTAAGTTGTAAACATTCTTTTAGACCGAAGAAACTGGAGCACTGTGTTCAACTTGAGAATGCCACGCATGGCTATGGTGTTTTTTTTCTTTTCTTTCAGCTTCTCCAAAAATCAAAATAAACTAGATAATTTCCTAAAACAGATTCTTTAAAAGGTTTCCTGTGTCTAAAACTATATGCGTTATTTACATCAGCGTCTCCACCATCCATTGCCCTATCAAAAAACACAGATAAAAACTATCAACTATAGTTAAAAGCTATTAGCTTCGGTCCAAAAAATAGAGCCGATAATCTTGTTGCCAACATGTAGCTAGTTCAACTGGTAAGCAATTGTCTGGCTAAATGCCGTAGTGCTTGAGGTCCCGCTTACAATATGTTAGGTCGGTTCATGATAAAATTTCCAGAAAAGTAAAAAAGATCCCGTCGATGCTAAGCCTCAAATTTGTTAACCAATTGCAGAGCATTGCCTCATGTGAACAGTAGCAGAGCCACAAAAAAGCAGGGGTGACTCGAGCTTTAGATCCCCTGCCTGTGGATTGCTGCGCCGCGCCTAAGCACACGGACTGCTGAAGTGCAATGAAATTTAGTGGTGTTTAAAGAACACTCGAGTGTTTTTTATAGTAATAAGCATTTAAATTTATGACTGTTAGATTAAAGATCTAATGATCTTTTTTTAAGGGAGGAATTTTTTTAAAGAGAAAAAATTTGTACATATTTTTACGCACATCCAAGATCAAATCTAAGTATTTACAACGACAAAAAAAATATTTAAGTACTACACTTTTTATAAAATTTCACTACAAGGACAACATAGCGACCAGAGCGGCCTGGCCTCCGTGGTTGTGGACTAACCAGGCCAACACGAGATCTCACGGAAATAGGATAGATTCCTTTTGGTTTTTAGCTTCTAAAAAAATTAGAAAGTTACGATCTCTTAATGCGAATTCTTTAAATGAATTTTTTGAGCTTAAAATTATATAAACTATTCACATCAACATCTCCATCATCCGTTATTATATTAAAAAATATATACAAAAACTATTGACCGTCAAAAACAACCAATCACAGTCTAAAAGAACATCTCTCTAACCCTACACTCGATTGTGCGTCGCCCACTCGCGATGATCCACTTCTACTTACATCGAGTTTGTATAGTTACAGTTCGAAATGATTTCCCTGTACACACGATCGATTTTCTCCCACACGCAGAATAAGGAATACGTGTATCACTGCTGGCTTAACGCATAAGGCACGCAACCTAAAGATGCTTGAGAGAAAGTTCGGGCGTGGTTGTCAGCGTATTCCTCGCTTGCCCCCAAATCAACATTTCAATGCCACAATATGGTAATTTTCCCCATGGAAACTTGCAAATCTACTGAGCTAATTAACTTTGGTAACCTAGCTAGCCTGTAGCCTCTGAGTAGGAGAACGATGGCCAACTAGGTAATGTCGCGCTTGATGCACACATTCGTAGCATTATCTTGTACCTTCGGTGCAAGCTGTACCGCATCACGGATAGCTAGCTCCCCCAACCCTAGAGATGCGCACAGATCTATTACGCTGTAACCACTTTGGTAAGCTCTGAAACGGCAACGAAAAGATTTATCTTATTTATTTATTCGAGAAAAATCCTAAATCGAACTGTACCATGTCTCATCATGTACAAATTGATGCTGGTCGCTTTGCATTCTCATGCTACTAAATTACTTTAAAAAACTTATCCCGATAAACCGTTTCGAAAATGCGGCAAAGATGTTTCTGTTTGTTTGTTCGGAGGAAACCATAAGCTGAAAAGAATTAGGTCTAACCACAATGTACAGTTCTTGCTTGATGGCGACGGTTGCAGGTAGAGGTGTTAAGGATCATATATGAATTAAATAGTCCAAATATATATATCGAATAAAATAGATAATAAAAATATAATTGATACTCTCTAAGTTTCATTGAATTGAATATGAATAGAATAGTTCAGATATGGATACCAGAAAAAATTGACAATCCAAATTTCATTGACACGTTTGCTCCAGATGTGCATGTGCTACTATGAAAAGCTAGCACTGGCAGATCAACCACAGTGGAAACTAAAACCAATGAAACATGCATGGTTTTTTTCCATTCCAGTCAAACTCAAAACCGAACCCTACGGGGAACTGAATTTTCCTTTTGTAGCCTCTTGTGATTTTTTGTTTTTGCAAATTTGGTCCCGTGACACTTTTTTTGTTTGTGGATTTAACCTTTTCCTGAGTGCAAATGAATAGGTGCTCAACAAATAGCTTGTGTTGCGCCCCCAGAGCACGGTAGGTCGGCACGCAACGTGGGCAGTCGGCTAGCTCAGAACGCCAGGCTCGGGCGCGGCTGGTGGCAGGGGCCACCCACCTGCCATGCCACCGGGCCGCATGAGGTGGCCACCACGCCACCCGACCGCATGACGATCCCCCCGACCACATGAAGACTCCCTGACCGCACTACCCGTACAGAGTTTTTTTGTCAGGGTTTTTAGAAAAAAAAACATTAGGGTTTTTGAAAAAAAAAACAGTAGGGGCCGCCACTTCGTGCCAGGGGGGGTGTCACTTCATGTGGTTGGGGGACGCGGGAAGTCTCGGTTCATGCTCTCGGGTGCGTGCGAGAACCCGGTGGCCATCTCTTGCGGTAGGTGGGTGGCCCCTGCCACCGCCATGCCTGGTCCTGGCATTCCGCGCTCATCGATTGCCCACGCTCCACGTTGAGCTACCGCTCTCCGGGGGCACAGCATGAGCCACCTGTCAAGTGTCCATTCATCCGCACTTAGGAGGAGGCCAAATCTGCCAAAAAAAAAAGACACCTCTCGTGTGTTAGCGAGCCTACTAAGATAAGTTTGAGTATTGTTCGAGCTTGAGTTTGTGTCCAACTCAAAGCTTAATCATTAACTCAGGTTTATTTAGGCTCGGCTTGAGTCTATATCGAGCTCGAGCTAGGCCCAATCAGGCTCGCTCTAACTCATCTTGTTTACAATCCTACACCAACTAGGTTCGTCGGTCATGGATGGAATCACACCAATATCATGTTAGCTGAGTTTTGTTTAATCTAAAACATCTGGGTTAACTAGCAGTAAATTACCCGTGCAACAGTATAACTAGATATTATGTCTTTATTATACTACTCCAATCTATTCGATTAAAAATACAATGGCATATTAGATTGAAAATATAATTGTATTTATCCTTTTAAAGTAGGAGAATGGATGTTTTGGACACGATAATGCACACCTGTACCATTAGCATGCAATGGCAGATGATCCCGTCACACCGCACAGGTCTGTTTGATATGTATGTGGCTTCTGATTTTTGACTGAAAATTTTGAATTTTAGTTGTTTGCGATAAGATTATAGACAAATAATTGTACAAATGTTAGGTTTTTAATGTGTACTACAATTAACTTGTAGACTCCGTCTTGAAAAAATACCATGTTTAAAAGTTAGATACTGTAGCAAAAGTCAAAAGCCACTTTTAGAAGCAAAAAAGAACATTCCCGAGTCCGACACCAACTTTTGTTATTTTGGAAAAGAAAGGCTGAGGTCCTGGGCCTCTTCAACGAGCCTCGACCGTCGATTAGTCAAATTAATCACAACTAGCAGGTAATCTATGCCAGCACCCCGTAGACCGTGTCGATGCGTATCTCGCAAAGGGGTTGATAAATAAGCCGAAGAATCGTCTTAGTTAGTGCTAATCGGCATCAATTAGGAAGCGCAGAGCTCGAAAAGGGGAGAAGCAGAGGAAGATTAGGAACGACGCAGAGCATCAATCGAGTGACCGAGAGCCAATGTTAATCTGGTGGGTCCGATCGATCGTGGATCTGTGCCGGGTGTTTAATTAGCTCAAATATGTTTGGTGAGTCCCACTGCTAAAGCAAAACAAAAATACGGCCAAATTGGACCTCCTTTTGGATCACATGAAAATGAGTAAAACTAAAGCATCCTACTTTCAGTAGATATGAAGTTTGTACCGTCTCTTGATCTCTTTGCGATAAGATGCACCCTTAAGCACTAGTAATTTTGATGATAAGATGTTAGTTTAAGTCGGAAATGAGCAATATTTTTTTAATGATTTTAAAATAAAATACATCCTATACTTCTTTCCAAAAAGGGATCCCTCTTTGCATCTGAACCTCAAGCGGTTCATTTCCGAAACACATGTTTGGAATTGTCCGTGACACTGCAATGCGATTGTTAGTTGTAGGTAGGGTTTGTTTTTAAACTATAAGTTTGTGACATGTTTATTTTTGAAGAATAACATATGAAATGGTTTATTCCATAAAAAACTACACGGATAAACATTAAAAAATGCTATATATTGGGTGGCCATAACAGAAGAAAGTTGGGAATATATTTCAAGAATATCGTTTATGATAAATATTTTTACATATTCAGTTTAAACACTACAAATGGGTGATTAAGAATTTGCCACTTTAGGATCGACCACATGTGATCTTGCAATTTATGATTTGCCACTGGAAATAGTTGGCAGAAGCCTTTTTTTTAAGGTAAGTTTGCAGAAACCTTTTTTTAAGGTAAGCTGGCAGAAACTTGACTACACCGCCCGCATACCGCAGCAGCATCTGTCTCGAAATGACAGTACTATTCAATAATTCCTCTGTTGACTAACCGTAATCAGCGGGCAAAGCACAGCTGCCGTTACGTTTGGCGGCAGTTAACAGCTAATCTTGGTTCTTCGATTTTTCTTTCTGCCGTGCTGACTAACCAATCGATCTCGTATGGGGAAAAAAGGAGCTAAGCAAGCAGTTGGTGAGGAGCCATGTACATTCGGTTAACACTCAATTCCTCTGTTGCCTTGTGGCTCTGCGAGTACTCATCACGTTGCCTGTTGCCTTGCTTTAGGCATCCTTCATTTTAGTTTATAACTTCTGCTTTTTTTTCACTATTTATTAATTTTATTTTTGATTTTTGATTTTTTTATCTTTTCTTTTTTTCTGTATTTTTTTTGTATTGTTCGTGATAGGATAACATATTTTTCTCTATTTTTAAATTTAATTATGCTAAATAAGTTAACTCAATTATAGTAAAAAATAAATTAGCTATAATAAAAAAAATTATAAATTATCGTTATTTTAAACCCCTTAAACGTACAAGCGCATAGATTCGGTGCCCTGACGATAAGCGCTGCAAGCTTTTCCACGGAATGTACTCGCTCGATCGACATGGTGACCCGTGCACTCAACACGGCACTTTCCCAACCGGCAGATATTGGCGAAAAATCCCCCCCCCCCCCTCCCAAAAAAAAAGAGAGAGAGGCAGCTTTGGCAAAACAATCTCGAGCCAAGTCTCAACTATAAATGACGAGGCAAATCTCCTTTAAATATCGATGGAACAAACGAGATCCTTTCGCGTCAGTGTTTCGTTGAACAACCCGAGAGTAGTGGCGGTAGTTTGCACGGAGTAGGCTCTACAAATTCGGCGTGCAATGCGACGGAAGCTAAGGTCGGTATGGGAAACGAGACATGGAGATGAGCCGGCAATGACGAGCAAATTTAAGGAACCTTCTCCTTGGGGCGATCACCTGCTCCACCAGCTGCCTAACTGAGCTAGCCCCAAAAAATTACAGTTCAATACCTCTACTTCATTGGGTGATTACAGTTCAAAGTTGCTGAAAGATTACAGAAGATACATACCCCCAAAGTTTAAATCTGCAAAGAAATTTCAACAATAATATCAAACTGACAATTTTGACCAGGTTTGCCAAGAAACAAGAACCACCGATCCGGTTTTGGGTCCGGTTCCGGTTTCCAAGTTCCTGAATCCAATAGCTCACGTACTACAGAGAAACAAACCCAGATGGGCACATACAAACAGAACAGGCAAATCATATACTTAAAACCAATAACTGCTGCTTAGTTTAACATCAACAGCAATATGTAAACACTTATGCTCAGGTTACGGTGGCTGTGTTGTGCTTATTTTTAAAGTTGCTGTGAAAAGGATGCAGTGAAAAGTCTATTAATTTGTTTGATACTCTTTTTTATTTCAAATATAAGTAGTTTTAGGGGGTGCTCAACTTGGTTCTTTTGGGTGGCTTATAATTTTTTTACTGTAAATATCTTATTTTGCACTATATCTGCTGGTAGCCTTTGGCGTAATTAAATTTTAAAAAATTTAAAAATAAAATATAGCTTATCCCATCACGGATAATGCAAATTAACACCAGAAAAAATGGCAAAAAACCCCCAAAAAGCTAGAAGAAAACGAAATTAAGAAATAATGAATTAGATGCTAGAAACTAAAACCAAAACGAGTGGAGCCTTAGCATTTTCAACTCTTCTCTAAATATAAGTCATTCTATAATTTCGAAATAAATTTATTTTGTTTCTTCCTATTGTACCCTCATTGAATGAAGTCTCAGTATTCACATGAATAAATGAGGCCTATCTCTCAAACTCTCTTTCCTAACACCTTTAAGAATGGAACCATGAAAGTATAGGAATAAATGAAGGGCAACAATGTCATTTTTATTACTCCTTAATTCATCCGTCGAAAGTTAAAATGACCTATATTTGAAATCGGAAATCGGAGGGAGTAACATATTAAGTCAAACAAATTCTGCTATCCAATAGCTGTCCTCTGTCCTCACATTTCAACTCACATGTTTTGGAACGAATTGGCCCCGTTCGTTTCAGCTTTATCTTTTTTTTTCTCACTATTTAGTAATTCGTCTTTTTTTGATTTTTTTAGATTTTTTGGGCTTTTTTGTATTTTTGTTTTTTCCCGTGTTCCTTTGCATTGTCCGTGATGGGCTAACATATTTTTTCTATTTTTACATTTTTTTAAATTTAATTATGCCCAAAAGACCAAATCAGCTACAGTAAAAAAAAACCAGCTACAGTGAAATTTTAGTAAAAAATTAGAAGCCATCGCTAAAATGAACGCCCTTATTATCCATTTGCATCTTGATTAGGAAAAAGTAGCCAATCAAACACCAAAATATCTAAAAGTGACTCAACAAAATAAGATCATGATTAGAGCCTGTTTGTCTCATTGTCTGTGGGCCTTGGTGGATCAGGGGTCATTTTTTTTCAAAAAATATCAAGTTGGCTTCGGTCAAAGTTTTCTCAGGAGTTATAGTGACGTTTCTTTTGAATAACTACACACAGCTATTCGCATAATCTCAATTAATCAGCCTCATAACAACTAATCACTTGGCGATACCTTACGTATTCTGACAAGCACACGTCGCGTTTTATACAACATGGAGAGTTGCTAAATGATGTAGCTAGACGTGGACACAAAATTTTCTTTCGACTGTCAGATAAGATGATGACACGAGGCGTCGTTTATAACACAAAAAAAACAAGGGACCATTTAGAACGAATGGAATGAAAAATAACAGGAACACGAAGAACACGTAAATTGTGTACGGACGCCAGTGCAATCCTTTGAGAATATAGGAACGGGGAATTATCCAAGTGAGATGTTTGGACAGTTCACATGAATTCGGAAGAAACTAAAGAGAGAAAATAAATGCAAGACTCAAGGAAATTTCTATGAGGTCTAACCTCATGATAGGATTCATAGTAAGGAACGAACCATATAAAAAAATTCCTACAGAATTTAACTTCATAAGTCCTCCAAGAATTCTAGGGCCTAAAATGGGAGCTGAAAAGAAGCAACATACATTTTGCTCTATAATCTATTATATAACAAAAGTCGATAACAAGACTTTCACAATAGCTAAGAAAAATACTATGCTAGAAATTCAAAAAGAGAGGAAAACATCTAGCACTTAGACCTTTTCTTTTTAGATTTTAAAAGCTGTTTTTTCAATTTTTTTTGCAGTAACTAGCTTTGAAACGGAGTGTTTTTTCAAGACGGGATCTATAAGTTAATTATATTACACACTGACTTTATTTATATCAGCCAGAATCGTATACAAATTTCTGTTACTTGGTACTCTTTTACAAACAGTTTAAAACTATAAACCACATCTATAAACTATAAATCAAAACAAAAAAGAATAGATTCTTAGTAAATTGGCTCCTTTATCCCCCCACCCAGCAAAATCCCCATGTCACACTCATACCCTGCCCAGCGACTGCCCCCACAGCGACGACGAGCGCTTTTTCACACGTATATGACGAGGCGGCCACCCGTCACTCCCACCTCAGCTCACCTCCCTCACCGCCCACGAAACTCCCGGAAAAACACAATGTCCAATACCTGTCTCTTTCCCATGCTCCTCGTCGGCGTCCTCCTCCTCTCCGGCGAATCCCGGGCCCAGACCACCTCCGGAGACCGCGACACCCTCCTAGCTATCAAGAAGGGCTGGGGCAACCCCCCGCAGCTCGCGTCGTGGGACCCCGCCTCCGCCGCCGACCACTGCAACTGGACCGGCGTCACCTGGGACGTCGCCGGGGGCTGCGGCGGCGGAGGCGTAGTCACGGGGCTCTCCTTCCAGAGGCTTAACCTTACCGGCGCGGTCCCCGCGTCCGTGTGCGACCTCAAGAATCTCACCCGGCTCGACCTCTCCTACAACAACCTCACCGGCGACTTCCCCGGCGCCGCACTCTACGCATGCTCCCAGCTCCAGTTCCTTGACCTCTCCTACAACGCCTTCGCCGGGGTCCTGCCGGCTGACATCAGCCGGCTGTCGCCCGCGATGGAGCACCTCAACCTGTCGACCAACCGCTTCGGCGGCTCGGTGCCGGCGGCGGTGGCGGGGCTCCCGGCGCTCAAGTCTCTCCTTCTTGACACCAACCGGTTCACCGGGGCGTACCCGGCGGCTGACATAAGCAAGCTCGCTGGGCTCGAGCGGCTCACGCTGGCCGTCAACGCGTTCGCGCCGGCGCCGGTGCCGCCGGAGTTCGCCAAACTTACCAAGCTGACCTACCTCTGGATGTCCGGCATGAACATGACCGGCGACATCCCGGAGGTCTTCTCGAGCCTCACGGAGCTCACGCTCATCGACATATCGATGAACAAGGTAACCGGCGCGATCCCGGCGTGGGTCTGGCAGCACCAGAAGCTCGAGTTCCTGTACCTGTACGGAAACGGCCTCACCGGCGAGCTGGGGCCCAACGTCACGGCGGTGAATTTGAAAGAGCTCGACGTGTCGTCGAACCAGCTCACCGGAGGGATACCAGAAGACTTTGGTAAACTCAAGAACCTGACTTTGATGTTCTTGTACTTCAATCAGCTCAACGGCACGATCCCGGTGAGCATTGCGCTGCTCCCCATGCTCAGAGACATCCGGATATTTGCCAACCAACTATCCGGCGAGCTCCCGCCGGAGCTCGGGAAGCACTCGCCGCTCGGCAACCTCGAGGTTTCCTCCAACAACCTCTCCGGCCAGCTACCGGAGACGCTCTGCGCCAAAGGGAAGCTCTTCGACATCGTCGTCTTCAACAACAGCTTCTCCGGCGGGCTCCCGGCGAACCTCGGCGACTGCAGTCAGCTGAACAACATCATGCTCTACAATAACCACTTCTCCGGCGACTTCCCGACGAAGATATGGTCGTTCCAGAAGCTGACCATGGTGATGATCCACAACAACAGCTTCACCGGCGCACTGCCGGCCGAGATATCTTTCAACATCTCGCGGATTGAGATGGGTAACAACAGGTTCTCCGGCTCCGTCCCGGCGTCCGCGACCGGGCTGCTCGTGTTCAAGGCAGAGAACAACCAGCTCTCCGGCGAGCTACCAGCCAACATGAGCGGGCTCGCCAGCCTTACTGATCTGTCAATCTCCGGCAACCAGATAACTGGTTCCATACCAACATCAATCAAACTGCTGCAGAAGCTCAATTCACTCAACCTAAGCGACAACCGCATATCCGGCGCAATACCGGCGGGGAGCATAGGGTTGCTTCCCTCGCTGACGATCCTTGATTTGTCCGGCAACGAGCTCACGGCCGGCATACCGCCGGACTTCAGCAACATGAACTTCAACTCGCTCAACATGTCATCGAACCAGCTCACCGGCGAGGTGCCGCTCTCGCTGCAGAGCGCGGCGTACGACCGCAGCTTCCTCGGGAACCGCGGGCTCTGCGCCAGGCCGGACTCGAGGATAAACCTCCCAACGTGCCGTGGCAGCGGCGGCGATGCGCGTGACGAGCTCTCGAAGGGCCTGATCATCCTCTTCTCCATGCTCGCCGGCATTGTCCTCGTCGGCAGCGGGGGCATCGCGTGGCTGCTCTTCCGGCGTCGGAAGGACAGCCAAGGCGTGACCGACTGGAAGATGACGCGGTTCACCCCTCTGGACTTCACCGAGTCCGACGTGCTCAGAAACATCCTCGAGGAGAACGTGATCGGCAGCGGCGGGTCCGGGAAGGTGTACCGCATCCACCTCGCCGCCCGTGACGGTGGCGGCGACGAGGAGCGCGGCGGCAGGATGGTGGCCGTCAAGAAGATATGGAACGTGAGGAAGCTGGACGCGAAGCTCGACAAGGAGTTCGAGTCAGAGGTGAAGGTGCTGGGCAACATCCGGCACAACAACATCGTGAAGCTGCTCTGCTGCATCTCCAGCCAGGACGCCAAGCTGCTCGTCTACGAGTACATGGAGAACGGCAGCCTCGACCGGTGGCTGCACCACCGGGAGCGCGAGGGCGCGCCCGCGCCGCTGGACTGGCCGACTAGGCTGACCATCGCCATCGACGCGGCCAGGGGGCTCAGCTATATGCACCATGACTGCGCGCAGCCGATCGTGCACCGGGACGTCAAGTCCAGTAACATCTTGCTTGACCCGGAGTTCCGGGCCAAGATCGCCGACTTCGGCCTCGCCCGGATACTCGTCAAGTCCGGAGAGCCAGAGTCCGTGTCAGCCATCGGCGGGACGTTCGGATACATGGCACCAGGTGAGAATCTCAAATTCAGTAGCCGGTTAAGATGTCATCCCAGTTTGTGACTAGAGAGAATTTGTAGTTGGAATTACTAACTGGATGCATTTTTTTTTTGTTGCAGAATATGGGTACAGACCAAAGGTGAACGAGAAGGTTGATGTGTACAGCTTCGGTGTCGTCCTGTTAGAGCTGACAACCGGCAAGGTCGCGAATGACAGCGGCGCCGACTTATGCCTGGCGGAATGGGCATGGCGGCGGTACCAGAAGGGCCCTCCATTCAACGACGTCGCCGGCGAGGATATCCGTGACCCGGCCTACCTGTCGGACGTCTTGTCAGTGTTCACGCTCGGCGTGATCTGCACTGGGGAGAACCCCCTTGCGCGGCCGTCCATGAAGGAGGTTCTGTACCACCTCATCCGGTGCGACCAGAGGTCCGCCGAGGCGGAGGCGTGCCGGTTGGACTACGATGGCAGTGCTCCGCTCCTCGAGGTGAAGAAAGGCAGCCGGCGGAGGACCATGTCGGACTCCGGCAGGTGGGATGACGACGAGGACAGCGGCAACTTTGTGGTGCGTGTGGCTTAGTTAAGACACACCCACAAGAGCAAT
This sequence comes from Melocanna baccifera, assembly GCA_036346265.1. Taxonomy (NCBI): domain Eukaryota; kingdom Viridiplantae; phylum Streptophyta; class Magnoliopsida; order Poales; family Poaceae; genus Melocanna; species Melocanna baccifera. Next base: position 4,880,627 of record CM070693.1, on the reverse strand, counting down.
TCAGGTGTACACTACCACTATAGAGTAGTACATAGCTAGAGCTCTGCCATGGAAGAATTTTGCAGAGGCGCCGGCCGCTACTGACCTAACAGCTGAAGGAACTCGAGCCCTTCAGGTCTCGAGCTGGTACTAGTACAGTAAATATGCATCTCGTATATATGTAACAAGATGAAGCTGTAAGCCTGTAACTGTATCATAAGCCGATCTACGGGAAGGCGAGAACGCAAGTTCTTGGCATTGCTCGACGGCATCCAAGGGCATGTCTGGTTCGTGACCACAGTTTGCTTCAACTGACTGCGGGAGTAGCGCGATACAACACCATTGTCTCTATCGTTTGACTGGCTGTAAGTCTGTGATGTCATATGAATTCAGCAGTCTTGAGCGTGAACTGATCACCTGCTGCTAAAGAAGCAAACTAGTGGCAGCCGAAGTAGCTACTCCAGACTAACACTGTCAGGAAGCATGTAATGGTAGATACAAAATTCTGAGTTGCATTTCAGATGTCTGAAATTTTCGGCACCTTTTGGAAGTAGTTTCAGGAAACTAGAGGCTGTCCAGTCTTTGGAAAGGCCAGTAAATGGGCAGCTTGGTCTAGTGCTACCGCATGCATGCTCCATGATTGTGCGTGATACAGGAAGCAAATTTTCTTTTGATTTGTGATGACTACGACATGATGCCGTTTTTCCAAAGTGGAGGAAGGTTGGCCTCAACAAGGAACAAATCTGGTGGCCAGCAGGAACTGAAAAAACAACGTGCGTGAGCTGGAAAATGCAACGGCTGACTGTTGGAGGAGCATGTCGTCTAGCCACTTTGGATCTGTCTCATATCGGCATCCATCCAGCGGCCAAACTTAATTAGAAAATGTGACATGAATGCAATATATTAAGGTTTGTGCATGATTACTAGCTAAGTCGTAACAAGCTGTTAACTAGAGATAATCTGTCAAAAAGGCAAAAAGTAGAAGATAATTCTTGTTTATTTTGCTCTGAAAAAGAATCTGTAGTTCATTAGTTCTTTGAGTGTGACATTGCTAAAGCCATTTGGGAATTGGGATAGGGCTTTAGAGTTGCTAGGCAGGAGAGTTGGTATAGATTTTGAATCTACAGCTGGTCTATGGTTTAGTGACAATAGAAATAAAGTGTCTAATATATGCTGTGCTGCTACCCTTTGGACAGTGGAAATTTGGAAATGATCTAGTGTTTCAGAAAGTATCTAGTATTGGTTTGCAGGTCCTGTGGAGGAAAATAGCTCAGACACTAAGGTGCTGGCGGTTGCTGTGCCTGGGTTCAAAGCCGCTCCAGATGGATTGCTGCATATTTTCCTTGGAGACCATGGCAACGGCTCATCAGACATTTGGCTGGCCATGAAGAAGACGACGACGACGACAAGCTATGGTGGAATGGCAACGCTGGAGGTGAACAAATGAAGTAACTGGATGTTGGAAAACAGGGAGATATGCAGTGGATGAATGAAAATTGATGTAATAGGTTGCTTTATATGGTTTGATGAGGTGCAAGAAACTGTAATAGAAGTAACTGTGGTAATACTAGTAGCTGATAGTGCTAAGTGAGGTATAATGCTTTATGGAGTAGGAGGTGGATAGTGTAAGAATGCACTGACAATGTTGCTTAGTTTCATTTAATAAAATGGAATTGGGGCGTTTGCCCTATGTTTCAAACAAAAAGTTTCATTCGCAAGCAAGCGTGCTATCTAAACCATGGTGGTAATATTGAAATAGGATGTTCTCTGGGAGCCGTTTCAGCTCAAGTCAAGCAAGATTTTACCAAGGTGGCATTAGCAATAACAGGAATTAACCTTCTCTGAACAAATGACAGGAGCGGACTAGGAGGCATTTGTTTTGATTTCAAACTAGGACGCATTTGTTTTGATTTCATGTATTTGAACTTCTTTTGGTTCTTATGATTCATTGTACATGCTGAATTGCTAATAATAGTAGATCATGTCAACAAGGCGGAGTCAGTTACTCACCAATGACTCTGAAGACAAATAGATCCAAATCACATTGGCTGCTGAGTGTTCAGGTGAATGTGTTCCTGGAGACAGGAGACCTTCAAGGCTCGAATTTGCCTACAAACTGACAAACGCCCAGCAGTCATCTAGTAATTTCCTGCTCAACAATCTTTCATTGACAACTGCAAGGATTTCATAGGCATATTACCTTTATCTTACCTGGTGCTACAAGGATACCCTGCAGTAGGCAAGATTGCTGGTCAGATTTTTCATGATGCCTTGCACTGTTTATGCTAGGTGTGATGGGCAGCCTTCGTTGAGGTGGGCTGAAGGATGTGTGACGGGTCTAAGTTGATCAGCCATGACATGCGAGGACCTTGCGTCGTGCCGAGTTCAATGAAGTAGCAGTTCTGGAATCACAGAAGATAATGGAAATGTTTAGTTGATGGCATGGTGAGCTGCATTAATTTGCAGAAATCTGAAGACAGATAAACAAAGTTGGTAATAACTAATAACTACTGCAAACTATGTCAAATCAAATAGTACCTTCTGGAGTAATCAGGGCTATGGTTACGGTTCATCAAGTTCACCCCCCTAAATCCCTCGTTTGAACTCAACTTCCATACCAATAAATTTATAATTGCATCTAGCTTATGCCCCAAAGTTCAAATCTGCCAAAAAATATTTTTTTGAAAAATAAAAAAACAGCTGGTTTTTATCGGTTTTCGCTGAGAAACCGGAACCCACCCGTCCAGTTTTCAGTTCAGTTCCGGTTTCCAAAAACCGTGGTAAAGAGTACCTGTTTTGAATTCTAGTTCATGCATATGAAAAAGAACATATAGTACTTATTCTAAGCAAGAACGAGAAGGATAACAAAAACTGAACATACAGATATATTGTTGGTTGGATAGAATTCCGATAAATTTAACTAGATCACCGACAGATTCACCAAGTGAGGGTTTGAAGGTGAATTTGTGGGCTGTGCATAGACATTGATAGATTTTCAAATTAACACATTTAGGAAGCAAGAAAATGTTAAATCAGTGGATAAATTAATATATTGATTTCAGGTGGGCTTTGGTTCACTGTTGTTTCTTGAAAAAGTTTCAGATATCATTATCAACCCGATTCCTCCTGGTAATATGGTACCCTTTTCTGGCAGGAGCCAATAACATACAAGGTGGAAGGTAAATTTAAAGAACCGATTCTTTTATTCAAAATTGCTGGTTGGCTAGTCAACACCTGACTAGTGTTGTCAAACAGATAATGGCTCCAATCAATCAGATCAAGCTAGCAATTCATCAATGCAACCAGCAAAGAGAAAATCTTCATATACCTGTTCTTTTTTATGGCTCTAAGCTCCAATTCCAAAGGACAACCCACCCCTTCTCAAGTATCGATCGTTGCAATGCAGCTATGCATACCATACTTTATTATCTCAATAGCTCCAGAACGGCAAACACGTAAACAAATCCTGACATCCTATATAAATCCTACAATCTCCTGGTAATTCCCATGCCCCACTCAACTCTCCTGATATGGTTTATAGTTTAATTCCTAGCCCATTTTGGTCACTTGAAGTTTCTCTTTTCGATTGTAATAGATGCATACCACGATGCTACCTTCCAGGACAAGGCTGAGGATTCTTCCTTTGAGGCTCCTTTTGTTGTTTCACCTTTTTGTGAAAGGAACTTACTTGATGAGTAAAAGTTTTCATTGCATAAACTATTCCTTCTTTTCAACATACACGTCTGGCAATTTTCATGGTTTTAGTTTAAATGATTCAGCAATGTTTGTAGAGTTGTAACAGGTAAATAGTAAGAAAACGTTGCATTTTTTGTACACCGAAACACTTTATTTGTAAAATTTACCACCAAATAGTAAAGAGGTAATGAACTATCGATTCTGATTAAAATCATATGTAGTCAAATAAGAATACTAGGCACGAGCACAAGCGGTCTCAAGTAAGTGACGATACCCACGTTCAGAGAAACCGTTCTAAACGTGAGCACCCGGACAAGAATACTGGGGAATAGTACCCTGCTCAGTCAGAGAACGATGCAAAGCAGCAGAAATATACCAGTAGAGTCGGCACAAAACATACGAATGGGCAAATCGAACTGAGTGTGAACCATGATGGCGAACATCTAATAAATAGAGAGAACCTGACTGCGAGAGAACATGAAGTAGATCCAAATATGACGAGAATAATCATCAATAAAGATCACATAATATCGATAACCTCCTTTCGAAACGACGTGTACAAAATCAAAAGGACGCGTAGAAATAGAATCACTAGAGGGATAGGAAAGCTGCAGCTACTTGCCAAGCGTGCAACCCATACAACGTAAAGACGTGTCCTGAAAGACAAACCCAAGAACACTACGACTGGCTAATGACGATTGACGCGATCCGCAAAGATGACTGAGACGATGATGCCACCGAGCTAAGGAGGTACTGGAGGACGCGTCAAGGGCAGAGGTAGTGGCAGGGGCTAACTGGCTAGTGGAGACATCGGAAGGTAGATGGAACTAGTTGAGCTTCCAAAGACGCTGCAAATCACGGCGCCGAGGGCTAGTACCAAGCAAAGTCCTCATGCGGCAGTCCTGAACAGAACAAGAGTCAGACTCAAGAACAACACGACAGTTATGATTAGTGATCCGACCAGCTGACATAAGCTGCATAGTAAGCTGATGAACATAAGAGACTACAGTAACGTGGAAAAAGGAAGTGGACAGAGTGCCTCGACCTGCTACAGGAAGAGAGGTACCATTTGCAGTCTGAACAGTGAAAGAGAACTGTGGGATGCAGTGAGGTGAGGTGGGTAAAATCTGGTGTCATGTGAAAGGAAGCACTAGAGTCGAAGATCCACGGAGATAGGATACCAGATGAGGGAGGAGGCGTGGAAGACTGCTGAGAAGCAAGAGTCAGACGAGCCGACCCTGAGGAGTCCGACGACGAGCAACACCAAGGCACTAGAGGAGTGAGAGGAGCTGTTGTGTGGCATCACCGGAGGAGCCCTGGCGAGAGACGCTAGCTCCTGAGTGGGAGGAACAGCTAGAGCCCTTCGGGGAACGTCCACCTCGATGACCCTGGTCCCTCCTCTGTTTGTAGCAATCCTGATACCTGTGGCTGTCATACTGGCAGTAGGTGCAGTGAAGACCCGCAGTAGAAGCACCAACCACTGGTGTGCTGGGGGCTCGAGGAGAGATCACAGCCGGTGCTGAAAAAGCAGGCGAGGTGGCAGGAGTTGAAGCAGACAAGACAGTCTACAACTGAAGCCGTGCGAGCCTCCACTAAGATCGGGTGTGGGTGACGAGTCAGGAGCTGAACCCGCAGTCTCGAATTTAGACTAGAGACGCGTTAGGAAGTCGTCGAGACGATGGTTCTCCTAGTGAGCATGAAACTACACACAACAGGGACAAGTCTAACAAACATCCGGCCCTAGAGAGTCAAGATGACGCCACACTTTAGACATCTGCTGGTGGAAGTCATTGATGGTGGCATCAATGTGCTGAAGGGAATGTGCCCGGTGCACAACTAAGATACATAGCATCACTCATCGGCTGATAGTGAGCTCGGAGGCGCTCCCACATAAGCTGTGTCGTCGGCAGCTCTACCACATCTATGGAGATAGCCACAGTCATGCTACATACCAGGATGGCAGTGGCACAAGCCTCGGCATCCTGCCATCGCTCATCAGTAGTGCAGCATTGGCCTCGTCTTGAGCCGCTTGATCCGCATGAGCAGGGAGAGCGGGCTAGATGGGCAGTGTAGGATGAGACGGGCAGGGGTTCTCGCCAGTAAGATGACCTCAAAGCCGCCCACTCCCGAAAATTCGTCCCATTGAAACGGACAGCGGGGAGCGGGATGGCGAAGGAGCCGCCACTGGTAGCCATTTGGAGTAGATCAGGCCAAGAAATCGGAGCCAGGACGCCCAGAAATGGCCTGTGTGGCTGGGGATGGCTGGGTGACGTCGATATCGGCCGACAGCACCTGGGAGTGACGGCGACCAACCGAGGACGGCGGCAGGGGCAGCTTGAGACAGCGGCGGGCGGAGATGGGCCGCCCCCCCGGGCGGCAGCGTGATGGCACAGGCAAGCATGGCATGGCCCGGCGTGTGGGCAGGGCGGACACCAGCGGCGGCGGTCGGATCTATGTCGGCGGCAACCGGATCCACGACCGCTCGGGGAGAGGCGGGTGCGGGAGGGGGGGGGGCTGCGTGCAGAAGGTGAAGAGGGAAGGCGGTCGAGGCCGGCGGTCAAAACCCTAACCTAATCTGGGCTCTAATACTATGTTACAATGAGGCTTGCTATGGATTCCAATGGGCCTTTGGCCATATCAGGGATAGAATTGGATTGTGTTATTTTGTTTCCTTATATGCCTCAGTTTCCTTACCTGTATATACCATATTCCTCTGTATATCCCCCTTGTACTTGAGCCTCTTGAATATACACACAATATTAATAACATGGTATCAGAGCTAGGGCTCTTACCTTGTCCTTCCGCTGCCATCGCCACTCCCGCAGCCTCAGTCGCGCTGCTCTCGCCGCATTCGTCGTGATCTAAATCACCGCCACATGCCGCCACTCAAAGCCATCGCTGCCCAAGCCGCCATCAGAGCATTTGTTCGCCGCACAGCCGACGCCCGTCCACCAATCACCTGAAGCTTCCTCGCTTGACACCCGTCTGCCGTCTGACGCCGCCTGCTGGCCATTGACGCTTGTCCAGTCGTCGCCCACCCGACAATCGGCCGATACTCCCACCGGCGTCCGTCGGCACCTTCCCGTCTGTCTGCGCTTGCTTGCTTGAGCCTCCGATGTCACCTCGGTTAGCCAATCTGCTGGCCCCCAGAGCTCCGCCTGACCGGCGACGTCCGGAGATCGCCTGACTGACGTTTGGCGCTCCTTCTCTCTAGATCTGATGGGATTGGGCGGATCTGATTGATTGGATCTGATCATGGCTATATTATCCTAAAAGAGAAAAAAAGAAAAAAGGGAAAAGAAAAAAGGAAGGAAAAAAGTTGATCTAACCGCCGCGCCGTCCAGCGCCACCTGTTAGACTTCGTTGCCTTGGTCGCCACGTTGTCTAGCGCTACCTACTGATGGCTTCCATTCCTTCAGCTACAATCCTATTCTCGGGAACAAAGCTACATAGGACAAACTACAAGTTGTGGTCTTCACTCATGGAGATCACACTTGATGGTCTTCGCCTCTGGGGACACGTCACCGGTGCACGACCTTCTCTGCCACCGCCGGTCCAGCCTCCTCCCAGGCCGTCTTCTTCTGCACCTCCTGCAGAAGATAAGACTGCCAACATGAAGGCAGAGATTGCTACTGCTCACGCTACTGATGAGGCTTTTCAGTATGCCATTGACGCTTTCGAGCGCTGGTGTGTTGATGAGGCCCGTGTTCGCGCCATCCTGGTGGTCAACGTCAACGACTCGATCCAACCAGACATTGTTGGTCTACGGTCTACTCGACAGATATGGGAGTACTTGTTTGAGCGATACCAACAGAGCAGTGATGCTCAGTTCTTTTCGCTTCAGCGTGAGTAGGAGACGCTTCGCCAGAGGGATTCTTATGTCGACGACTTCTTCCGAGCCTTCGCCAGTCTCTAGCGCCAGCTAGACGAGCTGGCCTCTCTACTGTGTCAGGAGTGTCAAAAAGTGCAGAAGGCAGATCATGATCGTCTTCGCCTTTATGATTTCGTTTGCCGTCTTCGCCTAGAGTTTAAGCCTATCAATGCTCAATTGCTGAGCTGCTTGCCGTGACCGACTGTCACCGAGGCCCTTTCAATGCTTCGGGCTGAGGAGTTTCGCCTCGGGTTAGCAGCACAGTCCGCTCTGCCTGTACTTGCTGCTCGCTTCTGTTTTCACACCAACTGGAGTTCAGTGCACCTACTGCAAGAACTTCGGGCACGACTACCAGAGTTGTGCGGTGTGGAAAAAGCAGAACAAGGTGAGTTGGGGTGGATGATCCAAAGGGGGGCAGGGAGGCCCTTCCTTCACAGGACAGACCATCTCGTTAGGTTCTCAGCGAGGTGACTCTGTACAGCAGCTCTGCCAGGCTCTACTTCAGTTGTCTCACAACTCAGCGGGTTCTGCCAATCTAGCTCAGATGTCTCCTTCAGGTACCTCTTGAGTTCTAGATTCCGGTGCCTCCTTCCACATGACACCGAACTCCACATCTCTCACTTCAGCAGGACCTGCTTTTCCTATCTTTGTTCAGACAGCTGACAGTACTTCCTTGTCTGTCAGCTGTCAGGGCACTCTTTTGTCTACTAATTTTTATGTTCCAAGTGTTTCCCATACAGCTTACTATGCAGCTTCTTTCGGTGGGATAGCTCATTGCTCTTGGTTGTAGGGTTGGTTGTGACTCACATGTTTTGTCCAAGATCGATAGACAAGGACGATACTTGCGATTGGCCGGCGCCGCAGGGATCACCAGAGTCTTTACATTCTCGACCGCCTCCACCTTTCGTCCACTTCAGTTGCTCGTACCACGTCTACCTCCACCGCCATTGCTGCCACCACCTCTAGAGCCTTTGCACAGTGGTATTACTGTTTAGGTCACTTATGTGGGTCCCGTCTTTCTTCATTAGATTGTCAAGGTGTCTTTGGACATGTTACTGTTGGCACGTCCATGTTTTGTCAAGGTTAAGTTGGGCAAGCAGCTACAACTTATCATTCTAGTGAATCATTGTCTTCTCGTCCTTTAGATTTAGTTCATTGAGATGTATAAAAACGTACGCCTATTATCTTCAAAGGCGGGCATAAATTCTATGTAATTTTCATTGATAATTATTCCTGCTTTACTTGGCTTTTCCCTATATCTAATCATGATCAGTTTCTTACGATCTATCGTACCTTTGCCACAATGGTTCGTACTCAGTTTGAGTCCTCTATCTGTACTTTTCGCTGTGATTCTACTGGTGAGTACTGTTCTGGCGCTTTTAGACAATTTCTTTTTGAGTAAGGCACTCTTTACCAGTCTTCTTGTCTTGGTGCCCATGCTCAGAAAGGGGTTGCTGAGCGCAAGCATCGTCATTTGCTTGAGACTGCTCACACTCTTCTCCTTGCCTCTCATGTTCCACCATAGTTCTGGGCTGAGGCCATTTCTACGGTTGCATATCTCATCAATATGTAGCATTCCACTGCTTTTAAGGATGTCAGTCCTATAGAGCGTCTCTACTCTAGAGCCCCTCAGTACACTCACCTTCGTGTTTTTGGTCGCACTGCTTTGTCTTGCTGCTGACCTCGTGAGCGCACTCAAACCTGTCACCGATCGCTTGAGTGTGTGTTTTTGGTTCTGATTCTAAGCATAAGGGTTATCGCTGCTATGATCCTTCTGCTTGATGGATCAGGATCTCACGAAATGTTGTCTTTGACGAGTCTCGATCTTTCTTCTATCGAGATTCAGCTACTCATCCTGTTTCTACCATTGAGACAATCTCCTGGTTGTCTCTGTTGGGACATAACACCAAGATCACATACGCGGTTTACTCGTGGACGCACACTTTCACAGGGGAAAAATGAACAACAAAGAATACAAGAATTTATCGATGTATAACACAGCTTACGCCATTTTTTTGTTTTCTCTGTTATTCACTCCTCTTGCCTTAACAAACTGATTACAATGAACATAAATAGACATTCTGTGATCCGGTTCTACCGGCCATGACTCCACGACTTACGCACACCTTGCACCACAACTCCATGACTCGCGCACATCGCACACTACCCGAAAAGCCCGATCTCGTTGAGACCACGTCCAGGCTCCTACGACTTACGACTGCTACAGTACTTTTACGAGTGTTACAATGCTTTTACGAGAGCTACAGTGCTTTTACGAGTGCTACAGTGATTTCAGACTGCTACGGTACTTTTATGACTACTACAGTGATTTTATGACTTCGAGCAGTCGACTACAACCACGAGCAGTCGACTACGACTTCGAGCACTTGGCTACAGTATGAGTCAAGATTAGTTCCAACAATCTCCCTGTTGAAGTATAAGTGAATTGTCCACCTTTCCTCATCAGCTTAAGCTTTTGAGTGAATTGGTTGGTGCATGCAACTCAATATGGTATCAGAGCTAAGAGGTTTTGAATTCAAGACCCGATTAACGTAATTAAAAAAAATAATTGCAGTCCACTTCTATTCCACGTCTTAGGCCTGAGGGAGCCTACACGTGAGGAGGAGTGTTGAAGTATAAGTGAATTGCCCACCTTTCCTCATCAGCTTAAACTTTTGGGTGAATTGGTTGGTGCATGCAACTCAATACTCCCCCCTAATCTTGACTTGTTAAACTTCACAAGACGAAGTTCGATCTCCTGACACATCTTCGAGGAGTTTTGCCTTCTTGTCGATTATACCGCCGGTGACACACCTCTCCGGCATCTTTCACTTCTTTACCGTCGGTGATACACCTTACTGACGACTTTGGCATCTTCCTTAGCCCCAATTGTCTTTCGCCGATGACACAACTTGACAGCGACGGAGACTCTCATTAGAGCATACACACATGAGACCTTGGACACAGCTACAAGGACTCACACACACATACATCATGCACTGACACATCTACGTGCACGAGCATGACACGATTATGTGCACGTATGTAACACACTTCCTACGTGCATGACCCAAATAAATGACACATGCAATACTCCTACTGTGCCATATACACAAACAACTCAACAAATGCAATCGTGCACTAATACTCATACACGGACTCAACTAAATGCACTAAATAAATGATGAAGACTTCTTGTTGGATTTAAAGCACCGTTGGCTCGTCCTCTGCACCCACTGGAGTAAGAAGAGCCATATCCTTCTTCGGCTCGTGGCACTCATTTGTAAAATGTCCGTACTCCTGGCAGTTGTAGCAGCGTACCTTCATCTTGTCAAACACTCTCTTCATCTTGCCGAAGCCATAGCTCTTCTTGGATCGGGTCTCCCACTCACTCCTTGTCAATAGTAGGTACTGATCCCCTGCACCTATAGCATGAGATGCACACCGTTCTTCATGTACTTTCAAGTGGCTGATCAACTCTTCGATCATCATTGTCTTGAGGTCACCAAACTACTTGATTGGGGAGACTACCGGTAGAAACTTGGCGGGGACTGCACAAAGAAATTTTCTTACCGCGTAGCTCTCCTCCATCTTGTCACTGAGCCCTCTGATTTTGTTGACAATTGTTGCCAATCGGATGGCAAAGTCATCGATCGACTCCAACTCCGTCATGCGCAGCACTTCAAACTCGGATTTGAGGGTCTGTACCTTGGCTTCCCTCACGCGCTCGGCTCCCACGTGCATGGTCTTCAATGCCTCCCACGCGGCTTTGGCTGTTTCTTTTTCAGCTAGTAGGAAGAGGATGTCTTCAGGGATACCTTGGTAGATAGCCGCCAATGACATCGGGTCCTTGCGTGTGTCAGCGTCGCGGAGCTCGATGGCATCGCATACGCCTTGGGCCTTCATGTACACCTTCATCTTTATCGCCCACGTCGTGTAGTTGCTCCTTGTGAGCACAGGATAGTGAAGCACCACCGTGGAACTCTCCTTCGTCGGTGCGCTCCCCGATGCTGACGCCGTCGGGTCGACGATCTCCATTCTTCTTGGCATGATTTTAGGCATTCACTAGGCTCTGATACCAATTGTTGGGACACAACACCAGGATCACATACGCGATTTACCCGTGGACAAACTTTCATGGGGAAGATAATGAACAACAAAAAATACAAGAATTTGCTGACGTGTAACACAGCTTACGCCTTTTTTTGTTTTCTTTGTTATTCACTCCTCTTGCCTTAACAGACTGATTACAAAGAATCTAGCTCTCGAGTCAAACAATGCAAGGGCAGAGCGAGAAATCAAGGTAGATGCACGTAAAAAGTTAGAGAGAGAGAGAGGAAGAAGGTTTAACAACCAGATGGATAACGATGGGAAGATAAGGCGTGGTAAAGAAATAATGACACCGTGCGCCACATCAGAACCACGATGCGACTCCTGAGTTGGAAATGCATAGAGATGCGCACCAGTGTCTCCAAGAGAAGTAGCAATCGGAGCAGGGATTGGGCTAAAACACCCGCGTTCTACTTGCCAGCAGGTGGAGGTGAGAAAAGAAATTGATTTGCAATGCCAACCAGGGCCTTGCGCTTCCGGAGCAGCCCAAGTGAAGAATGGAATTAAAATTCAAGGAAGCATAGGATTGTGACAAGGTCATAGAATATCAATGGAATAAGGGAATGCTAATTAGATACGGAATTATGGTAATATGCCAGTGACTAGATATGCATGCATGAATGAATTAACCCGAAGCCCCGTGTATGTGCAAAACAATTTTTTTTCCAGAAACTACGGCCTGAGCTCTGATACCAACTGTAATCGGGGTGCCACAGCTGCACTGTACAAACAGATGGGCTGGTCAGAAACTAGTATGTCTTTAAACAGGAGTTATCTGAATTTCACTCAAAATGCTATACAATTCGTAGTATGCACTTAGAAAAGCACCATGTAATCAAAGTGTTCCATCCTATGTCAAGCTAGCAGGCAATATCAGATGGCTGCAATGTCATTAATTCTTGTCACAAGGGAAGTTGCTCGATCTGAGACATTAACAAGTCCACCAAAATAGCCATTACAGTAGTCCAGATAAAACAAGCGCAGCCACACCTATCACAATGGATACAGTCACTAAAAGTCTCCATCATTCCATTTCCGCCCACATCGAATCGAATCCAACGAAACATGTACCTTGATGTGCTCTTCTTCACCGACGATGAAGCGGGTGGAGTTGCCCCGGCGACCCGGATTCGGGAATACCGCGGTAACCCGACCAGGGATCGCTTCGCGGGGTGCCGCTTCGGAATCAAGAGAGCCACCAGTTGACGACTGATGAGAACGGCGGGGGGCATCGTCGTGGCCATTAGTTGCCGAGGGGGCCGTCGCCTCCGGAGGCGGAGGCCTCGCGCGGGGAGCGACCGGCGGGGAGAGCATCGTGACGGTCGAGGAGGGCCTCGGAAACGGAGGTAGGTAGCCAGCGAGAGCAGTGCCGCCGGCAGTGGCGTCGCCGCCGTGCCTGGACCGCGCCTTGACCCCTGCTTCTCCCTGTTGTTTTTGGGATAATTGCTCATTTGCCCCATACTTGGATGTGTAATCGATGATTTGCCAAATCATATCTTGTTGACATGTAGATCTAGAGTCCACGTGTCAGCAACGTAAAAAGACCAAATCATCTATTTGTTAACTTATAGGGTTAATGATAAGATATCCCGTTGCTTTTTTAGTACATTACGCGGAAAATGGTTTCCCTGTTCCCATTTCCGTGTCCCCCTCTGTGTTCTCTCGATCTGCACCGCTCGTTGCGATCAACGGCGGTCCAGATCGAAGGAACACGGAGGGAGACACGGAAACGGGAACAAGAAAACCTCACTCCATTGCGCGTAGTTGATTCAAGAGATTTTTTTTCTCGCTTATTTGCAGATCCAACCCTCGGCATAATTTACAAATTTGACCTCCTCCTAGGCACTTGCCCTTGACACTGAGCACAGTAGGTGACTTACCCCCTATGCTAGGCGCAAAAGGAGGATGGCATGTAGCCCCGCACACATTCGTCTGACCAATTTCATCAGATTCGTCTTTGCATATCATTTTCACGCGGCGCGTCATTTCCACTCATCATTTTCTCACATGTTCGGCTATTTAAACGTGCGGCAGACTGGGTCCTCATGACCAAATTTAAGCTCTGCTCCAACTGACTTGTGGATTAAGCTTATGGATGTGGTTTTTGGCTTATAGTTGAAATTGCACTGTAACAGTTATTAGCTTTTCTGAGTAAAAATGAGAAAACATAGAAAAAATAAAAAAATATTAGATCATCATAAACAATGCAAATAAATAAGAGAAAAATATGAAAAAAACCAGAAAACTAAAATTAGAAGTTAACGTGTTTCAAATAATTTTTAATTTAAATAAATTGAAAGTAAAAGTAAATCAAAAGCTGAAGCAGCTTAGAGTGGAGCCATAAAGGGCTTGAGTATAGATGGTAGACAGAGGCTGCAAGAGGATTTTTTTTGTGTGAATGTGTGTTATGCCACGGTGGCATAAGTTAGTATGTCATGTTATCGGTCGTATTCGGGTTAGTGTGTTAATAACCTATTAACATAAATATGTAGTTTAAAAATCAGGTAACCTATTTAACCAACTAAACAAGTCCGGTGAAACCCGACACAATTTACGTTTTGTAAGCTTCTCGCTGTCCTTTTGCTCGGTTGCTTGTGCGTACTCGTGTATAGTTTGTATACGATAATTCAAGACATGGCCACTCACAAGTATATGGGCCTTTAGGCCCAGACGACCCACCCACGTGTTGGGCCAATTTATGCGGATCACAATCGATCTACATAGAAAGTCCAGGAGGTCAGATTGTTTGTCTATTTAGCTAGTAATACGCATTGAACAGGAATCTGCTTATGCTGCTGAGTGCTGGCTGACTCGTCTATAAAAACCTCAAAAACATCATTGGTTGCATATTGCACCTGATTAACAAATTAATCTGCATGGTAGCTCTCTCTACCTCTATCTGTCCTTACAGAAACATATAACTGAAAATTCAAAAAGGAAGGAAAGAGAGAAAGAAAAGTTTGTTGGAGTTTATAGAAGAACACTTAATTAACTAGTTCTGTTGGCATCATCATATATACTATGTGCATCTATCTGTATGCCTCTGGCCCCCCTGGTTCTGTGGCATCAACCTCCCTCCACCACACCAACAGAGACTTTCGGTTTGTTGGTTGGTTGGTTGAGCCTCTACACACACATCCCCCGACTGTGCAGCTGCAGGCACAACACGACACCACCAGCTTGTTCATCATCAACATCAGCTGCATGCATGCCAGCCTAGCTGCCACAGTGCATGCAATGCATGCTGCCCTGCGCTGCACGAGCTGCCTCATCTCTTTCCCTGCGACTGACACCCCTGAGCAGCAATTGGTTAACCAGCTAGCTCTCTTATAACACCACTATACGTTGATGATGATGATGCAAGCATGCAGTGTTTGTGCGTGTCAGTCAGTCAGTGGCACACTTAGCTTGGTCACTTGCATGAAAGTCAAAATTAGCTTTTGCATGGATCTGGCACGCATTGCATGCATAGCACTATATGTGCATCCTTTTGCCCCCTCCTAGATTTCCCTCCTGTGCGCGGTCCAGTACTCCAGGGTGGTCTCCAATCATGTGCTGCTCCTAGTATCTAGTACTGCGTTCATGCTAGCTAGTAGCTATACTGCTCTTTCCATGGGCACAATAACTTGACATGTACTCGTGTGTCCACACCCTCCGAAAGGGCTCAACCTTGGATAAGGGGCTTGAGGAGGGCCAGGGCCACCATGCATAGCACTGGCTAGCTACAGGTGCACACCTGCCATATGCATTGTAGAAAGGGTTCGGTTAGGTTGTGTGGCTTAATACCATGCCAAATTGGCAAGGTTACTCGGTCTTAGTGCGACTGTTTTGGGCCGCGCATTCACCTTCTCGTAGAAAAAAACCAAGGGCATGTCTGAAATTACACAAGAGACACAGCAGTTTCTATAGGGGGGTATAGTAAGCGGCGGTTTAGGGGTGGGTGGAAGAGTCGGTTTATATATGTAGGGAAGAGGAGGAGGAGGAGTACGTTGTGGAGATCCATTGGATGCTGTTCTAGCAGCCCAGATTCTGAGTGCTCTCTAGCAACAAGGCACTCAGATACTTGCTACCTCTTTTTATTGTATGAGAGTGGCTACGGTACATGGTCCGATCTGAAAATTACAAATGCAAGCATATCACATGCCCACGTGGATCCATTTGGCACTTGCACTCGATCACCATGAACGCATGTGGGATCGATGGTTGATTGGATTTTGTTTTGGAAGCTAACCATACGCACAGACATGCTACATGCTAGTGCAATTAAGAATTAACCGAAGACTTGCAAGACAGGTGGTTCGACCAGATTAGTCACCTGTGTTACCGACATGCATGTTCTGTGTTAGCTGGTTGCTTGCCTCGTGGCGATGGACGTGACATGCACGCACACCATATAGTATATAAGTCGCCTTTGCATGCACGATCGATATCCATCATCTATCCAGAGAAGTGCATGCTAACCCTAACCAACGTCCGATCGATACGCTGCCTTATATATATATAATCCCAGGAAAATGAGAACTGCTCTCGATCGATCATTACATGAACACGATCACCATGATCGGTGGTACGATCAATTTTCCTCTGCAATCTAACGATGGCAGGAGAAGTGCAGCTAGCTAGCACGCATGCATGGATCGACACGTACGTGTCCACCTCATCAATCATCAGCTGCTTTCCTGTCCTACTGATTCCTGATGAATCGAAGCCCAGGCTCGGCCTGACGTCGACATAGATAGATAAACTGCACGCCAACACAACACGTGCTTGCGTGCACGCCACAGCGGCCTTTATTATTATTATTATTATTTTTGAAAACGGGGCAAGAGAACTGTCTTTATCTAAATTCACAGGAAGAAAGAAAGTACCATACATAAAAGTGAGTTTGGTAAGAGGCAGGGGAGAGAGAAGGGAACTGCCGGTGATGAACAGCCGAAGCAGGATGGCGCGCATGTCGTACGTACGTCCGCGACACCTCATGGCAAACGCGCGCGCGCGCATGTAATCGTATAGCTGCCGCTGCACGCACGTACGCTACGCATGCATGCAGGCACCCGTAGGTACGTACGTACGTACGTACTATCGACACCCCCGGCGATCTGGATGCGACGCATGCACGGCGGGGCCGACCGGCGGTGTGCTGCGTGAGGCCAGATACACCTCATGCATGACCGATCGATCGACGGCGACGCATGCGTGTATGGTTTTAGATAGCTGACCTTGTCTTGCTTCCTGTCGGATCATGCAAACGCCCTCGATCGATCGGCCCCATGCAATGACCTGTAAAAGCTGCGACCTAATCATCGGTCTTAGTTTTCAGGTGTTGTGGCACGTACGTACACAGTTCGTTCACTGTTTCTTCCGATAAGTGAGTCGAGTGTAACTGTGCATATAATTGCTGGCCACGATGATGATGAGCGCGCGCCGTGGCCGACATTCCACGCTGATAACTTTGATTTTTCGGACACGACGTCGCAAGGTTTATTACAGTTGGTCAATACAGCGTGGCCAAGAGATCTTAACCTTTCTTACAATGAGAATGAGATGGTCAATGCGTGCCAAATTAATGTACGTAAATCCTTAGTTTAATTTGCGCACGGGTGAAGTCTATACACGGCGCGCGGTATATATATAGCAGTGCAGCTAGCTCAGGGATATCGATGCTCCATGCAGACACGTGAAGGTAGTAGGCCGGAGATAGGCTGACCGCAGCCAGCTGCGCGCTGGATCGGTCGCTGGATGTTTTGCACCAGGCAAATACAATGAACGGTACAAGCAGATCTACCCGTTAACACGCGCGACCGTGGACCATGCATCAATGCACGCAGCAGCAGCAGCAGCAGCACTTTCTAGCCAGACTGAGCACCGACACTTCGCTAGCCTACCCAAGCTAGGGCACGTACGCACACACGCACGCTTTTCCCAATTATTGGTGCGCGGCGCAAGTGTGTGCAGCCATGCATGCAACCAACGCCCGACAGGCAGACACGCACGAAGTAGCTGTGTAGTTGTCGACCGATCATCTATGCACGGTCAGGGCCCTGTGCACGGTCGTTCGAGAGAGCCAGCAGCGTACGCACGCGCACGTACAATGCCTAGCTGTAACGGCGAATGATGTGCGCGAGCATGCAATGCGACGCGGCAACAGCAGCTAGCGATGATCGGGTAGGCGCATCGATCCGTAGCCTTTGCAAGCTAGCTCGCCCTGTCTTCTCCGGCAAAGCACATCTGTAGCCTTTAGGGCATGCATGTGCCATCGATCCTTTTTCTGCTACAGTGAGAACACCAGTAGGGATCCCTGATTAACCATGTAGGTAAAATCGATCTGGCACCAAGTCAATCGCTGCGCGCGGTACCTAAGCATTTCGATCCGGCCGGCGCAGTGTTGATCAACAGATGAATTATTCTCACCCAATTAATCATGGATACATATATATATGTGCATATATGTTTAGCCAATAATTAAGAGCTAGCTAGGTCGATTCATCGTCGCGTCTTGGAAAGAGAGTACGGTTAAAGGGGTACATGCTGCATGTGATGATCGAAGCAAACAAACTAAACTAAAATTGACCGGCAGATAGCCAGTTGAGCAGAGCACGAAATCGCCGTCCAAAAAAAAACTTTCCCCTCCCCCTCCTTTCCCGAAATGGAATCCCCTCACTTGACATCTCTCTCTCTCTCTCTCTCGACATCTCTCTCTGAGGCAGCTTTTTTGAGTTGTGACAGTGTCAGAGGCAGCCGCCAACTTTGTTCCAGACGCAGCACAGAGGAGAGGACGATGAGGAGATCCACCACGGATGTAACAACGCAATTTTGTGAATCTTTGCAATTAAGTTGATTTTTGAGCATAATTTAAAATTTCAGCAAAAACAACACTCAAACTTGAATTCAAAATCAAAACTGAAATCAACTTCAAAACAAAAGAAAATGAAAACCAGAAAATTGCAAACAGTTTCGGGCCTTCCCAATCTCTTTCTCTTCCTCTCTCTCTTTCCCCGGCCCACCGGCCTCCGGCCCATTCAGCCTGCCGGCCTACTCCCTTCTTCTCTTTCTCCCCCCTTGGCCAGTTGTGCTCCCGGCCTGCTCTCTTCCCCTCCTTCTCTCGCTCTCTTTTGCTTGCTCTACTTTTTGGTCGAAGCCAGCTACCACCATCATCTCCCACCGCATCGCTGTTTCGCCCCGATCGCGCCTCACCTTGCCTGCATCAACGTTGTCCCATTGCTCACCTATTGTATTAAATTGACACGCCACACCATGATAGAGCACGCCACAATGGCACGCCATCGCGTTGCCTTGACCAGTGACGCTAACGACTAGCCGTGAGAGTGCCTCCGCCATGGTCGTTGTACGCCTTATCTAGCCCCTCATCGCATGTGCTTTATCTCGTTGCACTATTTTGTCCATGCCACCATGACGCTAGCAACAATTACTCCTCGCGCCATCCCACACCGTCGCCTGCCCTGCCCATGCCACCCTGTCGCCTCCACTAGACCATGAAAGCAACCCGAAGCTCCCTCTTGCCTCCTCATCCCTTCCACTCACTCCTCCTAACTTCACCTTGGTTCGCTTTGAACCCAAGCCAAGCTCACTCGCCTTGTCGCTGTGCCCCAATATGAACTACCTCCCTCTTTGGTGAGCCCCTCTCCACCCTTTCCGTGTCATAATGCATTCCTAATCCCCCTATTGCCTTCCCCTCACCCAATTGGGTTTACATCCGTAGGAACTCGCCGTGCCATCGTCTTCCTTCCCTCTGGCCAAAAACCACCATTGTCATCGCCATTCCTACTTCGGTGAGCTCCTGTCCAGTTCCTTCTGGCTTGGGCATCCCCTCGCCTTCCTCTTATTATCCCTGTTGCCGATTTAGGTCATCATCAACTCCAACTCGCCAACACAGGGAAGCTCATTGTGCTGCCCCAGGCTATCGTCGCTAGCTCTCTACAGTCATTCCCCGACCTTGCTATCAGCTCTGCTATAGTACCATCCACCCCTCATGCTTATGCGTGCTTCATTCCTCTGGCTTTGCCTTAGCCAAACTTATCCTCGCCTCAATAGCATCTCCTCAATTAGAGGCTCCCCCAGCTCTATGCATTCATCTTGATGAGCTCCAACATGCCTCAATGGCCTAGCCTCGGTATTGTTCAACTTCACCTCGATGGATTTGCCTTGGCCAAACTTTAGTTTACCTCTACGGCATCTCCTCGACTAGGGGCTCCCCTAGCCTGATGGATTCACCTCGGTGAGCTCCAACATGCCTCAATGGTCTAGCCTTGACATTGTTCAACTTTGCCTCGATGGTGTCTCCTCTCTCTAGTCCGATGGATTCACCTCGGTGGCCCTTAACACACCTCGATAGCTTTGCCTTGGCCGAACTTTACTTTGCCTCGATGGCATCTCCTTGACTAGTGCTTCCCTTAGCTCGATAGATTCACCTCAGTGACCCCCCAACATGCCTCAATGGCTTTGCCTCGGTGTGGTTCAATTCAGCCTTGACGACTTTGTCTCGACCAAACTTCGCTTCACCTCGATAGTGTCTCCTCAACTAGGGGCTCCCCTAGCCGATGGATTCACCTCGGCACCAACACACCTCGATGGCTTTGCCTCAATGTGGTTCAACTCGACTTTAATAGCTTTGCCTCAGTCGAACTTCACTTTGTCTTGATGGTGTCTCCTCTACTAGGGGCTCCCTCTAGCCTGATAGATTCACCTCAATGACCTCAACAAGCCTCAATGGCTTTGCCTCAGCCTCGATGGCTTTGCTCCAGCTGAACTTTGATTCACCTCGGTGGTGTTTTCTCGACTAGGCGCTCCCCCCCAGCTCAATGGATTCACCTCGGTGAACCCCCAATACGCCTCGATAGCTTTTCCTTGGTGTGATTCAACTTGGCCTCAAAGGCTTTGCCTCGGCCAAATTTCACTTTGCCTTAATGGCGTCTTCTCAACTAGGGGCTCCCCCTATCTCAATAGATTCACCTCAACGATCCCCAATATGCCTCGATGGCTTTGTCTTAGTGTGGTTCAACTCAGCTTTGATGGCTTTACCTCGATCAAATTTTGCTTCACCTCGATGGTGCCTCCCCTACTATGGGTGCCCCTAGCACTTCTGATTTACCTTGTCATGTGAAGTTAGCACTACAGCTCATGCCTTCCAAGCTGAATGTCACGCCTTGGTGGGTTGAGCACTCCTCGCTCCGTGAGCCAAACCTTTTGGGGTTGAGTGGCCACATCCTCACCCTCAGGGCCAAGTGAAAACATACTCACCTCTGGGGCTGAGTGAACTGGTACCAACCCTCCGAGGCCGAGTGAATGAATACTTACCCTCTGGGTCCGAGTGAACACATACTCACCCTTCAGGGCAAGTGGACTTAACATAATGTGGACTTCTTCTCACCTTCCAAGGTCGAGCAGGCACATGCAAGCTCTCTCGAGCCTCATCTTGAGTGCTAAGTTTTTCAATGGGAGACAGTGGCGTTGTGGCCTCACCTCATTTGTGAAGCGCTCATGAGTCTCATCTCGAGAGTTAAGTTTTTCGGATGGGGGACGGTGAAGTTTTGGCCTCTCCCCAACCATGAAGTGCTCTCGAGCCTTGTCTCAAGTGCTAAGTTTTTTATAGCACTGAGCACCGTCATCTGGGCTTGACGTTACCGTGCACTACCATCCTAGCTCGGACCGACTCCACCTCTGCCACTACTATTTGGGCTTGACCCGGTGGAGTCCACCCACGATGATCTCGAGCACTACCTCTACTTCAACCCTGTCATGCATCAAGTGCGAGTCTGGGCTAGGGACAATAGAATTGGACATAGTGTTGTCACCTTCCTTGTCCTCTAGGGCGTCGCCTCTAAACCAGGTCCAGATTTGCCTTACTCCCGAACTAGGTCAGTGCCATGCCCTAGACGAGGTCCACGCTATCCCTAGACTGGGTCCATGTTGTGCCTTAGACAAGGTCCATGCCACCACAAACCAGGTCCATGTAGCCCTTGGACCAGGTCTGCGTTGTGCTAAAGACAAGGTCGACAAGGTCCGCGTCACTACCAAAAAGGTGGTTCACTATGCCCGCTGCGTAATCCCTTCTAACACAAGGACAAAGCTTTTCAAGCATCTTTTAGAAGGATGGCATGACCTCACGTGTGATTTAATGGATCTCAATGGTTTTGCCTTGGTCAAAAGTCATTATGCCTCGATGGTGTTTCCTTTAGTAGGGGCTCCTCGTAGCCTGACAGGTTCACCTCGATGACCTCCAACATACTTCGATGGTTTGACCTCGGTGTGGTTCAATTTGTCCTTGGTGGCTTTACCTTGGTTAAAATTTCGCTACACCTTGATGGCATCTCCTCAACTAGGGGATCCCTCTAGCTCAACAGATTCACCTCAATGAGCTCCAGTGTGCCTCAATGGCTTGAGCTCAGTGTGCTTCAATGTGGTCTTAATGGCTTTGGCTTAGTATCTTGGCTCTGCCTCAACGGTGTTTCCTCAAACTAAGGGCTCCCCATAGCTTGATGGATTCACCTTGCCACATCGAGTTTAGCACTCTGGCTTTGATGCCCTAGATGCGTTGAGCACTATGTGCTTTAGCATCACATCCTGGTATACGTCTTATCGCATTGCTAGCCATTTGTCAATGAGTCGAGTATTGTATGTTCCAGCACACTCCTCATCACAGCAAGTTGAGTACCTCATACTTTGGTGTATGTCTCCTCGTGCTATAGGCCACACCTCAACAAGACAAGTACTCCTCGCTCCATAGGCCATGCCTCAAGAGTCGATTACCTCGAGAGTCGATTTCACAATTTAATATGATTATATGTTCATGTTATATTATTGTTTGTGTTATTACTTTGGGTGTTTTTGACATGATGGAATAGTACCCCTCTAGAAAAATTAAGTAAAACTTGATGCCCTTTCAATTATTGCACATATCAAGATTTTGATCATTAATTGATAGGTTTACCAAAATAGGTGCCATTAATTATCTTAATAAGATAGAAAAGTGTTGGACACGTTCATGCATAATATTGGTTTAACTTAACTAGACTATCAAAACGGTTTTGAGCCTAGGGGCATGGTGTTGAGACCGAGGCATGTGGATATTATTCAACAAATAAGAGCTACATAAGATATAATTAGTAAGGGGTTGTTTACTTACGTCACTAGGTTTCTAAAAGTGATGGTAAAGCTCACTATAACTTGGTAAAATATGGATCTTGACTCACTATATATTATTAGAGGGAACATGGTTTTTAAACATGTAGTGAGAGTATTTTTTGTTAAAGTATTTAATGAAAGATTTTATATAAATATTGTCGAGGCCTAAATATGCAAATCTGAAATCTCTGTGCATTCTACACTAGTCCATGATCACATTAGTGCACACAATGACACCATATATGTAATATAAACCATATTCATGAATAATTATAAAAAAGTAAATATTATTAATTACCATAGTAGCTACCTTATGGTTAAACTTACAAATGATAGCCTGAAGGGTCTAACAAAAACTATCATCCAAAAATAAAGATAAATATAGTAGCCATTCAATATGTCCACAGACAATTGAGCGGGAAGCGAAGTTCTAATCTGTGAAGCTATCGAAGAATCCTTTCTCAAGTACCTCTGTCTGATATGGTTCTTTCTCAATAACTGAGCAGCAAAAGATATAGTCATGAGTACATAGAATACTTAGCAAGTCGTTTATAACAAGATACAATATATAAAATTATACAAGGCTTATCAAAAAATGTTTGAGTGGTTATTTTATAGAAAGCAATAATTTAGAGTAAATACAATAAATAGATTGAAAATCACTTTAAAAATGAGTAATAAATAAATAGTTTAATGAATCAAAGGAATTGAATAAACCACAAGTGAATTAACCATTCACTTCCCAACCAAACCAAGATTTTATGAAAACTCTAAACCTCGTGTGAAATCACCGAGCATTGCCCATAACCAGGGAAATGACTATTCGAATAGTTTTACAATTTACAGAGGTTACACAACTTTACCCACAAGAGATAATCAACTTATAATGTATGTCTGATGCGCTTCCAAATGTGTGAGACTAAGATATGATTACAAGGTATTTACAATGCTCAATCTGAACCCAATTCCACCCGCTAATGTTTCAATATCAAGTTGACCATCTAATTGGAAAGTCCCCTTGTGCACCTATGTGAGCCAATGGCTATGAGCACACCCACATTCATCTCGATGGAGAAACCAAAGTTGAAATATCATGAATTAATTAACTAGCTCTATTTCATACTATAATGTGGTTGCACAATAAGGCTCAGATTAATGGTATACAAATTTAAGTCCTTAATCAATACCCAAATAAGGCATCCACATCTTAATGTACTAATTGCACCTCTTTTACTACATGATCACTCACCTAAGTGGAAACTATTTTTTTAACTAAGACTAGTGATACTACCCATATCATGGTACATAAATTTTATAACTATGGCCACCACCACGATTCAATATTTTATTAAGTAAAAATTAGTTAATTCATCAATGTGACAATGAGTCCAACATACCAATAAGCATGGCTAAGCATAGTAAATATACAACTCAAATGGATACTAATATTGTATATCACTAGATAATTAACCATCCTATGGTGACAACGTAATCATGGCATTCAAATTATCAAAGGAGAAATTTAATCAAAATTGATTGATAACTACCAAGAACAAATGTTTGTAATAAAATTAGTAATGCAAAATTAAAAAAATAATACTTATATTTAAAATAATAGATTCAATATAATCAAAGGTTATGACTTACCTTGGCCTTGCTCAGTTATCACTTTTTAATCTTCAAATACTGCTTCGCTTCTTCGAAGACATTATCTAACAAGAGAGAAAATAAATAAAACACAAATAAACTCAAAAAGAAATCCAAATAAAATCCAAAAATAATAAAAGTATAGTAAAAAAATATAGATTAATTTTAGATAAATTTAGAAAGAAGAATCGGGCCAATCGGAGTTCATATGAAGGATAACGAAATCTTGTAAGATTTGTCAGGAAATAAATTCATAGAAATTGAGAGAGAAAGGAGAATATTATCTAGAATATTCCCTTTAGAATTAAAAGAAAAAGGAAAAAAAGGAAATCTGACAGTAGGGGTACACATATCAGTGGCTCGATCCATGGTAGACTAAGTCCACCAAACCAATTTAGGGATTTGGCTAACATGGCATGGTGATGTGGCAGACATGTTGCTTGACATGTGGGCAAGCAAAGGTAACATGGCTTTGACATGATGACACATGGCTTGTTGATGTGGCAATGCGATGCGACGGGGTGAGCTGACAGTAGGGGCTAGCATGGCTGCTGCATGGCATACACGGGGGATGGTTGCGCTGATGTGGCGGCTAACTGGATCACCAACTTGGCCAGATCGACGATCACGACTGCTCAACGCCGGCAACGATGAACGACCGTGAGCTAGACATCGGCGAGGTTACCAGAAGCTTCCTCGTGTGACGGAGAAGCTATTTAGTGGCTCAAATTGGCTAGAGGTGGTGGGAACAATGGTTGGCGGCAAGATGAACAACGACAAGGCTCGGGCAATGGTGGTTCTGGCGAGATGAGGTTTGACATGGCTAGGTGAGCTATGCAATGGGTTTCTGGGTTGGTTGTGACTTGATTTTGCTTGGAGTGGAAATCGAAGGTTGACGGAGTGGCTTGGCGATGAGGTTTCTGTGGCAGAGAAGACCCGACCATGGCAGGGGGCTCCGCCAAATTCCCGATGAGGATGAAGCGACGGGACAAAGTTCTTGGTGAGGTAAATCTATTGAAGTGGTCAGTGAAGGCGGAAACTCATTGGTGCGGGCGCGATTGCTTGTCGGAGTTGATGAAGGTGGTGGTGGCTCGAGCTTCGAATTCTATGTGAGGATGGCAAAATCGATGATGGCTGGCGAGGGCGAGAGCAAGGGTGGCTCAGGGTGCTCTACTTTGGGGGGTCACTGTTTGCTTTTATATGCAGAAGAGAAGAGTCCTAAGTGGCCACAATGAGTGACAAAATGGACTCAGAGAAGGAATCAAGGGTGGGTACAAAACAACTGACAGGTGGGACACTGTCAGCGATGGCGCAGGGAAAGGGATGTGGGATGCACATGGGACCGACGCGTGGCAAAGCGGTGGGCTACGGTGGTTAGGCCGGACTGGAAGATGGGCCAAAAAAAAAGGAGATTTAGCCCGAGAATAAAATATGGAATTTCAATGATTTCTAAATTTTAGAAATTAGGATAAATTCAATTGAGCTCCAATAAATAGC
The DNA here is from genome assembly GCA_036346265.1 of Melocanna baccifera. Taxonomy (NCBI): domain Eukaryota; kingdom Viridiplantae; phylum Streptophyta; class Magnoliopsida; order Poales; family Poaceae; genus Melocanna; species Melocanna baccifera. The sequence continues at coordinate 4,854,685 of CM070693.1, read as the reverse complement.
AAACAAACTCTAAAAATCCAAAAAAATACAAAAAATTCCTTGCATTCAAGAAATTGGGATAGATTTAATTGATGTTTAATTTATTCATATTAAATATTTTTAATTTTAGAAAAATCAAATTAAACTTTAATTAATTTAAGAAAAATTCACATGGTTAATTTTATTTTAAAAACTTTAAAAAGACACCAAAAACCAGAATGTTACATACATTGTGCTGAAATTTTGTATATACATTTTATATTGTAGATAATGCCACCATCCACTTCCTTCGCACCCAGTTTTAACTTGCGGTCTATTCTTGAGAAAGAAAACTAAGTGGAACAAACTTTATAATTTGGTATCAAAACTTGAGAATAGTTCTCAAGCAAGAAAAGAATAAATATGTTCTAGAGGTTTCGTATCATGATAAACTAGCTGAAAAGGCTACTCTGTCGCTCCTCGAGGGCTAAGCCTCGACTATGCCTAGGTGAGTCCAGTTTGGTCTAGTCCTTCACATCTTGAAGGCCATGAGTCAAGAACTCCTCACTTCATGAGGCACACCTTTTGGCCTGGTCCAAGCTTCTCACCTTCATGTAACTTTGACATTTAGGCTATCGACACATGACTCCATAACTTTCCATGACTCCACATCCTTGTTATGCAACAATGAACTCTTTGACGTGACTCAAAATTAGTCTAGCGGAGTAGTGACCATTCAATGACCAGCAAGGGAGCCTACCTCGAGGGTGTGTGCACAGCTTGTTGCCTGGAATTCACACAAGGTCTAAGGTAAATTAACATGTTGTCGGAGTATGCCGTAGGTTACCAGAAGAATCATCGACCCGAGGCCACGCATCAACCCCTTTTACAAGTCAATGCGCTGGCCTGGATGTGCCGGCCCGGGCAAGCTATTGACTAGCACCCAAATCGGTGAGAGGCACTATTGGAGAAGGGTCCCTATGCTATCTCGAGCCAACAATAATCTCGGCATGGCATCACACATTAGGAGATCCACCCTAGATATGGTCCGGAGTCCAACCCTGATGAGGTTCAAGGACCAACATCAGCGAGGTGTGCACACGGACCAACCTCAGATGAGGTTTGGGGGACAACCTCGGTGTGGCATCACATATTAGGGGATCCACCTCGGGCGAGGTCCGGAGTCCCAACCCAAGCCAAGGTTCGGGGATTAACCTCGCCGAGACGTGACACGTCAGGAGATCTAGACCGAACGAGGTTCGGGGATCAACCTCGGTGAGGTGTGACACATCAGAGGATCCACTCCAGACAAGGTCCAAGGTACCCACGCACCATGGCCTCATTAGCATCCAAGTAGAAGGGAGGTTAACGATGTCGTGAATCTCGGATGTGGTGGGACCCACTTGGCATGATGAATGAAAGTACCCCTTGGCGTGAGCTAAGCTATAACAGAAAATATGTAACTTCGGGTGTTTCCCTCCCACTCTATAAATAGAACCCCTGGTTAATAAGAAAGGGGTCCACTCATTCTTCACTTCATACTTAGCCATACAATTTGAGCATTCTCTTGCCTCGCTTGTGCTTTGCTCCCCACTTACACATCCCTGGGGTCAATGTAGGTAACCGGGGTGCCTACAAATCTATTGTCTAGACTTGTAGCAACGACACATTTAATTACAATTAATTTCTTCTTTAAGGTTAGAGGCAAAATATGCATGTATCTCGCTCGGGCTCTATTCCATATCTTTTGCAATCAAATTAAGGTTGTACTAAACAGTGCTATATAGTTTCTTCCCACATGGTCAATCGAAGATGTCGATCTTGTTACTTGTTCTTGTCTTCATTTGACTTATTGTTTAGAGATCCTCTAATTAATAGGGACAAAAGTTCTCTTCCTTAGAATTCAGTGGTGAAGATTACCTTTCTCGTTGTGCTTTCTTTAGGAGAAAAAAATTAATTGACATTTCAACCGTTCTTCCTTCTAGATTGATCATACATAGATATCTTTTCATGGAAAGATCATAGTTATTTTTTCCTCAAAAAATTGTTGAAAAGCAATATGTGTATATGTGATAATTGTTTGCGATGAGGATTCCAATTGTCAAATTATCCTTTTAAATTTTCTACATTGTAGAGTAAACACTCTACTATATCCACCATACATATTTTTATCTAGAGTACTTGCTCTTGGAACAAAATTGCATATACAGATCATTGACCGCAAATTAAAACAACTAATATACAGAGCATTGCTAGATTAATTTTTTCCCTGTCCGACGAAAGTTATGTGTTCCAAATATATGCCGTGAAGGCTGGCTCCAAGCACCACGCGGGCCAGTGGTCTTGTTTGGAAGCTAGCATCCAAACATGGAGGCAGTTTCGTGGTAAAATCAGCACATGGGGAGGCCGGGTCGTGAAAGTGTAGTCTGACTTGCTCGCATCCCATGCACGCACTCAACTCCAATTATTTTTAGGAAATATCTATATTCGACTAGCATGTATGGATGCAATTATTTACAAAACCAGCCTTGTCACCTTAATTAACTGGTCCAGTACGTTAGCGTTATATCACCAGCAATGAATCGGACCGATGATATGACGTTTGATTTATATCTAGCTGTCTGCAGCTCGATCTTATCATCTCAGTTCGTACGTGCACATGAATTTTCACCAAGGAATTCTGTGTTTCTTTGATTATCTGGTTTAATTTACTTGTTATTGAATAAAACTAGCGAACGGTATACCATTCGTTAGCAATTCAATGGGATAATCCTCAGCCATCAGATTCGGCCACCCAGAACGTATCACACGCATCCACTCGTTCAAAGCAGATCTTATCCACTCATCCTTCCGCGTTCCATTCCCCAGGCACTCCAAAGAAGGAGGTAGCAAATTCCCTCCCTTTGTCTCTTCCAGATCCTTGCTGGACGAAAGCGGCAACGGTAGGTGATGGTCATAAACAGGCTCACCCAAGCACGTTGGTTGTTCATAGAGATAGACGGTGAGAGCCATGGGCTTGCAACATTGGCGAGCACCGCTATGGGCTTGTGGCGACGGCGAGTGGGCTTGTGGGCGAGCCCAGCGACACAAGGAAAGGTGAGCAACTATGATATCATATTGGTCGCAGGCTTGCCTGAGCTCAATGGCAAGCGGTGGGGCAGCCATGGATTCGCACGAGCATAGCAGGGGGTGACTGCGGGTGATAAGAGCTTGTGTAGGCATGATGCGTGAGATAGGCGGTGAGCGACCATAGGCAAGCGGTTGTGGCTGATGACGTGCTCAAAACTCACCTCGTTTCCCCAAATATGAGTGCTCAAAATATTTTATTTTGTAAACTACTCAAGTTTCATGGGGTTTCATGATATCTCAGTTTGTTTCATAAGGTTTCATGGCTAGGTTTTTATGAAGAATACAGAGATTTCATGTCTAAGTTTTAAGATGTTTCATAGCTAAGTTTCGTGAGGTTTCAAGACTGTCTTGAAGATTCAAGAAGTGTTTTTTTTTGTAGTGAACTCATCAAGTTTCAAGATGTTTCATGACTAAACTTTAAGATGTTTCATGACTAAGTTTTATTAGATTTTATGACTAAATTTTATGGTGTTTCGTTAAGTTTTATGAAGTTTCAAGATATTTTATGGCTAAGTTGATTAAGTTTTATATCTAAATTTTATGGTGTTTTATGAGGTTTCATAAAATTTTTTTGCAACGGATTCATGAAGTTGAAAGTTTTTTTGTAGTGGATTTATAAAGTGTAACTCCAAGTTTTATGAATTTTCATAAAGTTTCAGAAGGTTTCATGAGGTTTCATTACTAAGTTTTATGGTGTTTCATTAAGTTTCATACAGTTTTCAGAGGTTTCATGTCTAAGTTGATCAAGTTTCATAAAATTTTATGTCTAAGTTTTATGGTATTTCATGAGGTTTCATAAAGTTATAGGAAGTTTCATATCGTTGGATGCCAACCTAACAGGATACCCTGATGTGGTCCAATGTCATCCTATGATAGGCCTTGTAGCTTCTTCCAATCCATCCCCCAAAATCGTGGCCACCCACAATCATCTCCCCCCCTCTGATGTCGATGGCTATACTACACTCCTCGACTCGATGATGGGCACCCATGCGGACGTCAGATCGCATGCACCATTCGATTCGGACTTTGGCACCGCTATTGCTGCCTAGCTCACCATTGTTTGGATCCAAATGGAGCTCTCAATAGCCTGGTACACTGTTGACTCTATGCCTCTCTTCCCCAAAATCCCTCTGACTCGAGCTCACTGCCACTGACATGTTGCTCATCGGCGAACCATTCTTTTTCTAAATTTTTCACTGAACCTGCCTGAAACAACATATTCTACTTCTAACAACAAGAAACACGAAATTAGCTTGAAATTTCCTAAAACTTGGTTGAAACTTGCTAAAACCTGCATGATACTTGAACCACGGGGTTCTAAAACCTAAAGTTGTTGTCCTATTGTAAGTGTTGAAACCCATATGTTGAAGCCGTGCTTTGAAACCTAAAACGTTGTCGAAGAACTATAGCGAAACTTGAAACTTGAGTCTATTGATACATGGAACATGTTAAAATCTTGCTACTAAAACAGTAACATCGTTGAAACATGGTTGATGTACTGGTAGTGGCACTTAAAACCTGAACCATAAAACTTGAGCCCGTAAGGGATGAAACTTCTAAGAGGTCATCAAACATGAGAAGAGTATCGAGGTTTATCTGCTACCGGAGAACGCCAACAAGGCATGGACAGCGTGTGGGAGGCCACGGTGAGATCTCAACTTGCAATACTTGGAGGTGGCGGTCAGTAATGTTTACGTGCGTGATGGAGCCGAAGGAGCTTAGCGAGTATTTTGACACGTGCGGAAAGCACTCAAGACGATGTGGAGTGGGTCGTCCGATTAGTTTTGATCAAACGGTTCATACCAATTCTCTTGGGAAGGGATTTGGGTGGTATCCTGTTGTCTAGCCGCGTCCAAAAAAAAAACGTTGTTTAATTGTAGCAGGGTTTAATAGAAACCGGCTATAACAGTTCAGGCCCTTAAGCCCCAATATGCCCTCCCCTAATACCCAGTTTAAACGGAATACATATGCTGAAGTACTTGCTACACATGATCCCAGCATTAGGGTTTAAAAACTAGAAAAAAGAATTCACGATCTGTTTTTCCTGGAAGCCTGACGAAAATCGCACTTCTTAGGTGGTCTAGAGCCGGTTTTCGATGATCAAAACCTGCTGGTTGTTAGTGAATAAGTGTATATAATGATCCCTAAAATAGTGTCTTCTTAACTTCTCTTTGTTTCAACAAACAAGAAAAGGATGCTAACGTCTTAACTTCCACTTTTAACCAGCTTATACTTGTACGAACTATAATAATTAACTTTTAATGGTATATTTTTCAAGATAAGATTAAATAGAAAGATTATAGTAAAAAGTATACTGAGTTCAGCTGTACGGGCCAAAATCACATATGATTATTTTTTTGTACGTGCTATCTTTCACGAACAGACAGAATTTAAATATTTAAGCTATAAATTAAAAGCTATAAACCTAAAAAAAAACTCACCGTAAGACGTACTCCGTCTTAACTTGTTGGGTCATCAATTTTTGCCTTTCTACAAAGTAAGGATGGTTGTTCTCCCGCATTGCTCGTGAGCGAATTTAAGAAAAAATTTCGCATAGGTTTGGTAAAGTTTAAACATGAATATATGTTCACATGGTTCATTGTTAATCTCTCTACGTATATCTCATTGTTGCGTGCCACACAGCACCTCAGTGCCCCTGTTTTTCACCTTTGTTTACCTGTTTTCGATCGTGTTATATATGCACTTCTCCCACTTAATTTCATCTCAATTGTTGTCTGATTTTTTTCCTTTATCAAACAAGGTGAATTATTCCTAATTTAATCACAATCAGTCAAATAATCTGACGTAGCTTTTTCCTGAATTAATGTCCAACGAAAAATTAAGGCCTACATTCATGCTTGGTGGAAAAATGTAAACCCGATCCCGTGGGTTAGCCTGCAGTTTTCGCTATGGTACGTACGTCCGTCCTTCCCTAGCTAGCTTGATCGTCTTTAACACTGAAGTCCCGTGCGGTGTTTGTTCAAAAGATCAACTTGGAAGTCATATGCATATATATGACTGGTCTCAATAAATTAATGGACAACGTGAAATCAAAGGTATGTCATCCTTGACAATTTCCAGATATCGACCTAGCTTAATTAGTATTAAGGGCGTTTTATATTGGCTTTTGCTGGTAGATTTTAGATTTGGTTTATGAATAGTAACAACTTATAAAGAAATTTATAAAGAGAAATACTCGTGTATGATTTTAGCTAATATAAATGAAGTCACTAAAGTGTGTACTACAATCGACTAGTATATCCACTTTAAAAAAACGTTTCGTTTAAAAGTTAGATATCGTAGAAAAATTATTTATAGTATAAAAAAATAGTTTTTGGAAGCCGAAAAGAGTATGGTCTTACAAATATCCACGTGTGTGTATATGAATTAATTGATCATGAGCTCATGCACTTATGTTGCTTCAAATCAAGTTCTAACACGAGTGTACACGACAGGAAAAGTTGGCAGACATGTGACTGTATGTAGTGGACTAACACTTGGGCCAAAAAAAAATGGCTTGTGAAAAGGTGAATACTAGCTTGGCTATAAAAGAAGGTAACACTACTTGCTGTGATATAGCATAATTTGTGTACCTAATCTAGCAACATATAGTTATCGACAGGATGATATAGAAATAAAAAAGGTGCGACCCATCATAATATGTGCAAACGGTAAGTACGCTATTAAACATTGAGGTTAATTGTGGCTATTAAAAGATATATTTAGAAATAAATATTATAACTTGAGGTTGGTATACAGGGGAGGTGTTGACACTTCGAGAACAAAAGGAGAGTTGGTGAAATAAAACAATCATGTCTCAGACATGTCACTAAGGAGGTCAAATGGCTAAGGCTCAATATTTCTGCAGCTGTTAAACGGTGTATTTTTTTAAGGTAGAGTATACAGATAAATTATAGTACAAACTGTACGGAATTCAGCTATACTGGCTAAAATCGCATGTGACTATTTTTTTATGTACTGTCTCTCACGAACAGACCAAAATTCAATAACCACAGCCATAAACCATAAACCTCAACCCAAATGTCGGACCCGGATTTATCCAATCTGAATCCTCTATGAATATTCTGCACTATTCCTTGAATCAGTAAATAGTTCTCACAGGTATATTATTGAATCATTTCATACACGATATATTTCATAGCAATATTACAATATCAGAGTTTATATAAGTCCACATCGAGATCAGTTTTACATGGGGCCGTCGAGCCAAATGATTACATCACAAAAAGACAACGAAAACTGAAAGTAGAAAGGCACACCCCTTCACAGGCAGTGACTGGGATAACCTAAGTAGAACTGATATTAGTTAAGCTCTAACTAATATTGGAACCACTTGATAGCTAGAGTAGTTGACTAGACTGTGGGAGAAGGGGTTAGACTACCATGCTCTAAACCTAATTGCCATCGTCTTCTCCTCCATTGTTACCTTGCTCTTTATAGAACATGTATTGATCTTGATTTTCAAATTCTGGGGAGGATTGAGGGCAAAGGTGAGCACGCACAACCGTGCTCCACGAGCCAACATACAGAATACATTCATAGAAGATGCAAGGCTCAACAAATGGTGACTCAATTTCCTTTATTTTGTAGAAAGTAACATTTGCAAATATTATTAGTAAAATTCTCTATAACCTAGCATTTTATCAAAACATGCGTATTATTTGAAATTATGCAATGATTATAATTTAGACGGTTTCATCCACCAATTATATGGTTCCATCCACCAATGCTAAATTTTTAACTATTGGGTTACATCCATCCTACTTAATCATCACTGGAGTACATCCCTCTAGGAAAAGAAATGTAAATTGAAGTACATCCATTCAACTTAGTTTTTTCCCTCCCGTAAAGGTTTGTAAATAGAACTAACTCGAGTAGGTTCCCATGTACGCCCTTGACTGTGGGCACGACTCTATAAATAGTTTATACTCTGCAGAGATTGTACATCTTTACCCACAAGAGATAATCCCATTGCTATATTCCACATATTTTTTTGACATGCAGATCAAGAGGATTACCATGTGACCTTTACAATGCATCTAGTGAAGGATTGCACCTGCTAAGGTTTCATCTAGGGGAATGCTATATCCGCCCCACCCAGACCCCCTCTTGCGCCACACGGCGGCTTACACCAACGTCACAACCCATGTCCATGATGGTTTAAACCAGCACCACGACTCGTGGGTCATTCTAAGATGCTTTCCTCTATTGACGATGCAAATTAGTTAGTCATGCCTACACTTTGCCAGTTTGTGGTTTTTTTTGTTTTACATGAAGAGGTCAACATAGGATTAAGTTCTTAATTTGTTTAAGCGGTACATACCACAAACCACAAGTTCTTGTGTTACATCCACACTCACCATTCTTACCATCCGCCCAGACAAGTTAAGCAAATTTTAGGGTTTTGAGAAGTATAAGATAAATTATATCAAATTATCAGTCACTTACACCCCGCGACTGTCCCAAACAAGATTTTATATTTAAAGGAGATGATGATGTTCAGTGTAGCTAAGACCTTGGTTTTAAGTTGAATTAGCATGCCTCATAGTTAGATTTATTAACTACTTTAGACATAGTACCTAGGGTGACAATTATGGTAGGTTCAACAAGTTATCAAGGATGGCGTAGTTAGGTATCACTATATTAATAATTTGGGTAATAACTAACTTACAGGTAACATATGATTGTACATGAAATAACGTATGCATTTTGACTAATTTGAAATGGATATAATTTGCATAAAATATTGGATCAAAATGTTGACTCACCTGTGTCTGTAGTTGGGAAGTCTTGTGGGTCCTGTGGCGTATCGAGTTGCTGGTCGGGGACGTCCTCGAAATCTAATTGCCGGAAAGCAACCAAAAGCAAGAGAGCAAAATAAATACCCAAATAAAATTCAAATGAACTCCAAATTAAACAAAATCACCACTAACAGAAAGAGCTCAAATTTATAAAATTTTATAAATAAGTTTCACTTGAATCAGAGTTACGGTGAGGAAGAACGAGCTCTCCCAAGTTTATTTCCAGGAAAAATCCCAAAAATAAAAAGAGGAGAGAGAATTCTCTCTCTAACATATGGGTCCCACAGGTTTATTTTAATTTTTAAATAAATTTTAGAATTTTAAAATCTGAGAGTATGACATATGGGTCCCACGGGTTTATTTTAATCCTTAAAATTAAATTAACTGTTAAAGATTGACATGTGGGCCTCAGTACAGAGCAACAATGAAGTGGATTAAAAGATTTTTAACTAAGGTGGGGCCCGCCTGTCAGCCTAACATCAGGGTCAAACTAGTACAGGGCCCACCAGTCAGCGGTTCATTAACATCAACTAAATACTATCATTAGTTATTAATGAAAGATTAAGGTTAATGACGTCGGAACAATGCATCTTCTTCGGCCAATCAGTTGTGCGGCTCAGGGGGCTTGGCACTACGGGAGCATTTCAAAAATGGTCCCACGAGGCTCGTGCACACTTACGGGAGAAGTGACGCGGCCTCATTTGGCCTGGGCGGCCACCGGCAGCGATCCGAGCGGCAACGGGAATAGGGCAGGGGCGCGACACCCATGCTGGTGATGGGAGCTCAATTAAACAAGAGGGGAGCTTCTAGGGGATGACAAAAACTCACCAGAAAAGGAATAAAGGCTCGGGGTTGCCTGGGGTGGACTAGCAGCGGTGAGCTCGAGTGGTAGAGAGGGGTGATCAGCACTGGAGGGGAGAGGTTGACGAACCTCTAAATTGGTGCTAGAACTATCTTCGCCTAACAGTGAGGGAGCTGCTGGCGAACGAAATTTGCCAGTAGTTGTCAGAATCATCGGCGAGGTGAGACGGCTAGAGTTGGGGAAGAAGACCGAGCCGGCGAGCTGCGAGAAAAGGGAGGCCGATTAGGCTTCGCAGAAGCATCAGGGAGGTGCAAGGAACTCAAGGAAAGGGGCAATATGGCTTGCTATACTCCTGAGATGGCTAGCGACGGTGACGGCTGAAAAACTGCGATGCGATGGCAAATTCGAGTTTCTGGAGTGTTGAGCTAGGGAAAGAGTGAGTTGGAACGGGAATCAACCACGAATTTATACTGTAATTCCAAAGTGGGGAGCGTTGGGGGTGATTTAAAGCGGTGATGAATGGGGGCGACGCGCACTCGATGATCCTACCGCGGCTAGGGTAGGGAGAGGGGTGGCGCATAGGCAGCTGTCTCAGAGTAATTCAATGCTTTACAGGGGCGGGGGTGGCACTGTGATGACGGAGTGCGGGCACGGTGGGGCGATGAAGATGCCACAAGGCGAAGCTACGGGCGAAGAGGGGCAAGGCCGGTGCAGGCGAAGCAATTGCAGAGGGAAGTCAATGCTTTGCCTCGGGCGCAACGGCGAGGCCTCGGGGAGTTGTGCCATGACCGTGACAGGGATACGGCGGAGGGCGATGGGTGGCGGGGCTAGGAGGAGAGGGAGAGGATCTAGCCCTGGGAGAAGGGTACGGGGTGGACATGGCGGTGCCACGGGGAAGATTCTACGCCAGCGTAGGGATGGGAGGCCGGGGAGGTGACGAGGGTGGCGTCAGTGCCGCGCGCGGTGGAGCAAAGGCGCGGGTAGCGACGAAGAAGAGAGGGGGAAAGGGAAAGACGGGCGGGCCGGCTGGGCCGCGCGGGGGTTCTCTTTTTTTGAATAAATAAATAGGAGAGAAAATGGCAAAAACACAAAACCACAATTGAATATAAAATGCTAGCTTTTAAAATAAAAAATAATTTTAATTAAATTTTGCAATACAAGCAACGACAACGTGCTCCTAAAAATTGGGATGTTACACCGAAAGAACCCACCTTAAATCCTAAATTAACAAACCAACCAAAAAAACCAACAACAACTACTAAGGTTCAATTCTTTTTAGTTTATGACTTACCTCGAACAAACAAACAAGATGGTTTCTCCATCGTCGTTTTGAAACGCCTTATCGACATTCGGTTTGTTCACACAAACGCTCATGCTAGGGCCAAAAATTATAACTCGCTGCAATAAACCATAAATCACAGCCGAAAAGAACCCACCTTAAATCATAGGTAATGGCATTTAACTTTGAGCAACTCATGAAGTGAAAAATTACAGTTGCAATATATCTATATACTCCCTCTAGCCACAAAAACATATTATTTTGGGATACCTACAATCAAGCTTTTGAATTGGCTATGATGTCTTTTTAAAACATTTAGATTGGACATATAAAAAATCATATTTATATATCTTAAAAATACTTTCATAATATTATAAGTATCGGGTTTTATAAATACATTATAATAGAAATTAGTGGTCATAATTATGACTTAGGACCATATGGATGTTCAAAATAATATGTTTTTTTGTAACTCGAGAGAGTATGATCCAGATGGACGGAGAAAATTATGAACACATGTAATTAAGAACTTAAATAGGGTGCATCTATTGTGGTGGGCTCCTTGCAAAGCCCAGAGAGAAGCTGGTCCCGTGTACAGTATCTGTTTTGTTTTTTTGCCTTGTCACCTTCCTCTTTAAAGTGTTATCATGCTCGTGGGGTGGAGCTAGTAGTACAGTACAGTACAGACTACAGAGTAGTGCGTGCAATTGTGCAAGCGAAAGGTAAAACTAATTAAAAGGCTGGGTTTTAACACGTACTATGCCCTCATGAAATGGCGCATCTATTCCATTTCCCACCTTAGGCCCGACTTGCTTCCCCACTGGGAGGCACGGCTCCCTCTCTAGCTTCCCATCTAGCCTGGTGTGAAAGGAGTAGATGTGTCAGGGCCGGGCCAGGAAAACTAGCCCATCGAATGACATGGCCTAGCCCAGGGGGGCGTACTGTGCTCGGACCGACTCGACACGGAGGGCACGGTTAGCACGGTGGGCACGACCGTCACGGCGGCGGCCACCCGAATGTGCCTCCCTACAACCCAGCAACCACTCGAATGTGCCTCCCCATAGCCCGGCGTACTCCCAACTGAGCACAAGCACTTGCGCCGTCAGCTTGTAGAGTGCGAACCTATTGTCGTGCATGCTTGGCCATGAGCGGTAGGCGGATAGGCACATCCACGCACCCCGGAGGCACATGTCGACGTTGTCATCGATGCACAAGAAGTCATCCAATGCTTGATGCTTGCTATTTGCGTACTCTACTCTCGAATTTGTCGATGCCGACCATGTCACCATGTGTCGCAGGCCGTTCTTGACGAACCCGACCATCGTAGAGAAGCTCCTCCGCAGCCGCATCCTTTCGCCGGCAGTGTTGCCCGTCAGCAGTGGCATCTTCTTGGCCCCAGTAGTAGTGTGTCGACCTTTGGCCTACGCACCATGCCACTGTTCGCCTCACTGTGCAGCCACAACATCACCTCCCACCACACGGTGAGCAGCAAGAGGTCCTCCTCAGAGCATGTGAAGAGCGGGGTAGCCGCAAGGTCTGGCGGGAGCGTGACACGGCACGTGACGATGAGGGCGTAGAGTAGCCGGTGGTGGTCGCTGAATGTGAGGTGGGAGAAGTGGGGGGAGGAGGGGGGATGGGAGCCTAGGTTGTGTGAGCTTCGAGGAGGGTGTTGGCGTGGTGGTTGTCATTGAATGGTCACTACTTGGCAATTTTTGTAAAAACAAACACACCATTAATGGACTCTTCACTCATATAATTTTTAACGTATAATAATTTAGTATTACATATTAAATTAATTAATATACTAGATATATACCACATACATGGAGGTTTATAACCAACTATTTTAACCAATTTGGCCCACATGACGGGTACTGATATGCATGGTCAAGTAAAAAAAAGACTATAACTTGACTAAATTCTAAACTCTAAACCATGCTAGATGTAAATAATCTTCTCTCCATATCAAGCTAGTTAGATCTAAACTATCTTCAATTCTTTTGTCACCAAAAGTTAGATCTAAATTATAATACAACTACGAACAAATTACTAACCATATGTAGTTAAGAATTTGATGGATCTTTAATCACTGTTGCTAAATAGTCTTCTTTCACCAAATGGCCTCAAAGCCTCGTCTCCAGCTCAAAGCAGCAGTCTAGATCTGAAATTTAAGACAGATGGTTGACAGGTCTGCGTGCAATTAATATAGTGGAATTATCACAGACGGTTTTTAATACAAACCGTTTGTGATACTTAACAGACAGTTTAAAGAAAAAATCATCTGTAATATTTGGTAATATCACAGACGGTTCATGGTAAAAACTATCTGTGATACTTTACAGATGGTTTTTATCATGAACCATATATGATATTATATCTTCATAGACGGTTTTAGTGCTGGCAGCAATACATACGGTCTCTAAACTAAAACCGTCTGTGATAGTATTTAATACTGATAGTTTTGAAAAACCATTTATGATGTGATGCCTAGTATTAGACTTTTTATAGTAGTGAAAGAAAGTTGGCGAAGAGGGAGTCAGGGTGGTAACCATGGAGGAAGAGGACGGCGGGGGCGGTCATGGGCGTCGACGAGGAGCTCAAAGACGGAGGCCTGGAGGAGGTGCAGGGAGAGCCCTTCGGGGATGGAGCGGACAACAATGAGGGAGAGGAAGCCCAGTACAATGGACAGATGGGATGATGTATTAGAAAGTTGGTAGATCGAATGATTGATAGATGACAAGGGAGTTGATCCAATGGTTGGAAGTTATCATGTTAAAACAGAACTGACGCATGTTAAAACTTCATTTTATCAAATATGTCAACCAAACACTGTATCGATGAAAACTCATTTTAGTTTTTCTGATCCAAACAGAATAAACTTTGAAACAACAATATACTTATAAGATTGTTTTTAGCAAGGAATATGCTTACAAGATTTAACTCACTATAACATGGATACCTCAACATCATCGACGGCATGTCAAAGAACACATGTAGTATCTCATATGCAAACTCAACTATACACCATCAACTTGTGGTCTTGAGCATATGGAACCAACGACAAGCTAATTCAGTAGTCAACATGTAAGGCAACACATACCAAATCCTGACGCCGTTACCGCTTGTACATGCACATGTTGCTTTAATCTTATACAATCCTCTGGAAGAACGAGTGGCTATACTAGCACAATTTCAAAAACTTCTATTCAATTAAGAATTAGAGTAGGAACTATACGAGTAATACATTATAGATGAAATTGTTATCGCTATGCACACGGTGACAAAATAAAAGCTAAAGAAGCCCAATCTAATCTATACCATATCCAATAGCTACACTCGCCAACCGCACTTTGCCCTCAACAATTGCCTATGTCCTCACGTCCGGTATACAACGAACCGTGGCTCCTAGCAAACTATCACAACCCATGCAAGCGCTCATGCAACCGCTTTTTGGTTTGCTCGGAATTCCTGACCGCATCTGCCATAACAGCAAAAAGTTTTTTTCCAAGTAGTTCACACAAAGTTTAGAGGTGGAATAGCATGTGACAATGGCATAGAATTTTAACTAACTTTTATCAAGGTCAACACAAGAGAAATAAAGATGGTGGCTGCCACCACCATCGTCGCTGCCACCTCTGTCATCTATAATTACTTAGGGCTGAGCTAAGACCGGCACAACACGGTGCTAGCCCATTGAGCTTTAGGCCGTGTCTGGATCTAACCGGAGGCAAGGCACAGCAGGGTGGCCAGGCCAAGCCAGCATGGCACAACGTGGCATGAAGCACGTCGGGTCCATGCCGTTCCGACACAGCATGGCCTAAGTCCCACCTCTAGAAAGGAGCCAAGGAAATACTTTACTACTCTAGTGGTTTGTCAGTGTACTCTTACCTATGTGGCTTTGGAAATTTTAGCTAGGTACTCCAACTGTTCTTTTTTTACTTTACGTTTTTTATTTTCTATGGTCTTCGAGATAAGATTTTGATCGTTACTTTTATAACTTTACACTAATATATACTAATAAAATTATAATATTATAAAAATATTTTTAACAGTAAATATAATGATATAATTTTCGTATAGCTAACCTAGGTAGTTTTAAATCTATTGGTTGTCAAACTTTAGAAAGTTTGATGGCATAGATTCTAAAAAGTCAAGTAAAAAGAGAACAGTGGAAGTATTCTATAAAAATTATATGTTCCAAATGGATCCTTGGCCTTTACGCTCTACTTTCGACGGTCAATTTTTATTTATCGGCAAAGTCTTGTAAATTTGCAATGTTACAAAAAGCAATTCTAGGCAGATTGATAGGCTGGTACCATTTTGATATGGCCAATGTAAATAGTTTCATGTGTATTAGCAGCGGAAGCTAATAAAGTTTGAAAGTGCATTTATATATTATGCATATATAGAAGAATAATAAATATCAGTAGAAATTTTCTTAATGACAAAGAAAATGCAGATTTTATTTGCACACCTTCCGTGCTTGTCAAAATGAAGGAAACATGGCTAAAAAACTCTCCAGAAATCCATGCATAGAGGAAAGCCAAAATATATAAAAATATATACTCCATGCATTGAGCTAATAACATATTCAAGACAGCTCCTTAACACTACGTACGTACCATCAATAATACACAAACCAAGAGAAAAGATAGAAGAAACGTAAAAAGAAAGAACAAAACATAAGCATCAGTAGTAGTACAGAGTAGCGTAGCAATAGTCCAATTAATCAGAGGTAAGAAGTAGGAAAATACAATGGATTCGTGCTTTTCACCAATCTCAAAGCACCGGCCCCTGTCCCCGCGGGCCGGCCTACTCGTTCGAGATCAACGGCTCGTAGCGCCTTCTCTACCCCGCGTCCTCGTCGTGCTCCCCTTTCTCCGGCCTGCTGGCTCCCCCCGCCGCGGCCGTCGCCGACGCGTGGACCCCGCCCTTTTCCACGTCGGACATGTCCACATCGGCGGAGGACGACGTCAGCGCCTGAGCCCGCCGCGCCTGGGCCTCCCAGTCGGTGGAGCCCACGACGCAGAGTACGAGCCCGGCGCAGCACACCTGCGCGGCGAGGAGGCCCACCCAGAGCCCGACGAAGCCCACGCCGAACCCGAAAACGAGCACCACGGCGACGGGCATGCCCACCAGGTAGAAGGCGCCGAGGTTGACGTGCGCGGCGCGCGCCGGCCGCGCGCTGCCGCGGAGCACGCCGCAGCCGACGGTCTGCGGGCAGTTGCCGAGCTCGCAGAGCCCCACGACGGGCAGCGCGGCTGCCGTCAGCCGGAGGATGTCAGCGTCGGCCGTGAACAGGCGGCCCCACGCGTGGCGCATCCCCGCTGCGAACGACATGGCCGCGAGCCCCATCGCGCCTGCGCCGGCCACGGCCACGTGCGCCGCGGCGCGCGCGCGGCCCGGGCGGTTCGCGCCCAGCTCGTTGCCCACCCGCGTCGACACACCGAACCCCAGCGACGACGGGAAGACGTACACCAGCGCCGTCGTCTGCATGAGCACTCCCATCGACGCCACCGCCGACTTTGGCTCCGGCAGGAGCCCGCACAGCAGGATCATCACCTCGTACCACCACCACTCCAGGCACACCGACACGCAGCTGGGCGCGGCCAACCGCGCGAGCGGGCCCCACCCGGCCAGCCACTCCGCCGTGGGGCCCCCCGCCGAGCGCAGCGCCGCGTCGCTACGGCCGACATACGCGAGCAGCACGCCGAGGAGCACGAAGTTGGACGCCGACGCCGCGGCGGCAACCCCCGGTGCGCCGAGCCGGAGTCTCCCCACCAGCACGTAGTTGGCCGGCACGTGGAACAGCACGGCGGCGCCCGCGGCGGCGGCGAGCGGCTGCGTGATCCCCTGCGAGCGGAGGTACACACGGAGCGGGTGGATGAGGGAGAAGGAGAGGAGGTCGGGTAAGGAGAAGAGGAGGTACTCCTGCGCGAGCGCCGTGATCTCGCTGTCCTGGCCGAGGAAGACGAGGATCTTGGACATGTTGATCCAGAGCGCGGAGAGCGGCAGCGAGCAGCAGAGCAAGAAGAGAACAGAGCGGTACAGGGTGAGGCCCAGGAGCCGCGGCTGATTAGCGCCGAACGCCTGCGAGCAGAGCGGGTCCATGCCGAGGGAGAGACCGGAGAGCACCGAGTAGCCGGTGATGTTGGCGAAGGCGACGGCGAGCGACCCCGCCGCGAGCGGGAGGTCGCCGAGGGAGCCGAGGAAGAGCATCGACAGGGCCGAGCGGGAGTAGAGCAGCAGCGCCGTGAGTGCGATGGGGCATGCCAGCCGGCACAGCTCCGCCGCCTCACGGACGGTCTCTCCCGCAGCCGGTAGGTCGCACTTGAGCTGGCGGCGGCAATGGGCACCGGCCGTGTCGCCGTCGACGTGGACGTCCGCGCACTGCGCCAGCGTCACGTAGACGTGGTGGCCGCCCTTGCCGCTGGCCACCGTCACCGCCGGCGCCGACGGCACGGGGGTGGTGGTGCACATCAATCGGCTGCGTACAGCGGCTTCGAGATTGAGAAGCCTAGGAGACAAATGGAAGCAGAGCAGAGCTTAATTTTGGAACCCTGTGGAAGGCGGAGAGTGAGTGCATGGGGTTTTATAAAGATGGTGGCCGCTTAGGCTCCGGGGTTAACCCATCAAACACCATTAGATCAGAAAAAATTAACTTAATTCAGTCCATGTGTCTCTTCTATTTCAGTATTAAGTTAACCAACCAAATTAGTAAAATAAATTAACTCAGTACAATTAATTCTCCTCAATTTTATTTTTCTAGAGCTAACCTATCTAATCTGACTAAACGGTAATTTAACAAGATTTGTTGCTAAATATAAATTTTAAGTTAAATAATCTAGTTAGGTTAAGATTAGCTAACTGGGTTATTTTAATCCAAACAAAACGCATCTTTTCAAAGCATTCAGGCAAGGTAGGTTAACTTTTGTTTTCCTTTTACTACTACACATTGTAGGAAAACGATTTCTGCCTATATGTTCTAGCAAAATAATATTGTAAGAGTAAATTTTTAAATCAGCCTGCAACTATGGATCTTGATCGGCTTTAGTGATTTGGCAACTTGATAGCGTCGGATCGCAGATTGACGTTGTGCATCAACAAAACGGAAAATTAGGGGGAGGAGTGTGTTGTTTTCCCTTTCGGAACCTTCGTCTGGACCATCATTTGGCTGATCTGACGGTGATTTGTGTGTGAGGTCGGCCCCATTGCAGTAGAACCAACAACCTTTTCTGCAAAATGTCTCAGAATGTACTATAATCTATTAAAATAAGGCCTAGAACATTAAGAATCTGTTTTTCTTCTTTTTTTAATAAAAGAAAATAGATCACAAAGATGTTACTCACCGTACCCACAGAACATAGAGACATTAAATTTAAGAAAAAAATTAATATTATTGAACCATACACACTTCTATTGAATAACAACTAGAACTACTCACTTATTTTTTTAGTATTAAAGTAGAGATATACAGTAGAAACATTATAATAAATTTATATTGTAGAACGACGCTTTCCAATATCAAGGACTTACTTTGCGGGATAGAGTGAACAGTAACTAGGCCTCGTATATATCAAATCCTGGCTTTCGTTTGAAAAACAAATATCAAATCCTCGCTCCGCCTGAGTGTCACCGATCCCAGTCTTGTATCAGTTGGATATATAGGGAATTGGTAGTGTGGGAAACAAGGGGAGATAGGCAGCTAGCACAGATTTTTCAGCTGACTCAGCTCTGTCTTGTCCAAAATGGACCAATCAATGCTGCTGAATTATTCCAGCACTTTTCATGTACTGTAAGAAAAGGTTGATTCGTTCTTTCCTCCCCTTTAGAAGCATCAATTGACTTCTCGCTGAATTCTTGAGGAGAGCTGTCTAAGCAATGTAGTTACACTGCTAATGGAGCTGGCATTTTAGGGATCAAATTAAATGGAATTGCTTATAAGCAAGTTGTAACGGATAATGCTAATTTTTCAGTCCATAAGCCACGGTGGATAATTAGTCTCTTTTCCATGTTAGCTACCTTACATGCAAAATCATATATCGCAAGTTGGCAACATATGTACACTGCAATTTGTGCTGATTACACCAGTATTTGTGCAATTTGTGTGCTGATTACCCTATTATTTTCAGCTTATTTTAGATAAGGGAAGAGAAAATCTCTCCCAGCCTTTTGTGCTGATTACACCAGTATTTGTGTGCTTGTTTTAGTGATAATTTTTAGCTTTTGGCTAAAATTTCATTGTACCTGACTTTTTTTACTGTAGCTGATTTCGCTTTTTGGGTATAATTAATTTAAAAAAATGTAAAAATAGAAAAAAAATATATTAGCCCATTAGGGACAATACAAAGGAACATGGGAAAAAAAGAAAATACAAAAAAGCCTAAAATATCTTAAAAAATTAAGAAAAAGACGAAATACTGAATAGTGAAAAAAACAGAAGCTAGAAGCTGAAGCTAAAAAAAGCTGAAACGAGCGGGGCTAATTCAAGACAGCTTTTCGAAGCAGCTTATCGATATTCGATTCGTTTGCACAAGCGTTTGTTTTAGGAATAAAAACCATCCGCCACAGTCGTAAGCCAACAACCACAGTCGAAACAAACCGGCCCTATACTTCTATTTAGTAATCATCAACGCACTGATTAATATGCATGTTTGTTGTTTAATTTACATGCAGAAAATCTAGTAGCCGTGTGTTGGTGTAAATATCGTGAAAGACCGAATATGACAACAGAGAAGGGGTGAATGGTGCCAACTCAGAATTAAACAAAGTGATCAAGACCAAGATGAAGACGAGGAAAGAGGAGAGATCAAGACCAACCGAAACAAGAGAAAATCAATCAAAACACGAAATAGATAAAGTGATCATCAAATATTGATGTATTACCATTTGAAGATGTAGGTTTTACAACCACTTCACCTTAGATAACAGAAAGCACACCATACACTCCAAACCCTAACCCTAAAACATGAAGGTACAAAAGAGATGGGTTAGATAATTAACCACGTATCTCCATCTCAACCCCTTTTTATAGATATGCTAGCCAACCCCATCTATCCCTTAGTGGATACTATCCACTTAGCACAATGGGGAGAACCCGTTAACCCCACGCATACGGATTTTAACTCACACATGTCATTTATGCACGCTTTTCAAAGCGCATAAGCCCGAATCTATTAAATCATTTGCCTTGATCCGTCTTGATCAAATCAGCTTCACCTTGACCTGAACCGTTCTCCAACGCGTCGCCCGTGCGCCGCAATTTTGATCCAAGGTGATTTCCGATATTTTGGCTAAACTACCACCAAAATACTCTTCGTTGACCCGATCATCACCATCCATTGCAAGCAATCACCATGCTTACCACATGTAAGTGCTCCTCTAGCTTGCCACGTATCATCAAGTCTCTCCCGTCCCGGTTTCACTGAATCATAGCTCACTTGGATTGTCCAAGCCTCATGGTGTAATCCCGCCGTTCAAACTCGCCTTCAATATTTTTCGTCTTTCTCGTGCTATGCTTGAGCTCACCATCTCACCTGTCATTCTCGATCGTTCTGGGCCTCAACTCCTCCATGAGGCTAGCCCTGATCCTCATCATTGACCACGGTTGACTCTAAGCGACCCTGCATATCCAATGACAAAGAAATTATTTTCGAACATAAGTTCTTCACAACTTGACTCACCTTAGCTGAAACATGCATAATGCAATCTTAATGCAATGATCCAGGTCACCCCAACTCAATCCAAGACTCAAAATCCAAAATCTTTAATTTCTGCCCAAAACCAATCCTACCAAAGTGCGATCTTTACAAAAATCAAATAATCACTCCACACACATACAATGGTTCATCACAGCATTAAACATGACCTTCTCACATCCTTCGTATCGCATTCAGCCTCTTTTAATGCAAATTTGATCTGTTCCGGATTTATATTTATGCAGATGTTAGTAATTGCCAATTTCCCAGGTTGCCAAATTGAGCTGTTAGGCATGGCGGCTTAGCTAGCTAGTTAGTTACGGTTCGTATATATGTAGGCAAGTGACTAGCTAGGGTGTGCACTTGATGAGGATCAGACGGATAAGATGTGCCTGTTGAGGTAAATGTAGAAATGTATGGAGTGTCACGTGGGAAATGTATGGCGTGTCACGTGGGAAGAAGAAGCCGGTTAGCTAGAAAGGTGACAGCCACCGCCGTGGAGACCAGAGATGCAAATGGGCGTGCGCCGAGAGCGACTCCTTCGATATCTTGAATTCTCGATCTCGATCGATCGAGCTGTCATGATGTGCTTGCTACCTAGCTCGAGGAAGGGGTTCAACACACGGCTGCTTCCAAGCTACAACTTCCCGATCGATGTATAAAGTGGTTTGCGTTTACTTGTGTGCGAACAAATGGGTTTGTTACCTAATTCACACTATTTGACACGTGATTTAATTACGCCAACCTACCGACGGACACACAAACGTATTAGACCGGCTTGAATATAATTACAATTAACTAGGCACCGAAAACAAATGAATGACATTAAACAAAGGAAAGGAAGTACTGTTAGGGCATCCTCGGTGCTAACACTGGACGGTGGTCTCAAGCATCCACATCGGAACAGTACCAGCGTGGAGGAGGGAGGGAGAAAAGATGGTGGCTTGTGGAGTGTTAGAGTGTCTCCACAAGGAGGTGGTGGTTTGGGTAAAAAGAGTGTGGTCCTATGAGGAGAGAGAATGGCACCTCTATGGCTCCATCCGCAGCTTGCGTGAGTCGGTGAAGGGCAAAGGAAACTGTAGGCATGACCAGCATGGTGGCGACAACGGCCAAGCGAGATAACAGTGTCAAGATCTAGAAGATGGCGGCTACCATGTTGATGAAGTGGCACCTCCACCATCCTTCTTCCATGGTGTGACGATGATAGCTTGGATGGTGCCAAACGACGACGGCATGTGCAGTGCCAAACAACGGGGGGTGAGGGCATTGGTATGTAGGTCGGGCAAAGTGGACACATCCGGGCAAGCTCGAGGATAGCGACGGCGGTAGATCCGGCTAGAGAGTAGCTACGACGGAGGCTAATTGCGACAGTGGCTACAGAAGTCGGACGGTGAAGGGTGACGAAAGTGACAGAGGGAGAGACTGACCTATGGGAGCTAGTGTTTTAGGGGGTGTTTTGTAATTTATTTTCTTTCTCTAGGGTTCTATTTGTAAAATGTTGGCCTTATGTATACAATAGAATAATACAGGGACTAGAAAACAAAAAATAGATGACTGAAATGCAATAAACCAAGCCGCCATGCATTTCAAGAGAACAATGTTTTTGTGTAGTGGCTTAGCTAATGTGGTGCAATCTCTCTCTCTCTTGAAACCACCTCCTTATGGTGGCTTTCACTATGGATGTTGTTAGGGCATGTACAATGCAAGCCACCGTAGGTGGTCTCAACAGAGAAAGTGCTCCACATAGGATGAAGCCACTAACAAGACACCAATCTTATAATGTATGGTGGCTTTAAATGAACCCACAAATAATTCTGCATTTCAACCCCTTTTTTCTTTTAAGCCCCTATATTATCTTAATTTACACTTTCGTCTAACTATTTACATTAGAAACCCTAGAAGCGTACAATAAATTACAAAAACCACCACCTAAACTCATATTCCCACAACCAGCTCCCTCAACTATCAAAAATGATTTTCCCCATGTTCCTTCCATTGCATCATCGCCCATGCTGTAATACCTCAACCCATTCATAGTGCGGCTCATGTGGCCCATGTAGAGTTGTGTGGTTAGATTATTTCCATATTGTTTATCTAAAGTGAGTTGTACTAGCATACAATACATGTTGGGTCCAATCATAGCACATTCGAGTTAACTCTTTTACATGAAGGATGAAAGTGTAAGCAGGGTGCTATGAGTGCACGATGGGCTGGACTTTGAGCAGATGTTGGGCTAAGGTGTTATAGATGATATTAGAGCATCAACCTTCGTTGCATGGTCGTGTGCGGGCAAGGGCATGATCGTATGGTGCATAGCATATGTGAGCCCAGAGTGGACATGCGGCATGACATATTTCGACACTAGACGCACGAACGTGTACCAAAGTGTGACACCTCAGCCCATGTGAAATTAGGCCTATGATGGCCCATATATGTGTGCATATGTGGGTGTGGATTAGTCCCATCTTGCTAGTTTAGCATGAGAAGTACCAACATATAAACCCATAAGCACCATTGGTAATAACATCCAGTTAACTGTTTTATGCAAAGTAAGGATAAAAGCATAAGTAGGTTGTTATGTGTACATGATTTATCTATAATGGGGTTAGGCCTAAGCTGATTTGGACCCTAAGGCATTACACGAAGCCACTGGGGGCTTCATCAGGCTCTAGCCTACCCTCTGATAGCAGGATCCCCCAAACCCCTCAAAGTGGACTAGCGGCGCCGTCGAGACAGGGTGCATCACCATTAGTCTACTTGTGCAATCCCCAAGCTTTTCCCTGCCTTTGTACACTGCTCTATCGAAGCTATCACCTATGAGCGTGATCATGTCGTCACCGTGCTCCACCACTGCAACCTCTCTCTCCTGTGGGTTTTTGATAAAATCGTTCATGTCATCTCATGTTCTAGCATCCAAGCAACCCATCCTCCAAGTTAATTTGATTTTTGTGCAGCCAATCGTCGAGAATTGAGCTTTCCCTAAAACCACTGAATTTGTTCCTCACCGTCAATTCGTTGTCTCTGGTGAGCCATTTTTCAATTCTTCACACCCACACCTTCTCCACCACCTCCTCTACTTATTTCATACCTCAATTCAACCAATGCCTCACTGTGGAGAGCCTCCACCAACACCACCTTCATTTCTACTACCGACCACCATCGCCCCGCCTCTCCAGCCACCCCCCAGGACACTGGCTGCACCAGAGCACTCCATGCATCCACCGCCCATGCCATGCCCACGCTTGCACCGCCCTCTGTCAACCGTGCTGCCGCACCGACTGCCGCTGCCTCCCCAGGACCCCCCAACCCATTGTCATTCGCCCCCACCTCCCGTGCCGCCCCTCACCAGCGACGCCACCGCCCTTTGCTTTGTTTCCCCTCTTCTTCCCTCTCATTCTCTCTCTCAGTCACTTACATGGATGCCCCATTTGTCAGCTTTGTTTTTTTTATTTTTCAGTTGAAAGAAATATTCTCTCCTTTATCTTATTCTGTATTTTCTCCTCAGCAAACCTTCTGATAACCTGTTCTCCACGGTCTAAACTCCGAATTAAGTGATTCAAATTTCTAACTCCACCACCTCCTCTACTTATTTCATGCCTCAATTCAACCAATGCCTCACTGTGGAGAGCCTCCACCGACACCACCTTCATTTCTACTACCGGCCACCATCGCCCCGCCTCTCTAGCCATCTCCCGAGGCCACTGGCTGCACTAGAGCACCCCAAACCATTTGGCTTATAAAATGAGGTGAAATAGATCTGGGAGAGAACACTACACAACCAAACCCAACACTATACCAAAGCTTATTTCACCATGTTGGGATGGATAAGAGGCAGAAGAAGCAAAGGGACAAGATGATAAAACAATGAGAGGAGACCCGCGAACTAGAAAGGTCTTGTGTGGCCCGCGACGAACAAGCAAAGGTTGCTACGACCCGGGCCGAACAAGCAAAGTGTGCCACGAGATTAGCTCCCCGCAATGACATTTCCCATAGCAGCAAACCCATCCTAAATGTTCCAACCGAGCGTTCACCGTAACACCCGCCCGAGGTAGAGACACCGCCCCTCTGTTGGTGCAAGGACCCATGCAAGTTCTTCAAGTCTAAGTAGTGGCTCAACCTCGGCATACGTTACTAGGGTTGCACGAACTACTACTGTGACTACCCCGACCGCCATCTAGAAATGAGCAGCTATCGGCAGCCGGAAAGGACCAGTTACAATGTGTTCTCCTACTATTTCTCTTCCAAAGTACGTACTAACAACCTCTCTAGTCTACCCGCAATCCTCAGAACCGCTATATGACCATCGCAAGTAGATCGACCTTGAGATCCACCCATATGACTAGTGGACTCTCGACTTTGAGGAGTGGGATGTCAAAAAGGTCTGCGAGATTTGGAATAAGGAGCGCCGAAACAATGAGCAAACTGGGAGTATACGTCAGGAGACGAAGGCTCATCTTAAGACATGAACGCACAGGGAATGCGAGAAAAAGAGGAAAATAGCAGCTAAGGCCAAAGAGACCACCGAGGAGTTCAACACTGAGCTCACAAGAAAGGGAAAATAGCCCATGTCCACGCGGTAGGTCAGGTCGTTCCACACTAGTCCTCTGAAAGTCAAATTTATTTCTATTCCAAAAAGGTGCATATGTATCGTAAAAGTATTTTGGCTTATTGCATCGTGTATGATGCTATTTCTCATGCACATAAGCAGACTCTATGTATTGTGTTATTACCAACTTTATTATGAAGTCTATTTTAATTCGCAACATCACATCTCGTCGTCTTTTCGTATTCAATTATTCGCGTACGACGGCATCCAACAATATAAAAAAAACAAGTTCTCTTCCGCGTATGAATTCCCGATTGCATCACAATATCACTTACCTTCGTACGTACCAATCATTGCTATGTGAATCGTCCTCAAAGAAATTTTCAAAAAATTTCTTGCACTACAATAACATACGATAATCTCAAAAGGTTATTGTGAATCTAACAAATTTTAGACCAATTCATAATCTATGAAAATCACAAACGGATCAATCGATGTTGTATGTGATTTTTCCCAAAACAAAAAAAAATAACTTACAAACAGAATTTGTTCTGCCTACAATACTTGTCATTTAGCCCCATGCGCAGTGGGGGGGCCAATTGCGCAAAAACAGGCTACAGTCGTCCAACGGTTCGGCGACTAAAGCACGTTTCTGTAAATACTTTTTGCGTGGGTGTATTTCTTTATTTTTGAATAAAAATATATTATTCAAAAAAATTCTCCAACTCACACTGTGAAGTTTTAGCTGATGCACTGTATGCAACCGATCATCCGCCCTTTCTTACACCACCACTCTCTTCCGGGGCCCTCCTTTCAACTCTCACCAAAATATTGTTGTTGCACTCATGCGAGAGGCCTTTTCTGCACATGAGCACGTTATTAGCTTGGTCCCTAGCTAGCTGCACTTTTGTAGATCGTGAAATGCTACCCGTGCCTAGTGGCACATCCAGAGGTCTGCACCTGCGAGGTCAATCTTAACTTAGCATAACACAAGTGTAGACATTTGGCAAAAAAATTAAACACAATTAATTAACGCAAGTACTAAGATCGGTACTTTAGTATATATATGTGTGTTTTACAGAGGATGCGGGCTCAATTGACCGCGTAGCTTTCTTAATGCATCAGCCACTAACTGTGCTACAGACAACTTAGTTCGATCCCTTGCATAATTAACCCCATATATTAACCATGCATGTCTAAGTTTATGAACACTAGCTAATAACCCTACCATTTACTAAACTCGTATACTCCCTCGTTCCATAATATAATAATATAAGGCTTCTTAATTTGCCTTTGATCATGCTCCAAAATATATGTCATGGGTATGTATTTAATCATTTTTTCCTACTTATACTCGTGTCAAATTGTCAATGGGTACCTTATGTATTGAGTGATGACTTGCGCATTGATAAAGGTAGACAAGTCACTGTTTCTGAAGTTTGGCGACAAAAGAAAAGTAGTAGAATAGGTCCCTGTATTTCGAAACAGAGAGAGTAAAAATATCACAAAACCTTTTAATTCCCACTATTACAATCACGATGTGTGCCGAACTTTATAGAAAGTACATGCAATTCTTTGCCGGCTAAAATGCAAAGGAAGAAAGAATGATTTCAGGTGTGTGTAGCTAGCCACTTTATGCGTGGGAATAAAGGAGGCAGTGCATGTCATTGTGCTGCCTGACGCATGCATATAGATTACTATATCTTTAAT
Organism: Melocanna baccifera; assembly: GCA_036346265.1. Classification (NCBI taxonomy): domain Eukaryota; kingdom Viridiplantae; phylum Streptophyta; class Magnoliopsida; order Poales; family Poaceae; genus Melocanna; species Melocanna baccifera. The sequence goes on along the minus strand of CM070693.1, from coordinate 4,827,741 downwards.
CATGTGTCTTAGTTAATGGTTTTCGACATGATCTTGGATACGTAGCCGAAATTTTATTTGACAGTCGAGTTCTAGAACGTCGACCATGTAGCAACAAAAAAGACGGGGAAAAGCACAGAAATTTCGGCTACGTGCGTTCTCACCCAAGCTATTCTGAATGGGCAAGGAGCTTCGATTTGTAGGAAATTTTGGAGAAACCATACCATTTCTTGCGAAATTCCTACAGAATCCCTGCATGCCAAACAGTCCAACGTTGGTGACAGCTATGATGTAGATTCAACAAAATGTAACCAGATTCCATGCTACTGACCGATCATGGAGTAGTTTATTAAAGTAGATTTTTCTTGGTCATTCCGGTGGCGACCACTTTGGCAGCATGCATGTATGTTTGGATGTTAACATCCACATGTCTGATATCCGTGTGTCGTCCCTTTCGGTCCATGAGATGGCCGTGACCAAAATGGACGACTGAAGAAGAAAGCTAAGCTTGGTATTGGCCTGCCTGTCGACGGAGGTCGCGTCGCACGTTGTCGACCACGCATTCGCTCCCTCCTGTTCTCCGACAATTAAATGCTCTTGACCACTCGCATATTATCAAAATGTGGCGTATATGATGGCTTAGCGGCAGACCCAGCAGTCGGGGGAGCCTAGGCGACCTCCTGAGCTGCTCCGCTCGCCATTGTTTAGGTGCTCTGATGTCTGCTTGTCTCGAAGAAGGAACTCCTTAGGCCGATGCCGCATGAGGCAACCCATTGGACCAGCCCACTAAACCACCAATGCACAACAATTAGAGGAGCTCCTATATGCCGCCTGAGCGCCCCTGTCTTCCAGGTGACCGGGTGGGCCTGGTGCCACCTATATGTTTTACTTTTTGTTATTTTTTTGTTTTAAGAGTGAGAGTAGACCATGGGCTACAAGGTGGGAGGCGCTTGGCTCCCTACCGCCTATGCGACATATAGGCTGTGTTTGGTAGCACTTATGGCTTTTGGCTTATGCTACAATAACTAGCTTTTAAACGGTGTATTTTTTAAGACGAGATTTATAGGCATATTGTATTATAAACTGTACCGAGTTTAACTATACTGGTTAAAATCGCATGTGACTATTTTTCTCCGTGTATTGCCTCTCGCGAACAGTCCAGAATTCAAAATTATTAACCATAAACTATAAGTCATAGCCCAAAAGAACATACACATAAGAATCACGTAGCAATTAGACATTTATCATACTAACACTCCGTTTGACCCTAGCTCATCTTTTGGACTCTGGAGGCAAGGTTGAGGGGACGTGCGACATGACAGCACAGCGGCGTTGGTGAGCTAGCGAGAAGCGAGAAAGATGTGGTGCAGCCGCGAGCCGGTGGAGGGTCTGTTGCGAGCGTTGTGCCACGGGGCGTGGCTATGCAGGCATCACAGCGTGGCATCAGCAAGGTGGGCGGGAAGTGAACAAGGCAACAAGATTAGGACCTAGATAGTTTTGTTCACATGCAGATACAGATAAAACGTACATTCATTCTTACATGTTTACATACAAATTGTTTTGTTGAGCTATATTTAGTGTCATATACTCTCATTAATATGATTGTAATATGAATTATATATATCTTACTTTATATTGGATAATTCTATTGGTACATATCGTTTATCTAAATTTAGTGCCATATACTCTCTAGAGCTACCATTCATTATACATGCTCTCGAGAGGATTCAGATTGCGACACGTAGTTCCCAAATTAAAGAAACTCGATCGGTGAGCGTTGCAGTCATGATGGAACTGGGGCACTGCTGACGTGCATCCTCGATTTTATTCGAACCTATCCCTGCCGCGAAAATTACGTTTCACGCTTGTCTAGCTCACGTCAACCTCGTCGGCTATTAACATTGCTTACTCCCATCACAAAAGTATATATCCTGGAAAAGATGCAGCGTTCCAACTTGCTACCAATCCTCTTGGAATTTCACACACACACACACATATATGAAGGGAATTGATACTAACCGGACGTCCGATATATCGGAAGTTGGCTAAAAAAATAACCCACGCCCACGAGCTTAATAAAGTAAGATTGAAAACGGTTTCACATCCAAATCTCTTTCCGAAGCTGGCTCCGTTCGCTACTACTTCACTCATCCCCTCCATCTCTTACTTCCTCTCCGAGTGAGCCTCAGGAACTAATCATTTTGTTGCATGATCTGTTTCTCAGTGTTGCATTTTTGTTACAATATTTTGATTTCATGTGTGCAACAATAAGCAATAACTGGTGCAATATCGAGATTTTTATCAAAAGTTTTTGTTGCATGCATGACTAAAAATTATTGCATATATAAGTGATAAAAGTTGCATCCGACCGTACAGCGCTAGCGCCCGGATCGGATATCTGGGCGCTAGCAACACCCATATATTAAAACTATATGACTTATATATTAAAACGGAGAGAGCAAAACATGATCGGTGGATAAATAAACATGCTCAGACAATTAATTGTGCGAGTGCGCTAATGGAAGGGTACTGAAGCTCCAAAAACAGCGGGAACTAATTAATCGGTTTCCAGAATCCCTGGAGAGCGGCAGGAATTTGAAAGAATACAACAACAAGAAGAAGAACAAGAACAAGAAGACTGGCTGGGGGGAAAATCCAGAAACTGGCATTTCAGTAAGAAGATAAAGAATCCTGTAGTAGACTTATATTATATGTTGTCATTAATAAGAAAGGAAATTCTACATGATTGCCCATAAGAACGGCAATCGATCGAGATGAGGAACCTTTTGCCACAGCTAACTAAACTACTTCGACATCATTCCATATCCTACTTAATTAGGAGATGGAATCTGTGAAGCATGATGCGGTGCTTCCTAGATATTAGACTTGATGATAAAAGTCTCAACAGGAAAGTTTAGATATGATAAAAACCATGCCCCGGTGTGGAATTTTGATTGGGCCAAGCAAGCAGATAGATGCGGTCTGTGTACCTGGAAACACAAGTAGTGCCTGTGTCCCCTCGAGCTCCTAAGTGATTACGACCCCTAACAAAATCTGTGAGTTCTTGGTGCAGTACAATTAGGATAGCCAGATCGAGATAGGTGAGTGCAAATCTACTAATCTAAAGTGACAATGGGTGTGATTAACGAGTCACTACTCACTAGACGTGTGCAAGCAAGTCACTTTCTGCAAGCATGTTTAATTTGTGAAACTTTCAAAAAAAATTTAACAAGTTTTGTCGAGTTTAGTGGCCAGTGAATCAGTGATTGAACTGAACTGAAGCAAGCGCAGATGGTACTATCATCGTTGGCTGGTTAGTTAATCAGGAGAGCAATCATCGTCGATCTCTGACGCATCAGCTGTTTCACACTCCTCGCTCTGTTGCGGCGTCATTTCAGTCAGTGAACGCGTGGTATATATGAAGCAGACAGCGAGGCACACGATAACTGAAACACACAGCGCCCCCCGATAATGCGCCCCTGTCGGTCTGATTTGCATAGAGGTTTCCCTGTACTAGCTTTCCCATCTGCAATCCTGCATCACCAGCAAAGCTTAGTTAACCGGTGATTTGTCTAGTGCCAGAGACGAGCAGTACTTGGCCGCCGTGTTCGCCTGTGAAAAGACCGCGCCGACGTGTCGTTACTCGTCGTCGTCGCCACCTCTGTCGTCTCCGCACGGCCATTATCGGAGATCTAAGCTGCTGCAGCCAGGAAGGTTCACCTGGCGGATTGGGCACTGTGACACTCAGGGAAGGCTCCGATGGGTTTGGTGATTGTTTTAGCGATGTTTTCTGGTTTTTAGTTGAAATTTCACTGTAGTTGGTTTTTTTTTACTGTAGCTGATTTAGCTTTTTAGGTATAATTAAATTTAAAAAAATATAAAAATAGAAAAAAAATGTGTTAGCTCATTACGAACAATGCAAAGGAACACGGAAAAAAAAGAAAAATGCAAAAAAGCTCAAAAAATCTAAAAAAATCAGAAAAAGATAAATTACTGAATAGTGAAAAAAAAAGCTAAAATTAGAAGTTGAAACTGAAAAAAAGCTGAAACGGACGGAACCTTAGCTGAGTCGGCCGCCTAGCAGCGCAACATCTATGCCTATGTGTAGCAGACTAGCAGTGCGTGGCTTCCGATGCAAATTAAGGCGACGGAGGCCAGGGCATACTAGTACTAAGCATCACATCACGCATGCATGTGGAGGCCTTGTGATACTAGCTTAATTTGTTTTTGTCTTGACTCATGATCGATGCTGACGGTGTTACTAGTAGCCTGTTGCACGCAGGCTGCAGCTAATGACTACACATTTCGGTTTTGGGAATCGTCATCATTGTTGGTTTGGCAGAAAGGCGTCCCGGTAGTGAGCTCGTAGCTCCATCTGGTGCGACCAGCGTTTTTCCAGGTGATCGAGAACGTTTTGTTTTGTCCAGCTCCGGCCTGAAAGTACGTAAGATATGTGTGCGGAGAATATGTAGTAGCATGGAACTGGTTATTTTGTTGTGCTTCCCAATGAGAAGCTGGGAGATGGGAGACCTAGCTTAGGTTGGATGAATCACCATGCTTGATGGACGATGGGGTTACTTGGTCTGGTGTGGTCTTTTTGTCCTTCACGAGCTAAAATAAGGCGTAGGTAGGGGCGCCTGGTGCAATGCAGACAATGTTACAGTCCTGGGCTAAAGTGTAGCTTCACTCAGTTGCCGGAGCTTCCTTTCAGTTCAGTGCAGCTTCGCTGTCCTGCCTGAGATTTTAATAGCCGATAGAGCAGGCCAAGGCACCGCCACACTACGTGGAGCCTTGAACGTCTTAGTAAAATGGAGCATTAATCACCATGTTGCTTTCTGAGCAGATCCTGCAACTATGAAAACAGCCACCAGCCTCTTCACCGCGAACAGCGTTGGCAAGTGTCTGGCTCGCTCGCAGTTCTAGGGCTTAGCAAACAAGTTAACCAGATAGTACACTTCCATGTACCGTATCTAATGCATAACGATTAGCTCATTACCATTTCACAGACAGAAACTCGATCTGAATCACCTCAACGAGAAGGGAAAAGAATGGCGCCAGAATGTAAGGAAAAACCTTTCAAATTCTTATATTACAAGGTTAGAAAGACTACAAAGGGGCTGAGAAAAACGGGTACACAGTACCACATCTATTTCTAATCTAGACCTACAGCAGGGTAGGGCATCTCTGAGAGGCAAGCAAGTCAACCCTGGGATGCCCTCTACTGTTCATACATTATAGCCATCTGCTCAGTAACTCCAGACAAAACCGACAACTGAAGTTGCGGAGCAAGCAAAGCTCTGTAAAAAACATGCCATAGATCTAGAGTCTGGCACACGTCTTATGTCCTACAACGAAAGAAATTTTCCCTGTTTGTTGTTTTTTGCCATGTCATCGCACGACATGATTTTACCACCGCCTTCCATCAAGAGTTCCCGATACTTGCAGATCTGTGTTGAAAAGGAAACTTTGTGAGTCGAGCAACTTACCAAATAGACCTGACCCTCCATTCCCTCCAGCAGAGGCGGTACTTGTTCCTTTTTTAACACCGTTTTCCAATCTCATGCGGTCGATGTCAGACTAACCCTGCCAAAAAGCAACAAACCAGTACTAAACAGCAGAGTATAAAGAAAACAGAGCAATTGAAATACTGAATGCACAAGGATTGAGTTCAAGATCATGCCTCAGTGACGCCTTCTGGGATGCATCCGAGTTCACACCTGCATAAACTTTAGAAACCACATCAATCCCATGGTTTGGCTTTATAGATCAAATGAAGTAAACAAATAAAAAATGTTCAGATTATAACTAGGGAAATATTAATTTCAAAAAACAAGAGAATGCACCAGAAGCAAGACCTCTAACTCTTCCGGAAGGCCACTCGGAACAACACCACTCCCACCGAAATGCACATTTTCAACAAGGACATTTCCCATGTCCCGTTCTGCTCTCTCCGGTAACTCTGCACTGTTGCTGTTTCCCAAGCTCTCACTTCCGACAAGCTCTGATACAACCTTCTCGGCAACACGCTTTAATGTTGAACATACTTCTACGGTTGGAGTGGTGCAGTTCTTGACATGGGAAACACAGTTACCATGATTGCTAGTCGCATCACCGGAACAAACTGCTCCCATTGTCGCGCACTTGGAGCCTGATGCGACAGAATCCAAGCTTTTCTCAGATGCCTGTGGTGAACTCGAGCAATTTGCTTGTTCTAGATTGGCACTGCCAGGTGAAGTCTGACTCCCACCACTCACACTAGAAGCCGTTTTCGTTTGGTTGGTATCATCACCAACATTCCCAGATTGAGGCGATGAAGTTTTCGGGCGAACTGGGCTGACTGATGCCCTCTTAACAGACCTGCAAGGTTCAGTGTCATTAGGCCCAGCAGAACCATGCTTTCTTTTGAGCTGACCCTCTGGAGATCCAGTCATTGTGCCATTTTCAATGTCATTTTTATCAGACTGCTGCTGATGATTCCCATGTCTCGAAGGACAAGGTCTCTTGTAACCCTCTGGAAACACATAAGATGGAATCTGCTTCCTCCGAACATGAGAAACAGCTAACTCCATCCCAGGCTTCCAGAACATATACGTGTCGATTTCGTACCTAAACTCATCTACTGTTCCACGAATATCAAACTGTTGACCTTGTATTTTCACACCTTCTTTCCTTGATAAGCCCATGAAGAAAGCACAATGAGCACACTGTCTAGAAGGATCGGCGTACTCATGTGGGTAAGGATGGCATTGCAACATTCCATATGTGTCCCGTTCAATCTGAAGTGTCAACAACCAAGAAATAAATGATCTTCAGTCACGCACATGACAAATTAACAGTGATAAAGTCTATTTTAAAAATTAAATCATAAAGGGGTTGGTTGGCGCTAAGAACAGGCATGAGAACTGTCTCCCCACTTGTTCCCAAGCCAACATTTAATTACCACTCCTCTGATCTTCCCCGTGGAATATGTTGATGTGAAACAAAGACTTCATTTCCTCATACCCAATAAACAACTCCCACAATCAGAACATTGCAAGTCTCCCCTTTCCCCAACCAACAATTCCCACCACTATACCCATATGAGGATAGCCCCAAATGGTAGTGACTTTATTACAAGCTGTGTTACACAAAAACATAGAACTTAAACAACAAATTACCTTTAAAGTCAGTTGCCTCAATCGAGATTCAACCCATCCCTTCCAAAGTCTAAGATCTTCATCATCCTCGGCGATGATGTCAACCTGTAGATAATTCTTATACGCTTCAAAAAATTGGAAAGGATCAAAAAGGGCAGACCAATTAGCCTTATTCAGCTCGATTTCCTGCATTGAAGAAGAGTAACGAGGACAGTCAAAACAGTAAGCACTTACTACAATAGTAACTTCAGTGGTGGCAAAGAAGACTACCTGGCAAATTTTATTACCAAACTGGAATTGCTGCATCATAACCCTCAGTGTGCTTGTTGAAACATTATAGCTGGAGTTCATGCATGGGTAGGCTGGGGTGATAATGGGCATATGATGAGATCTGTCACGAGGATTTTTGCGTGGATCCCACACAGGAAAACCAAGCTCATCCTCCTCAATGGCACAAAGCATCACTGGATTTGGCCAGCACCACTGGGTAAAAACTCTAAAGAATCTCGTGACCAGCATACTAGGCACAGCATTAGGATACAGCTGGCAGACACGTGCGACCAGTAAAGCCCAATTGACACCCCCAAGAAAACCAGTAACCTGGCAAGGAAGAAAATTAATTCCCATAACTTAAAGAGAAGTTATCAACAATGACAATAAAATCAGACTTACATTAGAGTAAACACCTCTTACTTTTGCCCAGTACTTCAAACACCTTAGTGTTGTTCGAAAGTTCTACAATAAAGTATGTTCATTGTTAGACTGCTATCCTAGAGGAAGAGATAAAGAAATGGTGGGGTAGAAGACAGGAAAGACATAGATGATAATTCCCAGAGTCAACCTCAATATTTGGAACAAGTCTAAGAATTTGGTCTGCCACTCTGCACCCATTAAGACTACGAACTGTTGCTTCATCAACATCATAAAGCACTGATCCCAGAGAGATATCCAAATCCTGCAGCAATACATTTAGCACACAATATATCTCTTGAAAGAATCGACGTAAAAAGAGGCAAGAGGCAGGAAGTGGACTTCCAAGTAAAGCTTCTTCCATATTCTAAGAAAGGACACGACAGCAAAAGAAATTAAAGAGCTGGCAAAATCAACATCAAAGGAAGTTTTGCATTGATGGTTATAAATTGCCCTCTTCATCAGCCTCAAGACAGTTAGTGAAGAACTGTCAGTTACATGCATGCAACTCAAGGTCAAAAAATAGTCATTTATAAGAAGACATTGCGGTAATATCAACAAAATAAGAAATAAACACCTCAGTAGAGCAAAATGTCAGAAGAAATCCACCAAAGGCTGATAGCAACAGCTAAGTTTTAACATGAGGTCAAAAAACAGGACTCACTACGTAATTGTAACAGCAAAAAAGTTAAAACTGTAATCCAAAATATTAGGAATGTTGCAATTTAAAACTGCAAGCAATGAACTCATTCTACACAATAACAGAGGCCTGCGAGATAACTCCCCTGGCACTTCTTTCATATTAGAAACACTAAAAGTCAGCACAACAGGAGAGTAATGAGCATCCCCAATCAAATAAATCACCTATGGATGGCAGGATAACACTAATGTTACATACCAACAACGCTGGCATGCTAAGCTCAAACAGGGTCCGTTGTTATTAGTCATTACCATCAAATTATTACACAAACATAAAAGAGTAATCCATAGGTATCTTGGTAACAAGATACTAGATATTAGAAAATAACTCGCACAAAGTACCTTATTAATAAAATATGCTCAACAAAGATACAAGTTAAAATGCCACATAAACAATGTTCTATATAGACGAAAGCTTATAAAGTATGCATAAAGAAACAAGTGAGCATATGAAAATATTTTATAGAATATAAACTTACTTGTGGAACTACTAAGAGAGAAACACTGGCATAAAGAAGGTCAATTGATATTCCATGGAACTTAAATTTCATAACAGGGACATGTGCATCAGGTACAGGTTGCAGTTCAGTCACTTCTTCAGTTTGGGCTAATATGCCATGTAGTACAATAAAGAAATCTTCCTGCATAAAGAGTAACATGTTAGAAAGCACTAATGCTATATCTAACCAATAAACCATCCTGATAGCGCACAATAGAAAAAAGACATCACCTCGCGATTCACATATGAAGGTCCAACGCATAAAGTATCAAGGTCGGCCCCAGGTGTGGGAACCTATCAAAGCAGAAATATCAAATTGTGCACAGGTGAGTCATTCTATAAGAATGACAAACATTAATATGCCAGAAGCATATATAACATGGTACATAAAAAAAATAGAAAAATCCGTTATACGTAACAACATATATAGAAATAATAATAATTCAACAGATGCAGAACAGAAACATCTCAACAGAAGCGTCAAACCCAAATGCTTTACAATTGGTCAAAAAAATTGTAATGGTCAGTATCTGCCATAATTTTTAGATGAATCTTTCATGTACAAAAAAGTAATTTAGCTTAAAATAGTATGGTATGACTGTTGTTCATTCTCCAAAATGTTCATTTTAGAGCTAAAATCCATGTGGAACAATGGCATAAGAAAGGGGCAAGTGCAACATATTGGCAATGCAAGGTGACCAAATTCGACCAAGCGGCAACTAGGGGTAAGCATGAGAATGATCTTCAAAATAATGGGTCGAGTTTTCATTTGTCTGGCAATTGGCTTGATTTGAGTGCAAAGCAAACCAAATAACTCATGCACATGTATTGAACACCAACAGTGGCATACCACCACCTATAAAAGAGACAGTGCAATGTGAATAATTGCTACTTTACCACAAGCTATAACATGGACTGTGATGGCTGACTTGTTAACAACCATATTAAGGGTGTACTAGGCATTCCCGCATCGCGGTGTCTTTTTAAATAACTTCTCTTATACTAATTTTGTTACATTAAGTTACTAACAAATTGGCAACCTATTTTTTAGAGCAGTGAGATAAATATTATACTATAACTGGGAAAGATTCTCTACAGCATACTTGATTCCACAGCACAGCAATGTCAAACCAGCCCTAAGTTGTTGTATCAATTGATGTGATGCTCTATGTTCATGCTGATTGGTAGTGGAGCATATTGGAGGTTTGTACCAATCTATTTGAAAAGGAATCGACATCAACGTTAATTTCAATAATTCAGTCTACAAGGCACATAAAAAAGGCAATAAAGTAGCAGAACAAGCAATCCAGGTTGTACACAAGCACAAAATGTATCCCCTCATATTTATTGCCCTGAACAATGCAAATTTTAAAACTACGCTGCTGGTGCTTACTCCGATGATTGTCCAGCTTCCATAAAAATTAAGTTGACAGTATCATGCTGTTGATCATCAAGGAGATCTTTAACATATCGAAATCAAATTAGTCTTCAAAACCCAGAGAATTCTATTCCTTTCTCTGTTTGAAAGAATCCAAAGAATGTCTTAACGATAACTGCCGCAATTCCACTATCGAATGAAAGGAGATGGGAGACAAAAGCAAAAAATGTTACAAGCTACTGAGGTGTACTGACTAAAGCAATCGTTCAACTACACGCATAGTGCGAAAACCAAGGAGGTCCTACAAAATAGTGTCATTTTCATGGTCTGATGGGTTGGAAAGGTATGAGCGGTAGAAAAAAACCGCCAAAGCAAAGCACAGCAATTACCCCTAGACGGTATGACCCGAAGGTGAAAAGTACGGCATTTGCCTCTTCAACCATTTGATCAGTATATCCTCTCTGACTAGTTAACTGCTTCACCCAATCTTTTACAATCTGCAAATTCAAAAAAGGATGGTGTTTAGCAATGATAAAATGATAATCTACCGAGGACAACATGAAATGGAAGGGAAAGGATTGAAACCATGGGTTATCTAGTAAGCATTTAGAACACAACATTCCAAGCTTCACATAGAAATGTACGTTTTTCTAGTACAAAGCGGCAGCAATTGGCGTGGTGAGAGAAAAGTTACCTTGTCAAGCTCCCCCAGCACCTCCTCTCGCCTAGCAGACTCCTCCGCACTCTCATATAGACCCGCTTCAACCAAGAACTGCAATTACGATAGACAAACGAAACAATACATCTAAGTAACAAATCTTAACTCGAAACTGAAATGTAAAACAACCAGTAATCGAATTAGACAAGCGAATTGTTCGGAACCTTCATTAACTCCGCCGTCCTGTGGAGGTCAGCCTCCACCGGCCCAGCCAACGATATTGGCTTCGTTATTCCGTACTGCTTCGCAGCATTAGAGCTCGCCATCGAATCTCGGAAAAACCGCAAAACCTTAGGGAGATATCGCGACAAAATAGTCCTCCCTCCCGGACGAGCCGCCTTTAGGCCAAGCTCTCAAGGATCAGAAACCCTAACTAGCACGGATCGGCGCCTCAAAGTCCGAGAAACTCCCCCCAAAATTCCAGTCGAACCGGCGCAAAATCCAAGCTTTCTCGCGAAATCGAGTAAGGCACGATCTCTCCCGACCGAGCAGCAGTCCTAGTAGGATCCGACCAAGGGATCCTCCTGATACACGGATCCGAACAACCCCGACACGGAAACCCGCGAATCCACCGCCCCAAGGAACCGACGGGATCGCGCCGGCCCGGATCAGATCGAAACCGCGCGGCCCGGATGGATCGGCGGGGAGGGCGCCCAGATCGGAGACGGTTCCGTCGGCGATCCGCCGCCCGCTGCGGTCGGCGAGGAGGCGGCGAAGAGGTAGGGGAGAGAGAGAGACAGGTGGAGCGCGTGGGGGTGGGTGTTGTTGTGAGCTATTTTCCGAGCCGGGATTGGGGGCGAGATTTTTTTCGGGGTTTATTGGATATTTGCGGGCGATGAGGGGGTTCCTTCCTTCGAATTATTAATGCTAACTTTTAATTAGTTAGTAACGGGTTCGGTGGGATAATTAACGCGGCGGAAGCGTCGCATTACAGTAGTAGTATCGGTTGGCTGGCGCCGCCGGCACGAGGAGATCTTTTTTCTTGGCGGCAGCGTGGTCTAGAACACGTGTATGGACAGGACGAGGAAGGAGCTATTTTTTTTGTGTATGGTCTAGAACACGTGTATGGACAGGACGAAGAAGGAGCTTTTTTTTTGTGTATGGTCTAGAACACGTGTTGTTATTTTTTTCTTTGCATCACCTCGATTTTACTTTTTCTTTTTTAGACACTACACAGAACTGCATGTCGTATTTATCTTGATTTTATGCCAATTGTAGAGCAACACCATTGCTTAGCTTAGTGATCTCTAAAAATTAACACATATCCATCTTTACGTACATTTATCACAAGCCACACACAACTATTATATAAAAGTGCTACTTTGCGCCACCTCAAGTTTACTTCTTTTTTCCCTTTCTTGAGAACACTAAGGAGAACTACATGGCATTGCACTGGTTGTTTGTCTCGATTTATTACCCGTTGTAGAGCATGTACCATTGCTTAGCTATGTGACCTTTGAAAACCATGTCTTTCCGTGCATTTGTCCCAAACCACACACAAGTGTCATATAAAAATGTTATTTTTGCACCACCTCGAGTTTACTTTTTTCCCTTTTTCTTAGAACACTAACGAAAACTACGTGTCGTTTTGCTTGTTGTAGATCATACACCATTACTTAGCTAAGTGGCCTTTAACAATCAACACGTCTATCTTTCTATACATTTGTCACAAACCACAAAGCCACATGTCATACACAAGTGTCAATTTGAGCCATCTCAACTTTTCTTTTTTCTAAGAACACATGAGAGAATTCCGTGAAACACCTCAAAATTCAAAAGGTTTTTGAATTCCTTTGGAGTTTGCTTGAATTCTTCTTTTCCCCGATTTGGCAACCCATCCAAGAATTTCTACTTTCCTTTTTTTGGTGTTGCCATCTCCTTCTTCCGCTGGCACCTATTTCTTCCCCGCCTTTCATCTGTGCGTCGAGCCATTTTGGTCATTTACCCATGCTGCAACTCCTACCCGTTGCACCAGAGCGTTCACACATAGTCTCTCCGCTTTGCCAGCGCTTGCACCGCACGTCACCACACTACCACTCATACCATCCTCGACCTGCCTCGTCTTGCGTGCAACATGGACTCCAGTCGCCGCCACAATTCTCCATTCCACTCCGTCGACGCTTGCCTCCCTATTGTACCGCTCTTCCATCATTCATCGCAAGCTCATCAGTGTCGTAGTACTCACCCACCACCTTGCCTGCACGCTCGCCTTACCATCTCCTTCCTCCACACGTTGGCGTCATCCGGTGCTCCCACCGCCATAGCGCCTCTTTAAAGCCCAATTTGCCGCTCAAATCACTCCACACCAGCTTCAATGGCCCTCCTAAGTTTCCCCATGAACTCTCCCGCACCCTATCGCTACCGTTGGCATCCCCTAAGCCGATAAGCCCCCTCGGCCAATCCTTCGCCTCAGCTATTGGCCGGTCGATTCCTTACCACACAGCACCCGTGGACCACCTTGAACCCATGACCAACATCATTGTACCCTCTCTTGCCCGTAGCACCTCCAACGCTATGAGCCTTCATCGACCTTGTCACCCTCTCTGCGGATAGCCTTGTAGGAGCCACCCAAGGCCAAACCACTTCTACCATCGACCTTCCTACTCACAGTAGATGGTTAAAGCAGCCTTTACCCCATTAGAGGAGTGTCAGAGAACTCCTGTGCCGTGGGAGAGACCGAAAAAGCCCTTCTTATTTTGAGTTTGGAATGTAAGTTAAGTTTTGAGTTTGGACGTCCATATTACTGCTAAAGTTGACCGTTAGGTCTTATTTTTAATTAAGTTAATCCTTTTTAAATTTTTACGAGTAGGCATGATACTAAATCTGTTCACAACTGAACTCCTATACTGTTGTGGAATATACGACGGCCATATTTTCAAAAATAGGGCTGTTAGGTTCTATGTCCTTGCACTAAGTGTTTGTTTCGGTTTCATTACCATTATAGAGCATGTTCCGTTACTTAGCCACGCTACCTCAAGGAATCAACACATGCCTATCTTTATTGAGGGGGCGCTCAACTCAACTTCTCTGATCGCTGCGGTGGCGATTTTTTACTGTAGCAGGTACTGTAGCTAAGTACTGCTACAGTAAAATTTATTTTTTTCGTTTTTTTTAAAATTTATTTATACTTTTTTCGTTTTTTGTTTTTGGTTTTTTATATATTTTTTACATTTAATTATGCTCAATAAACTAACTCAGTTACAGTATTTTTTCAGCCAGCTACAGTGTTTTTTCAACAAAAATCAAAATCCATGGCTATTCCGATCACCCCCTAACGCTTGTCACAAAGCCATACGTGTCTGTTATTTTTTGCGTGGCCTCAACTTTACTGTTTTCCCTTTTTTTTTTCTGGAATACACGAGAGAATTGTGTTTGTTACAGAAATCTTGGCCGATCTGGCCCCATGCCACGTTGTAATTCCAAAAGTAGCCTCCGCCCGACAGTAGTACTTCCTACTTCGGCTTCCTTGCGCGTCCCGGTTCCGCGCGACGTCGTTGCGTGCTCAGGGAGCGCGTGACGCGGCCTGGCGCGCTCCCGCATCGCACGAGGCGGCCCGACGTCCCCACTTGAGCGTGTACATTTGCCAATGGAAAGTTGGTAACGAGTCGATCAATTTCTGAGATGCTACACTCCACTGCCCAGTCCTCTGAATCTGTGCCATACCATGATAAAAGCAACAGAACCAACCGACCAATCAATACACAAGAATTAATTGGTTCAACAAAGAGAGAGACAGAGAGAGAGTTCCGAGAGGACTGGTTGATACATGAGACTCAGAATCTGTATGCCATTAACATGTAGTCAAGCGCTGTTAAGGTACACCATACAACGATACCATCTTTCCATATGCTAATCTAGTGGGAACTCCAGTGCAGATCATTTATTTTAGTTCAACAATACATCACTTTATTTAGCTGGCAGATGTACATGCACAGGGGCGTGCCAGGCCGCGTCACGCTCTCCCCGGGCGCGCCAACGACGTCGCGCGGAACCAGGGCGCGCAAGGGGGGCCAAGGTAAGAAATACTGCCGGACGGGGGCTACTTTTGGAATTACATCGTGGTACGGGGCCAGATTTGGCCAAGATTTCGTAGTTGCACCTAGTGGTTTTCTCGGCTTCATCGCTGGTTGATCATGCTCTATTGCTCCTCTGAAAATCAACACATGCCCAGACTGACGCTTATTATATTTGTATGAATAAATATGTCACAGGTCATATGAGGGTCCAATAGGTGAAATAACATTCCGTGTATGAAAATATTTGTCGTAGGCTGTGCTGCCCTGTCGATCTTAGAGGTAAGAAAATGTCAAAGTACAAGTTTTTGGGTTGTTCTCATAACCCATCTTTGTGTGTTTGCCAATGCTAGAGCAATACCTCCTAACACCCACTACAACCCAATCAGTACGTATTACCGCTCGATTGTTAGCCACCTCCAACTACAGTGCACCGTTAAAATTTTGTTCCCCACTCTCCCACCAACTCTCTTGTTTTGCTGTTTTATTTGTCCTTGTGACATCATCGTTCCTTTACTAACTCTGTCAATCAGGTGTGCCTACCTCCACTGTTTGGTAAAAAAATCCAGGGTTAAGTGCATAACACTACCACTAGCGTGTTGCCGTACAGAATTTATAAAAATATCATATTTATCAGGCGGCAACCCCGAGGGTGATATATAGGCTCTGTTCTTTTCAGCTTTTAGTTTTTGACTTCTGTACAGTACATAACTTTCAAACGGAGTATTTTTTAAAACGGGGTCTACAAGTTAATTGTAGTACACGTTAAAAGACTAATATCTGTACCATAAAAAATCGCAAGCGAGTATATCTCTTTCCGTAATCTCTGTCGCAAACAGTTAAAAAGCCATCAGCCATAGCCAAAAGCTATTAGCCGCAGTCAAAAAGAATAGATCCATACTCTCTACCGCACGGTGTGGTTTTTTTATGATAGATACATAATTTTTATAAATTCTATATGATGATTATTCTTGCAATTACGCAACCGATACGAAAAGCTCGAAAAAAAATCAATGGCACCGAGACGGATACGAGTGACGTGCCCTGTGTGGCTTAGCTAGAAATTTTCGAGCCGGAGCCTACTGAGTAGTGCAAAAAAAAAAAACGCTGTTTGGTGCCAAATGGGCGGCCAGCATTCTGGGACTGTGACATATGGACGGCCCGGGTTATTTTAGCCATATGCTTGCAGCCGCCAAATGATTGGCAGGCGTAGAATGGATCAATGTACAGATATTTTCTTGCTCTACTACGTCCAAATTTGGAAAAGAGAGAAAAAACTACGTGTGCACACATGTTGCTTGTCCGTGTACTTGAGACATGTAGAATGAGTGGTGTCTCCACGTTAATTAAGGTCCGCTAAAAAAAACTTAATCTCTTGGTTTCTAGCTTTGACTTTTAACTTTTGATTGAAATTACATTATAATAACTATTTACTTTTTTAAGTTATTTAATTAAAAAATAAGAAAAAACTATTATGTCGTCAAGTTCTGATGGTTAATTATCATTTCACTGTTCTTGCATGGTCGTATGGTAGCGGTTCATTGTCTTGATGTTGCTGTCCCACAGTAACTTTGTCTTCGATTGCTATGTTGCGGCATGGAACTCAAACCCTGAAAGAATTGTATCTGTTCCCTAAAATTCATATGAAATTTCCAGCATTGCAAATGGGCTCAAATAGTTGCTGCGGATGGTATCTGCCTACTATATATCTACTTCTTGAAGTGCCGTGATACTTCCAGAGGGATAGCCTTACTGTTATTATGCATTCTTTGTAGCACAGGCCATTAATCATTGCTCCAGTCATTTAAGTAGCTCAATTTAACATGCCTTCCTCCTACGAAAGATGCTGCTTATACAAATGATCTAATTAGAGACTCATGAGAGGCCTCCGTTTAGCAGGTGTTAGGCTTAGGTGCAGGGTGCCCTGCACACAGTTATCTGCAGGGCCATTTACGTCGCGACACGTGTCTAGTAAAGGATTAACAGAGTAATTGTTGGAGCAAGTAAATTAACGCTAATCACGTCCTTTTCCTCAGGGACCCTTTAGCGGCGGAGCCAAGGCCCAACGACCGTGGCGGCCGCTCGGGCTCACCGGCAAGCATCCCTTAACACCTCAGCGATTCCCGCGACAGCCAGGAGCGGACGACGAGCCTAGCCAGCAGCCATTCCTGAGCCGGCCGGCCATCTGCTCTGGCTCCCTGCCTGGGCTGGCTCCGCCCGTCTTCCTTCGTCTTTAGATAGGGTGCTGCCTGGCCGACAGCCATGACCACCAATCCCAGATCAGGGGTTTTGCTGTTGTGGTTATCCTCGTCAACAGATAGGTGAATTATCTCAATAGCACGCGATCTTTTTCCACACGGCAGGCTTTCCCGATGCAGTAGTTAGTAATTGATTTTATGGTACGGTTTAAGCACATAAGAATGCATTTTGCTGGTAAATTTTAATAGACAACACGAACTATCATACGTGGTATGCCCAAGAAAACAAAAGTAATGCAAATTCCTGCGTTCATTGCACCGGTGCTGTTCGGTTCTAATCTACTCAATTTAAGGGAGTTAGATGGGCAGAGGAGAAGAAAGGCATTCCCTCATACGTTAGTTTGTAACAAATCCTACCAAAATCTGGTAACTAATCACAAGTAGAGTCCACGAAGGTCAATAGTACACATGTCACGACATAATTGATCGTGCACATAGCTATGTGTAGGTCCATCACCTCTCCTCGCCCGCTCGCCAGTCGCCACCCTAGCCGCTGTCACTTGACCTCTCCCGGCCACCATCACACGCCTCCGCATCCTCGCGCTCATCGCCAGCCGACTCCATCGTGGGTTTGCGAACGCCCAGAGCAACTCACAATCGCTCGGAGGGCTGAGGAGGAGGCCTCCACCCTCACTGCCGAGCGGGCGGATCGAATTTGCTTCCTCGAGGTGAGAAGGCAAAGGTCATTTCCAACGTGAGGGTCATAACGCTGAAGGCGAGTGCTAAGGCGACAGAGGAGAGGAGAGGAATAACTTCTTACAACAGATTGTGGCCCTCGAGTAAGAGAAGGCCTGTCTAGTGGCTGAAGTTCAAAATATAGCTTTAAAATATATATTCTAATATATAAATTTAAGTTTTAATCAAATATAAAAGAAAATAATATAATCTTTCATATTAAAAAACTATAATATATTATTTAAAAAATATTTTTATATTTACTAGATCATCGTAGGATTCCACGGAGAGATAACGACCCTTGTCCCGCTCCTCCTATGGGGAGAGATCACTAGATCACCCCCCTCCCCCACCCTCACGAGGATATTCCCCACAGAGCCTTGCTTCCATGGGAGAATTGCCACCCCCGCCAGTATCACTTTAATCCACATGATATATCTATTAGCCAAAGATCGCTGTGTTGCGTTCATGCATGGTGCAGGCAGGGAGTCATGCGTTCTGTTGAGGATTGAGGAGACGGGTGGAGAGGTAAAGACGGTTAATCTGCTGAGGTTTTGTTAGACTACACAGCTTCAATGCTACCCCTGCCAAATTGACGATTAGATTGGATTAGTTCCCCTCTATAGGATAGAAGATACTGGCACCTCCTGGTATCTCCCAATGATGGTAAAAACTCTCGTATAGTACACGGCAGTGTTAACTAACATATATAAGCCCGGCCCCTTGATGTTTAGCTAGATAACGATGCTATATAGTTTTTGAATTGAGAGGCAACTTAACTGATGAATGCAATATGCTGGTTAAATCCTATACAGTGGAGATGATGGTCGTGCTAGCAAGCTCATGATGATGGAAGAAAGAAAGGCAAGAGTGAGATATATCTGGTTATCTGGCCAAGTTGATTGTTACAGCTAACAGTGATTTTTTTGGCATCGAGAAATGAGGTTATATAATTAATGTTGATCGATCATAGATCCAGTCATGGTGAGGTTCTGCAACGCATATCTGCATGCATGCATTTCAGTTTATGCTTATACAGGTTCTCGATAAGCTTCAGAGTTCTGAATCTCTAATCTGCAGGCAGCTACACATACAAATTTTAGGACTCTTCTTCCCTGGGAATAGCGCTGCTGCAAGCTCACCTGTTCCGCGCAAAATAAGACGTCGTGATATCAGTGAGTTGTAGAAGGGCCAACCTGACAACCAATGGTGGGCACATGCCATTGCCATGGTCACATCTTTCTGCTTAGAAATCAACCTAAGTGAACCTTCCTCAGGTTCAGCCATTAGAATTAAGTCAGTAGCGCTTTTAAATTAAGCTCGCATAAGTAGGCCTTTACTAAGTACTAATATGCACCTGGTAGAATAATACATATAGATATTACTGAACATATTCATAGGACTGGTATGGTAACAGAGAGGATAAATGATGTTTCAAATTTTTTCCTCAAGTATTTATCAATCTTTCACTCCGACAACTACAAAACTATAAAGATTTAAGATAAAAAGCCAACACAAAAGCCAGCAATTAGAAAACTAAAAATCCAAGAAATTCAAAACCCCACTGGTCATACCGTTATAGTAAAATTGATCATACCACTAGGTAACAGTCACATAGGTGAACAGTGAAATCAGCTCGGTAAACAATTAAAACAGCACTAATTCAAGATTAAAAATCCATGTAAATTTTGATCTGTAGATCTAAATGACTTAAAACTTGGTATACACCTTCTCAAAGATATCATGAACCTATTGCAATCAATGATCAAGAGAATCATTGCTAAAGTTCTAATATTTTTTACATTTGAAGGAATGTAGCACCAAAATCAAGGCAAAATAAAAAAAAAGACGAATATAGCTTGCTCGTGGGTGAATAATGATCAAGATAGATCTAAATGTATTCTCATATATCACAGTAGCTAAAACACCCAAGAAATCGAAGCAAACACAACTGAATTAATAAATCACTTGAGAGGCTAAATTAAGCAAAAACCAAACAACTTTTAAAACTTGCCAAACTTAATGCCTAGATAGATAGAAATTGATTTTCATATGATATCTCTATCACTTATATGTCTTTGACACCCAGCAAGATTAAGAAGTGGAGAGAGAATATCAAAAGCAATCAAATTAAGAGCAAATCAACTAAAATAAGAGAAATACATGAGAGATGAGAGATGAATAAAATTGATATATTGCTATTTGAAGATGAATGTTTCCCACTTCCACATGGAAACCGGGGATTTTCAACTCAAAGTTTCCCACTTCCACCTCAGAATTTTCACCTTCGACGTCAGATTTGCGAAACTTCCAAGCTGAGAACAAATAGGAGACGAGGGGATCGAGAGTGTCGAGGACTCGTTGACGCTTGCAGGATCCCTTTATACGTTCTCGGTGGTTTGCTAGCGGGGATTGCACGGCACACAACGGCATCGGCGAGATGGCGAAGTCGCGGGCGTCTCTGCAAAAGCCCAATTCTTAACGTGGAGTATCTGTATGATTATCTTTGCTTTTTTGCTTTGTAGTTAGCTTTCAGAGATGGACATTGAAACATCTACACACTATAGTTATATCCTAATTGAACAACGCAAATTAAAATGACTATAACAGTGTATACACAGAAGCTTCAAAAGAAAATCTTACCAATTTCTAAAATAGTGTTAACAAGTTACTGAAACATATACACAAAAACATACACAATATAAAAAAATAAAATCATTAACAGAAAGTAAAAGAGTAAATAATCATCAAGCCTAGGAGATTAGGTAATGGCATTGGAGTAGCGTCAGCGTTGCCCCCTCGCCTACCTCGATCGCTACCATCGTCCACCTCCTGCCCCATTGCCGCCGCCGCCGCCGGTTCGCCATTGTCACTGCCACCTCTAGCTAGTGGCACCACCGCTGCCCGCTGCCCTGTGTGCCGTCGACATAATTGTTTCTTCTTCGTAGCCACAATAACTTCTCTCGTGTGGTCACTTCCTTGGCAGATCCCGCCTTTGTGCCCCCACCAACCTCTCCCTCGTCTTCCTTCCACAGCCGCAGCCGGCGGAACCCCCACCAACATTGGATTAAATTAATTTCCTTGCCTACTTAACCAAGTAACACATACATATAGGAGCGTGATCTATGCGCTGCAATATCCACGTACGTTAATGCGCAACAACAGCCATCACCTTTAACATCTTCTATCGCACTGATATTGAAAGGACATGGAGGCATTCGCAGAATCACAGTTTGGAAGAAGAAAAAAAGGCAGTATCAGGACCATGCATGCCATGCTCATAATATTCTTCCTCCACTACGCATGCGAAATTCTCTCGCAACTTCGATCCTGACAGGATGCCGGGATCTAAATAAACACATGCATGTAGTTCTAGTATTGGTCATGGTCCAATCAAAAATCTTTTACAAAAGTTCCAAAAAAGAGAGGAGAGAAAAAATATATATATATAGGAGGAGTGAGAGGTGAGATTAAGCTTTTTGCTTATAGCAAGACAAGAGACATGACAAGCTTTTCCTTGCCCCTAGCTAGGTCTCTTCTTTTGCATGTGACAGGATCACAAGAGAATATGGTAACATTTATTCCCTCTCATGCATGTCACTAAGGGCATCTCCAATGGTCTGAGTCAGCTGGCTATTTGCATGTACACATCAGCATAAATCCTATGTGGAAGAAAGAGAGTATGCAAAAAAAATCGAGCCGGCTCTTCCTTAAGCACTAGGCTATAACAGAAAACGAGGCAGTCTCTATAAATGACTGTGTGTGCATGTAAGTATCAAATAGCTATCCTTATAGACAGTCCTTTATATGCTAGCTATTTGGTTGATGATGTGGAAGTCTCCTAATTAGTTGCTAGTTAGGACCATTGGAGATGCCCTAAGGAGATTTTGGAACCAAATATATTCCTTAGGAAAACGGGACATTTTGGAACTAAAGCCATCGCCTTACCTTGCAATCTTTATAGTTTCCATGTACAGGGAATATTTCTTGACAAATGTGTATCTGGCTAAACTATAGAAAATTTTAACATGTAAACAAATGGATGATGTCACGATACTCCTGATTAGTATACAAATAATTTAACCAAAAGGCCACGATAAACGATGATTGCCGCAATGATTTTGCATCGATCGACGAAGCAACCGACGATTAACTGACCCTTCCCTTGTGATGTCACCTTTGTTTTCTGTCCTCTCCTTTTTCTTTTTCTGCTTCCCTTTTGCTTTTCTGGCAATATCATCTTTGTCTCTTTAGACGTGTAAATTTGAGCATTAAAATTAAACTTCCATCCCGTTATCCAGACACATTGGGTGAAGAGAAAGATGAATGTAGAGAGAGAGAGAGAGAGGTAAAAGCTGGGGTTGGATTTTGTTGCAAACTTTGCCTTTTGTGTGTTTCTTGGAAGCCACTCCTCCTATGCTGCTATACTTGAGCTTTTAGTCTTGTAGCCTATGGTGTAATGTATGCTGCTCATATCATGGCAGTAATGATGGTGTCAGGGTTTTGGTTTGCCTTTGGTTGCCTCTCCAAGATTGGCTACTACTCAAGGTGGCAGATATGTTGCTCTTTTACCCATGATGATCCTGGTTGTCAGATGGCCAGAACGATGGGTACTGCCAATCTGTGCCCTCCTTACCACCTGAAGTTTCCTGGAAAAAAGGGGGGAAAAGAAGTGTTACACAAATGGAGGGGTTATTTGTAACATGAAAATATTTTAATTAGTTGCACAACTCAATCTGTATATTTGTTATGTATAATGCAAAGGCCTTGCTCTAAACGGTTTTAGCTTTTTTTGTTTCTAAAATTCAACTTTTTTTGATTTTTTCTTATTTCTTTGCATTATCTTCAAAGATTTAGGGGTGTTTTTCAATTTTTCTTATTTTTTACTAATTTTTTTATTTTTTTCACTCACAAAAAGCTAACAGTCGCTATAGTATTTTTTCAGACACAATACACACAAAAATCCAAAAATCCGGTTTATAAGCCCTTTGGAGCAGGCTACAGTCACCATGCAAATGTATACCCTCTCTGGTAAATTGATGCTATAAAATGTGTGTAGTTGAATTATTTTATTTTTGACAGTTCAGACTCTATCTTCTTTATAAAAAAGGTTTCGAGCAAAAAGTCTTAATTTGTGGATATTTAGATCTGTAGTGAAAAATGATATGAATAGATTCACAAAAAAACTTTCATTCTATTTAAAAAACATACTTTCATAATATCATAGTTCAATTAAAGTTTTACAAGAATATTATAACGCAAATTGGCGATCAAAGTTGCATTCCGGAGATTATGCTGTCCAAATGGGCACAGTTTTGTAACTCAAGGGAGTATTTTCATGGTTTAGAAGATGTAGAGAGAGAGAGAGAGAGCGTTCTTACTCCTTCGGACCTCCTTGAGGTGCAGCCCATGATCACCTCTTCGAGGCCAGAAGACGACCGTCCAGCAAACTTTCGCGGTTGGTGTGGCCGCTCATCCTCCTAATTCGTTAATCAATCGAACCAAACTGTAAGACTAACCGTATAGAACATCTGGCATGAATTTCACAAGTGAGATTCAAATTAAATCGCAACAACTAACTTACCTGATGATGGTAACTCGCCCCATGATCATACGGCTCCGCCGGCCTGAGCACGACCGAGCCCTGGTGAACCCGCGGCGCCGCGATCAGCGTGGCGATGGGGTCCGTCGGCGTGCTGACGTGGAACGCCGCGGCGGCGGCGGCCACGCGCTGCTGCTCCTGGCCGGCATAGTGATGACGCCGGTGATCGTGCTCGTCGTGATGCTGCCGGTGAAGATGGTGGTGCCCTGGATGCGCTACTCCCTCGTCAGCCCTAGATTGCACTTGGTGGTGCTCTGGTGCTCCTATGCCCACCTGTGTATACATCAAACGTAAATGTTAATTACTTGCACGGTATAGATTGTAACTAATTACCATGACAAGTAGTAATTAACCAGCTGCTTCTGTTACACTCAAACTTTTAATGAGTTAACGTACATCTGTCACTGTTTGGTTAGACAGGGAAGGTGAGCCACTTTGGAAAGTAAAATTCAAGAGATTCTCATATCTTTCAGATCACATGCTGCGTGATGGAAGCATTCTCCTGAGTACTCTCAGGAGTAAATACTTCTACTTTTGAGGGAGTAAATACTTCTACTTTTGATATGTATATGGGTAAATAGATTGCCCTTAATTAGGGTTGCTTGCTGTTTGAACAAAATGATGCCAAAGTACAGCATTTTAATACTATGCAGATTGTGTACTAGGTGTGTGTAGTACTGTCTAATATCTATATGTAGGATCAATCTATTTTGTTCTTTCAACTCATTGTTTGACTTCTTTTGGACTTGCTACTTATAGTTTTTACTATAGTAACTAGTTTTCAAATGATACATCTTTTGAAGACAGGGTCTATTAGTCAATAGACACTTTATTGACTTTTAGCTATACTAACCAAAATTGTATACAACTATTTCTCTCTTTGTACTCTCTCTCAAGAACAGTTAGAATTCAAAATCCATAAGCTATAAATCACAACCCAAAAGAACCCCTGTTAAATTGCATGACAAGAATATATGCTACTTCAACATTGCATGTAGATCAGAGACACACATCAATTTAGGGAGGATCTCAACCCTAGCTTGTACCGTTTTCCTGCAAAATTTCTCACCCTACCATTCATCGATCAGACCGAGCTCAAAGGACACATTTGGCTTGACACCCCACAACCCTCCCAAACAAAAACATCGCATCCTATTCCTACCTACATTTCACCGATCAAGAAAAAGGAACACATCATGTACAAGAAACCTATATATGTTATGTGTGTGTATTAAAAGAAAAATTAATTATATAATTTATAGCGGTCCAAATTAAAAAAAAAGTATGCACTGGCATCTAGCTCGGCTGTGCCATTAATCGTAAGGCCGTAAGGGCATGAGATGTGAAACCGTCTCATCAGCATTCAATATTTAGGATAAATGCACACACATTTTCGTTCGGTGTATCGGTGCTTTCTAGGCTTTTTTACCCCCCCTCGCTCGGTTTAATCCCAGCCGTACGCTGGAGGCTTGAATATTGAACGGCTGTGGAAGTGTCAAAAGGCAAGACTAGCTGCACCTTCACAATGCAGCGCGAGGATCCGAGCCCCCGAACTAGTTAATTACTAGAAGATTTTGATCTAACCTCCTCGAAGCTGCTCCTGAACTGCGCGAAGCTGAACTCCTCGATGCCGGCGCCGGAGCCGTGGAACCCCGCGCCGATCACGTTGGAGGAGGCCATGGGCGCCGCCGCCGCCGCCGCCGCACGGTCCCTCCTCTCCATCGCGGCGGCGGCGGCCGAGGCCCCGGTGTCCCCGACGCCGCACTGCCTCGGCTGCGTCTGATAGAAGATCTTGGAGACGACGAGCTCGCCCTCGCGCTCCTCCTCGGCCTCGCCGAGGTGGTACTGGTGCATCACCCAGTTGGTCTTCTCCGCCTTGCGGTGCTTGCCGAAGTTGGTGTAGAGCACCAGGATCTTCTTGCACCCGCGCTGCCGGCCGCCCACCATCACCGGCCGCGTCTTGCCGGTCTTATGCCACCGCGTCTCGCTCCACTGCTGCTGCTGCTGCTGCGCGGCAGCTGGAGAGGAGCCCCCGGCAGATGAGACGGCCCCGGAGGCGTCGACGGTTGCCGCGGCGGCGGGCGGCTGGATCTTGCGCCGCTTGCGGTTGCCGGTGGTGTAGGCCTTGGACGGGCGGTGGAAGAAGTGGCGGCTCAGGCCGTCCTTGGTCACACCTGCATGGCCATGGATGTCAGCATGTGTAGGTGCATGCACACACGGATGTGAGGAATTAGTCATGTCTGTTTGGCTGTTTCACTTTGGAAAAAGACAGGGTGATGCGAGATCAGGCCACATTGGCTGTTGGAGGATATAACAACCTTGAGAGGAGGACAAAACCTAACTTTGGAAGATAGGGGCAGAGCTCATGTCACATTTCATTCTAGAGAGAGAGAGATGTGCCACAACTACATTAATGTCGTACGTGCAGTACTTGAAGATTTGGGTGTGTACAATCTCTCTCTCTCTCAAGATTCCTGCAGTGCATGGACTTGCAAATCTACCATTAATACATATAATGGAAATATGCGTATCAAGTATCATTGAGACAAATCCTGAAGCACTGAAGATAATGTAAATTGAAGCTAGGAAAAGAAACCAAAAATGCGAAAACCTCCGAAAATAAAACATTGTGTTCTAAAAAATGAGGAATTTTTTTAGGGAAAAAAGGGGAGGGGAACAGTAAAGAGCACTCTTGATGAAATTGGAAACGCCAGGCACATGCTCGGATAGATATATACGTCTAGATCAGTTTAGCTAAAAATTAACCTGGCAATTTCTCAGGGTGGGTGTAGCAGATGCCGTCCTCCCCCTCAATGGTGGGTATGAACTCATCGATCAGCGGGTGCGACGCCGCCGCCACGCCCCCCGACCGGACTTTCGCCTCCAGGTGCTCAATCAGCTCCTGATCCGTCGGGTCGAACTTCACCCCGGCCGGCAGCCCCACCCAATCCTACAAACATGCACCCACCCACACACACACACATGACAAATAATCAAGTACTCATCACACATGTATATATAGCAAAACCTAACAAAAGTTGTCAGCAATCGTGCTTATATATGATGTACCAGCTTCCGGTCGATCTTGTGGCCGCACCTCGGGCAGCAGCTCGACTCCGACATGCACTTGCGGTGCTCCTCCATCCTCGAGCCGATGAGGTGGTGGCCGCTGCTGGTTCCTGCTGCTGTTGCACCATCCATGGTCGTTGCCTGCAATTCTTCTCGCTGCCCAGCAGAGGACAGTAGCACCCTGCTTATTATCTCCTCTGCCTATGCATGATCACATGTAAGAAGAGGATTATCCACGAGGAGGAGGAGAGAGTTGGGACAGGAGAGAGAGAGAGAGAGGGGAGAGGAAAGGGAAGGGGAAGAGGAGGGTGGAGGGGGTTTTGAGGAAGTACCAAAGATTTGGAGACCGGAATTCCATGTGTTGATCGCTTTAACGGAAGGGATAGAGAGAGAAAGGAAAAGGTTCCCCAGGTACACACGAAACGCCTTTGGACATAGGCTAGATCAAGCTGTCACTCCCTCCCTCCACCAATCTCTAGAGAGAGAAAGAGACCTATGCATGCACACTTCTGTATTACTAATACTACTCTAGTAAATGCAGAATAAATTCAGCTGATACTCTAGTAATACTGAAATATTTTGTGCATTATACTTGCCAACTGTAGGATGTTGCCATGTTGGTTGGTCTAGACCTATATATGATGGTTCACAAATATTTGCAATATTTTTAATTGAAAATATTGCATGGTTTAAGAAAATGTTATTGTATTTAATACTAGTTATACTAACAACAAATTCTGTAGGGAAAATATTAATTATAGTAATAGAAAGAAGCACATGTTACATACAGGCAGCTATATAGGTGGAACAAGTCCACTTTATAGCCGTCAAATATGGCCTAGTCATATTTTCAACCTCTAACTTTAAAACTGTTTATCTTTCATTCTTGAACTATTAAAATCGTTCATTTTTCAACTCTAGGTTGTTTCATAAGAGAACAAGTCTACTTTACGACCCTCAACTTTGGCCTTGGTCCGATTTTTAATCTTCAACTTCAAAACATTTACTTTTCACTCTTGAACTATTAAAATCATTCATTTTTTTGACCCTAGGTTGATTTCATAAGTGGTTTTCAACGGAGGAAGACATGGATGGAGAGCTCTAGGAGGTGGTGGGCTGGGCATAGCGCTGTGGTAGAGAGGAATGGCTAAGGGCAAAGCGGAATGCTTGTGATATAAGAAACCTTATGTTGATGGTGGTTTGGGTAGAGACGTGCCGTGTTGGGTAGGCAATTATGGCGGGGGATGGTGGTGGTCAGGTCATGGAGGCGATAGCGCTACGGTGGAAGAGAGGAAAAAAGAACAAGTCAAAAGATATGTGAGAAATAGAAGATGCTCATGTACGAAGGAATCGGACAGATTCTCACTAGTCGCGATGAACCATGGTAAAGAAGCTTGCCAATGCTAGGGAAGAAAAACTTTGATTATGAGCAGTTATCAGCATGAAAATCAAATTAATTTGGCGATATGAGGGAGGAGGTTCTAGAACACGATATGACACGGACGGTTTTGAGAAGAGGAAATAGGAGAAAGGGCTGACTAGTGAGCCCTCCCTTTTTATTTTATTTTCCCCTGATATGATAAAAGTATTGTTGAGAGGCAATGATGTCACATCAACTTGCGTTATATATTAGGATACCACATTAGCATGCATTATCCATTAGGATACCATTAAAGCTAAAACCACTGCCAAATCAGAATCAGACCTAGGCGATTTCATGTGAAAGTTGTTTTTTCCATTGGTTTTAATAGTTACGGTGTGAAAAGTGAACGTTTTTAAAATCGAAGATTGAAAATCAGACAAAAACCATAGTTGAGAGTTATAAAGTAAACCATTAAAGCTAAACCACCGCCACATCAGATCAAACCAGAGTGATTTGTGTGAATGTTATGAATGGTTTTAATAGTTTAAGAGTGAAAAGTATACCATTTCGAAGTTGGAGGTTGAAAATCAAACCGAGATCATTGTTGAGGGTTATAAAATAAACTTGTTCCTATATAGGCATCTCACCACTCTATGGAAATTCCTTCTATACCGTAAATTTACAATTTAAATTCAATTGTTTAGTGTACATAAAACTCAAAACAATATTAAAATTTTGGAATGTATTTTCTAATATTATTCAACTACTGATGTACCAAGTTAATTACACTACTAACAGTACTGGTACGTATAAGGGATAAGAAACCGTCTTAGCAATATAAACCGCTCCATGAATGGTTCCAATTTCTTGTTGGCAAGTGGTGGCAACCGCTAAAAAAAGTGCACAGAAAAAAGAATTTGCATTTGAAAATTGGACAAAAATAACTATCAAACCCATCGAGAACTGGTCAAACTTGACAAAAAATGTGCCAAATTTTTAATTTGATTTTTTCTAAACAAAGTTGATTGGAAAACATCGGGCGCATTTCCAAAAACTGACGGAAATAGGCCTAGTTTCTAAAACCTGGTGCATGCATTTAAAACTTCCAATATCTCAATTTTCTCCCTCCCGTGGTCAACCTCACCTGCCTGCTCCGCCTCCTTCCCCTACCATCACCGCGTCCACCCTCGTCGTCGTCGAGTCCATCGCCTCCTCTACCTTTCAACTCTTAAAAAACCAATCTTTCAACTATCTGTTTCGACTTTCAACCAACAAAAATAATCTGCCAACGCAAAGACTCAAAAACTTTCAACTTGAAGTCTAAAACTTTCGACTCAAAGATACGAACTTCGGCCGAACAAATCAACCAACTTTCAACTCCTTGCCCAAACCAAGCCGCCATTGGCGACACCGACCAATCTAGCACAAAAGGGTCCACTCACCTTCTTGGCCAACGTCACCGAGCAACTAGGGCAGTAGGATCCACACATTTTGGCTTGCGTGCCCTCCCGCAGCAACGGGCGCGAGGCAAGGCGGGGCAGAAGCACGTCGGATCGATGGGAGATGGGGTTTGAGGGACGCTCGGTTGGACTGAAATTTAGTGATTTATGATTGAAATAGTATTGTACCTAGTTGAAATTACACTATAGTTATAGTTGACAGTAGCTTATTTGGCGTAATTAATTTTTTAAAAAAATCTAAAAATAGAAAAAAAAAAGTTAACCTATCACTTATAATACAAACGAATACAAAAAAAAGAACCGGTAAAAAAGCTCAAAAAATACCGAAAAGTCAGAAAAAAAATGAAAACTATGAATAATAAAAAATAAGACAGAAGCCCAAATAAGCGGGGCCTAGGAGTTGGTGGTGATTGAATGAGATAAGTGAGGGGAGGGGAAGAATAGGGAAAAGATTTTATAGGGGGGATTAAATGCGCATTTTGAATGGGGAATAAATGTGTGTATCCTCTTGTGACATTGTTCATATGCGATTAAATCCATTAGACGGGAGCACCTCTGTGCAAGGTCGAACGTCATATCAGATTGTAGTTGCTAACATTAGTTCTAATGTATTAAAAATATTTTACTCTCTCCGTCCCACAATATAAGTCATTATTTTTGGAAAGCATTGTCCTATAATATAAGTAAATTGCGAAGACCAAAAGTGTAGCTATTACAATATTTTCACCATATACCTCTAATTTAATTTTTTTTTAAAAAATAAGAGAGTAGTTGTAGTATACTATTTAATAGATATATGCACAGTCCAATAGTATAAACGTTTGTTAAATTTAATGTTTCTTTGGTTAGTGCGTATGGTGGATTTTGAACTTATATTGCGGAATGGATGGAGTATATGTTTGGATACTTCCCAACTAAACATGGTAGGGAGGCACCAGAAGCACACAACTAAGATTATGCTTAGGTCTTACTTCAATTTTGACAATAAATTGGTGCATGTGTGTCTGTGTGATCCTGACCTTTATTAAAAAAAATAATCAATAATTTTTTTCCCCAAAACCAGTTTCTACAACCAGTATGTGATTCATCAAATGGTTTCACACTCAGTGAAGTGCGTTATATTATGCATATAAAAGTGAAATCTCTCAATATAAGCAACTATTAATTGTTCTCCCATCGGCCATAAAACCTATCTTGTTAGAGCAACTCCAGCAGTAGCCCTCAAAACAGGGCCCCTACTTTTCATTTGAGGGCTCCCTCTACTTTTGAGAGCCCTGATTTTTGAGTTGCACTCCAGCAGGAGCCCTCAAAACAGAGCCCCTACTTCTCAATTCTCTCTATTTCCTCACACACTATATGCATATGTATTCCAAATTTAAATTTAAATTCAAATTTATTCCAAATTTAAATTTATGAATTCAAATACGAATATTCAAATTTATTCCGAATTTACATTTATGAATTCAAATACGAATATTCAAATTTAAATTCAAATTTATTCCGAATTTAAATTGAAAGCACAATGAGGAACGTTTAAATTTATGAATTCAAATACGAATATTCAAATTTAAATTCAAATTTGTTCCGAATGAGGGATGTATTTATTCAAATACAATAAATCTAAGTTTGAGGGCTCAAGTAGGGGCCCCCTAGGAATGAGGGCTTGGAGGCCTCATTTGAGAGGCCCCTATTTTTGAGGGCTCAAGTAGGGGCCCTGCTGGAGTTCAGTTTTTTGCTCTGGCTCTCAAATTTGAGTTTAGGGGCTCAAGTAGGGGCCCTGCTGGAGTTGCTCTTATCAGTATACGTGAGAACCATGTTTTTGCACTTTCGCCATCATGTATATACAGCAATCCCTAGCACGTGAAAACCATGTTTTGGTATCCAAATTAATTAAGTAGTACTTATTCCCTGTCCCTCCGGTCACAATTATACGTCGCTTTAGATATTAACACGATCACCAAAATACAATTTTAACTACTAAATTATTAATTCCTATACATATAATTATAATATTAAGAAAATACTTTTCGAAACAAATCTATACATATAATTTTTATGTATTCAATCTAAATATTTTAAAAGATATCGATATCTAAAGTTTTAAAAGTTTGATTGTATGTATCTCAAGATGGCATGTATTTATGACTGAAATGAGTACTAAATATAGCTATATAAATATCAAGGGAAAAAATAATCTTAAACCCAACTCCCGAGTGTTGGACTTTTCACCTCTCTTTGGCAACTTTGATTCTCTTGGGGGAGTATTAATTCTACTTAATTTAGAAAGAAAATTGCATCATAGCTTTCTAAACTTATAAGGTTATGTTGTTTTACTCTAAATTTATATTTTACTTTCTCAGTCCTCTGAACTTATAGGATTGTGGTACATTACCCACCGAACTTATATTTTACTTTGTCATACCACTAAACTTGTAGTCTATCACTTTACACCCTGAATTTATATTTTACTTTCTCAGCCTCCTACACTTGCTTTTGTTCGCACCACAGGTCCATTGGGCCGTTTGCTAACAGAAAACACTGAGCTAGCATAGCATATATATGACTGATGTCATAGGGTCGGACTCGATCTCGTGGGCACAATGTCGAGTCGGCACTGTACCCTCCTCTCCCTTGCAGCGTGGCAGAGCAGGTGATGGAGGGAGCAGGGCGGTAGTGGGATGTCACGGCATGGCTCTGGTGAATAACTGCCACTCCTTTCACCTTTTCTATCCCGCTACACAATGCCGTTGTACCCCCTTTGTCGTCCCAATCCAATGAATAACTGCCACTATTACAAACTACGACGATAAACCTTTCAAATTCGCTGTTAATTCAATTCATCTCCTAAAATTGACCATGCCACTACTTTCTTTACTTTATTGCAATCCTATTAGTGCCACTCTCGTCACCGAAACTCGTTGGATGGGCCATCGACGTTGATCTATGCCTCGTCTCCCCTCTTGGCCTCTGGGGAACCACAGTCACTGTCATCCTCATGCTAGACCATCTGCGTCACAAGGTATGCCATATCGCACTGAAGCTGAAACACATCTCCTTCAGTCGCACCTCTCTCGTAGAGTGCCACCGCCATGCTCCTCCCCGTCACCATACCCACTGTTGCCTCGTGCTCTCCATCCTTTGCTCTGTCGCAATGCAAGGGAGAAAACGTGTGCCCACGTGATCGAGCCTAACCTTACAATATCAGTTATGTGCTATGCCAGATCAGCGTTTTCTATTAGAAACAACCCAATGGACCTACGGAGCAAACAAAGTAAGTTCAGGGGTTTAGAAAGTAAAATACAAGTTTAGAGGTAAAGTATCACAACCCTACAAGTTTATAGGATTGAAAAAGTAAAATGCAAATTCAAGAGATAAAATGACACAACCCTACAAGGTTAGAAAGGTACTGTGCAATTTTCTCTAATTTGGAAGAGTGGCTCGTTGAGTTATCCACGGTATTTTCATCACGAGGAATTGAGTGTACGTGTTCCTTGAACGATGAAGATCTATGTGAATGTCTGGAGTATACATACGGGAGTCAATTGCATTGCTCCCAAGCTATACATATGCAAAACAGGGTCTTTTGAGCCCTAGACACATAGGATAAGGTTTACCAAGAAAAAGACAGGCAAACCTGAACAACCTTGGAAAACAAGTGAATTGCTTATCCAGTGAATGGACGAACCACATGGACAACAATCAATAGTATCATTTAAGAAAATGTTGTCCAGACAACGATAATACAATTTACAGAATCATATATGCATGTATTGTTGTAAGGGTTTGTCAATGGACGGAGCTAAACTGCAGAGAGTTCTTGTTATAGGTGGGCAGATCACCCTCCTGAGAACATTTGGTGAGCACACAGATGTGAATAAGGGGAGTTTGGCCACCATATTTAGCAGCTCTCAGCTACCTTTACATCTCAACTTGTTCAATCAAGAGGTTAAATTGGGTTGACAAGGTAAATTGTGAGGTGTAGAGGCTTGGTTCACAGATGCTCAACTAACTGGATCACTTCAGAGTAGAAGTTAAAGGCTTTCAACACAACCTGACCAAACTTTGCAACTCAGACTTCAGAGGATAACTTACAACACGGCTCAATAGATGGCCCCAGAAAATACACAATATTAAGGATCCGCAAAATTCATCAAAGCCGACAGGAAATGAAGGCTTTCAAGTTTCCACACCCCCCATCAGACCAAACCTTGCAATCTGAAGATGGCCTCTGCAAGAGAACAATCTGAAGGATTCACAAAAATGTATCACTGGTAACATGTAGTAGTTTTCAGGACCCCACACCCACTCTTCTGACTTAAACCTGTACAAGAGAAAATGAATCATCCGTATATTAAACCTCGGGGACTCTCCGACCTCTCGCTCGTCCCACGTCGGTCCCCGTTTGCGCTTCGCTCGACGCGTGTGTTCGCGCTCGGGACGCCGTTGCGTGTCCGCTCTTCGTTTCCCGTTTGCGAGCGGCGGCCTGCATTATGATTACATGAAGCAGGTTCTTACAGTGTTGTACAAGTGGAATGAAAAAACTCAAATCATGATAAGAACCAGCCACTGAATATGTAAATATCAAAATAGAATAGGAGATCTTTACATTTTAGAATACATACATTGGCCGGCTTCTTTTTAACTTATAGCCTATGACTTCCCCCGAACAAGCAAAAAGGACGGTTTCTCTACCGCCATTTTGAAGCGGTTTATCGGAACAGCCTTTTCGAAACAGATTATCGGTATTTGGTTCATTCGCACAAGTGTTTGCGCTAGGGCAAAAAGTCATCAACCGCATCCATAAGCCATTAGCTGCAACTAAAAAGAACCAGAGTTTTTAGCACTTATAGCGCATTTAAAATCCGTATTTATAAGAATGTCAGTATGCGCGCGACAAACGAAAAATATCCGTTTTGCCGTTTGGTCACCGGGCGACATGTAACACCCTAGGAACCACACTACTCTGGGATGCTACTAAATTACAACTACGACTAGCTGGATTACAAGGAAAACCGATGTCACCTTTCCTAATTAAAGACTATATAGAAGCAAGACAACAAACAAATAATGAAAGATATAAAGATTGGTAGTTTAATATCAATTAATAGTTCAAGATCATAAAATATTTGACTAACATCATTGAATTATAGCGCTCAAAACGAGGAAACAGATATGATTAAAAATCCTCTATCCTATTACAACAAGACTCATAAAGAGAAGTGTATAGTAACGTGCTGCTCTACCTCTTCCCAAACATGCTCAAGGATCACCTGAAGAAAAGAAAAACAGGAGTGAGATAAAATTTCAGCAAGTAAATTGTTTAACAAGTTAATTAAACTACAGATGTTTAAGCATCAATTAACGACCCATGGTATAATGATAAAGCATTAACAATTAATTCTCCGATAGTCCTATTCATATCCACAACCATAACTACTACCAACAACGGTAAAGCAAACGTAAGAGTGTGCATCGTACTACGGCAATGTACTGAACTCTTAAAATGCATATGTATGCAAATGATCCACTGAACTCTTACCTAATTTTCTCTATTTTTTCGATCAGTTACCAATTAAACCACAATATTGTACAGCAATTTAAAAACCACTGTGATTTTAAAAACCACTGTGATTGTCGAGTGTTAGCCTAACCTTTTAGTTACCGAACGCGTCATCTCCTCATGCTTTGTGCTCAACATCTTGAGTTCACATTAATGTGTTGTGTTCACATTAGTCTTATGTTCACATTAGTTATGTGTTTTCAGTAACTATGCTAAGTTATATATGTGTAACTCTTTATGACTTAAATCAACGAATTTATAGTGTGATTATCCTAAATATTCTATGCTATCATCGAGGCACCTACTGCTTGGCTCTTCTTCCCCCTCACTACTTTCTATAGCTAGTGTGGTAGCCCTGCTCTGCTCGCTAGGCTTAATTCTCCACAAGTTGAGCTCTAGAGAGTGGGAGCTACCTTGGCAGCGGCAGGGCAAGAAGATGAGGCGGGTCTGTGGTCTCCGTTCGCGCTAGCTAACTCGCTCGACATCTTCTCAGAGCTCTTCTGCAAAGCACCGGCGGCGGGGGAGGCCGCGATGGAGCTCGGTGCGTCGTCAATGCTGAGCGCGATCGGATCGAGCATTTGTGGGAGCCACAGCCACGGAGAGCTAGTGCAGTACCATAGTATAACATAGCACACGAGCACCACCATGGCCGTCACTCCGGAGGAGCAGGAGCGGGTGCTTGAGCTTGAGCTTCTAGGGGGCATCATGAAGCCCGGAGAAGCACCCTCCCCCTCCGTCTTCCTCAACCTGGCCCGACTCTCCACAACGACGGAGACCCCTCCTCACAGCCGCAGCCGCATGATGACCTGGCCCTCGACTACATCTCGCGCATGCTCATGAGGAGGACATCATCGACAAGTTCTTGTACCAGTACCCCGACCACCCAGAGCTACTCCAGGCCCAGCAACCTTTCGCCCAGATCCTCTCCGACACACCATTTTCGCCGCCGCATCCGCCTTGTCAACCACCTCATCCGATTCCCTGGCCCCCGACCTCGCCGCATGGCCATGCAATTCCATCGAGCTCTCCATGCTGCAGTCCTCCCCCGACATGCTTGCCTCCGCCTTGCTGGCCGGCCAAGGCAACAACACGGACAGCACACAGTCTGGAATATTTGTGCTCAGTCCGGAATAACAAAACTGAGGTTCAGTACCGAGCTGCAATTCAGAACGCAGTCTCTGAATTTCAGAGTATGTGCAGAACCACAGTGAGTCTTTCGATATTACGTTTTAGTCTTGTTAGCCCATGATCTGAATTTCACACGTATGTAGTTGCTTGATATCCCGGACTTTCTGTTAAGAGTCTGAAGGGTGTTGCGTTGTAATCACTCTGGCTGTTTTCAGCAAGAGCACTGCAGCGCGTCCAGAAAACAGAGAATACAGAGAGAGCGAAATAACTCGTGTGTGCATTGTTGTTCTCTGCGATTTCTCTGTGTGTCCAGATATTGTGAGCGTTTGTGTGCTGATTGGGCGTCCTCGATCCATCAACGGGCAATTATATGATGAGACGGATGAGGCGGGCATTGGCTGGAGCAGCAAGCAAATGGCGACGATGGTGCAGCTTGACTGGAAGGAGCAAGCCGCCGCGCGCAAGATGCTAGACCAGATCATCCTCAACGGCTATGACATGTGCCTCACCGAGATGCAGGAGCTACGCATCGCCATGGAGAAGGAGAACGAGGAAGAGCAGCAGAGCATCTGCAGGAAGGCGCCGCGTGGCCACCACCGACTGGCGCAGCGCGGGCGAGCTGCTGGAGAGGATCAAGCGGCACGCATCGCCGACGGGGGATGCCACGCAGTGGCTGGCGCATTGCTTCGCCGAGGGCTTGGAGGCGCGGCTGGCCGGCACGAGCAGCCAGCTCTACCGCTCGCTCATAGCGAAGCGCACCTCCATTGTGGGGCTCCTCAAGGCATACCAGCTGCACATGGCTGTCTGCTGCTTCCTCAAGGTGGCATTCCTCTTCTCCAACAAGACCATCTACAACATCGTCGTGGGGAGGAAGAAGCTGCACATTGTGGACTACGGCGCCAACTACGTCGTTTGCAAGGTGGCTGGTGTTGACTACCGCCGGGGGTGAGGATCGCCGGCATTGACACCCCGCAGCCCGGGTTCCGTCCGGCTGAGCGCACTGAGTAGACAGGACGCCAGCTCAGCCGCTGTGCGCGCCAGTTCGGGATAGATGGAAGAGGAGAGAGTTCTTGCGTAACAAGAGTGACGGAAGGGGGGAAGAGTTCTTGCGTCCAGCCACCGAAGCAACACTGCGTGCCACCAAAGTAATCCCATGCGCCAACTCAGCCTGTTCTGTTACCAAACGGTCGAAATGACCTACGTGCAGACAGAAAAAATTTAAGAAAGCCTAAAAAATAAAATACAAGTTTTAGGATTAAAGTGGTACAACCTCACAAGTTTAGCGATGCAATTTTCTCTACATATATGTATGTACTATTTATTTCGTCGCAAATTTTAATTTGTAATATTTTATTGTCATTATCAATCTCCGCACTAATATTTCGTTTATTCTATTTATTGCAAGATATATCTTTAGCATAGCTTCTTTAAGAGTTCTACGATAAGAACCACCGGTGCCAATCGTGGATCGTGGGTGACACGGATGGTCCTCCGCCCTTCAAGCTGTGGGGAGGGAGCGATCATTGGGAGCTGGATGATCGCTACGCCCCAATCCCGCGTACCATGGGCTTGTTGTCCTTTGCGAGGTTGGTCTCTATCAGACGCCAATTTACCCTGGACGGCAGCTTGCTCTCAGCAGGATGTCTCGTTCTTGACCGGTCCCCCTCTTTGGGGTAAGGCACTTGTTCTAACCCCTCCACCGATGGACTAGAGAGATAGGCTGGCGTACCAGGTTGGCCTAGCTGTCCCAGTGGGTGCTTGTGGTGTCTCCCGCACTTGGCTGAGGTATTTCAGTCAATGCCCGCAAGATGCACCAGACGAGGTCGCTAGGATGCACCTCATCGCGTACCTTCTTCAACTCTTTGGTTGGTGAATGTTTTCATCCACACATGGCAATATTTGTAACCCCGACTTCATCTGCATCGCCGAATATTTGGCTAACACGGAGGTTGCAACGATGTCTCAGTATAGCTGGAGATCAGCTGTCCTATGCGCCATATATCGGTGGTTGTGTGATGCTTGCCAATGTAGCACCAGTGCTACCCCCAACCTGGCCATCTGCTACGTGCTTCTGCAGTTGTGGAGTTGGGAGCAGTTATCTGTCAGGCGTTCGGCCTTTCAGAGGCCGGTACACTCGTTCGTCGACTAGATAGGCGTGCCCACTATGGGCTTGCGGCGGACTGATGCCCGTCTACGTTGGACCAAAGATAGATCGATGAGGTGCTACCTGTCGTAGCACAATAAGTTCGAGTCGTTGCATGATAGCAACATCATCTAAGCTCCATGGACTCCAAAGTTCATGCTGAGTGTAGCGTCACATGGGCTATCTATGCAATGTCTCTAGGATGTCAAGTTATGAGTGACGACATGCCATTTGGTGTTCTCATACATGGTGGAGGCTTGCGCGCAACAACGCGTAATACGATAGTTCGATTTGTACCAGGTCGCGCCCCCTCCAGGCGGCAGGTCTGTGTAGCGAGCCGTACACCTATGAGTCAAACTCCATCTAAGTAACATTTACATTTCATATGTCTTTTGTAACATCGATGATTCTAGAAATACAGGCAATCGAGGTCGAGTCAGTATGGTACAGACTATCAACCACTACAGCAGGAGTAGACGACGGCATGGACGGATAGAACGCTATTGGGTGTTATAGTGGAGCAGCGTTCGTATGACATTCAGGCGTACAATGAGTACCTACAGTGGTATGTACCCCAGTTGCGTGGCAGACTTACTGTTCCTCCACTAGATCATCCGAAGCAGGTCACACACGACGACAGTCTACATATATGTACCCCAGTTTACCACAGTGCTTCGCGATGCCATGACATCGTAAGACAGTTTTAAACTATGATCGTTTCATTTATGAAATTCATACTAGTCGTTACTAAATCTGTTTGATATGTCACTTCAGTTGGAGTGGGCGCAGCGCACCGCAAGCACGTCTGAAACTACCATCTGCAGCCTAGACACACCACCGGCCTTGTAGAAAACTTTCAAGTATATCCTATCGCAAGCCAAAAAAAGAATGAACAACCTGAGCTACGACCGTTCGACGGACCATACCATACACATCGATCACCCAATGGGGCACCGTGCTCATCCACTAGGTCATCGCGACCAAGCGAGTCCAGCCGGCCATCGCGACCTACCAATTCTGGCCGTCGTCATAATACTACTCATCGATCATCCGTGGGTCAGATCGACAAAGTAACTTACATACAAATATACGTTTTATTTTCTTGTTATTCCTTACGTTCCGCAAACATCATGGTGTTCTCCCGCCGCAAGTCCGCGTTGAGATGCATCACTTTTACCCTCTGCACACGCTACACAAACTATCGCTCCCCATCGATCATCTTTGTTGCACATTTAGGAGGTACGAGATTCGCATTCTATATCCAAAATATTTATTGTAACAACCATCATTCCATCTTGCAACATTCAATTCAACATGGAGGTGACAGTCAGTCCACCGATGACGATATGGGCCTCTCGGCTGCTTCCACGAAGCAGTACATGACGTTAGGGTTTGCAATGTATGTAGACAGAGCTCATCATTCACACCGTACGCAAGATTTGGAGCGCACGCACAATTTGGAGACTTAGGTGAGCAGAGCTCCTCCTGTTTCGCTGGCATATGGTACGATGAAGGCTAGAGCTTATCCACACAACGAGAATTTCTAGAGTCCATCGTTCAGGACTTCATCACTGGCGGCCTCCAATTCAGCATGTCTCAATAAGAGCACATGGACGCTTACCACTAGATATTGTCTGATCTACCTCAGCCTACTAGACCACTGCCGCCGACCACTCAACAGACGGAACAATCTCCGCACCTCCTCCGATCTACACACGCTCCGAACTGATTGTCGTACCCCATAGGGCGTACTCAACGAAAGACAAAACCACACCTACAAAGACAGACACAATGAGGAGATAGTAGTGGCTCAGATGAGTAAACCATATCGCATCTCGTGCATTGCGATTTTTATACTAATATATCTCATGCCATGAGTTTTTTATATTGCTATATGTACTTTTTACGTAATTGAATAAAAAATTACACCATTAAGCCTATTGTGTAAGTGTCCTTAAAAAAATTAGAAATTTTCAAGCTCATTTCCTATATTAAAAATTACTACAAATAGTTTACGTAAATAAATTTTTGTGTAAAATTTTAATTAAAAAATAAAAGAAAATTATACCATGAAGTACGCTACATTAAAAAGCTCCACAAAAAATTTTCGTAGATTTTTGTACTCACTTGCTACATCTAAAATATTCTACGAGTGGTGAGTGTAAATAAATTTTTTAATCACGCAATTAAACTAATTAATTGCAGCTGCTAATTACCTGCTACCCTATGGCTATGCAGCAGGCTTTTGGCCACATGATGGCCAGGCAGCAGACCCCTGCCGCATGGCCATGGGAGTCCTTTGGCCAGGTGTCAGCTCTTGAGCATCGCCACCCGGTGACCAGGCAGCAAAATGGACATTTTTGCTATTGTCGCGAGCATATTGATATTCTTGTAAATACAGACTTCAAATGCGCTATAAGTGCCAAAAACTCAAAGATCCGACCCATTACAATGTACAAAATGAATGGCAAACTGCACATTGAATTACTCTGCATGGCTTCAGTTGACTTTCACTTGTGAACTTCCTTTACAATTGCATCTTCGCCAACAGAAGATTGTGAAAGCAGGTGTTTGTCTTCCAGATCATCATCTTCGAAGTGCTCACTGCTGGTTGTGTTGGAACCATCTAAAAATTGAAGACAACAATAAGACATAGACAACCCATTGCAAATAGGATGATCAAACACCAATGTAACAAGGAACTAATGAAATGAGGAAAATCGGTATGTACCTGAGAAACGACAGTCCGCGAGATGCTTTGTCTCAGTCGACTCCAAACGTATGCTTTCTGGTAGAAGACAGTTGCAAAAGGCACCTGAATGTAATTTGGATATTATCTTCCACGCTAAACAAAGAAAGATATAGTGCATTGCTTTTTCAAGAAGTGAGGCCTCTTTGAAACAGAGCAATTCAGAACAGAATTGTCAACAGAAAATTTACATGTTTTGACAACAGCCAACATAAGGATCAACCCTGGGATCCTGATAGCCATGTGTTTCTTTGTCAGTACCACTCCTAAATGTTATTCTTCATCATTGAATATATCAGCATGGACTACTATAGGGCTTATGTCCAGTAGCACTGTGGCAGTCAACTCAAGATGCGCAGCTACTGGTGGTAACACCATATGTTATGTTCGTAGCATGAACAGCACTCCCACGGCACTGTAGCAGAGGGTTATGAACAGCAGCAGTAGACTTTCCATGAAACATGTTTCCTCCAATGCTTGAGCACTAAAACATATGTACTCCCTCCATTCTTGAATGAATTAACATCTAATTCTCCATGAACCATGTTTCCTCCAATGCTTGAGCACTAAAATAATACAACTCTTAATCTCCACGTCTCTATAAATTTTCTCCCATACTTCCAAGATATTGCATACTACTCTATCCATTTCCTTACAGACTGAGCATGTCCACCATCTCTTTCCAAAGATACTGTTTCACTACCTTCCTAACTTATCTAGAATTCTAGAGTTTAGACTAATCAAGATAGGCTGTTAGTTCAGCACTACAGATACTTTTGGTTTCAGTTTTCCATGAACGATTCTCCCACCAATGGATAGGCTTTAAATAATATAGTATACAAAAGTGATAATGTGAATATACCGCTTAACAGTAGTAAAATCATTAGAAAGTTTAAATTCAATAGTGTAAAAGGTGCAGAAATTTCTTACCTAGCTTAGCGAGTCGATTAACCCAACCAGGAATTGGCTTTCCTGTCAATCTGATGCTAAGATCATCCGTAAAGTGGTTACAGTTCTTGGAAATGAGGTGGTAAGTATCCCCATGATATTCTGAGGCCATTCTGTGAATGAATTCTCGAAATTCTAAGGGATTCAGACTTGTACGGCCTACGAAAATCGAACATCTGTAGATGAACCCTGGGCAGTTCTTTGGCTCCACCTCAAAAACCCCACTTGTCGGGTGATCATGTGCTCCAAAACTGTACTCTGATCCATGGACTGTTACAGACATAATAAAATAAACCATAAACAATTTGCAGATTTCGATGGAAAACATTACGCAGCGACATCAAATTATCTAAACAAGACACAGAAGGATTCCTATCAAGATTTCATCATCATCATAGAAGCATGACAATGGCATATTGGCATTACAAAATACATGCATATTTAGGGTAATCTGTACAGGAATGCATAGAGAAAAAAAGGTTAATCAGTTGATGCCGCAAAGTCAGTAATGCTCTGCACTGCACTACCTTGAATCAAATTTACAAGCCATTCTAACTTAAGATACAAAGAATAAGGAAGTGGTCAAAGTCCCACACTTCGACACATTTACCCTTATTAATTAGCCTTGGAAACATATGCAGGCACTCAAAACAGGTGAGTTGGTGAAGGGAGGTCATTTAGAACTATCATGGGCTATTAGCACTTCATAATTCATAAAGGTGTTAGGGGAAAAGCTGCCAAGAGAAAGCAAAACGAAAAGTACTTGAATGCCCAAACTTAACTTGATCAAGCGAAATGTAAACTGGGCTAGAAGAAATAGTAACAAATAAGTCAATAACAAGGGTGATAGAACAGTTAAGGCCCATTTGGAACGCTGAAAGCGTGGAACTTCACATGGCACATTTCAGTACCCAGTTCCCACAGGATTGGGGAAAAATTCCCATGTTCCAAACGGGGACTTAAACGTATGTAGTAACCCAGTGGCAACTCTTTACAAACTCAGATCAAACAAAACAGAATAATTTTGAAACAACAATGAGATTCATCCCGGAACAGAACTCCATTGAAGAATCTCATCATATTTAAAAGAAAAGAACCAGGGTAATTAAATGTGTGTGTGTACAGTAACGGTTCCACAATAGGTACATTCACAGAATCACAGGTCACTTAGTACTTTTTCAGCTATTTCTTCATTACTCGACAGTTGCAAGAGAAAGACAACAGTTCAACATAGGCACTTTCTGAGAGAGAATGTGCAAATAGGCCCTATAATTCTCAAAGAAGAATGCCTATGTGAAACCAGGCTTAGGTATAAAAGACTACACTAATGTGAGTCAACCAGAAAATTTTAGTTCAAGAGAAATGATGTATAGAAAAAACTTAAGGACATAACAGAAGATGGGAGGCAAAGTTTGCCATGATGCGAAATATGCAATCATACAACTGAGGGCACAAATCAGGACTCACGAATGATAAACGAGATTGCCGATACAAATTTCGCAATGCAAATTGTTTGGGCTTTCCCTTCCCAAATATTCTGAATCTGGTTCTTCTACCATGCCTTCTAGCTTACTGTCTCAGACTAATCACAACATGGCCGAATGTTTCTCCATTGTCAATTCGCACAACGAATGCCTAAAATGAAACCAAAGATCTAGTAGATACCCTCAAGAACCAACCACGCCTAAAAAGAACTCGCCTTTCTACAAAGCTAAAGCACGAACTCCAAGAGAAACCGTATGTACCTATCAAATCAGGAAAACGGCACGATGGAACCCATACTCCCATTCCCATCCCCATCTCTCCAGCACCCAGTCAATCCCCTATCCCCAAATTTTGTAGAATCAACCGAACCCGATCGAGCTGGCCTCGCTCACCTTCGACGGCAGAGTGGAAGATGCCGAGCCCGCACCAGAGGAGGTAGTTGTTGAGCGGCGTGAGGTCGTACACGTTGAGCACCACCGGGTACTCCCCCTCCGCCGCGGCGGCGCCGCCGGAGACCGCCCCGCCCATCACCTACCTTCCCCTCCGCCCCTCCGCTACAAGATCTCGAGCAAGATAGCCGGAGCCGCCGCCGGTGAGTCCCTAGGACCCTCCTTAGGCTGGGGCTTTGATCTTGAGAGGGGGAGGCGATGCGAGCGAGAATGCGAGGAGAGGAGAGAGAGGGAACGAAGGAGACGACGAGCGAGTCGGAGGCGATTTCGAAATACTTTTACCACCTCCGCCGTAATGGTTACTTGATGTCAGTCACTGAAAGCTGGGGTCAGGGGTGACATGGGTTCCGAAATCAGTGGCGCGTACTGGTTACAGTTGTGTAGGTATGTGTGAACGGGAGGTGGGATGTCTGCGTTGGGACAGGACAGGACTCATCACGCGAAAGGTTGGATTGGACACGTCGGATCTGACTGGTGTGTGGGCCCGGATAGGGGGCAGGAGCGACGTCTCTGAGTGCCCGCTAACTTCTGATTTCTGACTTACATTTTATTATTTTTAATTTTTAATTTTCTATTTTTTTTACTTTTTAGTTTTTTTTCTAGTTTTTGCTTGTACTAGTTTTCACTGTATGTGATGGGATAATTTGTTTTTATTTTATTTTTAGATTTTTAATTTTAATTTTACCAAATAAGTCACAATTAGTTACAATACAAATTCAGTTATAAACCATCAATTTTCAGCCCAAAATGAGTGCCTCTAATAATCTTCGCATATATGATAATGTAGTCAATTTTTTTAAAAAATAATCTCTTAATATCCGTTTTTATAAATATAATCTTTTTTCTTAGCTCGGTAGCCACGACAAGCGACATGTCTTATTTGTCGTGCTACGTTAGCTCGATGGGACCTACCAAGCTATTGAGCTCAACAGGATCCACCGAGCAACCACACCTCAACATGACAGGAGGCCC
Organism: Melocanna baccifera; assembly: GCA_036346265.1. Lineage (NCBI taxonomy): Eukaryota > Viridiplantae > Streptophyta > Magnoliopsida > Poales > Poaceae > Melocanna > Melocanna baccifera. Next base: position 4,782,768 of record CM070693.1, on the reverse strand, counting down.
TATCGAGTAGCCACGCCTCGGCACGAGGCTACAGTGGTTCATTTAGTCATGCTTAACACTAATTATGATTAATACTAAGTGTAATTAGCACTAATTAATCATCCATGCAACCGGCGAGCTCGGCACATCGTCCTGCCAAGCTCTGGTAGCTCGACAAGTCTACTGCAGTGCTGCAGTAGACACTATCGACTGCTATGGCTATTGAGTTTAGGAAGAGAGTTAGATTTACAAAAAAAAAAAAGATGTTTGATGGTTAATTTTTTTTTAAAAAAAAAGCTACAGTGCCATACATGTGAAGGTTTCCGTCTTTGATCCAAACATCTGAAATTCTCGCTGAATTCAACGATCTTGAACTTATTTTCCCTACAAAATTGGAGCGCGGTCACCGGACTTGTGCTAATGTGGCATATAAACATTTACAAAATCGTCATTTCTGATGCCTTCCTCGAGGAAATGGCAAATTACTTGTCCGATGAGATCTTTTGCGCGGCCGAAGAAACAACTAGGCTTTGGGGGAACTCGAGATCGTTGTTGACTATCCTGCGCCAGGAAGAAAAAAATATCCTACAAGTGAATGTTCAATTCAAATTACCAGACATATTTGCATGATTTTAGTAGACCTAACATTCCAATATATATATATATATATATATATATATATATATATATATATATATATATATGGTAGCTAGGTCAGCATCATTCATTGATAATTTTAGTGCCCAACTTTCCAGTGATTGTTTCACGGTTGTCGAAATTAAACGAGAGGCAGCAGTTACACATATCTACTTATCAATTGTGATTGCTCGTAGTCTCCGTGACACCAAGGTTGGCCCCCCATAATTGAATTATTCGCAATTAACCAACCAGCCTCTATATTGGACTGGTTTTTAAACGGGACTGCCTCTACATTGATATGATCATATGAAGAGTTCGAGAGCAAGTTTTCCCTTACAATGAAAATTACATTCTTGCCCCTCAGGATACAGCTCGGAGGACTACTGCTCGGTGAGGATCCCTGCATCTTGGAGGAAGCGGCGAGGCCGGCGTGCGGTGTCGATAGCCAAACTGGCTACCCATCTGGCAGCCGCCGTCGTGGTCCACGGAAGAGGACCGATGCTCACCGATGAAAAAGCATGTCGTAGGGCCTCCGAAGTTGGTCTGTATGGACGGCGGATTTCGAGTCACCATCAGCGGGTGGCGTAGCTGTTGAAGGACAGCCGGAGCGCCGCCGTTGGGCTGAGACGAGTGGCGTAGCCACGAAGGGACCACCGGAGCACTGCCACTGTGAAGGGCCTCCGAAAGTGGAAGTTGTGACCGGTGAGGAGGAAGAAAACAGTAAGATTTGCATATTCCCATTGGCCGGCGAAACATTCGATTGGCCCTCAGATTGAGCTAGATCGTGATGGATTTCCACGAGACCAGCCAGGGGAAAGGGGAGAACTGAGGCTTGCGACAAGGGGGGAATCCACGACGACCAAATGGCACGCCGTCAGGCAAGGCGAGAACTGCCAAATCCACGTCGGGAAACTTAATTCCCGAATAGGAGGGTGATAGAACTCGTTTCGGTTTTTTTTCAGCTTCTGCTTTTAACTTCTGTTTTTTTATTATTCAGTATTTCATTTTTTTCTGAATTTTTTAAAATATTTTAGACTTTTTTGTATTTTTTTTCCGTATTCTTTTCTATTGTCCCTAATAGGTTAACATATTTTTTTTCTATTTTTATATTTTTTTAAAATTAATTATGCTCGAAAAGCCAAATCAGTTACAGTAAAAAAGTTAACTACAGTGAAATTTCAGTCAAAAGTTAAAAACTATCGCTAAAACGAACGCTCCCTTAAGCCTTATTTTGGAGAATTTGTGTTTTGTATTTAGAAAATATTCGTTATAGATACTATAGTTGGTTTACAATTTTTTTTGGATTCGTAGAGTCTTTGACGAATATAAATAGATATTTGCTCGAAATAAAGGACACCTGTAATAGTCTAACGTGAGAAGCATTAAAGAGAAAAAGGCAGCGCGTCGTGCTACCGGGAAAATAGATCTACTGTGGTACTGTGTTCTCTCTGTAGCGAAGTCAACAGCGCAGAAGGGCCGGCCGGACACATCACGCTGCGTGTTCTCTGGCGTACAGGCGGCCAGACGAGTCGTCCCATCGGCGCTGTCCATCACGTCACGGAGACGGAGGAGAGCACATCCTGTCGGTGCTGTCTTGCATCTTCTTTACTTGGTGTTTTTTTGCTTCGTGTGTTCTGGAAGAAGCAGCGACAGAACGAAGGATAAAAGAAAAACTCCAAACAGAGGGGGGCTCACTGCGAACACCGACGCCGAAGGCTGGATAGACCAAGGGGTGATCGGAATAGCGATGGCTTTTGGCCAATAAAAAAATATCAGAATGATCAAAAACATCAGAATTGAGTTAGTGGATACAGTAGTGAATAGTGAAAAAAAAAGTTTGTGTTCAAACTAAAAAAAGCAAACGAATGGGCCCAAAGCCAAGACGACGACGATGGACGGCGACGTGGTTGCAGGTGTTAGACATGCCGCTCACGTGCGAGATCGATATTATACATGGAGATCGAGGGTACGGGTGGTGATCGAACCGTAGAAGCCAGTAATTACCGTGTAAAGCCAATGTTGCTAAAGCAGACCGAAGGACAAAAGATATATATATATATATATATATATATATATATATATATATATATATATATATATATATATATATATATATATAAAGGCTCTTTTTATACTCGGTGTAATTACACCCTATATCGTATCTCATATTGTAGGAAGTATCTCACGTAACGGAGGGTATGTACGTGCAGTATACGAGTATTTAAGATCATATAGATGGTATGAACAATTTTTCAGAGGTAGTATGTAGATTTTTTGGACATACTCCTTTTTATATGCGTATATAAAGGTATTTACAAAATACGTTAAAAACTATGGACTCTCTTGCAATTTTTTCATGTGGTTCACATTGAAGTATATTATAATTAGTATACGAGTATATCCAAAGTGATAAAGGAGTATTTCAAGTTCGTTTATGTGGTATATTAGAGGTGGATGTAATTACACCCGGGTGTAGAAAGTATTTTTCCTATATATGATTTACCCGGGTGTAATTAGAAAGTATTATGCAAATTAAACACTAATCACATATTAACAAAAATGCTTGTATGCGAATGAGATTTACCTTTTCTTGAAGCTGTCAAGCCGATCTACACTGTTCAGAACTAGCAAATATTCTGTATTTAATAAAAAATAGTCTAAAAATCAAATTGAACACTCTTTTCCTCACTCTCTCTTCTCCCTCTCTATTTTTTGGTGAAGCTTCGACCGGTGCAAAGCAAAATGAGAGTGAGGGGAGAGAAAGTGACAGCGATGGGCTTCATGGGTGGGAACTGCAGGCGAGGGATTCTTGCAGCGATAGTCACCAACCTATAGTGCCTGTGTGCCGCAGTAGGTGGGTGGGCCCCGCCACCAGTCAGGCTCGCCGCTAGCTTCTCACGCTTGATGCCGGTCCCATGGTGCCTCCGGCCTGTTGCTGTGGGGTGTGTTGGGAATAGTCCCACATCAGTTGTGGAAAATAAAAAATTATAACTTATAAATATAAGAAAGATCCCACCCATCTGACCAGTCTTTTGGGGGGTGAAGGCAAAATAACACTTTTAAGTCTATTGCTATAGGGCTTGCATGTGATAGCTTGTAACTTAGTTGTGTTCATCCCATTTGGACTTGAGGTTTGTGGAGTAAACCTAGTTGGACCGAGGCATACGGCTTGGGACCAAATCTAACAATTAGTATCAGAGATCAGACGTCTAATTTCTCCTTGAACTTCATGGCTGTGGAAGTGCACAACTCATGTGTGAGTAAGAGAATGTTGGGAATAGTCCCACATCAATTGTGAGAAAGAAAAAGGCATAACTTATAAGTGTGAGGAAGACCTCACATATTGAACTAGTCTTTTAGAGGGAGAAGGCCTCATAACACTTATAAGGCTGTTGCTATAGGGTTTGCATATGACAGCCCATTAGCTTAGTTGTGTTTAGCTTGTTTGTAACTAAAGTTCAGGAAGTAAACCTAGTTGGATCTGTTGGACTCTTGAGGGTATTTTGGGATTTTTCCAATTTGTAAAAAAGGAAAAAAATGATAGGGGTCCTACCCATCAGTGGAATGAAATAAGAGATAAGGCCTTCGGCCTTTATCTCTTGCGAGCGGCAGCTGGGGAGGCGGTGGCCTTGATCGCTTCGTCCGGGGCAGCCAAGGCAAGCGGCGATGACGGAGGTGCCACCGGCCCGGGTTCTTCCGCGCTGGCCATGGCAGCAGCCCGCCAGCCTCCACCCAGCTTCCCTATAAAAGGCGACCTCTCTCTCCGAAAACAATGAGTTCATTCCTTCCCTTTCGATCTCCTATCTCTCTTGGCAGTGCTTCGATCTTGAGCTTTAAGGGCCACTGGTCGGGTTCTTCCACGTCACCGTCGGCTGAACAGCCTGAATCTCCATTCTTGGGTTCTTCCCGTGCGGTTTCCTTGTGCCTCCCTTTCGGATCTGACAATGAGTAAAGATCTGGGATTTACCTCTAGAAGGTTGATTCGGCTAGGCTTTGGTGCTAAGTGATTGAAGGAGATTTCGAGGCTGGTTCTTATTGTTCATGGGTGCTCTTTTGGCCAAAGCTCTCGTTGGTCTTATGCGGCATCCACCCAACCCTCGTCTTTTACATCAGCTACTCGAGGTAGAAGTGTGATATTGTATATCCGATTGCCATCATTTCCTTGCTCGACACAGTGGGGTGCTTGGTTTTCTGGTACAACACCCTGAGGTATGCCTTGCTCTGATTTCTTCTCAATGGTTTTAAATACCACTAGCTTTGTGAGTTTTCAGCTGTCTACTCTTTACAAATTCATAATACATTTCATATATCTATGAGTTATCACTGATTGGAAATTGCAAAATACTGCTTTGGTGGGTTAATCAATGACAAAATGACTTTAACACTGAAATTATATATGATCTGAAGTATAGATTAAATGTTGAGCTTTCGGTTGAATTGCTATTTGCCATACTCTGATCATTGATTGCTGCACATTGTGTTATCTCAGTGCTCTGTGATATTTGTTCAGTCACTGTAGTTGATATCCTAGCTTTGTTATGCTGAAATAGTCAAGTTTGTTCCTGTCAAGAGAATGCTAGATTGATTTTATTTCTTTAATAGCAAAGCTTAATTTAGACTTAAGATCAAATCTATAAACTGTCATATATAATTCTGATTGCATTTTGTCATGGCAGAGACGACTGAGAGTAAATCTTATGCAACTAGCCTTCTGAGAGCAATATATAACATTCAAAATATTGATAACATGTCGAATTTAGTCATACATATTATATTCATTTTGTTATCAGCATTCAGTTGGTATGATTTAATTTGTCTATATATTTATATACTGATTTTAGACACTTACATAATATATTTGTTGGGTATATGTTTCAATTTGGATAGCTTAGAAATTTCATATGGTTATATGGTAGTCAAGTTATTTATATATCTTTTATATCATGATTATATCTTTAATGAATATATTAAAATTAAATCTAAATATATACCTATAGCGTAGTATTTAAAATAAAACCTAGGTATGCATCGTGGTACCAAAGCCAACAGGTGGCATTGGAGGTGATATGTGTCGCCTTCTCATTCTTCCGTGCATGAGAAGAAGTCTATTTTTGTAAATTCTTTTGTCATGGGGTATTTAAAAAAATGTGGCGCTACGTAGGCAAACAGTAAACAAACTTTGATGCACAAACCTACCAGAATTTAATTGTCACGATCCAACCACCCGCATCGATCAGACCGAGAGATGTTACCGATACGCAACTCTCTCTTCTCTATAAGTAGCAATGTAGCATGCTCGTGTCAGGCAGATTAAGTAGCTTAGGTAGTTGGCTAGCTCCATTACCGGCCATGGCCAAGCTCGTCGTAGCATCTCTATACCTCATCTTCATCATGCTACAAGAGTGCGAAGCTGCCGCTGCTGCCGATACGGGCTGCCAATGCGGCAGAGCTGCGGCGGCGGCAGCGAGGGCGAAGGCGAAGGTGAAGGGCGTTTTCGTGTTCGGGAGCTCGCTGGTGGACAACGGCAACAACAACTTCCTCACTAACTCCAGCGTGCGCGCCGACTACCTGCCCTACGGCGTCGACTTCCCTCTCGGCCCCACCGGCCGCTTCTCCAACGGCCGCAACGTCATCGACGCGCTCGGCGAGCTGCTGTGCCTCCCTGGCGGTGGACTCGTCCCGCCCTTCGCCGACCCGGCCACCAGGGGCCGCGCCGCGCTGCACGGCGTCAACTTCGCCTCCGGCGGCTCCGGCATCCTCGACCGCACCGGCCAGGACACTGTGAGTAGTGTTTTAATTTATTTTCTTGCTCGATCTGTGCCATTCTATATGCATGCCTATACTTTTGTGAGTTTAGTTAATTAATTAGTTTCGTCTTAATTAGAGTAGACTTATATGTACGTAGTGTCTCAGCAAAAAAACTGATCACTAATATATATGAATACATTTAGATTTGTATTGGTGGATTTGTCAGACAAAAGTACGTACTTCTAACATACCACGTCTAGCTTTATGGTCTGTTAATATATCATCATAAAACTTAATAGTCAAATGTGTGTTCTGAAGCTCATGAGGATATTTGTAATCATAAGCGTATTAATTAGCGTCGAAGCATTAATTATGGATGGCTTTTTTCTAGAGTAATTAGAGATTTCTTGAGTGCCTCTCGTGTGTACTTCCATATTCAGGGAGAGGTACTCAGCCTAAAGCAGCAAATCACCAGCTTCGAGGCAGTGACTCTTCCTGACCTGCGGGCCCAGCTGCAGGGAGCAACGACAGCCACCAGCTACAGGATGAAGGGCCAGAATTTCTTTGACCGGTGCTACCTGCCCAAGAGCCTATTTGTGATTGGGACAGGTGGCAACGACTACTTGCTAAACTACTTCAACCCCAGGAGGAGTGGGGACGGCAGTAGGCCCCACTTGTCAGAGTTCACAAGGTCTCTCGCCACCGAGCTCTCAGTCCACCTCCAGGTACCATGCATCTTCTTCGTTGTTGCGCTGCATTTCATCATGGTCTTTTTGTTCCTTGTGTGGCCAGTTAATTGTCACTACTGTGGCATCGGCTATCAAAGCCATGCATCTATAGATGGCCAGTTAATTGTCACTGCTACTGGCAATAGCTACTGAAAATAAAAGAGAGGGAGCAGGCAAAGGAGCAAGTGGCTACTGTGGTCTGTGGACCATTGTTTCTTTTGATCTTCTTTTTTTTCCTGATTAAATTTGATGCAAATCCGTAGACATGCACGAGCTATGTTCATGGCACAATTTATGTTTTTGCAGAGGCTATATGCTCTGGGGGCAAGGAAGTTTGTGATCTTCTCCATCCAGCCCATAGGATGCACCCCCGTGGTGAGGGCGTTCCTCAACGCCACCGCCGCGTCGTGCGTCGAGCCGGTGAACGGCGCGGCGCTCCTCTTCAACTCCGAGCTCAAGTCGCTGGTCGATGACAAGCGGGCACGCATGCCTGGCGCGAGCTTCGTCTACGTCAACTCCTACAAGATCATCAAGGACATATTAGACCACCCTGTGAAACACGGTATCTAACACTCCCTCCATTTTGATTGTTACAAGGCACATTTTACCATGATACGGTCTCTAAAATTACACTATAACCGTTACTTTCTTCTCTTACGATATATTACTAATGTAAGACTGAAGATAGCAACAAAAAGGATAAATAATGTCTATTTAAAATTTTTTCTTAAGTATTCTAGATTTTATTTTCAAATAACTAGAAAGTTACAGAGAATATCATATTCTCCCAAAGTCATAGATAAAAAAGACTCAAGAAATTAAAATTCGATGAAATCCTTAACACCGGCGGTCTGACCTCTAGGCGGTTTGACCGCTATGGTCACCCGGTCAGACCGAAAAAATCAGCAAAAGAATAATGAATTCAGCACGGTTTTAAAAACTAAAATCGATGGAACTTTTGATTCGTAGATCTAAATGACATAAATTTTTTCTGGGATCTTCTCTATGATATTATAAACCTATTCCAATAAATAATTATGAAAATTATGGCCAATGTTAAAACCTTTTCAGTTAGAAGGAATAGTGCACCAAAACCGAGCGAAAACCAAAATCGGTAAATACACTTGTCCATGGGTGGATGATGGTTAAGATGACTTTAGATGTATTCCTACATGTCATAATAAGCTAGAACATCAAAGAACACAGCCCAAAAACACTTGGAATAAAAAAACACTTGGTGAGACCAAAAACAACCAAAACTAGGTTTCTTGATGAACTTGGTATCAAAATGTCTAGATGATAGGAGATTGATTTCAAGAGGTTATCTTCATCTTATTCGTATCTTTGGTACAATAAGATCAAGAATACAAAAGAGGAGATATCAAAACTAATCAAATCAAGAATAAATCAATCAAAATACGAAGGATCCGTAGAGATGACTAAAAATTGATATATTGCTTACTTGGGAAGATAAATTTTACAGTCACTCTATCTTGGATGATAGAGAGTATACAACACACTCAACTCTTATTAGAGTACAAGAGAGATGGATTGAATGATTAACACAAGTCTCCATTTCAATCCCTTTATATAGGTAGGCTAATCAGTCACACATAGCTTTTAGTGGATACTATCCATTTAGCACAATGAAAAAACCAATAACCCCACTTATATGGGTTTTATTCACACATGTTCATTTATGCACGTTTTTCAAATCATATAAGTCCGAATTCGCTAAGTCCTTAGTTTTAATCCATCTTGATCAAACCAGTTTCTCTTTGACCTAAACTGTTCTCCAAACGCCGCTCATGCGCCGCGGTTTTGATCCAAGATAGATTCCATTATTTTGGCCAAACTACTAAAATACCCTTTCTCGACCAAGTCATCTTCTTTCAATGCAAGCTTGCTATGTGTCGGCAGATCTCTCCCGCTTTAGTTTCACCGAACCACGCCTCACTTTGACTGATTAGGCCATATGGTGCCTGCTGTTTGAACTCGCTTTCAACATTTTTCACCTTTTTTATGTCATGTTTGAGCTCACCATCTCACCTGACATCCTTAATTGTTCTAGGCCTCGGCTCCTCCATGAGCATAGCCTCGATCCTCGTCATCAATATAGTGACTCCAAGCGTCCCTGCACATCCACAAGATAAAGAAATCATTTTCGGGTACAAGTTCTTTACAACTTGATCCATATTAGCCAAAACATGCATCATGTAATCTTAAATACAATGACCAAGGCACCTAAACTTCATCTATGACTTAAATTCCAAAATCCTCAATTTCTGCCAAAATCGGTACTACTGCTCCCCTGGTCGGTACTACTGCACCTTACAATTCTGAAATGGATCTCTCTAGAAATAATGTACCACCATATAAAATTCAGTGTTACCGCATTGCGGCATCATTGCACACGCACAGCGGTACTACCGTCCGGTGGTATGACTGCACCAACATCTGTGGTACTATCCTTTTCTTTTGAAAATTCCAAAAAACAACCTAAACAAAATGTAATTTTTACAAAATTGAATAACCGCTCTAAAAACATTGGAATGATTCATCACAATATTAAACATAATCTTCTCATATGGTCCTTTAGCCAACAAACTCCACGATCATGGTTATCTTTAAAAAAAATCATCTTTTTTATAGAAAAAAAATCATGATTATACAAAGTACGTACTTTCAAACACGAATCTAACGGTACTCTCGTCTCAACAGTATTGCATCCCAGCTGTAATAGTTAGCGATGCAATTGATCATTTCATTTTTTTTTATTCTTCAGGTGTCAGGGAGACGGGAAGAGCTTGTTGTGAGACGTCGAGCGGGCCGTCGGGCGTTCTTTGCAAGAAAGAAGGGCCCATTTGCAGGGACAGGACCAAGTACGTGTTTTTCGACGGGCTCCACCCGACGGACCTGGTGAATGCCAGGATCGCGCGCAAGGCGTACGCCTCCGAGTCGCCTGAAGAGGTCTATCCCATCAATGTGAACAAGTTGGCTACGTTGTAGCAATCTTCTTCCGAGTGAAGCTAAGTTAGCTAGTACTGGTGTTAGTTATTAGTTGCAGCTTGGAAATGGCTCGTTAGCTAGCCAGTACCATTGCAATGCAAATAGCTAGCATTGCACTAGTGTTCTGCCATGATCACCAGCTGATAATGAGCATGTCATGTATAGTTTGGACTCTAGTAAAGAAACGTCGTCCAAAAGTTGTTGCAAGTTGTTTGTGATAAGATGCCACTATCTATTATAGTATTTTAAGTAATATTGGGAGCTTGTGAGTAAAATATAGAATGGAAAACGAATAAATTGCAGAGGAGGTATCTGAAACCGTGTAGCCGGGACATGCACAGAAGAGACGGAGGGTGAGACTTTGTGGAAAAAACGAAAGTGTTCCCACGGGATCATGTAGCCGTCGGGAGTTGTGGCGTCTGCGTGATACATCGGTCTATATGAAATTAGGTTCATAATAGTCTATGTGTGTGTATATAAGAATGTGGATTAGTTTTATCTTACTAGTTTAGTATAAGAAGTAACTAACATATAAACCTATATGTATCATTAGTAATAACTTCTGGTTAACCGTTTTACGCGAAAAGAGGATGAAAGTATAAACAGATTGTTAGGTGTACGTAATTTATCTATAATGAGATTAAATCTAAGCCGGTTTGAACGGCGTTACAGTTTGAAATTGTGAACGCTGTCACACCACGGGATATCCACACGGCCATACGCGCGGGGCGGGACGCCTCCCTTCCTCCTCCTCCCGGCTTCTCCACCTCCTTGGCCGCACCATGCTTCACCGGACCCGACCGGCCTCGCCGCGCACGGCCGCCGAGTGCGCTCCGACCATTGACCGGCTCGGCGTCGGCGGAGTTCGCACGCACCTGTTAGACAATTTGCAGCTTCTTTGAAGTTCATATTGGATTACGAACTTAGTAGTTACTACACACGTCATTTAACTTCATGTCTGTTCTTCAGCACCATCTACCTTAGTAGAACTCCGGTCACACGAAACCAAAGAAAGTCATGTTGCAAACATGCCTCGTAAGTTTCACTACCGTTTTCAAGATGTGACGAGCATCACATGCAACTTTCGGCGAGTTGTTTGTAAAGGTGGCTTTGGAATTGTTTACTATGGCTTCTTACAAGATGGCACAAAGGTGGCTGTCAAAGTGTGCTCAAACATGATGCTACAAGGAACTTCCAGCGTACAAGTAGGAGAGAAATACTATCCCAAACTGCAAGGAATCAAAGAGTTTCAGGCAGAGGTATATGGGCTTTATAGATTTAATTCTCTTGGTGTTTAGAGTACGCTGGATGGAATCTTATCTGCAATACAACTGTTTCAGGTGCTCGTTTTATCACAGATCCATCATAGGAACCTAGTGCAGTTGATTGGTTTTTGTTGGGAGGGAAACTGTCTGGCCGTTGTTTATGAATACATGCCGTATGGAAGCCTTAAAGAGCACCTAATAGGTATTGAGCTTTCGATTTCATACAAATGCTGCAGGTAACTAATAGTAAATAGTTCTAAGCATACCCCATTGATAAAATTTTTATGTTAGCGAACCAACAGTGTTGTGTGGTGTTGTGTTGTCAACTAAACAGGAGCAATATGCCAATATTATGATTTTTGTGGTCTCAACTGACCATTTATATTTTAGCTCATTTAAACATAACCATACATTTTTAGAATGGCTGATTCTTATTAGGTTGCCTGTATCTGCTATCCTTTCTTTACAGCCTTTGTACAATTTCCCTAAGTGGCATGTGGAGTAATATATTCGGTGTCTTAGTTCTCTGATTCTTTTTAGCTATTGCATTTGGGGAACTTTTGGGGTCTATTTGATCTGATCCCCTTCTCCTTTCCTTCTCTTTATATGTATAACACATGGCCGCCCACCTGCCGTTGGGGCGAGGCGAAGGCGCCGGTGGAGCACGAGAATGGTGTGGTAGATGCTAAGAAGAAAGGTAGGACTTTTTTTTTCAATCACTCTATAATGTGTGCTCCACCTTCCCGGCGAGTTACCACCCAATGCTCTATCGCCGTTGCTCGCGGTCATCGGCGTCCTCACAACTCCTCCTGCCCCCACTGCCATGCCCTCGGCCAGTGGCAAAGCCTACGTCCCGAAACTATGGTTCTGGGGCACCGTGAATCCAATACCTAACCTCTGCAGCACTTTTCTTTTTTAAAATTTGTTGTGGGAGGGTCTCATGCTATCTCGGGCATACGATAACTTTTGCAAGGCAAGGCGTGCCAAAGTGTGCCACGACAACTTCGGCAAGGCGTGACACATCAGGGGATCCACCCTGGATGGGTCCGGGGGCAACCTCGGTGATGTGTGATATATCGAGGGATCCACCTCAGATAAGGTTCGGGGACCAACCCTAGACCAGGTCCAAGGACCAACCTCGGCAAGGCATGATACATCAGGGGATCCACTCCGAATGAGGTCTGGGGACCAACCCCAGATGAGGTCTAAGGACCAACCTCTTCAAGGCATGGAACATTGGGGGATCTACCCTAGATGAGGTCTAGGGTAGTTATGCGCCAAGGTCCCATCGACACTCACGTAGAAGGAAGGCCGACAGCGTCATGAATCTTGGACATGGTGGGACTTACTTACCAAAATGGACGAAAGTACCTGTTGACACAATCTAAGATCCAAGGACTTACTCCACAATACTACTCCATGCATTATACAACACTCAGACATACTCTGCAATACTACCCCATGCATTGTACTGTGCATTGCACACGTGTCTAATACTCATGTATACTCATACAATATTAATGTATTTATTCAAAATTTACACTTATAAATTACATGTACTCAAAACTCTGCACATGTACCTTACATGACCTACAACATAGATGCACTGCACAATACACATGGAGAGATAAAGAGGGACACTGTACAAACTATTTTGATGCATTGATGGCTGCGGCGAAGGTGGTGCGCTCGGGATAGAGGTGGAGCACTGGTGGTCAAATGGAGGAGGCGGCGACCTTGGAGGTGCACTCATTAGGAAGAAGATGGGCATAGTGCACTGATGACCCGAAAGTGCATGGGGTCAGTGCAACACTTTCCCTTAGAGTATTCTAAGGTTTAATATCGAACCCAAAAGTACATGTAGATTACGCTACCTATTATCAAGCAACTAATAATAAATACAACTTAAATAACAACAAGAGGGTAGCAATATTGAGATGGAAGATAATAATAATAGACAATAATAAAAGTTATAACTAAAGCTAATCTACGAGATGGTTGTGCTATGTATAAATTTAGGGCCTAGGGTATTCGGTTCACTTGCGATGGTAGATCATATAGGGGATAAAGTATACGAATAAGTCTATTTTACCCTCTAAACTCTTACAATTGTCTAGGTTTCAACTTCGAACTATAAAATCGGTTATGCCATATTGCCACAAATTGGTGTGAATCGTCATGGAAGAATTCTTCGGAATCGTCGCAGTCTACACATGAAAATACCTAAGTAAACTTAAATAAAATCTAAATAAAATTCAAATAAACTCTAAAATTTGAAAAACATTGCAAATTTATATAGATCTTAATTTTAAATAAATTTAAAAATTTGAACGGGCTCAATCGGAGTTAGGATGAAAGAGAACGGACTTCTGAAAATTTAAATCCTAAATAAAATGAATAAAAGAAATTTCTAAAATTATTTTTCTGAAGAACAATCAAGATTATGACACTAGCAAAGGAACCTCTTTTTTGACTAAATTATTTTTCTATGGAAAAATATATTTGTGATACTATGCTGACGTCAGCCCTACACGTGGCAGGCGACATGGTAGGATTTGCTGACGTGGTTGCTAGGTGGCTGACATGTGGCGCTAACGTGGCTCGGGGGGCCTTGGTGCTGACGTGGTGTTGCCGGCAAGACGCAGCACATGGGACCGTTGGGTCGCTGGCGCTACGACGTGCGGCGGCAGCCAGTGAAGTGTGGTTTATGGAGAAGGAAGGTACCTGGCATGGCTCTCGGCGAGCAAGGGAGGCGACTGGTGACGAGGTAAGGTTTATGGCATATTGGCCAAATATTAGGAGTGACTTTGATGCATTGTAAAACTAGGATTTATGAAGCTCTTAGTTCACTTGAGGTTTACTTATGCCAATGTTTTTTAAAAGGTGTATATTAGATAAGTGGATAGGTAAATGTAGCATAACTAGTAATTATGATGCTAACGTATCGCTATTATAGTGCTATTAATTAATGCACTATGATGATATGGTTGAAACTTGGAACAATATACAATATATGAATCATGAACTTTACTTCTTTATTTCCAATATTTGTACTGCTACTGCATTACATTACTGATTTGCATGATTACATTGACAATACATTGCTAACCTTAAGGCTGAGCAATACCAATTTTGTGCCCGTGACGTGAGTTCATGGGACCCGTTGGTCTTGTTGCTCTGACGTGACACATCGGCTGTTGAAGAGACGCCTCCCAGCGCCTTGTGCACATATGCAAAGGCAGCTCCTGTCCTGTCGTCCCGTGGGTCTGTTTGTTGTGATGCACCAAAGCCTGATTCCTAATCCAAATTTTCTTATAATTTGACCAAAAAGTCAACAAAATCACAGGCAGCACGCAAAGTCAACTATTGAAAACAAGACCTTTATTTTTTTAATTTGCTATATTAACACGTACTGTAGGTGCAGTACATGGTACTGTAGTTACAGTGTGTGAAACTGTAGCTACAATACACACGTAGTTTGCTACAGTATCAAAAAATATTTTTCTTCTTCCTTTGCCATTTTTTTGTTTCTATTTTGGTAGTGTTGCCAGGTTGGACAATTAGAAAACAACAGATTTGAGAAAAAATTCTATTGCAAATTATAATCATTTATCTCACTTTAATTGCTACCGGTGATATTATATAATCTGAAGATCTATCGTTGTATAAGTTTTTATTTCTAATGTTGTTATAAACTTAATATTTTTTATTTTATAAGTTATTAGATTTAGGTTGATAGTTTCTCCACAGTCAGTCACCCCACTACACGGCCACAGTGTCAGATACATCCATTCCTGGGACGCAGAAGATCCGACGTCCTCTCCGTGCCCATCTCCTCTGCCTATACCCTGTTCTCTTCTCCTCCCAAAGGGAACGCAACCCTAGCCTCCGGTCGCCCTCGCCGTCGTCGCTGGTGACCCCACGGCGAGCGGCCTCTCTCCCCCATCTCCTGCCTAGGGTCTCGCCTACTTCTCTCCTCCTCCCGCGTCCTCGTGGCTAGCACGACTGTCGTACGCCAGAACCTAATACCCCTCAAGCTCATTCTCGTCGGGGACAAGGTGGAGGCGCCGCCGGCGTAGCACGAGAATGGCGTGGAGGATGCTGCAAAGAAAGGTAGGCTTTTCCTTTTTTGGGTCGCTCTGTGGAGCGAACATCTTTCCCAACACCGCCGTTCGCCTCTCTCCTCCCCCATCGTCTCTCCCCGGCGACCACCTTCTCCGCTCCGCCCGGCGATTCGCCGCCCTCGCCGTGCCGCCCCCGGTCCCACTGCCCCTCACAACCTAACTCGTCGCCTTGTCGCCACCGCCCTTTGCCATACCCTCAGCCAGCGGCGCCATCGACGCCGCCGCCGTTGGCGGTCCAGCCTGCCTCCCGGAGCTACCAAGCTATGGTTGGGGGGCACGGTGAACCCAACGCCTAACATCCGCAAGACTTTTCTTTTTTGAATTATCATGCATTTTTCTGTTCGTAGAGCTTAAAGGTAAACAAATATGATGTTTCCGCGTTAAATCAGCAACACGGAATTAAGAATCGAAGACATATTCTGCATTATTTTTTGTCATGTCGTAGCAACTTTTATATGTACAGTAACATCTGCGTATTGCAGGATTTTCGCACGGGCCTTGTGGATTTGGCTTTCCGCACAGATCATGGCGGAACAAAGCATTTTTCTAGTGGAACGTTTGGAAAGCTGGCACGTAAGTTAGTTCTTGTCATAGGGTGATCGCATCGATTCATTTTATTTTTTAACATGTGATTTGTCCAACAAATTCTTTCAGCAAGTTAGCTTTAGCAGTGTTATTTCATCATGGCATTAACATGGATACTTCTTCAACACTGTTATTGGTATCCTGAAAGTTACTAGGTGATCAACTCTGTTAGTGTCGTGTGTATGATCTTGTATAGATTAAGAGTATTTTGTAAGCTACATAGGGAAATATAATGTGTTTTAAGTACAGAGGTTGAAAACATGCTGTATCGTTGAGTTTAGTGTAATACATTGGATTCCACATAAGGTGCTATGTTAGAGTTACACTTAGATTTGTTTTAACTTCCTAATTGCAGAATTCTTTCATAGCGATGGACCCAATGGTGCTGCTAATTGTACAACGTCTAAACACTACACTGTCAGGTATCTTCATATATGTGGTCCTGTTATTTTGGTGGTCTCAGTACCTCTATTTACATCTACATATTCTGCAAATATATGAGACCCACTGGAGACATCCAATATATTATTTGAATTTTTGAGTGTTAGATCACACAGGAATCTGAATCTTATTTTCTCTGGACAAATTGACTTTTACATCATTGTTAATTTTCTGCATTTCTCTAATGATCTTGCAACTTTTGCATGGAAAACAATGTACTTCTCATCTTATTTGACCTTTCTTGTGAAATACACTCACTAGGTTCTTTATCGATATCATCCTCTCATCCTATTCTTATCCTTGTTTTCTCATCTTTTGAAACCATTTATGTAGTATGATTTTGTAGTCTTTAAATTTTGGGTCTTAGTTTGGTGGGGGTGTTACTATTTGCTGTGGATTTTAGGTTTTATAGATTAGGTAACAATACTGTTTCCTTTATAGGAATTTTCATGCAGGTGTATATATGTTAGCATGGAGTCGGAAAAGGGAGGAAGTTGCAGGGTTAAAAGCACCTAAAAAAGAGAAGCGAGTGAGGAGAGAAAATAGAACTCAACCTCCTGTAGAAGCACCATATGTTGCACCAAAACTGAAGATAGCTGTCAAATCATCACCAGATAAAACTATTGAGATTTTTGATGGGATGACACTGCTTGACCTCTCTAAACGAACCGGTGCATCTATCAGTGTACTTCAGGGAATACTTGCAGATCTTGGTGAGAAGGTTGAATCAGAGTTTGACTCCATCAGCATTGATCTTGCTGAGTTAGTTGCTATGGTATGGGCCTCTTATTTTCGGCTTCAGCTTTTGGCTTTTCTACAGTAAAGTGCTTTTCTACGGTAACTAGTTTTTAAGAGTGTCTTTTCAAGGCGGGGCTTACAAGTTGATTGTAATAGATATCGTAACGACTTCATCTATATTAACCAAAACCACACAAGAGTTTCTCTTACTCCGTACTCTCTCTCACGACTTCTCTATTAGCTGTTAGTATTCATCAGCCGAAGCCAAAAGTTATCAGCCGCAACCCGCAGCTCAAAAGAACATGCCCATATTAATGGCGTTCCTTTTAGAATTTCTACATAGCTTGATGTTCCTCCTTCCATCTAGTTGTCTGAAACTTTGAAGCATACTAGAAACCGGTTACACCAGCATGTTTTCATTTCTTATGTTTTGTTATGTCTTGTGAGTCTATAACTCAATGTCTCAATATGATGATAGCTACGTTCATTCTAGGTGTTGCTTTTGACCTCATCTAGCAAAATGATTTTGTTGCAAGCTATGTATGCTTATCCTCAAGAGTTATCCTTTTATCATTTCAAATTCTGCTATCTTTTTCACGCCTTTACTACACAACTTCTGGAAACTAGGTTCTTGTTGCAAACGTGAACTATTAGTCAGTACCACCGATTATGCCCTTATTTGCTTTCATCTTGCTATAATCAATCTGCAATAGTTGTAAACTTGTAATTCTTACACTAGAAGAGAGAGGTTCTTTACAAAGGTTGTTCACATGTAGTGTTTGTAATTCCCCATCAACGTGCAATTTTTGTTTTGACATCCATTTATGGCTATTTTGAAATTTTACTAATGCGACTAAGTCACATTTTAAATTTTTTTCATCCACTTGTGTCAAGTGGTGGATTTCCATTTCTGTTCATAATTCTTGTTGAGGCTTATTTTGTGCCCATGTTTTCCTTTCCTTTTTTTTCTTTTTCTTTTGGAATATTGTACTCATGGTTATTAAGGCGTCGCTTAGACGACGCTTAAGCGGTAAGGCGGCCCAGGGGTTAAAGGCGTTGCCCCCGCCTTGCCGTCCGTGCACAAGGCGTCCGCGGAAACCGAGACAGGAGCGGCAGCTAAACCAAAGAGAGAAGGGCGAAGAGTACTCACCTCACCTGGAACTCTAGGCGGCGGCGCCTCCATCTCGCCGCTTCTGTCTCGGCGTCCTCTCCAGTAGCAGCAAGTTGCCGTGTTGTACCACCGTCCCGCCTCCACCCCCGTCGCCCTCTCCGCTCCAGATATGCCCCATCCCCTCCCCCCCGGCCTCCACCTCCTCCCCTACCTCCCCAGCTCCCCCTCCTTGTTGGCCTCCACCTCCCCTTCTTCTCCCGTACCGCCATCTCCAGCCGCCGGTTGGTCGAGCAGCAGGGAAGAGGTGGTGGCTGGTTAGTGGAGCGGCTGCCGGTGAGGTATGTCCCAGCCCTCACCGGCGCCTGTGGTGAAGAAGAACAAGAATGAGAGGAGACGCCAACGCCGGTGGTTGAGAAATGAGAGCAGTGACGGGACTCAATCTGGGGTGCGGCTAGGGTTAAAAGGGATGGGATAAGTTTGATATTTTTGCAATTTAGTCCTCAGAGTTCTATGAAATTTCAATAAGATCCTTCTCTTTAGCATTCTTCTGATTTAGACCTCCAGAGTTCTGTTTTCTTCGCTTTAGAATGCGTGTAAGGCGTCGCCTCGCCTCGCGCCTTACCGCTTAAAAGGTGTGAAGGGGGTGGGTCGCCTCGCCTCGCCTTACCGCCTTAATAACCTTGATTGTACTAATTTGTTGGTGACAGACTTGAAAGTGGAATATTACTAGTTTGATAAAATTTTAGTGGAGGAAACATACATTTTGAAGCTCTAGGTAGATATCAATGCTTATTATTTCCTATTGTCTCCAATTTACACCTAAGTTTTGTCATCATGAAATATTCAAGCAGCTTCAAGAAAACTTCTGTTTCTTATGATATGAGTCCATAATATTCATGCTTGTTCAACAGGAACTTGGTGTTAATATCAGAAGAATGCACGTTGGTGACGGCTCAGTTGAACCACGTCCTGCTGTTGTAACGGTCATGGGCCATGTTGATCATGGTAAAACATCACTTCTGGATTCCCTACGTCAAACATCTGTTGCAGCCAAAGAAGCTGGTGGGATCACTCAGCATATAGGAGCCTTTGTTGTTGAGATGCCATCAGGAGCCTCTATCACATTTCTTGATACACCAGGACATGCTGCCTTTAGTGCTATGCGGGCTAGAGGTGCTGCTGTCACAGATATTGTAGTCCTTGTGGTTGCAGCAGATGATGGTGTGATGCCTCAAACACTAGAAGCTATGTCGCATGCAAAAGCAGCAAATGTTCCCGTTGTAGTTGCCATAAACAAATGCGATAAATCTGGAGCTGATCCTGAGAGGGTCAGAATTCAGCTTGGTTCTGAAGGATTGCTTTTGGAGGATATGGGTGGTGATGTACAGGTTGTTGAAATATCCGCAATAGCAAAACTTGGTTTGGATAAATTGGAAGAGGCTTTGCTCCTTCAGGCTGAGATGATGGACTTGAAAGCCAGAATAGATGGGCCTGCTCAAGCTTTTGTGGTGGAGGCAAGGGTGGACAGGGGCAGGGGACCACTGGCAACAGCTATAGTCAAGTCTGGCACATTTGTCAGTGGGCAACACATTGTTGTGGGTGCAGAGTGGGGAAGAATTAGATCTCTTAGAAACACAGCAGGGAAAATAACACAGTCCGCAAAACCCGCAATGCCTGTTGAGATTGAGGGGCTAAGGGGCCTTCCAATGGCTGGGGATGATGTTGTGGTTGTTGACTCGGAGGAAAGGGCAAGAATGCTTAGTCAAGGGCGGAAGAAGAAGCAGGAGAAAGATAGGCTTCGAAAGATTGATGAAGACGTGACAGAGGAGGCAGAAATTGCAGAAGACACTCCTGAAAGAGTTGAGATGCCCATTATTGTCAAAGCTGATGTACAAGGCAGTGTTCAAGCAGTTACAGATGCCTTAAGAAGTCTTAATAGTCCACAGGTATTTTCTCATGCACATTTGATGCCTTATTTTTACTTGTGGAGTTAGTCTCACAAAATCTGACCACATGAAATAGTGTCGAGCAGTACTTAACTGCTTATAGCTGTGATGCTGCCTTTTTAGACCATATAGCTGTGATCCAATGGCTGGGGATGGTATATATTCTATTTGTTGTATGCCATTTTTTCTGTTAAATTCATGTTCATGCATATATTATCTTCCTTTTATAGGTGTTTGTGAATATTGTTCATGTTGGTGTCGGCCCAGTAAGTCAACATGACATTGATCTGGCACAAGCATGCCGAGCATATATAGTTGGTTTCAACATTCGCAATCCACCAAGTGCCATCACTCTAGCAGCAACACAAGCCAACATAAAGGTACCATATTTATAATTTCAGTAAGTCTGTCCTGCTGATGATTTATTATAAATCTTTGGAAGATATCTAGTTCTTTTCCTTGGAGACCAGTGGTGATTTTCAATGTCATTTTTGGGTGGTCAGTGTCACAAGTAAATATGCTTTTCTGGTTACGTGCAGAGGTTACAACTTATTTCTATGGTTTCTAGTTTACCTTTATATCATGTAGACATTGGGAGATGTAATGGGAATTATTCAGGAGGACTATCTTAATTCTTAAGATAATTCAACTCTAGTGTCTATGAGGAATTGAGGATATGGACTATCATTGAATTACCTGGGTTGAATTTGGCATTGAAATTTGGCAGATTTAAATTTAAGTATAAAGAGCTTGTTAGGTAGGAACTAGCTTTAAAATAGGGTAATGAGAGCTAAAATCTCAACCACTAGATCAATTTTGAATGGTTTAGATGTGGGCAGATTGGTATGTCACTACAAGGTGGGAGGTATAAGTGCCAGGTGGGGATGTTCTTTTTTTTTTGAAAAGTGTCGGTGGCTTTTGGTGTTTGTTGTAAGCCATCTGCATTCAATACAATTACTAAGGTTGTTAGTTCTCATTATTCTATTTTAAGGCTAGTTCTCATTCAATACATTCCCCAAGTATATAATGCATATGTTAGATTCTGAATGTATAGGTTGGTATTTTTTTCGCAAAACTTGGAAAGTGAGTTTAGCTGATTTGATAATGTTTGCTCTTTAGATTTTGCTGCACAAGGTGATTTATCATCTCCTTGAGGAAATGGGAAGGCTTATTGTGGAGAAGGCACCAGGTACGGCTGAAACCCAGATTTCAGGGGAGGCTGAGGTTTTGAACATATTCGAGCTGAAAGGGCGCAGCAAGTCAAAAGGGCCAGACATCAAGATTGCCGGCTGCCGGATAACTGATGGCCGCTTTAGCAGATCTGGAACCATGAGACTGTTGAGGAGCGGAGATGTTGTTTTTGAAGGTCCATGCACTTCTCTGAAGCGGGAGAAGCAGGATACTGAAACAGTCGACAAGGGTAATGACTGTGGATTAGTGATTCAGGATTGCGATGATTTCCAGGTAGGGGATATCATCCAGTGCTTGGAGCAGGTGATCAGGAAGCCCAAGTTCATTTCGACGCAGAGCGGTGCGGTTCGGATAGAATGTTGATAGATAATAATTATTTGATGCTGGCATGATTCCATTATGTGAATTCAGCCATTTGCGATGGACTGACCAAGATTTTGACAAGAGTAACAAAATCAAGTTGGCGGACTTGCGATTTTCCCTTTGTTCGCTGATGACATGTTGCAACTTCATCCAACACCCGTTGAAATGAGATAAGACGAAATCATCTCATTATGGTGCTTTGGAGCCTTCTGTGGCATGCGTACTTGAGAAAGAAAAGTGGGGTTGTATACTCCTGCCTGCCGTATTGGTAGAGCTCTAAAAGATACATGGATGGAATCATCTGACATGATCTTGGATCTCCAGCTGACATCTTTTCAGTGGAAATGGCTTAGAGCTTGAGTCCGTTTGGAATTTTGTGATGTATTTTAAAAATAAGCATATTTCATGAACTACTTTAAATGAAACGGATATTTGGTAATAATGCTTGTTTGTTTTTCTCATAACGAAACAATGATCATGATACTATCACGCAGTGAACTTTTACAATTGCCCTACTACAGCCCAGGCACAACGCAGCACGGACACGTCAAGTTAGCTTCATGGCTAATTAAGCTCGTACATACGGCGACAAAATGTTAAACCTGGTCAAATTTAAACAAGCCCTAATTAAAAAAATTATGTTGACTATCTTATTCCATCGGTAAACCTGGTCAAATTTAAACAAGCCTAATTAAAAAAATTATGTTGACTATCTTATTCCATTGGTTAAGGCATTGCAAATTGTAGCTACAAACCAAACAGGCTTGAACATTTTCCTCTGAACGCTAGCAGTTCAATGACAGTGATCGAGCAGTATTTTTGGAGGGTTGAAAGAATGCTCTGTTATGCTTTACATGTTATCCCCTTTCCTGAGCTCACTTGTAGCATTTCATACCATATCTGTCTTGGAATGTACCCAACATTGTCAAACAAATTGCCTGCTCCCTGATAAACAAATTGTTGCCATCTTGACTCCGATAGCACACACCAATAGTCAACAGCACATTAACGTCCGACTGACCAAGCTGGATGCACAGATCAATGAAAAGTATTGACGGTGATCCATCACGTCACGTACACTCGCATATATATGTTCTAGATCTACAGATCATGATACCGTGTCGGGATCAAACACGTGCGGTGTTCGTGTCTGCTACTGATCGTCTTTGTCATGGTCTAGTCATGGGAGTTGTTGGGTTGAATCTATCCGGACCCCGTTGGATCCCCAACTTGCCGCTTATTTTGTTGCTTGCTTTGTTTGCTGGTACTCTGGCTCTTGCACGCCAGCTTAGGTGACGATGTTTTAGCGATTTTTGGTTTTTTATTGTAGATAATTTTTTTTACTGTAGCTGAGTTAGTATTTTTGGCTTTTTTTTACTATAGATAACTTTTTTTAACTGTAGTTAAGGTAGTAGATAGTGTAGTGAATAGTGAAAAAAAAGCTAAAATTAAAAACTGAAGCTAAAACGATCACCACTTTAGTGCACCAAGGTCTCTCTGTCACGTGCATTTAGACGGCATGTTGGCATACTAGTGGAGTATGTGTCGGTGCATGGTATAGTCAAAGATGCGTATTAAAGATCTTGATCGGACGGATTGGAAGGATAAAGGCATGGTTCCATCTGAATCCGAAGGCCGAGGTGTGAATCCGACCACACAGGGTGTTCTGGTAATAGCTGTGCTTGGCAGCTAGATTGGCGTTCTCGTAATAGCTGTGCGTATTTGCTCATCACTTCAGCCGCCTGCAGCGATGCGTAAGTACGTGGAGAAAACGAAAGCCATGGATTGTCGTGTACCCGCAGGGTCAAATTGAACGGGTTTTCACTTGCAGAATCGTGTGTTCTTATACCAAACGTTTAAACTATCCGGTAACTTCATTGCATCACATTCTCTTGTCTTTTGTTGCAACGGTCCACCAGACGATGAACCTGTACAGTAATGAAAAAAAATGGTAATATATATAGTTTCCAATGTGCTGACCAAAACCCATTGTTATACGATAGAAAACTTTTCTAGCTTGAAGGTGCAAAGTATGGCATGGCTTGTATACTAGGTGAACCGGTAGTACCATTAGTGTATCTCCAAAGATGTTGGGTTCAACTGAACCCCTGAATCGAAGTAGCCCCGCCCCTGATGGTTCCACACAATCTAATCGCGACAGCATCATTCATGCTACAATGTTTGAGATCGTTGCAAACCCTGGATTACAACGCCGCTTTACATTGCATTCCTGCCTAATATGTTACACAGCGCAGCACTGCAAGAAGGTCTCTCTCGGCATGCTGCCATGAGACCACTCGATTGAGCTAAAATTTTATGATTTATGATTAAAATTATACTATAATTGACTAAAATTACACTGTAGTTGATGGAGATTTATTTGAGGTAATTAATTTTTTAAAAAAATTAAAAATAAAAAAACATGTTAACCCATCACGAACAATGCAAATAAATACGTGAAAAAAGAATCAGCAAAAAAACTGAAAAACAAAAAAAATATAAATAGTGAAAAATAAATCAAAACTCAAACCAAAACGAGCGTAGCCTGAATCGGCCAATCAGGAGTCACTGCAAGTGTTTCAAATAGACCAACAGGCCAATTGCTGTTGACCGCTACGGCCAGTTTGGAACTCAAGATTTTTATAGAAACTTTTTAGGCTGCTTTCTAAACCTAGAGTCGAGGTGTCTTCTTTTCTGTAAAATTCCTGTGTTTTAAAGAGGATGTAAGAAATGTTGCATTTCTCTGCTGCCACCCCAGGATATGTATGTGGTTGGACCCAACCCATGGACACTCTTGTATCCTCGATCGAATCAATAGACGTGTGCGGTACATGTGCACCGCGCTCCAATGAGATGCCGTGCCGTACCGAATGGACGCTGCTGATTTGGACAGGTAACATGTGTAACCAAATCCTGTTTTGTCCACACATCGCAAATGAACGGTGACTGCACAACCGGACCGGTGCTACTGTAGCACGACAGTGGCAGTACTAATCAGCTAGGTTGGAACTCGGAAATTTCGTCGAAGCAGTTCATTTTCGTAGTAGAGAAAAATTGATGTGTTTTCGAAATTTCGTCGAAAATTCAACTACTACTACATACAACACCCTTCAGAAAACTACATGTGTCGCGGATATATATCGGTGCGAAGGGTGTCTCTGTAAAATTCGGCGATCAAACTAGATACCATTCGTAAGACATGAAAAGGACTGAATTTTATGCGGACATATCTTGCAAATGATGCGTTTCATTTTAGGGTGTTTAGAATAGTATTAATTTATATTTTTTTTACTGTAGTTAGCTTATTTTTTTATTATAGTTAAGTTAATTTATATAATATAATTAAATTTTAAAAATTTTAAAAATAAAAAATTACCCTATCATAGATAATACAAAAAATAAAAAACAAAAAATAAATAATAAAACAAAAAATTAAATAATAAAAAATTCGGACGCTACCACCGAACTGACGGTAGCGACCGCGGATCCGTGGATTCTTGGAAACTCAATTTCACCCCTTTCACGAGGTTTTGGCCGGGTTTTCACTAGATACGTGGACTTCAGCACATCGGTGGTGCATGTGGCTGGTATTTAATTACAAATGTGTGACGTGACCTCTAGGTTGTAGAGGCCCAACAGGGAACACGGTAACAAATAATAGATGCATGTCTCCCATTCGTTTCGTTTTTTTTTTCAATTTCAACTTCTAGTTGTAACTTTTTTCACTATTCAGTAATTCGTCTTTTTCTGATTTTTTTAGATATTTTGATTTTTTTGTATTTTCTTTTTTTCCCGTATTCCTTTGTATTGTCTGTGATGGGCTAACATGTTTTTTCTATTTTTATTTTTTTGAAATTTAATTATATCCCATAAACCAACTCTGCTACAGTAAAAAAAGTCAGCTACAGTAAAATTTCAGTTAGAAACCAGAAGCCATCGCTATTTCGAACGCCCTAGCATGCGATCATTGTTGCCAGATAGATTTGTTTCGCTATTGATGAGAGTATTTTGTTTATTTGGAATTGCTATACAATATTCGACTAAATTTTTTTTAGATTTTAGTTAAATTTCTCACTGTTAGATGGACTTGAATAGAGGTGGACCCAATGGGGGCAGCCGAGGCTACCCCCACCCACATTGCCGGCCGGCCTGTGGGTCCTTATTTATGTTAATTATTTTCTGTCCTCTCTCAGTTGGTGTTATTAAACTGATGATCGTAGTTCTATTTAATTCAAATAAGGACTATTTGAGATTTAGATGAGGCACACGAGTTAAATTGTTGTTAGTTTCTAGGGTATACCAATGCTTTACAAGGAGAGTCCGCTACTACTCTAGTCCTACATATCTCTTGAAACAACAAGCTAATTTTGATTGTGACAAATTTATCTCTTAGTTTAGATAAAGGAGTAGGACACTACGGTTTTGGTTAAACAAGGAGGCGGCGAGGCACTCCGATAGGCAACATCGGCATGTGGCAGGCTACTGCAGGCCAGTAACTCGGCATTTGATAGACCAGTGAGCAACTCCCATTAGCCATCTCTTCTAAATTTTGATCCTGGACCCACCGCTGGGCTTGAAGATTCGTGTGCCGCCACCTCCGTTTCTTCTCCGGTGAGCTTTTTAGGGTCAGGGTTCACCGCTACTGGAATTTAGAGTGAAGAGGGGGATGGAGGTCCGACATTACCGGCGCCGCCCACATCGCCAGCAACTGCATCAGGATGCGGTAGCTGGTCAATTTGCCTTACCGGGCAGTGCTTCACTGCGTCAGCTACGAGATGGCGATGGGGATGGGTGTGGGTGAGGATGAGGTAGGGCTAATGAAGATGAGTAGAGTTAGGGATTATATCTGATGCATTGGATCTCCATACAATAGTCCAAAAATTTGACTGGTTTCTTAACCAAATTTAGTTGATTAATGTATAGACACTCCCTTAATTTGTTGGGGTAGAGGGAGAAAAATGAAAATGGCATGGGACTTCAATTATGCGTAGTTTCGAGAGAACTAAGGGGGCGTTCGGAATAGCGATAGCTTATGGGTTTTAGCTGAAATTTTATTGTAGTTGGCTGATTTTTTTTACTGTAGCTGAGTTGGATTCTTAGGCATAATTAAATTTAAAAAAATATAAAAATAGAAGCGACATGTTTGTCTATAACGTATAATGCAAAGGAATACGAAAAAAAATAAAACATAAAAATACTAAAAAAACAAAAGAAATAGAAAAAGATAAATTTGTTACAGTAAAAAAGCATCTCCCACCGCAGAAGCCAGGAGCTGACGCGTAACTGAGCACGGCTGCCAAAATCGATGAAGCTCTTATCGAAGTACTTATGAGTCAGTTTCACGTATAACACAGTCATCTCGGCAAATACAGCACATATATACATCACATTAACGATTCAAGAAATGATTTTTGATTGAACTGTTAGGTTGACAATAGCCCCAAGGATCCCCCAACTCGCAGCCATCAATTCATGCGTGCATGGCATTATCTTCCCATAAGTTACGGTACGGTAATGACGCACACTGAAAGATAAGTTCACGGCCACAAGTGCGATCCCCGTCCCTGTCGCCGGCCAGCCAATGAACAAGTCAACAAGATAAAAAGAATATCGTTGGAATATTTGATACAGTAACTCCGATATTACCGCGGTACCATTTCTTTATGACAACATCGTGTAGGATTCATGAGCTTAAGCACTCACACTGTCATCATATACGGAATTACAAAACAATTAGAGCGTGTGCCCATGCAACAGGAGGTTGTGAGAGAGTTTTAATTGCTCTCAACTCCAGTGTGCAAAGTAGTTAGGGAGTCTTTGTGTTTGCGTGTGTGCTTATGGAGTATGTGGTGCCGGTTGAGGTATGATCTGAAGAGTCTCAGCACAGAACAGACAGTGTCCATTTGTAGCTAGCTAGTTGTTTTGTCAAAAGAAAAAGGAGCTATTCAAAAGTTTCTCTCAGAATCAAGGAATATATATAATTCTACTCAGTGCCATTAATTGTTTCAAGTGTGCTACAAAGTTGTTAATTGTCTACATGCCACTGCAAGATAAATATATAAAATGCCACTCCAATGAAGCCAAAATGTGCAATATGAATGCCAATGACCTCCAGTATTTCTGAAATGACATCATGTGGCATGTTGCAAGAAATCCCTATTGGCACATGTCGCACAGTGTCACGATGATTGCTACAAGATGGCCATGCGTCCTCCCACACACGTACAACTTGGATCACAGCAGCCGTGCACTCATGGAGAGAGAGAGTTGCGTCGATAGCAAACCCTTTTCTTTCAAGGAAAAAATTGATTTTACTATGTTAATCGGTGTGTGACTCAACGAACAAATGAGAAGAAAGCATGGAAGCAAACCCGAATCGTTGACCTGTCTTCAAATGGCACTACACATTGCTTCTCCCAATAGACTTCACTCAAGGTTGGGAGGGAATAGGGTGCAGGCAATTTGGGCCACACTCTTGTGGGCTAAGATCCCGCCCTGACACCCTCTATCTAGGGATAGCACTGGAGTGAGAGATTGCGGGGTAGCCCCAAGCACCTGCCACGTGAAGCTAACAAGATGAGTGTGCTCTTGACATCTATGGGGACCCAACCCCTGTAGAGGTCTTTAAAAAGTTGAAAATAATTTATATGTATATTTTAAAATATTATATAGCTACATTTATTAATTTATAAGTATTTGTGTATATTTTTCTTAAATTGTAGCTTTAAAAATATAATTTATAATATATACAAACACACATTTAGTTCAAACATATGAAAAAGAATATTTTTTTCAAAACTATAATATATAAATAAAAATAATATATTTTAGCATTTTATCAGAACTCCATCTAGAAAGTTTGTTCCCTGTTCCCGCCCTGCTAGGATAACGGGGCTCATCCCTGTCCCCCACGGCGGGGGAGTTGCTCTCCCCACCTCCTATGGAGAATTCTCCGTGGGGGAGATTGTCATCCCTACCTCTATCTTAGGTAGCTCCTATATTTTCGAGATTACAAAAGAGGATGTACACTCGTGCACACCACACGCACACACACGTATATGTCCTACTGAAACACATGCTAGATCTAAAATGAAGGTCACTAAATAAATGTATTTTTCCACCGAACATACACGCATGTATAAAGGTAAGCGTATAGGTTCGAACGCAGTAGTAGCCAACTGAGCTACGCTCAGTTCTCGGCATGCAGCTCCCAAGTTATCTTAGATTAATATAACTTTTGCTTTCATAGTTTTTCTTCTGAGTGCATGTGCACCAATTAACTTGTTCTCACCAAGGCCTTCAAACTCCTTTCCATCAAGTCTATGAAGTTACAAAATATATCACGTAAATCAATTTACTAATTCTGGTATTGAAACATATAGATGGTAATTGGAATTTCTTAGCTTAAATCCATTAAACATAGGCGGCGCCTGAATTTTGACTCTCTAGGGTTTAATTGCACGTACCACAGAGCTGTTAGGCATAGTCTTTACTATCTTTACCGAACATTTAACCCCACTCCTATAACTCAATTAGCAAGCAAATACGAAATCCCATCATAGCGTGGCTCCGCCACTGAAAGCATCCCTACAAGCTTAAAGATCTAATGTGTCACAAATTCGCTGTTCAAAGGAACCAGTTTCATCAGGACTCGAAAAAGAGCACAATCGCAAAAGAACCTACACTTTTAGTCACCGACAAGCGTTGCATGGACTCTATGTAAGCTACACAAACGTTTTTATGCGTAACTAGCAAACTGAAACTTTACGAGTAAAGCTGATAGTATGGTGAGTGACTTTTAAGCACCAATTGTTGCATAGTTCGATAGTGTGATACCTTGTCTCTTCACCTGGTAATCAAATTTCGATCCTACCAACCGTAGGTTAGGTGGGTTAGGCGGCATAGGTCTGGTGGCGTCAGCGGCGGCGCGGCCAACCGAGGGCGGCGCTGGCGCAAGGCATGCGGGCGACGGTGAAAGGCATGTGGGCAGTAGCACTAGCGTGGGTGCGGGCGGCATGCGTTAGGCGGCGGCGGCGGTGATGGCCAATGGCATGAACTCGCGATGGAGGTGGCCACAAGAAGCGGCGCATCGTCCGACCATGATGCCGCAGGTGTGGGCGACAGCCGGCGGCGGTGGCTGGGTGGTCTGTTCACGGTCATGTGGTGTGAATGTAGATTCGGACGGGGTGTTTGCCAATTCACGCAATCGGATGCCGTTCGCTTGGTCAAATGGCGATTCGTACGGCGAAATCCCAGCGAACTGTTTCCTTCTGGTTGAACGATCTCTTTCTGTCCTTCCACAATTTTATCTTAACCCTCGCCTGATTCGCTTCTATCTTCTCCTTGTAGGTTCACACGTGACCTTTGAGAAAACGTTCAGGCAGTTGTGCACCTCAGATCCCTCCTGCAGCGAGTCCGCCGAACATACTCAAGACAAGTATCTCACGGCCGTAACTTCTCCGTTCCACATATCACCCGTTCCATAATTAACAGTTGCCTCTATCTTTGAATACAATAATCACATTGTAATGCTTGCCTGATCATATCCTGCTAATGTATAATACACATCATGATGATCTAGGTTAATCGGTGTTATATGCTTTAGGCTTATTAAATGCTTTGTTTAATGTTCTAGTATTCATGTTTTAATTGTGATTTAGGATTAATGCTTCAATCATTAATGGGATAACATATGAACATGTTTTAACTTATCTAGCATAATGGAGATTAGATATAAATTCACAACCTTATAAAGTTTCTACTAAAATGTACTCACGTATATGTAAAGATGGTCACTAAGGGTCTGTTCTTTTTGGCTGCGACTGATGGCTTTTGGCTGTGGCTGATGGCTTTTTGGCTGTTTGCGATAGAGATTGCGGAAAGAGAGATACTCGCTTGCGATTTTTGATGGTACATATATTAGCTTTTTAACGTGTACTACAATTAACTTGTAGACCTTATCTTAAAAAAATACTCCATTTAAAAGTTAGTTACTGTAGCAAAAGTTAAAAACGATTTTTAGAAACCGCAAAAAAACAGAACCTAAGATTTGAGTCCTGATAGGTGAAGCTGTACACTCAAGACTCTACCATCCCATTAAAAGACAGCTCCCTGTGTACTTAATTTTTAGGTTGACAATTTGGTACCAATACTTTCGTGTTTTCGCAAAGTAAGTAAATATACTTCATTAGTCGTTACCACATAAAATCTGGTGAACATGTTGCATATGCAACAAATTACGAATTGCCAATTGTCACTTTAAAAATACACGTGGAACATCACAAAATCTGAGGAAGTATGTGCAGCCGTGTTGCAATTTTCTCAGAAGTAAAACTGTCAACGAGTTGACCGTTTGTAATTAAGTTGGTAATTTCACGCCAAGTGCACCTGGCGGAACTGCCGGCCTTCGTCGCCAATTGGCCCAGATGTTTATGAACACATGCTCGTAGATAATCTGTTCAAGAACGTAGATAATAAACGGTCTATATAGACACATGCTCATAATCTATTCAAGAAAAATATTTGAACCAATTAGCTTTTGCTTTTGATGTTATTTATCATAATTATTTGTCAGTATAGTTTTGTTTTACTATATATCTAGTCTTTCACTTTTCTGTACCTCTGATTTTTTTTATCAAAAGCAAACAAATTAAGTGCTTAAGTTAATGAGCAATAGTGCAGCTTAAGATCTTTTATATATATATATATATATATAGGCTTTTGTCATATCGTACCATCCACTAGCTTTATGGATGAAATAACATGATATGCTATTATAAAAGAGTAGTAAAAGTATGGGTGATACTTGTGTCCATAAAGGACCGTCCAAAGGTAATGTGATAATGGCGGGAGTGAACTGCACGTGCGGAGACAAACGCGACGCAAGTGGCACTTTCGGTGCTCCATTTCCTATATGAGTGCTTAGGGCCTGTTTGGTACAGCTCCTGCTCCCAGCTTCTCAACAGATTCTCAGGGAGCTATACCAAACACCCCGATTCTCAAAATGGTGAGATTCTGCTTCTCACGAGAAGCACTCCCCAAAATGAACTAGAGAGGAGAAGCAACCTTTTGGTGGATTCTCGTGGGGAGCTGTTCACCTATATCAGATATGCCCATAAAAGTTCATCAAAATTACCCGCAAAATACCCCTCACCTACCCCCATGCTCCCTCTCGCGCCGCAGCCCTCCCCCTCATTTCTCTCGGTCGCGCCTCTCCCTTCCCCTCTCCCGTTCCCCTCTCCCGCCCCCCTCCCGCGCCGCCGGTTCCCCCTCCCCCTCCCGCGCCGCCTCCCCCTCTCCCCTCCCCCTCCCGCGCCGCCGCCTCCCCCTCTCCCCTCCCTCCCGCGCGCCTCCCCTCCCGCGGCCCTCCTCCCGCGCGCCGCCCCCTCTCCTCCTCCCCGCCGCCGCCTCCCTTCCCCTCCTCCCGCGCCGCCGGCCCCGACGCCTCCCCCCGCTGCGCCCCGACGCCTCCCCTCCCGCGCAGCCCCTTCCTCCCGAGCTCCGACGCCACCCCGGCCTCTTCCTCCTTCCGCGCCGCCGTCAAGGTGGTGGTTATCTTGCCTCTTTGTTTTGTGTGA
Organism: Melocanna baccifera; assembly: GCA_036346265.1. Taxonomy (NCBI): domain Eukaryota; kingdom Viridiplantae; phylum Streptophyta; class Magnoliopsida; order Poales; family Poaceae; genus Melocanna; species Melocanna baccifera. Next base: position 4,750,324 of record CM070693.1, on the reverse strand, counting down.
TTTCTGGTAGACTTCAAAGGATTGGATGATCACTAGTAGGATCGATCTGTTTGAGGAATTAGATCAGTGCATTGCTATCTTTTGCCATTTGCGTTACGATGTAACAGGATGCTTCAAAGCTGTTAATATGATTGATATCCACATGTAAAATGCCCTTTTGTCTGTGTATGAAGGGAGAGGGTATTATCTGTTGCTAGCTGCCTTGCATGATGTGTTCAAGAATTATTGTTGTGCCAAGTACAATGATGCTTAGCTCAAGAATTATTGTTGTTGTTCAAGCATAATAGTATGTTCAGGTTATAAGGATGGCAGTACAATGATGCATTTTGTTCTTGTTGTTGTTCACTTTATTGGAATGTGCTAACCGTTAATTGAACTGGAATGTGACAAGATTTAGATATTGTGGGTTAATACTAAGGATTACAGGAAGAAGTAAAGGAAGAGGATCAGAGAAAAAAGAAGTTTGATTCTGAGTGGTCTGAATGGTCCGAGTAGTTCTCAAACAGCAATTTTGTTGACACGTTCAATTTTCAGGTATGAATATTATTATGGCCCCTTTTCAAAATTTTATACTCGTTAGCTAAACTAGCCTAATTAGCAATTTTGAAGCTAGTTTTGCATATGTTCGTTCATCTTCAAACCATGATCTGGTCATGCCCTATTGCGACAACTCTTTATAGATTGTACTAGATGACTGCATTCAGAATGGTGCTAATGAGGGTGATTACCACAAGCTAGGAGATACGGTTTGAAAGCTGTCAATTTTTCTCAACGAACTTACTTTGCATAGTTACTTTAGATTGAGTTCCGGTTGACTTCTCAATTAGATCAAGCAGTGCCATGAGCTCTAGTTCGTGTTTTTCTCATCATCACTATTCTTAGCATACTCATTTTTTAATCTTGAAACATGAGTTCAAATGCTTCTCATCATCAGCATCGCATGAAAACTATGCAACTCTAGTGATTGAGCATGAGTAATTTTCTCTACAGTCAGCTCACTATTGGAGCGTGTTCTATTATTTCGTCCCTTTCACAGTTGGAGCATGCTGCTTAAATCGCAAGGATCATACAAGACGACCAAGAATGAAGGCGTTAGTCAATAATTTTATAAAGTGTTGATGGTGGATCTGGATGCTATTATTTTTTTCATCAATCTTTTCTTTCTTTGTAAGGTGTGAGCATTGTAACAATATTCTGACAATAACTCTTGGTCGCTTATATGATTCCACCTTGCTGGATATATCAGATGAGATTGCTTCTTAAGCTCCAATCTTCGTTTTGAAAGATATGCTGTTACCAATTGATCTGTGAAACTCCGTTGTTGTACATTGTTTTTTAAGCTAGAATATTATGTGCTACGTCGGTTTTATTGCAAAGTAATAAGCTGAATTGGTTTGTTAACATGTGTACTACTCTCGCTTGGGACATCCCCGCCTCCATTTTAACCTTATGCAACATGGGAACTGCCAAGAACCGGCGCCAAAGATAACGTTAATGTGGTTAATGCCGCTTATTGTGTTCATGTGCGTTCTGAGATGTGCAAGCTCGTGGGTGATATTTTACAAAACTATTGTGCAATAGATAAATAAAAGGGTTACATGGTGTATTTCTCTCAAATCTCCTCTATTTCCTTAGGGGTAACATGGTCTATTTCTCTCAAATCTCCTCTTTTATGAATCTGGAGCCAACCCACTAGCCAAACGCTTTTCAGATGTAGCTCCAGATTCTCAAAGAAGTGGATTCTTATAGAATCTGGAGCAGAAGCTGAAAAATGAGAATCTGGAGCTCTACCAAACAGGCCCTTAATTTCCATATGAGACGAAGATCTACAGCCTATTACGTTTGTTCATATGTGGATTAAACAAAGAAAAAAATCAAAATTGGATTAAACAAGGCAAAGAAAACCAAAATGACACGCCTCTATCACACCTGCTAATCACCCGGTAATCGTATGGTTTTTTGAGCAATATTTACAATAGATAAAATTATCAAAAAAATTATATAACCAATATTTACATGTGTAAACAGTGCCATATATGATAAAAACTCAGGAATCTCTTGTGCATGCATGTGCTAATGAAGTGTACACGCAGGAATCATAGGTAGATAAGGCTTAGCACAGTAACACATAATAGACTTGTTTTTTTTAGCTTATGGTTTGTAGTTTTTTTCGAACAAATAAATGGTACGACTTCTCCATCATTATTGCGAAGCAGCTTATTAAGGACATTTTTGAAATGGCTTATTAATTTATCAGCATTCGGTTCGTTCGCACAAACGCTCACACTAGAGCCAAAAGACATCAACTGCAACCGAAAAAACGCACCAAATATCGCCACGATCCCATGCCAATTGTCGTGTTTAGATATCATAGTAGTCGTGTCAAAGATTCAAAGGAAAGGTAATAAGAGCTTTACAAAATAAAGCCGATTTAGTTGCTTTAATTTTGCATAACTATATAGCTGTGCAAGTACTATCTCTGTTAAGGAAAAAACTATGCAAATACTACAAGAGACAAGACAAGAATTTCATGCAACTGCGGTTTACCGGGATAGGATTAGAGTCTATATTTTTTTTTAGGTTTATGGGTCTCTATAGGCTGTTTTGCTTCCTTTGGCTTGAAGTTATCCTTGACTTAATCATGCATTCGGCACGCGCCTTGCTTATGAAATTAGTGAATTGCACGTCTATAAATTACTTTGTATACACATAACATTGCAGACTTTTCCTTAAGAAAGAAACCCAACATATCACACAAATTATCTTTCAAAGTTTTAAGATAACAGATCAAATCCTAAACCAAAATAAATGAAAAAAAGAAGAAGAGGAAATAAGCCCTAAGGAAAGGAAATAAAACCAGCACCAGGCCACCGCCAGCAACGGCACGCGCTATCGTTGTCATCCACGGGCCACGGCTCCACGCCATGGCTGAGTCACGACTTACTCCTCTTCCGTCTCTCCTCTGCTTCTGTTGACCCGTACACCCTACTCCAGCTCTCACTGACACCTGGGGCCCACGTGCCCAGGCCCCTGCTATAAATACAGCGCGAATTTGCCTCCGGAGCCAGGCAAAACCGCAGAACGCCATCGCCGTGCTCTTGGACTCTGCTAAGTCTGTTCCGCTGCTGTTCTTGCTGTTGCCACAAGCTTGCATATTCAGATTCGGATTGGTACTCTTATTATCTGCCTCTGCATAGCAACAGCTGGTTCAAGATGACAATCACCATTGAGCAGCCCAGCCTCGGTGAGCTTATGACTTCGTCGTGTTTTTCTCTGTTTTTTTCCCCTCTTGTTAAGTTGGTGTTTCTTCTTGCGGTTGTAATGTTGATGGATGGCAGAGGGATATTGATATGGTTCCGTTTCTGCGGGCGGTCAATTCTTGCAGATGTTATCGCGGAGAGGAAGGTCGCCGGCGACCCGGCGGAGCTCGTGCTCGACGGCGGCTTCGTCGTGCCGGACTCCAACGCCTTCGGCGACACCTTCAGGTGAGATTTCCTTCCAACATGTTGCAATCTGGGATTTGGATCAGCTAAGTGAAAAAGAGTGGTTTTCGTACTCTAATGGAGTATACCATAGCAAGGTTAAAAATTCAAGTGGGATATGTGTAATTCAATCGACATATAACACGGGTTGTTTTTGCTCTTAACAATAGCAGATTTTTTTCCTTTTCTATTCTGTAGGATAGTCTCTCTTTTTTTTAAAAAAAAATATTGAAACAAAACATGACCACATCTCGAAATGAAAGAGATGTGTGGTCCGCTTGTAAATTCCCCTTTCAGAACCACCACAAACAAAAGACACTTTGTCCTACGTCTTTAAGGAGTCCTTCTGTAATTAACCCTCGATTTTACTTAGTTATGCATATCCAGATGTTTTTTGCAGCTAAAATTGGATCAGAAGAAGATAAAAGTAGGGCAGAATTTGCCACATTTGCTGGGAAAACTAGTCAAACAAAAACAGTTTCTTGTAAGATTTCAAAGGCTGCCGACGGCGATGGCCCCACATGCACCTCGTGATATTTTTGTGGCTCCATTAACACGGCCTTTACTTAATCCCTTTTTTTTGTGTGTTATTTTTATTTTCTTCTTTAGAAACTGTGTGCTGAAATTCGATTCTCATAATAAGTTCGACATGGACGAATGAACTGAATTTTGCCTTAGAACTGAATGACCTGACTTTGCATGCGACGTTTAATCTTGCAGGAATTACGACGCCGAGTCGGAGAGGAAGAAGACGGTGGAGGAGTTCTACCGCACCAACCACATCAACCAGACCTACGACTTCGTGAGTGCAAATTCCCTAGTTTTACCGCCCCATTAATCCACCTAAACCAATATGCTAGGGGTAATTAAGCAATACAAATGTGTCGTGTGTTTTGCGTCTGCATTTTGCAGGTGAAGCGGATGCGGGAGGAGTACGGGAGGCTGGACAAGACGGAGATGAGCATCTGGGAGTGCATCGAGCTGCTCAACGAGTTCATCGACGACAGCGACCCCGACCTCGACATGCCGCAGATCGAGCACCTCCTCCAGACCGCCGAGGCCATCCGCAAGGACTACCCCGACGAGGACTGGCTCCACCTCACCGGCCTCATCCACGGTAACTCTAAGCCGCCGCGAACAGTCACTGACAGACAGGCACATCTCGCAGTTGGGTTCAGGAGTAGTCACCGACAGATAGGAAATTCTAGTTTCCAAGAAAGTGGAGCCTGTCTGTCGTGACGATTTCGTAAGAATTCCGCAAAGAAAGAGCGAAAAGCATGCGTGTTATACCTGCACATTTCTCATGTGAGTTGTTGCGATGTGCAGATCTGGGCAAGGTGCTGCTGCATCCCAGCTTTGGGGAGCTTCCTCAATGGGCAGTCGTAGGTAATCGAAGAACCGCCTGCAAAATCTCTCCAGAAACTTGTGTTCGAATTAGCAGAGACACTGGCTGATTCCACCTCTGAATCTCTGACGTGTGTTGCTTCTTCCAGGTGACACCTTCCCTGTAGGATGCGCATACGACGAATGCAACGTTCACTTCAAGGTAAGCACCAAGCAAGCTAGGGCAGGCAGATCAAAATCCTCTCGAATTTGCGCAAAGAAGCATTGAGCGGATGATCCAAGACTGAAGCTGATCTATGTATGCATCTATCTGCAATGTGTAGTACTTCAAGGAGAACCCTGACTACCACAACCCCAAGTTCAGCACGAAGTCTGGGGCCTACTCCGAGGGGTGTGGACTGGACAGTGTGCTCATGTCCTGGGGCCATGACGATTACATGTACCTGGTACGCCTAATTGATCGTCATCGCCACCGTCACCGTTGATGCAGCGATTACATTACATGGAGCAATTCTTCAGTTCTTCTGCCTGCAGCGTTGTCTGAAATGTTTTTTCTTGTTCGTCTCAGGTGGCCAAGGAGAACAACACCACCCTTCCTTCTGCGGGGCTGTTCATCATCAGATACCACTCGTTCTACCGTAAGCGCGGGCGATGATCTTGTTTTTTTTCCCTTCTTTGCCAAAGTAGAGGTTTTAAGTAAGGTTACTGAAACTTTGATATGATTCAGCCCTGCACAAGCATGGAGCCTACATGCACCTGATGAACGAGGAGGACAAGGAGAACCTCAAGTGGCTGCATGTATTCAAGTAAGACATCCCACATTGAGTGCTTACATACTTGAAATGGATTTTATGGGTAGGAATGTAACAGCTAAGAGCGCTTTTGATGCATGGTTCTTGCAGCAAGTACGACCTGTACAGCAAGAGCAATGTCAGGATAGACGTTGAACAAGTGAAGCCCTACTACATGTCGCTCATCGAGAAGGTATGCCCGTTCTGAGACCAGCTAGGAACCACATGTCTCCAGTGCACTCTGAAGTCTGAAGTCCGAACGGAAACATCATTTGCCCTGTAAATAATCCTATCATTCTGATACGATCTTCTTGTCTGAATCCTCGCAGTACTTCCCGGCCAAGTTGAGATGGTGAGAAGGGAGCCGGGAGAAGTTGAAGAGAACACAAGAGATTTGTTCCGAGTTATCACGTACTATAATATATGATGGATGTTTCATAAATCATACCCGAGTAGATTTGAGTGTGCTAGTAGCAGTACCCATTTTGTCTGCGCAGAGCAGGATTCCTTGAGAGCCATCAGTCATGCGTGTGGAATAAAAATTGCCAGTGTTTGTTCCCTGCAAATGTGCTTTGTTCTACAATTTGAGCGTGAAATTGCTTGAGACAAAAGGTGAAACCTGAAGAGATCGAGGAGATGAGCTTGGTTTGTGTGGAAAGTTTGCTTCAAGGAGAGGAGCTGAATCACTATCTGGATGGGCTTTTTTCTGGCCCAGGTTATTTGATGCTTTCTCTTGGCAACAAGTCAACGCTTCTCTGACTCGCGCTCTCTACAATCTTTTAAAAAAGAGAGAGACAGAGAGGAACAGTGCTCTGGGATGGCCTGATACCGCGCAAGCAGTAAACATAACGTGGGCTTCGTTTGGGCCCAACATGTTGTTCGGCGGTTAGACGTCAATACTCCATGCTTCTCTCAAAATCTCTGCGAGTAGAATGAGTTGGTGAGTGCTGAGTGTCCTTTTACCTCTTCTCTCACATTCTTCTTCGACCGTAAAAAATCTCTAACAAAAAGTCATCTCATAACAAACAAATTAACTACTTTTTTTTTTGCCTCCCACAAATTCCTTTTATATGGGTCTTCGTCATCCCCTTATATTTGTGTTTTTCAGTCACTACCAATGAACAAGGTTGCAACAGAGGTTGATATCGCTAGATCATCCTGTTCATCATTGTCGAGTGAGGTCACCTCTGCTGACTCCAACATAGTCCAATTTGATCGCGGGCGATACGATAATGTCGATACCTGGCTAAGAACGTAGTGTAAGCCAAGCTTAGCAGCAGATCTTAATAAGGTGCTGTAGCGAAGCCAAAAGCGTAGCACAAGTCATGCCCATCAACATTGGCTTGACGTGCTAGTTCATATGATTTTTTTCATAGCAACTTATGGACATTAAACTGGTCAAAGAAGAAGATGCTAAGGCATGAGATGCCTACACTACAAAAGGGGTGTAATCGGGTCGAATTCAAATGGATATTGCTTATATCGTATCCTAAACCATATTTTCCTCGGATTCGGGGTTGGATACGAATACAAATTCAGAATATTCAGAGTTTCCGATATGGTACCGTCGGGACAGACACATAATGATTTCGGATCGAAAACAAATAATATAGACGAATAGCACAAACATACAAAAAGGAACATATATTAAACCATGGTTACAACAAATATACACAACAAGGCCAGCGACTAAGCACAGAACATGTCACCCTTTAGACAATGGCGTAATGTTGAACAAAAGCATTTCAAAGTATACAAATGAAGATTAGAGAGTACCTGGCAGCATCAACCAGAGCTGTTCTGACCACTTCAAGTGGGTCAATGATACCAGCTTTCACCATATCTACATATTCATTTAGGTTGGGAGATCAATTTACATACCCAACATTAGAAAGATGATTTAAAGTAAGTTCCTAACTCCCATGGAGCAAGAGTCACTTTTGCGCCCTACCTTTAGTAGCATCATAGCCTAACTCAGTATTATCTTGTTCCAAAGGCTTGCCAACAATGACAACCCCTTTTACATCCGCATTTGAAGCAATGGTGTGCACTGGGGTCTGTAGAATTGTCTAGTCATCATAGGACGCAAGCAAGAGAGAAACAATTGTAAAGACAGTGAAATTTTGAAACATTTCATCATAGGACGCAGAGCTCCAGCCTTTCCTAAAAAAAAACAACTGCAACTGCTCATTTAGACAAACCTAGCAATTAATAGTATAACAATGCCAGATTAAGTGACAGTGTACAAGGAAAAAAGAACTAAATTATCACCTTTTGGTCCAAAGGTTTGTCGGACCTGTCGACCTATCTGAAGAATTAGAAGCCGTGATTGCCCCACTTTGTCCTTGTTCTAACTGCAAGTTTTAGCTGAGCACTTAGGCATATTTACAGTATCATTTGGCAGTGAATTCATTGTGAGTCAGTAAGTAAAACAACCTATGAATTAAAAGGTTTCATTACGTGCACAATCTAGATACATGTTAACCCTCAGAAATATTCAGAACCAACTAATATCAGAAGAGAAAGTATGCAATGGCATCCCACCCCAAGCATATTCAAACACAGAATCATTGATATAGACAAAAGGAACCTTATGTTTTCATCATTTGAAATGTCTTTATATTGCTGAATAGCTTAGGAATATGAAATAGAAAAGCAAAATATATGAAAAAATGGACATATGAAATAAATCTAGTCAAATATATATCTTTCTTTGGCAATATTTCTATGTTCCTTCCTAGCAATCAAAAGAATCTAGAGATAAAACAGATGTTACAGGTCCAGAAGTTTTATAAGTCACACACACACAAGCTTACTACTACTAGCTCCGTTTTTTTTATGGTCTAGTAGAGCATAAATAAAATATATGCTCATGTAGGATATCAGCATAGTAGATAACTTCCCTAAATTGACAAATTCTTCACTCGATTTATCTTAATCAATTCATCAAATTGTTGGCATGCATAAACAAGAGTTGGGTGTGGGTTCCAATTTCTGTTCAGCAATTCATCAAATATCTTCCGTGCACACAATGAGACTAGCTTCATGTGCAAAAAACAGAGGGATTTTATTAAAATTAAGAAGGGGTGGAGAGAGGAGGCTCTGGTGAGGAGTCAACTGAAGTTGGAGAGGGGAGCAGACCAGACGGCGCTGGGGGCCGCGGATTGAGCAGAACAGAATGACCAGAAGTCCTTGGCAGTTGGTACTTGTGGCGGGCATGGTTGGTCTCTCGTGCCTCCTTGCCTCTTAATTTGTTCTCTTCTCACTCGTGTTCTTTGCGTAGCAGTAATGCACAGCGCTGGGCAACACATTCAAAAGGCATAAAAGCCACGCTGAGCTGTTTTTCTTCCTCCTCACCAAGAGTCTATAGTTAGGGCACCACATTTTCGTTCTCATTATAAACCTTGACGCTTGTCATACATTGCGTCTTGCATTTAGCAAGAATCGACTGATGTCAGGTTGTTTGAAATATTACGCTAAAGTGTCTGCGGCTATATGAATAACAAATTGCAATGTGTGGTTTTCTGACAAATATGCTAAATTATGTGTATTTTTATGAAATTTACTCAATGATAAATAAAAACGGCCTTTCTAAGTCCAATCTGAAAAGGGAAGACAATCTAGACTCGTGGCCAATGACCAAATTTATATCATATATGTACCCCAGGTAGGGTTTCAAAAACCTGTTTTCGAGAAAATAGGGGAAAAAAAGAATCGGTCCAGGTTTTTGGTATCTGGTTTTGGTTCACCCCCCTCCACTACCTTGAATTCAACTCGTAGATCAACATAATTATAATTACATATCGTTTATATCCAAAATTTCAAAACCTTAAAAGTTCAAAAGAAATAAATTAAAACAAGCCGATTTAATCACGACAATTTTCGCCCGGTAACCGATTGGTTTTGGGTTCGACATCTAGCGTTCTCACTTGCTCAACCACGAATATTGGACACATCTAATATATGTGGTCTTCAAAATTCTGAAAATAACTTCTAGAACACGAAAATTCCAAATTTAGCCCCCTCCCCGTTAGTGGTGCGGTCGGGGACCACACTACTCACTGTGGAGGCGACACGTGGCAGTGTGGTGCGGTCGGGGACCGCACCACTCACTGTGGAGGCGACACGTGGCATTGTGGTGCGGAGGAGAGGGCTAGTTTTGGAATTTTTATGATTTGGATGCTATTTTTGGAATTTTGGGGATGCACAGTGTTAGAAACATCCAAAATTCCTGAACCATAGGAGACGACCACATATGGCCCTATTAAAAAATGATATGAATTTTGGCTTCTGGTTGATTACAAGAGAGATTGAGGAAGTAAGAGACACTCATATTGAGAAAACTACTCCGTTTAAAGCGGCTCATACAGCGACTCCTATAAACGACTTAAATAAACCACTCCGTTCAAAAGCTAGTTTTTAAAAACCAAAAGTCAGAAGCTGTTTGAAAACAGGACCAGAGGCTTTGTTCATGTACAGAAGGCAGAAGCATATTTTTAGGTCATATTCAAAAGTGTTATGGTTTTTAATTAATTACGAGAGAGATTGAGAGAGAGTAAATGACACTCGCAATGAAAAATCATCCCATTCAAAAAAGATTGACTTCTACGATGAACTGAAAATCACCTTATTTTAAAACCAGCTTTAAGAGCTAACGGCCGGAAGCCGTTTGAAACAGGCTAATGCAGTAGCAGCGACGTCGATTCATTGGAAAAGAAGCTACCAAAGTACGGCGAGCGGGCGACTTCATACGGCAACAGAGAAAGGTTGGCCAGCGCCCAATAAAAAAAAAAGGACATTTTCCCTTGTGATGCAAACCACAGCAAAGTGCCTAGCTAGTTTATCCAAGTGCGAAAAGCGGAAACGCCTTTTCCGATCGCTTCGTGCGTGCACTGCAGCAGATTTGGCGTTTGGCCGGACGCCCACAGCGCTGCGGTGCGCGGCGGCCAAACCACCACCTCCAGATCTGGCCGGCCGGGCCGGATCTCGACCGAAACCTTATTCTTCCTGGGTGGTGGCGGTGGCTGGTCGGCCAGGTGAGGTACGCTCCCACCAAGCGGCGCTAGTGTGCCGTGCGTACGTTTCCGGCGCTCGCTTTGTTTTTGTTTCGACTTATGATCCGCCTCCTGGCCATCGTCGTCGTCGGTAAAATCTGCAATTTCATCTCTTCGTGATGTCCCGTGCTCTCCTCCTCTTATGTATTATCTATGTATAAAAGTTTTTTAAAATTTCAAATGGTACTATGTATTATCTATGTATAGAAGTTTTAAAATTTTTCAAAAAAAAGAGGCGCAAGGGATGACATAATCTATAACCATGTAATTTTTTAAGATCAAACTTAATGGTTTTCGGGGATATGAAATTGATAAGCAGCGAAAATAAATAGCGAAAAAATTGTCCTTTTCACATCTCCCGAATGTAATCGATTTTGATCATGAATTTTTTTCATGACGGTAGAATATGTCATCCCTACATCTCCAAAAAAAAAAATTTAATTTTTTTTATATATAGCTAATACGAAGAGATCACAGTAATTAAGAGGGATTAGCACGTAATACCTCTTCGTGCGGATTGGACCTTCCACTTACAAGGCGGAGCCTAAATTTCCATAGATTGGATTCCCTTGCCTCACTCAAACATCCTATGGTGGCTACACAAGAGATCGTTTTGTGTTGACATGATTATTAGGACTATAGTCTTACGATGCCGGCCACAGTAGACGTTTTACTATCAAAAGTTCCGTTCTTCTTAAGAACCCTAATTTACTTGAGAAGGGTAGTAGATAAACAAAAAACTGCAGCGGACTGAATATTCCACACGTTTGAGATCGTCGGATCGCGGGTCCAGTGGCTCAGATTCAGGTTGTACCCATTTGAGCTTTTGCTTCAAGCTTAAAGCTTTTTTTGGCATTGTTTGAGATTTTTTCTCCATAGCTGCTGTAACCTTTTTCAACGTAATTATTTTTTATAAAAAAATATATTATCTCATCACCACGAACAATATAAAAAATACAAAAAAAAGAAAAGGTAAAAATCTCAAAAAAAGGACAAAATTAAAAGATTAAAAATTAGAAACTAAAAACTAAAATCTGAGCAGGACGTAAAGCGCCTACCAATGAACCAAAAAGAATTCTCTCCCCTAGTTCTCTCCACCGTGCTCGTGCATTAGTTTATCGGTAGAGTGCTCGCGCAACTGCCTGAAAAGTAGTAGCATTCTGACTTGTACGTAGAGCGTGCGCATGCACCCACGTACGCACGAGAAGACCCGCGGGAAATGCCACTACGTCGCTGCAGCTAGAGCAAATAACAAATTATTTGTTTCTGGTAGAGAGAAAGCTCACCTTGTCCTTGCTAGACAGAGACGGAAACAGAGAGACTGCATATGTACAGGGAAGGTAATGTTTTCTTCTCATACCGTTTGCAATTTCGGCAGCGTTCGGAATAGCGATGATTTATAACTTTTAACTGATATTTTACTATAGCTAACTGATTTTTTATGGTAACTGAGTTGGTTTATTGAGCATAATTAATTTTACTATAGCTGAGTTGGCTTATTGGGCATAATTAATTTAAAAAAATTAAAAATAGAAGCGACATGTTAGCCTATCATAGACAATGCAAATGAATACGGAAAAAAAAAGAAAATAACAAAACTTGGAACAGTAAAAAAAAGCCGCGTCCAATGTAGACGTTGAACGCGCCCTTAATTTAGAAAACCTTCTTATGCCCTGTTCTTTTGTGGTTTCTAAAAGCCGCTTTTGGCTTTTGCTACAGTAACTAATTTTTAAACGGAGTATTTTTTTAAGATGGGGTCTACAAGTTAATTGTGGTACACGTTAAAAAACTAATATCTGTACCATCAAAAATCGCAAGCGAGTATCTCTCTTTCCGCAATCTCTGTCGCAAACAGCCAAAAAGCCATCAGCCGCAGCCAAAAAGAACAGGCCCTTAATCTTTCTATCCAAACATCTGGAGCCTGCAGGGTGGTTATGGAAAGTAGAAAACATGAGAGCGAAAATGTAAAAGAAAGACAGTTTAGTACTCTATGAGTTGATTTGCGTCCTGCATTCCAGGTGATTGCTTAGCTAAAATCTTATCACGCACATAACTTATATTTTAAGGCCCCGCTTAAGTTCGCTATTTTTTTACTGTAGCAGCGATTTTTTACTGTAGCGCTTTTGTCCTTATTCATATTTTTTTGTGTTTTATTTTTTTTCTCATATTCCTTTGCATCGTCCGCTCTAGATTAGTGTACCACTTTTATTTTTACATTTTTTTAGATTTAATTATGCCCAATAAATCAACTCAGTTACAGTAAAATTTCAGCCAGCTACAGTAAAATTTCAGTAAAAGTCAAAAGTCATCGCTATTCCGAACGCTACCTAAAAACCATCCATCATGCATGCAATATATTGCACATGACACTGCACCACTCTTTTACAACTTTAGTGTCTACCAGGCACGAGAATTGAATTATTTTCTATAAAATTTCTGCATAATTTTTGTGTTTTAAATGGTGATAATTTTAATACAAGATATAATATACTTGATATATGCTTTAAAAGGATCCAAAATTATGAACCCAATAACCCGAACTGAGTGAGACCATAAGTGTGCTCATTCAGGTTTAAATTTGTGATTTTTATCTATTTTCACTGTTTAAGGTTTTTTTGCACTGTAATTACTGATAACCTTTTTAACGTAATTAAATTTAAAAAGCTTAATATGGAAAAAGGTTATCCTATCATAAATAATACAAAGAAATACTAAAAAAAGAGAAGATAAAAAAGCTTTTAAAAACCAAAAAATAAAAAATAAAACTAAAAACCAGAAGCAAAATGATGAAACCGAAAGGCGGAGCCTAGTCCCGATAACAAATAACACCTACAAATTGCCACTTCCGCCCGCTGCATTTGCACATTATTACACGCCTGTCTCTTTGTATTTTTTTTGCATCCCCGATACGGGCATCGCACGCACGCACACGGCTGGGCTGCACCCACCCAGACGCGCACGCGCGCTTCCAGAATCAAAACCCCGCCCCGACCGCGGCGTCCTCCTCCGGCGATGCTGACGAGCCGCCGCCGCCGCCCGGTCTCCCTCCTCCGCCTCTTCGCCATCCTCCTTGCGGCGGCTGTTGCGTTCTCCCCCGCTGCGGCCGCGGGGGACGGCGACGAGGACCGCGCGGGCGTGGCGGCCGCCGCGGTAGCGCGCGGGGACGGCATGGCCGTGGCCGCCGCGGAGGCTGGCGGGGAGGTGGCCTCGGGCAATGCGACGGTCAAGGAGGGCAGCCTCGCCGACATGATCGACCGCGCGCTGGATAATGAGTTCCCCGAGTCCGAGGGCGAGCAGGGCGGCGGAGGTGCGTGGATCTGAACTCCGGGGAACCCGCGATCCGCAGGGGGGGTCTCGCGTTGCGGGATCTGGTTCTGGCGTGGGGTCGGTGGCGTGGCGTACCGTAGCGTCTGTCGGTGGCCGTCCTGTCTAGATCTCGGCCTCGGTGGCTGCGGTGTTGGGGGGCTTGGGGCGTCACGAATCGAGCGAGTTTTGGGGTTTTCGGATTGGACTGGCTTGTGCTAATCTCTGCTGCTCTGGTTTTGCAGAGACGGACCCCGGCAGCTTCAACAACACGGTTGCTGAGAAGCAGGTGATTTCATCCGCACCATTTTGCTTGTGTGTGGTCGTTCGTTTCCAGTAATTATGGAATCTAGTTAAAATTTAGCATTACGATGCTTATTGGAATGGCTTGAATTTTTGGGTCTTGCCCACTTTAGGTTTGGGAGATTAACTCATTATGTGTGTGTGTGTAGAATTTGTGAGTGGAACTAGCTTAGGTTAGGGGCCTGTTTGTTTCAGCTGTAGATTCTGAGAAGCAGCTAGTGAGTATCTAGCTAGTCAGAATCTGGAGAAGCTGGATAACCCCAGCTTCTGGCTACTAGTTCATTTTCTGGATTCTGTAGCTTCTGGCTACTTAGAATTTGGATGAAAATCTGGACTGTTTGGGGGAGCTGCAGATTCTGGGAGTAGCTGCAGCTGTAAGAAGCTAAAACAAACAGGCCCTAGATACGGGCTGCATGCTTGGAAGGGATTCAGATCCTGTTTAACTTTGTGAAGCAAAGTCAGAGGAGAACAGTGACTGTGGCTTTGGGAGATTTTCAGCCGCTGGATACAAAAGGATGGCCCAGATCAGATACCGCACTTGAGATACAGTTTTTTGCCACAGCACCTGCCGCATCATCTTGCTTAGTATCCAGATCGATCCAGCTGAAGCAAAGTCATGATACTGTAGCACGGTAACTTTGCTTCACAGAGTTAGAGGATCCGGTTCCGCTTGGAAGATATTTCATATTATGGAATATGGATGTCTAAATTGGATGGTGTTGATATTTGCCCACATGGGCCTCACCTTAAGACCACCCCAGGCCATAAGCATTGGAGATGCCCTTACACGGTTACATACACCTGTGATCATGATGATGCTTCGCCATCCTCGTTAGTGTATTGTAATTTCCGAGCATTCAATGATCCTTCCATATGTCATCCTGTAGGCTTTGTGCCCTTTGACCCGGTTTACAGCATTATGACTTGTGAAGTTTAAGTTGACCTTTTCCTAGTGCTGACTACAATACCTTGGATGGTCTTTATTGTACTAAGTTAGATAATATTAATAGTTGTCTATGTTGTACCTAAGCTACTATATATATAAGTATATAATAATATAAATCATTTGAGTTTTGGATAAACTGCCTAGTGCTGTGTCCCTGCTGAAATTCAGTTAGATGCTTGATGTTCTACATGGCTAAACCCATTGGCTAAAGATGCTTTGACCCACCACCACATTATGATATCATATTTCCCAATTCCGAGTAACATATTTGTTACTTTCTCAATTTGTTAGTGTAGCACCCTTTCATTTTGAAGCATATAAACGCATTTTGAGTATGAACACAGAACACATTTGTCATATGGCTCAAGAATAATATGTTACATCTATTTCATCAGACAATACGTTGTGGTTTTTAAAAGCATAATTGTAAAAGTTTACGTTAACATACCCTATATCAGTATATCTGCATAGCTGCAGTGCACTTTTCACCTGTTTGCTAGTGTCTGTAAAATATTGGTGGATATACATCACAAATTTGCAAGGTGGTCATCTTGTTCTGTATTACCCTTTCAGGGAGTCCTCGAAACTGTGGCCAGAAGAGTAACAAAGAAAAATGAGACCAAAGACAATAGGTATGTTTCCTAATGTACATTTGAATTTTTGTTGTTTCTTTGTTAAGTGAAGTTAACCTGTTTGATTAATTTCATAATTTATAGTAAGCCTCCCAAATTTGTGATGTTCCACTCCCTAGGTCATTCCCATTTAAAGAAGTTTTCTTGGATCGGTCAGAGCAAGAGGATGTTCCCACGCTGATTGATCGGAAGGTGTGGGCACTGTAATTAATTGCAGAATTTCTTGTTAAGCTACTTCTTATGTACTATACATGTAGGAATAGCACTGTGGGCGAACTGTTATTTACTCTGTTTTACTTGTGTGCTGTATTGACACAATTGCAACTCCAGGATAATGTTTTTATTATATCAAATCCAAAGTCAAAATACCCTGTGCTGCAGCTGGACCTCAGGTATGTTAGCCAATTATTGGAGATGATGAGTGAAGATAAAGTATCTCCCTTATGTTATAACTTGATTTGTTGATTGTGAACTACTGTAGGTTGATATCAGATCTTGTTGTTGTTATTGTGTCCGCTACATGTGGTGGAATTGCCTTTGCTTGCCTTGGGCAACCAGTGAGTACTACTTTTGTCTCATCTCATCTCTGCGGCATTATTACCTATATAAGACATACGTGTGTTTTAAGATTAATGTGCCCAAAGCTACAACTCCAAAATACATTGCAGGTGATTACAGGTTATTTACTTGCAGGATCTATAATTGGCCCTGGAGGTTTTAGCTTTGTCAGTGAAATGGTGCAAGTAAGGTGCTTTCACCTTTTGCTGGTTGCTTTTCTTGACGCTTAATCCACATAAATATCATTGTTAAATGAAATGTGCAAGCGCTTTTGCTCAGTCATTTCACTGCTTCAGCAGACGGCTAGATCATGCTTGTTTTGACCTATGCAATTAATTTTAAGCACATAAAAAAGAAATAGTTTTACTTGCTTCTGCATTTATGTTTTCATACCCTATCAAGTCTTTGGAACATTTCATTTCTTTGCTATTTATCGTTAGAGATTGCTCCTATTAATAGATTGGTTTGTAAATAAAGAAGTTTGTGGAAGTTCAGAATATATTTCGTCTAAAGCCTGGCATAGTATCCTGAAACTTTTTCATGGTTAAAGATGTAGTCATAATAGGTAAAGTGGAAGTATGCGGTACTTGAGGCGTGCTTGTACATTGTGTGTGAAATAGTTAATTGTATGACTTGTGAAGTTCAAATAATCAACCATGAGATCATTAACTGTTGCCAAATTTCAGACACCAATTTGCGTTACTATATCATAAGAGATTGATTCTCTAGCTTAAATGCCTTTAGTTAGTTTTATTGTTCTTTGAGCTGCATACATGAGAAGTTTCCTTTGGCTTTGAAGCCACTTCACTTCATGCTGCTCATAACATAGACAAATATTTATTTATCAGTGCACAGTTCTTTGATCTGTATATATCTCAAGTGTAGCTCATCTGTTTCTTCTCGGCCAATTTCTGTTCCGCCATTTTATATATATTAACTTCCTTTGTTGGCCAAAAACATGCATATGAATTTCCTGCTGATTTAGTCATTCTACACTGCTTGACTTGTGATGCAATTACTAACTCGTGAAAGTTTTGCTTGTAATGCGTTTATCTACCTGTATATATTTCGAGCACTTCATGACTTCTGCTTTCCCTTCCAGGTTGAAACAGTGGCCCAATTTGGTGTGATATTTCTCCTGTTTGCTCTGGGACTTGAGTTTTCTACAGCAAAAGTATTCATCTTTGATTTTTTTGTTTTGTTTTTTTTACATTTATTAGGTATTTGCGCTCATGGCAATATGGAGTTATCATAATAACAACATGTGGTGTTTCCACATTGTTTCAGCTTCGAGTTGTTCGTGCAGTTGCTGTTCTTGGAGGATTGCTCCAAATTATACTGTTCATGTTTCTTTGTGGTATATCTGCGACGGTATGTTTCTTCTTTGCTGTCTATGTTACGATGATTGCTATTCTAATCACTTTGGAGCCGATTGTTTGTTACATTGTGTAAAGTAAGCTCGTACACTTTCTTATAGGGGAACTTCAAGATGTATTACTGTATGTATCGTTGTTCAAGCATCTGAATTTGTAGTAATTTCTCTATGAAAAATGATTAGAATAGCAATCATTTGGTGCATCATAAAACTTAATAGTTGAGACTTGAGACTCATTTCAATGTGTTGCCACCGAAAGTGAAGAGATGACAATTTGCCATTGAGGTGGTCAAGTTGCACCAAGTCACTGTATCACACTTAGTAGCTTTTGGCTTTCCAGCATTCTTGTGAAATACATTTGGGGCTTGTTAGCCTCTTAGCCTTTTCCCCCTTTTTCTAGTATCATATATTGCTTTGACTTCCTGATTCTGGCTTCAAAAAGCACATCCAACAGTTCTATTCTGGTTTGTTTATTTTCAATATTTAATTACAGTTATGTGGAGGCAAAACAAAGGAAGGTGTTTTCGTTGGCGTTCTTCTTTCTATGTCTTCGACAGCTGTGGTAATTTCTAAATATTTGAAGTTGCATCTCTCTGGATTCTATTGCATCTCATCCAAGTCAAAGATTGACCCCATGATGACTGGCCTATGGGAAATCAATACTAATTTATTTTAGCCTGATAGCCCCGATGTGCCAATTAGTCCTACTGTTTACTGTTCTCACGTGGGTGTTCATTTACATCTTTGCATGCTGTTATGTTTGAGTCAACTTCATGTGGTTTGTGACGTGTGTGATTGATATATCTTCTTGCTAGTAGTTAGTACATTGTTCTGTGTTGCTCTGACTTGCTCCTCATTCCACTTCACCATGGAATGCTACTGTCTTTTGGTGTCATGCTATGTTATCAAGGCGTCGCCTAGGCGACGCCTAGGTGTCCTGGCGCTTCAAGGTGGACGCCAGGGGCTGTCGCCTAGTTTGTCAGAGTTAGGCGGTCGACTGAGCTTCCAGGCGTCGGGGAGACGGCGGCGGGAGGCGGCGCAGGATCGGATCGGGTGGCGAGGAGCCCCGATCCGGCGTTGTCCGGCGGAGGCGGCGCGGCGCGCGCTGCCCAGTGGAGGAGGCGCGCAGACCGGATCCCGCGCGGAGGCCGGATCCGGCGTCGCCCGGCGGAGGCGGCGGCGGCGCGCTGCCCAGTGGGAGGAGGCGCGCAGACCGGATCCGGCGTTATGCAGGTGGAGGCGCGGCGTCCAAGTGGAGGGAGGCGGCGCAGGACCGGGGTGGAGGACCGGGGTGGAGGAGGCGGCGACCGATTTGGAGGGGAGGCGTCGGAGGAGAGGCGGCGGCGCTCGGAGAGGAGGCGGTGGATCCGGAGGGGAGGAGAGGCGGCGGCGCTCGGAGAGGAGGCGGTGGATCCGGTGGGGAGGGGAGGAGAGGAGAGGAGGCGGTGGATCGGAGGGGAGGAGAGGAGAGGCCGATCCGGACTGGATAAAAGGGTTTGGGAGTTTTAAATTTTAGTCCTCAGAGTTTTATAAAATTACAATTAGACCCTTCTTTTTAGAAATCTCTTGATTTAAACTTCCAGAGTTCCGTTTTCTTATTTTCTCTACCATCGTCTAATCATCGCCTAAACGCTCGCCTAGGCGCCTAGGCGTCCTGGCACCTCCGGAGCGCCTCGTGTTGCCTTGTCGCCGTGATAACATAGGTGTCATGCTACTTATCCTCTCAATTGCATGGAATAAACTTATTTTTGCTGGTTTCTGGTACAACCATTACATGACAGACGGCAAAAGGGTTTTCATTTTAGCACATCCAAATTTGGTATATGATGTTTGACCTGTTATGAATAGCTCTTGTATTCATCATGAGGCCAATGAATATATATATATATATATATATATATATATATATATATATATATATATATATATATATATATATATATATATATATATATATATATATATATATGTAAAACCCCTAACATAATAGGTTAAATACACAACTTATATAACACATATCTAACATCCCCTTAAACTTATGGTGAGTATATATATATATATATATATATATATATATATATATATATATGAAAACCCCTAACATAATAGGTTAAATACACAGCTTATATAACACATATCTAACATCCCCTTAAACTAATTTAGAGAGGTAAAAGCTGTGCTAGGCTCTAATCTGTGCTTTGGTGAAGAAGTCTGCTAACTAAAGCTCATAAAGTACATACTGAAAAGCAATAACCTGATCTTGCACATGTGTCTGTATGTAGGAAGCATCAACATCAATATACTTTGTAAGCTCATGCTTCGTCAGATCTTTAGCAATGCTAATAGCACTTGTATTGTCAGACAAAAAAGAGTTGGTGCAGAAACAGAAACACGAAAATCCTCAAGTAACGATCGTAGCCAAGTAACCTCCGTAGTTAACAAAGCTATAGCTCGCAACTCAGCCTCAGCACTTGAACGAGAAACCGTTATCTGCTTCTTAGTCTTCTAAACAATGAGAGAATCACAAAGAAAAACACAATAAGTAGAGAGACCGGCGATCAGAGGGATCACTAGTCCAGGTGGCGTCAGAAAATGCCTAGAGCTGTAAAGAGTTGGAGCGAGGGAAAAAGAGAAGACAAGAGAGTAAGACCACGATGAAGTAAAGAAGACATACATGACCCACAAAGATGTCCTAAATGATGATGTCACTGAGCAAAAGGTAGCATCACTAGACAGCCCCTAAAAGACCACAATGAAGTAAAGAAGACATACATGACCCACAAAGATGTCCTAAATGATGATGTCACTGAGCAAAAGGTGCAGTGGAGACTGCAACAGATGCGGAGGCAGTGGTGGACACGACAAGACTGACAGGGGCAGCGGAAGGAAGATGAAGCTAATCAAGCTCCCAGAGCCATCGTGAGTCACGACGGCGAGGACTAATACCAACCAGAGTCCCCCTACGGCGATCCTGAACACAACAAGAATCAGAATCGAGAATAATATAACAACTATGATCAGTGAGCTGGTCGGCAGATATGAGTTGTATAGTTAGTTTTGGAACATAAGAAATAGCAGGAACATGAAAAAATGAATTTGAAATAGTGCCTTGTCCTGTGACAGAAAGAGAGGTACCATCTACTGTTTGAACAGTGATATGAGCAACTAAAGGACTAATGGAAGTGAGAGGTGGAATCAGATGTCATATGAAAGGAAGCACAAGAATCCAAGGTGCGACAAAGCATGAGTCTGCTCAAAATTTGACTAGAGACGTGTCAAGAAGTTGTAGATGCGGCGAAGCTCCAAGTGAGACTGCTGACGCTGACAGCATTGACAGGTGCGACAAACATTTAGCTCTAAAGAGTCAATTTGATGTCATACCGTGGACAACTGAGCATAAAACTCGTCCATAGTGCCATTTCCTGCTGCAGCGACTGTTCTTGATGCACAACAGCAAGATACAAGGAATTACCATATGGCTCATAGCGGGTGCGCAGATCCGCGCACATCATCTGTGCGGAAGTCAAACCAACAACATCACCAGCGAGGTGCATCTCCATGCTGGTAATAGAATAGCAGAAGCACGAGCATCCTCATCAATCCATGTCTTGTAAGCAGCATACTGAGTTTGAAAAGTCTCCATAGCAACCTCAAAAGCCTTAGATACCTTTGTACGAGCGTCTTCGGAAGCATCCTTCGGGAGTACACGCGCAGCAGGTGGAGTAGGGCGAGATGGACAAAGCAACTCGCTGGTAAGAAACTCTCAAAGATGTTGACCACGCATGTGGACGTGCATATGCTGAAACTAGTCCCGATAGTTGAGACCATCGAAAATCACCGGGCAACTAGGGACAGAAACAATACCTGCAAAAGAAGATATTTTTTCTTTTTTTTTTTCCTTTTTTGGTCAAAACAATAAAACCGACCGAGTCGGTCAGTTAAGACCGACTTGTCTGCCAGAGCGGGAAGGCCACCAGGCTTCAACGGCCAACGGGCGACAGCGCCATCACGGCGGGAAGCAAGCCGGCCGGCAGTGGCGGAATCGGTTTCAAAGACAATGCAGCACCGGCTGCGCGCAGCAAGCTCACATGGGAGGGCGGCGACCCGAGCGCGCACAATGGCGAAGCGGCGATGGTCAGATCCGCGGCGAAGGGGTCGGATCCGGTGGGCGGCGACGATGAGCTTGCGCTGGAGGGCGGCATGGCGATGGCTAGATCCGGTGGGCGGCGACGAGCTCACGGGGGAGGGCGGCGATCCTGAGGCGGCACAGCAGCGAGTGGCGACGGCCAGATTTGAGCTGCGGCGGCTGGATCAGGCTATGAGCTAGAAAGTGCAGCCGGATCTGAAGATGAAGCGGCGGCTGCCTAATCCGAAAGAGGCAGCAGTATCAGCCGGCGACAAGGCGAGGCTTCGGAGGCTGAGGTCTCCGGCTGGATTTGACAGGGTCGACGAGCAGCGGCCAAGCTCCAGTTGACAAAGGAGTGACGGCGGCGGCAGAAGAACCCAAACAGTGGCGAGCGGCGACAAGATAAGCACGGAACCCTAGGTATGGCAAAACCCTAGGTTTGGTTCTGATACCATATTATGAATTGCGTTTGTATTCATCATGAGACCAATAGGCCAATATATATACTCGTACAGGTAAGGCATATATGCAAGAAACCTCTCAGGCTCTCACACAACAGGGTAAATGCACAGCTTATATAACACATCTAACATGACCCCCTGTATTTAATAGGTATTCCGAATGTTGCATCACTTGTTGTAAGCTTATGCTCATGCTGTGTATCCATATCCTTTTGTTTAATGTTAATGGGAAACTTTTTATATGCAGGTTTTGAAATTTCTGATGGAAAGAAATAGCATCAACGCCCTGCACGGCCAAGTTACGGTTGGCACACTCATATTGCAGGTATGCCAAACTTAGATTTCATCTTCTTTATTTGTTTTGTTTTCCGGGGAGATAAATTTGTAAAGATGCATATTTTGCTTGCTGCTTTTTAAGAATTGAATGATTAAAGCCTGTCACAAGACTGATGATTTTTCATATGAGCTATGTCAGTTGCTTTGTATTGACATCCCTTCCTCTCAGGATTGTGCTGTTGGTCTTCTGTTTGCACTCCTTCCGATTTTGAGTGGCACCTCTGGTCTTCTTCATGGAGTTGCATCAATGACAAAGTCGTAAGTACATTATTTTCCCCCTGAAAAACTTCTATTTACATTAATCATTTAATTTTTATTAGAACTTAAATAATTCATCCACTAGAAGTATGGCTTCTACAGTAAATTCATGTTATTTCAATGTCCAAATGGTGGGTGTAATTATACAGCTGTGTGTACCTCAGCCTAGTGGCAAACTGGCAACACAATAGCTTGAGAATCTTGTCAAATGACCTATCATATTGTCCTATCCTCTGTATTTTTGGATTGCCCCTACTTCCTGTAGTAGTTTCCTAGGATATAATCAGGTATTGGATTATATTCTTATGACACAAAACTTTCAATATTCTCAGGCTTGTTGTATTGATAACATTCCTGGCAATTCTCTCTATCCTCTGTCGTACTGGTGTGCCTTGGTTTCTTAAGCTGATGATAAGTCTTTCGTCTCAGGTGAGTATAATTGAGGGAAAGCAGTGCATGAATGATTTCTTTGAGCAGTTAATTTGAATCTGCTGTAGTAGAACATTCCATTGTCATAATACTAATGTTCTGATTGCTGCATTTCATACAGACAAATGAACTATACCAGTTGGCAGCGGTTGCATTCTGCTTGTTAGTTGCTTGGGTGAGTTTTTGACTGCTTGCAGGTTATTGTCTAGTGCAATACTGTGCAGTAACGTACAAAAAGATAAAACTTTATTTTAAATACTGCAGGGAAGAGTTTACATGTACTAAAACCTGGCCAAAAGTTGTGCTCTAAATGAGTCCAGAAAAGGAGGGCTGAAAATGCTTACTTTATTCGAAAACAAAATATAATAGTAAAAAGTAACTATCTTGCTGAACTTGACTTTTTAAACTATACTTTTCTTGATTGATTTATCGCATGGAATTTGGTGAATATGTAGCTCAGTATTTTTAAACTATAGTATGGAATTTGGTGGACTTTTTAAACTATACTTTTAAACCAACTACTGCGCCTCCAGTATTTTTCTTAATTCTTTTCCAAGCCTTTAAACTATTTTGCACAAGTTTGCTCCTTCATTTTAACCAACCCTTTCTTCGTTATTGGTTTACTCACACTTTTTTTTTGGAAAAAAATTTACTCACATTTATACCTTTATGACATTGTTACACTTTTATTTTGAAATCGTCTCGTCTAGGAGTATCTAAAAAATTCTGTTACTCATATGTGGCCTTCCTTCTATGATGCAGTGCAGTGATAAGTTAGGCCTGAGTCTCGAGTTGGGTTCATTCGCAGCTGGAGTAATGATATCAACCACTGATCTTGCACAACACACTCTTGAACAAGTAATTCCTTGATGATATCTTCTACACACTGTTTTTGTTTGGTGGGGTTTTCCAGTTTTTGGAAAGTTTGAAGGGCAGCTACTATTTGGTGTAATCTTTCTTTTACTGCTTTACTTAAATTCATAGCTAGACTCTTGTAGTTAGTAATTCATTATATGTTCTCTTATTTCAGGTTTGTTCTTT
Organism: Melocanna baccifera; assembly: GCA_036346265.1. Lineage (NCBI taxonomy): Eukaryota > Viridiplantae > Streptophyta > Magnoliopsida > Poales > Poaceae > Melocanna > Melocanna baccifera. Next base: position 4,725,885 of record CM070693.1, on the reverse strand, counting down.
CTGCAGATTGAACCTATTCGAAACCTCTTTGCTGCTCTTTTCCTTGCCAGCATTGGGATGCTAATTAATGTCCATTTCCTGTGGAACCATGTTGATATACTCCTTGCAGCAGTAATTTTGGTGATAACTATAAAGACATTTATTGTTGCTATTGTCGTAAAAGGGTTTGGCTATAGCAACAAAACATCTCTTCTTGTAAGTCTTTGTGATGTCTGAATATGCTCGCATCCGCTCTTGCTCATGCAGTCACACTAACATCGTGTTTTTTCATATAGGTCGGCATGTCTCTTGCACAAATAGGAGAGTTTGCTTTTGTTCTTCTTAGCCGTGCTTCAAGTATCCATCTGATTGAGGTTAGTTCTGCACATTTGGTTTCTTTCATGTGCTGCACCAACTATGCTGCTTTATAGTCACATAGTTACACATACTCCTCAGTTCAGTCAATTGTAAATGTCCTGCTCTGAGAATTTAAATCTTGCATTCTCCTGTACATGCTATTAAATTTAACACAAGATGGCTAAGCACAACATATCTAAATGGCATAAATCTTTTGACGCTATCAATATTTTAACTACGTATTTTACTTCCCAGCATAGTTTGTTGGTATGATACGTGTCTTTTGATTCAAATCTATGTGTACATCCATCTGATAGCAGCATTGTTTTTTTTCAGGGCAAACTTTACCTGCTCCTTCTTGGAACCACTGCGCTCAGCTTGGTACCTACCTAATCTCTTTGTTCCTTTTAAGCTATATTGTGTTCTCTCTGTAAATAGTAGATAACAGATATTGGAAGTGGTGGCTCAAATCAGAACATGATCACTAAACCTACTGTTCAGTCCTTTGATTCTCCTACCATCTCTACCTTTGATGACATTGTGTTTTCATAAATACGGCCCTGTTTGTTCAGGCCTAGGATTTTTATTTTATAGCGTAAAACTAGCTTTTCAGTCCGCTTTTAAGCCAAGCCAACTTGTTTGGTAGTCCGGCTTTTTCTTGGATTGGCTTATTGTCTTGACTGATGAATGTCTGAAATACCCTTTTTCAAATGAGCTAAGAACAGTTTTATATCGGTATTGAATTTTTCTTATATAAGAATATACATGATTTCCATGAACACACAAATTCACAGATCACAGCTAGTACTGAGCTCAGAAATCTGAATCAATTAACAACCAATTAACAACAATTTGTGAAGGACAATAGCAAGAACAACAATTTTGGGATAATTAACAAAACCAGTCAAACAATGATAGCATGAACGGCAAATTTGGGATAATTAACATGAACCAAATCGAAAACAATTGTGGATCTGGCGTTGGGGACGGGCAGAGCTAAACGTGTTGGGAGTGGAGGCAGCGGTGTTGGAGGCGGGTGGCTTCACTGCCACCGGTAATCACTCACAATCAGGATCTAGGGATGATCCGTCGCCGCCCAGCCTCCCTTCCCCCAGATCTGAACGGAGGGAAGCATACCCGACGAGGGCGGTGGACAAGGCCGGCGGAGGGAGGGTCAAAGGAGGCCAGCGGTGGAGGGAGCAGATCTGTCAGGGCGAAGGTCGAGGGCCACAGGACGGAGGGATAGCGGTGGTCAGCGATGGCATTGAGGAGTGCCGGCGGTGGCGTTGAGGAGTGCTGGCCGGCGGTGGGGTGGAGGATGGCGGAGTCGGAGGAGGCCAGGAGGACAGCGGCTGCGGAGGGATGAGGTTGGTGGCAGCACCCACATGAACTGCACGGGGAGGGAGAGAGAGCATGGGGTGGGAGGGGTAGAAGAAGTGAGTGAGGGTTTGTGGGATTAGTGCCTTTTATATGTGGTAGAGGTGGGTAATTTTACCCCAACTTCAGTGGCATGGGTCTAAAACTAATCCGCAATAAGCCGAAAAGCACATCTCTGATGGCTTTTGGCTTTTAGTTATATGGTGGCTTGTGACTTCTGAAAAAGCCTAGTTAAAAGTCACTCCTTTGTTTGGGCTTTGGTTTTTTGGCTTTTAAGCTTGAGAAAAAAACCTAAACAAACATGGCCTATGTATGATTAATTTACCTCTTGGGTATGTAATTCTGCAGGTAACAACACCCCTGCTATTCAAAATGATCCCAGCAGTGGTCCACCTTGGTGTTCTTTTGAGATGGTTTTCTGTTGATAGCAATCAGGTGGGAGGTACATGTTCATATCAACTGAGTTCATCTATCGATTGTTTTACTCGAAACGGTTGCCAATCAATTCATTGGTTCTTCATTTTCAGTTGGGCCTAAAAGGTGATGGTCTCTGCATCGATAGCGGCAAGCGCATAAATTTGATAGTCCAAGGCTCACATGACTCATGACATATTTTGCACTCCGCAAGCTACTTTTAGTATGGCTTAACAAGCTCTGTAAAGTGTTTTCGCATGTACGAAGAGTTTGTAGCACATAAACACGGGCGGGAGGGTGTGGAGGCAAAAGAAATCAGATCTAGTTCAAGGTGAGTGAGATCGACCCTTCCCCGTCGTGATGACTGCGAGTACAAGGGCAATAGCGTTTGCCGGTTTTGGGAGAGCAGTGTGTCTTGGATGATTGGCGCAGTGCGTCACTCTCTGAAGTGTGAGGCCCCCTAACGAGGGTTTTCTGTAATCTAAGAATATATGCTGATTAATTGATTGGATTAGCGCGATAGGACTTAGGATTGGTCGTTATGCCATTGTATTCATTCGTCAAAGTGTGTACGGCGATAGCCATCTGATCACGAATTTTGTTGTGTAGAGTTTGCCATTACCATTTCCGTGTACACTCCCGCTTCATTCGAAACGCATCCAAGCGTTATGCTGGCGCATCTGGAGCCCCACGGTTGGGAAGAAAATCATTTTGGATATGTGTGTTCGCTCTTGGTAAGACACCAGACTGGTGGATGACCACAATCCCGTACAGCGCTCTTATTACGCCGCTGGAAGCTTGGATGCCGTTTTAGTTTTCCTCATCTGTGTTTGTTAGCTATCACTGCTCTAAAGTGATATTTGTGTGCAGAGTAATCTTTTTGCAGTTGGGGTTAATTTGCATCTGCTGATCTCACATGTAACTTCTAATCAAACTTCAAAAATCCTAGCTTTATTTTTAGGGCTCCTTTGGATTGAAGGGGCTGAAAAACAAAGGTATCTGAATCCTAAGGAACTTGCTACTCTATATCCTTTTGGAACGTAGGAAACACATCTCGAAAATCCAGATGAATACTGCTACTTTCCTCTGATTTCACAGGAAAAGCACAGGAAAAAAAATGAGCTCCAAGTAGATTGAAATGCGCTCGCGCGCGCGAGTGTGCAAAGATTGGGAGAGGTAGAGGCCGTTGCTCTGCTGCTTGATGCGGCTGCAAACCTTGCTGTCGTGCCATGGTGATGACTCATCTAATTATAAGTAAATCACCGCACTTATTATTTGAATTATTCATGCTGATGACTTTCCAATTGTGCAGGGAAACTTCTAGAATATGATACAGCCGCCAAGCTGTTGGAAGACAACAATCGGCCTTTGCTAAACTTGTGGCGTGAGTATTGGGCTAACTGCAAGCGAAACTCAACATGATTCTACCATTCTGTGTTAGGGCATGATAAAATATATTAGGAATTCAATTAAGTTACTAAAAGCTTGATTTCTCATCTTCTTGAATTGCATCTATAACAAGACTGGCCTTGTCCTCGCCGTTAATTGGTCGGTGGAATTACTGGAAATAAAGAAGACATCAACAAAAATTTAATTTTGGTTAGTGAGCAATTTTTGGAGCTAGGGTTAATGGAGAGAGCTAGATATAAGGTATAAGGTATTCATAGCGAAATGGAATGGAAGATCCACATTTAGCATGATAAATGGCACTCTTCAGATTTATGTTCTTTTGAATTAAAAAAAAGAAGTGTCAAGTTGTCAGTCACTAGAATCTTTGGCCAAGGCATGCTACACAACAACTATTACGGTGCCCCTTGTGTTGATATTGATAAATTTCAACATGTTGGCTATGCAAAGTGAGAAGTACAATGATATTCAAACCAGGGAAAATTGTATTGGTTTGGAAATTTTATCAGAGGGCAGCGATATGATTGATAACCGTCGGTTGCTGAAATTTTTTTAGATGAAAATTTTGAATTAATTTTTTTTATATATTTTTTCGAATTTTTAAATAAATTTTGATAAATCTGAAATTTTTTGACCGATTCATACAAAAAGCACCACCATCGCCGTCTAGATGCATATGAATGTGATGTCATCGCTGCGACCCTCATGTTGCTATGGCCCGGATCCACAATGGCCTAGGTCCTACCATCATCATCGCAGTCCAAGGAGACGAGATACGTTGAAGATACCCTCGTGACGTGAGACACCATTTGTTCCCACGCTGAATGGATGGGCTCTCGTCATATTTTAATTTACTAAAAAAATATGTTCATCTAAAACCCTATTTAAAAGTATTATTGTGGTTTTTAGATGATTGCGAGAGATTGAAAGAGTAAATACATATACTCATATCAAGAAGTCACTCCATTTAAAATAACTTCTATAGTGATTTCTATAAACAGTTCATAAAAATTATCCTAAGAAGCTATTCTATTTGAAAACCAGTTTCTAAAAATAATAAAAAAAAACAGAAACTGATTGAAGGGCTAACACACCGACCCGTGTAACCATGAGTATGTTCACTTTGCTCCCTAAACGCGAACGGATGCAGCACGCACGCACGCACTAATCCATCATGTCCGCACACATCTCGCAAAGCTATGGAGTGGCAGTAAGCATGTTACATGAGAAGCAAATTTTATGTGGAAGACCCCCTACCCATCGTCTATCTAATGAGCCTGAACGGTGAATAGAAGGGTCACACGTGAGCCCCCATCCACCATCCCCTATTGGATTTTTTTTCCCGTTAAGTGATCCTCAAGTAAGGCATTCTAAAGGCAAATAGTATATTAGTACTGGTGCCTCTCACTAATTGTAATGTCAATTACTTCGGGTCGATGTCTAAGATGTTGGAGATCGTTCTTTTGGGCTATGGTTTATGGTTGAAATTTTTTTAATTTTAGTTATTCGTAAGAGAGTACGGAGAGAGGCACACGTGCGATTTTGATCGGTATAGCGAAAATCAGTACAGTGTCTATTACAATCGATTTATAGATCTTATCTTGAAAAAATATTTTATTTAAAAGCTAATTATTGAAGCACAAGTCAGAAGTCAAAAATAACACGGTCGTTGCGTCATTCTGCTGCTTAGGGCCATTTAGATGGCCACACTTTGCCAGACTATTTTTTAGAGCTAAAGCACGGCAAGTCGATTAGTACGGCGGACAACTTGGTCGCTACAGTTCGCGTAAACTGTGAAGGCAATATCTCTGTATAACAGGTGGGTGGTTAAGTGCTAAAAAATTGTGTCGCGCCACAACTACACCAAGAGAATCCACAGATGGTGGCGGTGGTGGGGGGAGTCAAAACTAGCCGAAATGCGGCAAAATATGGCAACAGACCGAACTGTCCATAAGTCCATTGGATTCCACCAGATTGCCACAGCCCAGAACTATTTCTGCTGAAGTTCTGGTGATGAGTTAAGAAAAGCTTGTTGACCATGCAGCTGCATGAAATGGATAACTCCAGTCTCCTGTCCGCACTTCGAAGTCAACTTCCCCAACAAGAGAAACCACCGATGATAAGCTCAAAATGAACTGGAATTATCTGCATGATAATATTCAGAGTTTACTCGCTGGTAAACAGAGCTGTGGCAAGAACAGCAATCTGTGGAAAACGGAGAAGAGGAGATGGCAAGAGAGTACCTACGCAACTTGCAGGCACCGGCTGGCAATAAATATATATGCAAGCAAAATTACAAGGATCCTACATATATAGATGGCGATGAGATGAATAGCCAGAGACATGAGTGGCTGGCCTTGGCAGCAATGCTTATACAAAAGCTCTCAAAGCACAGTTAGGATTTTATACGGTTCCAGCTTAACCGTTCCCTTCTAACTGACAACATCTTTGCTGCTCAAATGCTCGACGGCTACACCCTCGCTGCCTCCGGAGGTCTTCTTGAGCTCCTCGTACATCTCCTCTATCAATGGCTTCCACAGTCGAACGCGAGCGTTTATGAACCAGTTGGAGACCTAGCAATGCAGCAAGCCAGCAACTCGAAACATTCATACGATGTTTTCCTTTTCGTATCGAAGCTGATCTGATCTAGCAAAAGAAGTTTCATGCTGAAAGCCTGAAAATCGTACCTGGCTCCTGGTCAGGCCACTTCTAACCGCCAGTATCTCCTTCTCGTTGTCTTTTGGATACCTGAATGAGACATTAAATCGTGCATAATGTAAAATTTTCAATGTCGAAACAGAATTGTGTCATGCTCAGTATAAAAAAAATGCTGAAAGCCTAATAATGTCATTGTTTTCTAGAGGCAAAAGCTGACGGAATAAATCATATGCACTGAGTTTGTTTTAACCTTTACTTCATTTAGCTGCATGGAGGCGTTAGGATTAGTTAAATGCTTGAGTTATTCTTCAGTCAATTCAGTGCATGGCGCATAACTCTGTGCGTGTAGTAGTGGTCGAGTTTTTCTTCAGTTATGCATGGCCATAAATTACTGCATGTACTTCCTATATAAAGCAATGCAATGCAGGTAAAAGCTGTAGCTTCCGCAGCACCAAAACGATCTGTGTTCCATTGCTTGCATTTCTAGTGTGTTTGTTCAGAGCAAGATCTGTGTTCCATTGCTTGCGTGAGTTTCCAGTGCGTTTGAATTGCTGTCAAAAGCAATCAGAGTGCTCAAGTCGGCGTGTGAAATTTCGGAGTAAAAGGCTCTGAGTTCAGACTAGAAACATTATCATTCTCTAAGGTTTTTATCCTTGAACTTACGGACGGAGGAAGTTCTCGAACATCCACGCTTTCAGGACGGCGACAGACATCTCCGGTAAGCCGCGCTGGGGCCGCCAGGACTGCTGGTCGCCCCGCCTGAGCTGCTGTTGTGCCCCGTGCTTCTGGATGGAGGACTCCCAGCTCCGCTCCTCCTCGGCCAACGACGACTCCCCACGGCTGGACCTCTGTGTCGCCACCATGATCTGGCTCATGATCCGCTTCCTGAGTCTCCGGTACATCACAGAAACCACATGGTGCGCGAACGGCGCCGAGATGCTGCTCGCACTGCCCGAATGCACCATGTTGCTGAATTTGGATGTCGTGTTCTGAATATCATCAAAGCATTGGTTGCACTTTTGATCCATCTGCATCAAGCTCTCTCATAAGGCTTACTCTAATAACAATCTGAAGTATCAAAAGCACAAAAAAAAACTCAAGAACTCACCAGCTGTAGCAGTTTCAGGAGATCATTCCTCAGCTTCTGTGCCTCCGTCCACCTCCCGCTGTCGGCGGCGTCATGCGGATGCTCTTCGGAAGGAAACATCAGCTGGCTGGAACTCACCGCGGACGGTGTCCTCGTCGAGCAGCTAGACGAGAGCAGTAGGCTTGCCCCACTGCCAATGCCGCTGACTGAATCAGTGATATCGGTCACATCTTTCAGCAGGCAGCCAACGACCCCATTCAGTATCTCCTGAGCAATGTGCGCGTACCTTGACTGCGACACCACCTGCGAGAAATGCAGAGGCCTCGAATACATCTGTGGATACACTTGCCTTGGCTCGTTGCCGACTCCGACATCGCCGTAAGGAGGCTGGAACAGGCCAGTGCCGGCTTGAGCCTTCAATCGCTGTTGATAGCCAAAGCCTTTGCTGTTCACGTGAGTCAAGCCAGAGCAGCTCACTTCTGAGGACTGGTCCAGCAGATTCACTATACTGACTGAAGACGACTTGGCACCCAGCCTAAGTGACAGCTCACTTGCCGCTGTAGAGCTAGCGGCGAACGGGTTCGAAAAGCCGGTGCCGGAGAACCCTGCCAGGTAATATGGCTCATGGATTGAGGTAGCGCTTGGTCGATCGTAGATCCAGCTGCATTGTGGCTCTCCAGTTAGCTTGGCCATCTTTGACGGCTGAGCAATGGTGACATCTGACGGGCCATACTGGAAGTCCACCGAGCAGGTGGTGGGGAGAATGGAGTGAACAGTGCTGCAACTCTCGCTGGCGACATAGGCGTCGTTCATCTCCTCCGATGACATGCTTCCATGGCGGCTGTCCTGCAAGGGAGCGGCGCATACCAGCTGGTTTGCAGGCGAGGCGATCATCATATTGTTCGCCATGAAGTGCGCGGGTATATCTGCGCCAGCGGCTGGATCGCCGAAACCAAAGCTGCCATCTTGTGGCATATTTGGATGGAAGAAGGGTGCTTCAGCACTGATCATGCTGCTGCTGATGAAACAACTGTTCATGGCTTCCACTCCGAATTGCTGATAAGATGGATTACTGGACATCTTCAGGCTTGAAAGTTGTCAAACCTTGTACTAATTTAAAAAGACCTGAAAGCAGTAGGATGAGTCGAATAATTGGTGACATGAACACTGCTCAGGACAAAGTTAGCAGATTGTTCCTTCAAAGGAAAAAGGAAAAGGTAATCTGCTGTATACAGTGTAACAGAAAACGTACACTAATTGCACAAAAGATCATCTATTTGTCCGTGAGACTATATGCCTGTTTGTATTGGTTTCTATGGGAGGAAAAGTTAATTGAACATCCAGTTTCCGGAAACGGTTTCCTCACTTCTCTTATTACTGTCTTGCTCCGGAGATAAGGTTAGGGGTCACAGGCACATTGCACACTCAACACCTCTCGCCCCCACCTCACTCACGCATCACTCTCTTATTTTTACCACCGCTCGTGCCCTCTTTCTAAAAGCTTTCAGCAGTTTTTATTCATTTTTAACTAAAAATTATCAGTCACAGCTAACACATATCAACTGCATCCAATATAAATGTGCCATATATAGGAGGAAAAGTTCTCCTATTTGCAACTTGCTAGGCTGTGCACCATAGTCATCCAAAGCATACAGTAAAATAGTATGTCTGTCAGCACTAAGAAATATGAGCCTGAATTTTTCAAATGGGGCAGCATAAAAGCATCAGAATAAATGGAAAAGGCTAGAGGTATCAGTTACAGTAGCTATTCTAGTAAAAAATTATGCTTATCCGGTTCCTCATTCCACACTCTCAGTCTAAGATTTTCACCTGCTCCTGTGCTAGTAAGTACCACAAGAAGCAACAGTGCAAGCACTAAATACCTTTCCATTCTATGTCGTACTAAATAAAGAATCACAAAAATGGAAAGAGAAGTAAAACACAAAATGGAATTATCTTGTTGAAACAAAGTGGACAATTCAGGAAACATACCAAAGCTAGAGGCATGTTCATGTAGGAGGCATGGAACATACATGGATAAGCATGACAAATTGCTCGCCACCAAGAATGTCATAATGAATTATGATAGGAGCATAAAAAAAATGAGTTTTCTTTTCAATTTTTTTTAAAATAAAAACTGATTGCCACCAAGAATATCACCGTGTCAAATAAACATCGATAAATTTCAGCAAGCAAAATTGATCAGTAGAGTAGACTCATAACCAACAGCCACAGCTAAGCAAAGCTTAGCTTCTTTGAAACAAAGCAGAACTATAGGTTTAGGAGTTAGGAGCCAAACCTTACCAAATCATGGAGGGAGCACTGACGACGACGGCCTATGAAATGCCAACCACCCCTGCTTGCTAGTCTCCTACAAAGCAACCTGAAAGAGCAAAGGCGAGAGAGGAGGAGACACAAGAAGCAAGCTTTCAAGTATCACAAGACAGAAGCAAGAAGCCCTCAAACTTCCAGCACGGCCTAAAATGGAAAGGCGACCATTTCCTAATAAAATGCCTACAAGGCGAATGGCGAGGGGTAGGCGGCCTTGAGGCGATTTTTAATACCCCCAGGCAAGAAGCAAGGAAATAATTGGGCCAGGTAGGGGTTTTATCATGCAGGGCGCCATGATCAAAGCATGAGAAAGAGGAGGAAGAAACCCACTTGGAAAGCAGCTGGCCCCCTCTGATCTTGACACTGATCAGAGAGATTTGGTCTCTCACAAGCCACCAAGAACCAAAATGGGTCCTACTTTAGGACCATTGGCACTAATGCCAGAAGAGGGCCAAACAGTGCCCCCCAAACTGAGAGTGGCTAGCGCCCATACGTAGCTACGTGGTTCACAGTAGCAAAGCAAAAGACAGGCATGGGAGTTCTTTTTAGGATCATGGCCAGGGCATGTTTAGAGAGAAGGATGCAAAAGAAAGAGTATAGAACAAGAGCTTTATGGGATTTATCACCTCATGATTGTTTCCCTTGTAGGACAAACCATGAACCACTGAATTAATCCAATGCACATTGCATTACAACAAAACGCATGACCTCATGCAGCATGTGTTTAACTAACCAATCACACCTATCATACTAGTACACGGAGCATCATTCAGTCCCTCCCATGCACTGTCGATGTGGTTAAAGCAACTGTGGCAACGAAACAATCCTTCTCTGAAGCACTAGCCAGGACAGGAAGGCCACTTACTCTCTTGTGTGCTACCACCCCTTGCGGCTGAGTTGCAACCAGTACTGCTCACTTTTTTCCTTTACTTGAGCAAATGCAAGCAAGCATGCACACGATGGCGGGGCAGGGAGAGGCCAAGGCGATGAGTCCAAAGGCTCTTTGGCAGGGTGTGGGGGAGGCACAGCAAACTACGGTGCACATGCACACATGCCCTATCAATCAGCAGCATGCATGCATGATTTTGATCTAGCACAAAACAGAAACACAAGAAAACAAGCAGAAAGAAGAAGGGCACGAGCGAGGCATAAAAGGGAAGCGAGGGAGCTGGAGAGACTCCATAGAGAGGAACTGTGCACTCGAATGTCACTGTGGTTATTTTTTAAAATCTAGTCTACTGATATTTGTTTTTGTAAATTTAGTTTCCTCCTCATACCACCTAAGCTACAATTGTAGCAATTCATATACTAATTTGATACTACTATATAATGTCATCGCTAAAGTGAAAAAAATAATAATAAAAGCCACGAAAGAAATCGTAAGGAAATTAAAACTTTAAGAATGCTATATTAGAAAACTAACGGAAGCTGAAATAAAAGTTTAAAACATGGGATCAGTCCACTTTTAACCAAATAAAGAATTAATAAGATGACATAAATAGTGACAAGTCACGGTGCTGAAAACTCGAGTGCTCCCTGTATGAATATTATGTGTATATTAAAGAGATACAATGGGTAATATATATAGAAAGTATAAGAAGATATTACAGGGGAATATACCATATATGGATAAAAGAACCTAAGCATATAAGGGAAGGAATACAATTACTATTCTATCTTTAATAACACCCCCCTCAAATGTAAAATATATGCAATAGCATTGCATTTGAAAGGTCACTAAAATGGTAAAATCTGAAGCCCGAGTCTTGATAACGTTGTTGTAGCTTGCAGCTCTTGAAAATACTGTCAAATCAAGCCAAAGAGTAATAGATAGAAGCATGACGGCGCAGATCACAACTCAAGACGGCAGCGGCACAGTGCACAAGGTGCAGAAGAAGCGTGGCATCCTTAGAAACTTAGGGCAGCGTCTAGAGAAGTAGTGGCATCAAAATGACTTCTACAATCTGCACGTGGCTCAGAGAGAATAACGGCGGCTGCTGCTATGCTAAATAAAATTTTTACACTTCTATGACTGACAATAAATTTATGGACTCGCACGATATGAACAAACTAAAAAAATAGAGACTACGGATTTGGATGGACGCAATAGATGACTCGATGAAAAAGACTCAAATGACTACGGATACTAGTAGCATCCCACCCAAACAAAAATAACTCAAACCATCCCCTCAGCACAGTAGCAGTCACACTCTATATCTACTCTCCTCTCCTCTCCCTTCCCACCCCGACATCCTTCTTTTTCTCTTCTTCTTTGCTGCTAATGCAATGCAGGCACCGGGAGCTGGAGAATGAAGAGGTGGTAGGCCAAGCCCGGATCCGTGCGGATCCACGGGAGAAGACGGCATCGGTCAAAGTTGCCCAGGAAGGTGGCGACCCCAAGGGCGGCAGCCCGAGAAGGGCGGAGCACGCGGCGGGAAGAGAAGGCCAGGCAAGGGCGGGTTCGATCGGAGGCACGGACGCGGCACGACAGCCGGATGGAAAGGTCGGCGTCGCCTGAGGTAGGCCGAGGCGGTGGTTGCGTCGGACGAGGTGCGGGGTGCGGATGTGGCATGGCAGTGTATGAGCACCAAGGGGGAAAATCGACACTAGGAGGGCAAGGGCCAAGGGGACTGGCGTGGTGCAGATGCGGCTAGAAGAGGCGAGTGGCGGCGGCTGTCCAAGAGAAGGACGGCGGCGAAGGCTCACTAAGATCCAGGGCGGTGGGATCTGATGGCTCCATGGCGGCAGAGAGGGCCGACGTCGAACGGATCTCGTCGATTTCGGTCTTCACAGTGGTGGATCCGAGTAGGGCGCGACCGAATTTGGGACTGTCGGGGAGGTGGCTGCCAGAAGCTTGGGGCGGGCGCGAGATGGCATCATGCAACTGCACTGCCAATTGGGGACTGTCAGCGTATCTGGTGTGGGCGACGGCAGCCTAACGGAGGAGCCACCAAATCCGGTGCGGGAGAGGGCGCACGGGCTCTGGCGGTGCGATCCGAGCAAGGGAAGCAGAAGCAGAGGAGGCAGGGCACGAGGACGGCGGTGGCAGCTATGGGCCGTCTCGTCTTGTTCTCCCCCATGAACAAGCGCGATGAGCCGGACGAAGGAGTGCTGGATCTGATGTGGAGGCGCCTGATCTATGGTGCATCAGCAGGTGAAGAAGTGGCTGCCCCCAGAGCGGAGATTGATACTCTCGAGACAGTAACAGCGGAAGTAGATCGAGATCGAGGTTAGGGTTTTAACCTAATATCTGATATCATGTTATGAATATTATGTGTATATTAAAGAGACCCAATGGGCAATATATATAGGGAGTACAACGAAATATTACAGAGAAATATACCATATATAGATAAGAAAATCTAGGCATATAAGAAAATAAATGCAATTCTTGTTCTATCTCTAATACCGTTAACACTCTTATCCATGCATGATGCTATTACTCCACTGGCTTTTTATCTAAGAATGGAAAGAGTAAGCATGAGATTTAGAAATCTCAGCAAGTACCCAACAACGGTAGTAACAAGGTGAGTGTAAAGGGCAAGTAATGCAAGCAATTAATTGACATAGATTAATTGCAATAAAATTAGATTACCGGATACATTGATACGGATTATAGATCGAGGTAACCGAAATGGTGAAATTAGAGGCGATTGCTATTTAGCAAGTTACAGCAATGATAATTGTGATATAGCAAGTTATGTCAATGGTAATTATGATATAACAAGTTATGGCAATGGTAAGTTCTGATATAGCAAGTTATGGCAATGACACTAACGATTACTTCTCACATACCCGCTTATACGAGAATAGTTAGGTGCAATACTGTCCTCGACTGTATAATCGCCGATGGGGTGTAATATCCTGAATAATGAAAGTGTACGGCCCCCATACTTTACTAAGTGGGTGGTAATCTCTCCTATGTGTGGGTAACCCCAGGTCAGATAACCATTATATTGTCAACAGATTATACAGTAAGAGATTGAGATGAGTAAGAAAATTCTAGAATAAGATTACGACAAGTGAAAGGATTTGTTAGGATTGGAAACAGAAGGCCTAATACCCGATAGGGCAATGTGAAATGATTATATGGTGATAAAGGTGATTGTTAAATTATAGGCAGATTATATGGTATGAATTGAAAGGAACTAAGGGATGATGAAGATAAGACTATGATTAGTGAAAGAATTTGCTGAGGCTGAAAATGGAAAGCATAACTCCCATTATGAGGGCAGTGTGAAACGTTAATAAGGTGATAGTGAGCTAGAAATTATTCTAAATTGGGCATTATAACATAGCTCACACAAGGGTTGTAAAAACATCCAAATTTTATTACGTGATAAGTGGTTATTAGTCCAATTAACAGGTATGATACATATAACAATCATAACTCACAAGCAACAACGTATGAATAATGGATCATGATAACATGGAGATATAAATATAACAACGTTAATGTTAAAGGATTACTAGTGGTTTAACCCCTAAATTAAACATGTTTTATATGCTCCCCCCATCAATGATTTAAGCATAATTCTAAAGTATTAATTACAAGCATGAATTTTAAAACATCATTAACTGAACATTCTAATAAACATAAAAGCATGTGGAATAAGATAACCTGGAACATCATGGTATAAATATAATATTAAAAGTCTATAACCGGCAAGCATTAGTAATGGGATAAGGACGAGGCAACCATTAGTGATATGATAACAACCAGATAAGATTCAGTGATATGATAACAACCAAATAAGCTTTAGTGATATGTAATGATCAGGTAAGCTTGATATGTTAATGGCCGGGTAAACTTTAGTAATATGATAATGACCAGGCAAGCTTACAAAGTGGTAATTGTAATCAAGGGTAGTAGAGATAGTTAATCATGGAACAGGTGATATGTGAAACGGATAAGTTACGGCCAAGAGGTATTTGCCTTGAGCATGTTCGATAAACTCACTACACAAAAGATCTGGAATACGCAACTATCTGAACGCTCCCTTAACAGCTGCGTGCGAATCTACATGATGGAACAGAATTGAATCAGATGAGAGTTATGATAAGATTGTGAAGAGGACAGGAGGAGATTGTTCGGCCGAAAAAGATCGCGTTCGGTAAGATTTCGCCACACGAATCGCCATTCGGTCGCGCAATCCACCGTTCAGTCAAACAAACCACAACTCGTTGCACGACTTAAGAAAACTCCGCGCGAAATGTTATTTGGCTGCGCCTCTCGGCCACCTGAACCACACGACCGTGAACTTGGCCACCGGCCGCCGCCGACCGCACCGCGAAAGCCACCACTGGCCCCTACGCTGCGCCTCCTGCTCCCCGCTTCACCTGCTGTGTGGCCGCGCTAGCCACTTGCGCTGCGCTGCACCGCCACCAGCCACCGCCGCCAACACACCGCCAGCTCCTCTGTGCCTCATGGCCCGCGCCACCACCTTCTGGCCATGCCTAGCCTGCGCCGTTGTCGTACCATGCCTAGCCTGCGTCGTTGTCATGTCGTGCCTGCTCCTGGCCGCCGCCTAGCCGCTACGTCGCTGTCGGCTGCCACACCGCCGCCATGCCACTGCTAGGCCATCGCGCCAACTCCTCTCGACCGTGCCTCTGCACCGGCCACCAAGGCCCCTTGGCCGCTTACACTGCGTGCTGCATCGGTCGCCATCTACCGCCGACGCCACCAGCGTAGGCACTGCCGCCGCCTGTTGGCCCCTGCACCACCTCACGAAGAGAGGGAGAGAGATAGGATAGGATAGACTGGTTTTGTTTATCTTATGAAAGATGAAGGGAAAGTGCGTACGGCAAAAAGAGATGGCTCCTAAATAGCTCCTCAATTCAGGTTAGAAAGATTATGGTTTCACCGTTTTGTGGGGCCTTTCAAAATCCAAGGCGCTACAACAGTATTTCAGCGGCACCTTCCGAGCTCCCCTAGTGGCAGCACATCACGTGACATGATTAACACTAATTAAAGCTCGTAACTAGCATTAATTAAATACAATTAGTTCTAATTAAAAGCTATTAGTGCTAATTAAATATGATTAGCGTTAGTAAATCATACACACTAATTGTAAGCGGCTGGCTGGCCGAGCTACCATAGCTCAGTAGATACCTGCCGAGCTCGGTAGAACTAAGAAGAAGGCTAAATTTAGGGGGTGATCGTTTTAGCGATGGCTTCTGGCTTTTGGCTGAAATTTCACTGTAGCTGGCTTTTTTTTACTGTAGTTGATTTAGCTTTTTGGGCATAATTAAATTTAAAAAAATGTAAAAATAGAAAAAATGTGTTAGCCCATTACGGACAATGCAAAGGAACACGGGAAAAAAAAGAAAATGCAAAAAAACTCAAAAAATCTAAAAAAATTCAGAAAAAGACAAATTACTGAATAATGAAAAAAAAGCTGAAGTTAGAAGCTGAAACTGAAAAAAAGCTGAAACGAGCGGGGCCTTATAAAACTAGATGTTGAGAGATCAATTTTTTTTAAAAAAATAGCTAAGTATAGGTTTTATGAACAGTCCGAGAGAGATTAGGGGGTGATCGGTTTGGCTTTTTTTCGGCTTCAGCTTCTAGCTTCAGCTTTTTTTTTCACTATTCACTACACTATCCACTAACTCAGCTACAGTGTTTTTTCAGCCAGCTACAGTGTTTTTTCAGCCAAAAGCCAAAAGCCATCGCTATTCCGATCACCCCTTAGTAGGATGATTTAGTTCACTGCCCTTTGTGCAGGCTTTTCAAGGACAGCCCTCTGTGTTCCCTTTCTTTCTGTCAGCATTGTATACACTTCTTTGTTTTGCACCCATCTCACATCCATTTGCTCTCTGCTCTCTCTCTCTCCCCTCTGCGCAAACGATCAAGGCAGCCAAAAGATCCGGAATATCTGTGCAGGCTGGATGGCTGGCTTGCTGCTGCTGCTGCTGGCAGACTGTGCAAGAAGCTCGACGCACACCTTCAGTCAAAAGAGTACTGCTCCGGGAGCCCCCACTCCAGCTTCAGCTCCATTTCTTTGACACCTGAAAGAAATAGATGGAATTTATTGAACACCTGCCTCCTGTATCGATGGTAGTATACAATTGAACGAAGGTTTATCTGCACCAGCAATTGTGTTAGGTAAGTTCTGTTTTTTATTACTTTGCAATGGCTTATAGAAAAGCATCTCTGTTTATAATCTTACTATCTGAGAAACGAAATACTATGACAAATAGTTGTATGAGGAAAATGAGCATTTTATATTCATACTTCTATGTGTTCTCGAAAAAATATTCATACTTCTAGTGCTTAGTTTTGTGTACATAGTTAATATAGCATCAAAGTATGAAACATGTCCCTATCCAAAGCAACAACAGAAAAAAAAAATCATTTGGTATAATGGCAGTTTTTCCGTTGGGTGGGGCTGGTTCATACCATATACAACGAGTTCCACACGATTACACCTTTTGTGTAAGCTCTGTTCATATTAACTTCTGTTTTAAAAAATTAAAAATTAATATAAATATTTGGCTTCTCGAAGTGGCTTATTCACTCCTTTTGTTACCGTCTCGTTACGGGAATAAAGCAGGGGTCACGGATGCATCATGCACCCTACTCCTCACTCCTGTCATACGCACACATCTCTCACTCACTTTTTTCACTGCTCACCTCCTCATTCTAAAAACCACTTTTTCTAGTCATTACTATTTATTTTCAGCCAAATGTCATCTGTAAAAGCTAATACGAATGCCCTCTAATTGACATGTTGACCCTGGTCTCACTTGTCACGGCAAGTTGTATTTTGTTAAATTTGAATTTGTTGACTGATTTAGACTAAAAAAATTCCTAGTTTTATATACATGTAAATGAAAGAAGGGATCCCATGAAAGAATATCCATATCATGTTCCATCCATAGGGTTTCTAAATTATTTAGCTATAATACAATAAGTCATTTCATCTTAAAAATGCTAGAAATCCTTTATGGTGACAAATCCTATTGAAAGTGTTCATAGCAAGAAGAACGCTGAGGAGCAAGGACGGAGAAGTGCTGAACAGCACTGGTAGCAAAGGTGTCTAAATGTGAGATGGCC
The DNA here is from genome assembly GCA_036346265.1 of Melocanna baccifera. Classification (NCBI taxonomy): domain Eukaryota; kingdom Viridiplantae; phylum Streptophyta; class Magnoliopsida; order Poales; family Poaceae; genus Melocanna; species Melocanna baccifera. The sequence goes on along the minus strand of CM070693.1, from coordinate 4,708,219 downwards.
AAGGAGGGGGGCCATGGGGGTCTTCATTAACTGTCATCCACAATTTCACACCACGCAAGATTGGATATTTATTTATTTTCCAACTAATTTACACGGTAGAGAAATGGAGATTGGTGTAGGCTCCTTCACCAATCATCAACGGGAGGGCATGGGAAGCAATGGGCTACTCTCTCTGCAACAGTGGAAAGAATGCAGCACTGGGGGAAGGTATGGACAGAATGAGGTAAGCAAAATCTAGTGGGTAGAGCAGCGACAGCTATTGATGGGTCCTGGAAGCAACAAGGAGTTACCAGGTTTTTTGCACAGCGGTTCTCTTCAGTTTAGTTAATGATAAAGTGACAAGGGAGATCGAATGATGAATGCTCAAAAGAAAAAATATAATAAAATATATTATTCTAATTAGACATATATATAAAGATATTATGATTAATATTAGAATATATGGTAATGTTACTATTGATTTTCATATTAAGATAGTACTACACTAAAGATCAACGATGAGTGATGAGTCTATACATTTTTGCCTAGATTGATGAAGACGTGAGCCACATGATAAGAATGGATGGGTGAAATAGCGTTAAGCATCTGGCGTCTTGTGTGACAAAAAAGTTTCTCAAAAGTTAAAGGGTAAGTTCTATAGGACAACGATCAAATCCGAGATGTTATATGGAGCAGAATGTTAAGTGACTAAAACACAACAGTGTAGTGGAGATAAAGATACTACGATGGATCTATGGTAACATAAGGCAAGATCTCATCCGCAATGATGATGTACGTGATAGGGTGGGGGTAGTACCAATTGAAGAGAAACTTATCAACATCGCTTGAGATGGTTTGGACATCTCCAACGAAGATCTCTTAAGGCACCGGTATGTAATGGGATTTTAAGACGTCTTGAAAACGTAAGAAGAGGTAGAGGTTGACCAAGATTGACATGGAAGGAAGCAATTAAAAAAGACTTGAGGGATTGGAATGTATATAAAAAATTAGATTTGGATATGAGCGCATAGAAGTTAGCGATTCACGTATCAGAACCATGAAAAAAGTTTAGAGACAATGTTTTAGACTCTCGGCTTAGTTAGTAAATTGTACTGTTTAAGATTTTAGTATTTTAGGTATTTAAGATTCTCGTCTCTTTAATCTTAAAAATATTTTATTTTTAGTTTATTTTAATTTATTTAGAAAAAACTTTATTATTATTGTTATGGTTCTCTTGCTTCAGCTCATACATGCACTGATGTAACCCTAGCGCTCTACTAAGGCCCCGCTCATTTCGGCTTTTTTCGGCTTCAGCTTCTAGCTTCAGCTTTTTTTTCACTATTCACTACACTATCCACTAACTCAGCTACAGTGTTTTTTCAGCCAGCTACAGTGTTTTTTCAGCCAAAAGCCATCGCTATTCCGATCACCCCCTAAAGCCTCTCACTAGTACCCTATAAAACACCTCATGGCTTGGTAGCAATAAATGAACACCGGTTTACGTACATCACTTCCTTTTGGCCCAGTTCTTTGCGCTCGGCTACCCCGCTTATTTTAGTTTTTTTTTCAACTTCAACTTTTAATTTTAATTTTTTTATTATTTAGTAATTTATCTTTTTCTATTTTTTATATTTTTTTCCCATGTTCCTTTAAATTATCTGTGATGGGCTAACATATTTTGTTTTCTATTTTTCTATTTTTTAAATTTAATTATGCCTAAAAAGTCAAATCAGTTACAGTAAAAAAAGCCAGCTACAGTGAAATTTCAACCAAAAGTCAGAAGTTATCGCTAAAACGAACGCCCCATAACCGCGGGTAATCAACTTTAGTCTTAATTTGAGGATCGTGCGAGCAAATTAAAAATTAATAAATTATTTTTAAAATTATGTTGATAAATCCTTTTGAAGCGGTAATAGTGAAACTATTTTATTTGTTTATTTGATAGAAATTATAACATATAAATAAAAAAGAATAAGTCATAAATTCTTTGAGATGAAGTACTCGTCATATTTTTAAAGAACACGTAAAAAATGTGTATCTTTGCATTAAGATACAAGCAAAATCAGGTCGATACAGGAGAGTCCACCACACAAGCGGACGTCACATTTGAACTTGACAACTTTCGTGGTGCTATTATAAGATTTCAATGTTCTTTAAAAATGCTTATGTGATAATAAAGATCAAACTTTACATAATGAAATCGAATAGAGTCAAGGGAGCCAGTCTATACCCCATACCAAGCCGTTAGTAACGAGCTAGAACTAGTACTTTAGGATGGACAATGCTACAATAATCTGGCATGCACTCGGTATGCAAGACTTTCAACTTTAGAATTTTGTGAAGTTATTAGCATTTGATGAATCAAAATAACACTTCAGTATTCTATTTATCGTTTTGAGGTAACAATAGTGTTCTTCTGAACTACAACATATAGCTTTTGACTATGATTTATTAATCTAATAATAATAATAATTGCAAACCTTGCTCCAACGATTTTCTGTTTCTGACTTCTAACTTTTTACTTTCCTTTTTTTAGATTTTTTTTATTTTTTTAGGATTGTTTTGCCTTTTTTTCTTTTATCCCTTTTCATTGTTGTGATGATATAACTTTTTTATCTTTTTTAATTTTTTAAATTTAGTTATGAAAAAGCTAATAGTAATTATAGTAAATTTTTAACCGCTCTAGTTAAAGCTAAAATCTTATATTTATAGGTCCAAATAAACACGACTTAAGGGGACGTTCGGAATAGCGATAGCTTAAGGCTTTTTTACTGTAACTAAGTTAACTTATTTAGCATAATTAAATTAAAAAATTAAAATAAAAACTAACTTTAAACCAAAATAAATAAACATACAGCCAACCGAAAAGAAAAAACGGGCTAATAACTTTAGGAGAGATGGGGCCTGGTTAGGAAATGATGGGGCTATTGTAATTTTCGGTATGGAGCTGTAATCATTGGTATGTCACTGTGTCAGGATGGGTGAAAGGGAAGCTTTGAAGGCTATGAGCTCAAAAATCAAAGAAGTCTGTTTCTCTTTCCTCGGGAAGAGAGAGGGGGGAGAGAGAGGTCCTGCAGGTTTGCATCAGCAGGTGGTGTTCGCTCGGGTCCCTTACCTTTTGCTTCTCTCTCTAGTATCTCTCCCGATTCTGAAACCCCGGCATGCCGCGGAGCACATCATGGTAAAACTTGCATTACCTTGAGAACTGAGCCTCGGTTGGCCGCAGCGCGCGCACCCATCTGAACCCAAAGAAAAAAACGGATACAAACCTATGCGTTGGGATAGCGTGTAACATTTGAGTCTTCAATTAATTAGCAGCGTAAGTATGACGTCATGCTATATTAACTATCATATGAAATAAAGTAAAAGAGATGAAAATTTATAAGACAGATTTTCTTTTAAAAACAAGGATTCATACATATTTTCAGAGAAAGCGAATGGCTATTTTTTTGTATAAAAAGGATTTATGCGTAATTTCAAAGAAACCGCGGAGTGTTATCCAGCAAAAGAAGGGGACTCCATGAAAAAACCGTGCGTATTTTCAAAGAAAGCGAAGGGCTTTTTTTGCATAAACAGGATCTATGCGTAATTTCAAAGAAATCACGGGATGTTATACAACAAAAGGAGGAACCTTCGTAAAAAAACTAAAGATCTAGACATAATTTCGAAGGAGTGAAGTTTTTTTTTGCAAAAAAACTAAGGTGGCAGGGATTATTTCAAAAGAATCAAAGACATGTATGTAATTACGAAAATGCGAAGATCTTTTTTGCAAAATTACCACGTGGTATGGGTGGTCGTCCGAGAATCCTCATCTTTGTTTTATGGACTATTTTCTAAAACACGTATGTGTATGTGGTGTAAGTGGTTGTGTGCGTCAGTTGTGTATGCGTTTGTCTCGTATCTTTCAAAGGAATACTTGCATTTCCTTCTCAATAGTAGAGGAATGCATCGTAGAAGGGTAACATAAGTATTGTATCACAGTAAAAATGAAAATGGTACTGTTTGTTATTCACATATGAGTTACCACATAACCAGGTCAGCGTTTCACATATAGCCTTTAGATGTTACGAATTGTGTGTCTACATGCAGTGATTCTGCAGTTTTCTGACAGTTTCCGAATATGCAGATGTCGAGTGCTCGCTTGAAAGATTAAGGGGCGTTTATATTGTTTTACTTAACTTATGTTTTTTGGTTTTGTCTTACGAACAGTGATAACTATCACTTATAGAGAGACTTACGAAAAGAGATATTTAGTATGTGATTTTAATGATATAAATGAAGTCACTATAGTATATATTACAATCAACTAGTATACCCTATTTTAAAAAAACACTTCATTTAAAAACTAGATACTATAAAAAGAATTTATTATAGAAAAATAACTTATAGAAACCAAAGCGAACATAGTCTAATACGGATGGCAAACTTCAAGAGAGGATACTAGTCCTTAACTACTAGATGACATGTAGATTGTGGTGAAATGAAGAATGAATCGTGGGTATGTTGGGTATGGCTGTGTCTTTTGGTTATGACCGATGGTTTTTAGTTATGACTGATGGTTTTTAGTTATCACTGATAGTTTTTGGCTGAAATAAATCGTAGTGATTGAAAGAAGATGCTTTTAGAAGGAAAGAACGAGCGGTTGAAAAAGTGAGAGAGATATACGTGTGCGAAATAGGAACGAAAAGAGTGGAATGTATGACGCGCTCATGACCTTTGTCTTATTTCTGGAGCGAGACGAAAGTAAAAAGAGTGAGATAACTGTTTTAAAAAATTTGAGTAAGAACGCTAGTTGACTTTTGTCCTTAGGAGCGAATATGAATGGGCCTATACAGATGTGGGAAATTTGAGTCAAGAACACTAGTTGAGCAAGATTGCAAGTGCATGTCTGTTGTGTGTTGCATGATCATGGATGACGGGTGGGTTCTTTTAGGCTGTGCCTTACGGTTTTTCAATTCTGGCTGTTTGCAAGAGAGAATACGAAGAGAGAGACAGTTATATACGATTTTAACCGGTATAGCTGAAGTCGATACAATGTCTATACCGTTTAAAAGTCATTTACTGTAACATACAAAGGCCAAAGGCAGCAAGCCCTTTCGAACGCATCAAACATTGCGACTCTATTCATATTGGCTTTAAAACATACTTTTCTATAGTACTTAGATTTCAAATGAGGTATTTTTTAAGGGTAGAATTTACTAGTTGATTATAGTACATACTATAGTGACTTCATTTATATCATTTAAAATTATATATAAATATCTTTTTTATAAATTATTACTATTTATAAAATAAAATTAAAACCAAAAGATAAAAGCCAATATAGACGGCATGTAAGGCAGGAAGGCTTAGGCCGCGCTCATTTCCACGTCGCGATGGACGCTGGTGTCGCATTGGGCGTTTTTCGGTACTGTAGCGTTTTGTTATTTTTTGTTTTTTTTCAAATTTTTTGAGTTTTGTTTTTTCCCGTATTCATTTGTATTGTCCGCTCTAGATTAGCGTGCCGCTTTTATTTTTACATTTAATTATGCCCAATAAACCAAATCAGCTACAGTAAAAAATCAGCCAGCTACAGTAAAATTTCAGTAAAAATTAAAAATAATCGCTATTCCGAACGCCCCGTTATTACCACTTTGCCAGGAGCCTATGGATCCTAAGCTGTTCTCCTCTGTCCCCCAATCTGTGCAGACATTTCAGGGCCCTGGGTGCTGTGCCACATTATTGCTTATTGTTGTTCATCAGTCACTGTAAAATTTCCCTGAAAATTTGGTGCCCAGACAGTAAAAATACTGTACATCATTTATCAGCCGTCGTGCTTTTCTGAACGATATGTTCACTCGGTTGGGAGATTGGATTTGGATAAAATAGATTAGGTTGTACTAGCATCTAAACTAAGGTCGAATAATTCAGATATTTCCATTAAGGGTATGTTCTTTTTTGCTGTGGCTAATGGCTTTTTGGTTGTTTACGACAGAGATTGCAGAAAGAGAGATACTCGCTTGCGATTTTTGATGGTACAGATATTAGTTTTTTAACGTGTACTACAATTAACTTGTAGACTCTATCTTAAAAAAATACTCCGTTTAAAAGTTAGTTACTGTAGCAAAAGCCAAAAGCGACTTTTAAAAACTGCAAAGAACAGAGCCTAAATATGTCAGTAGCTTGTAGTGGCTAGTCCGAATTTTCGAGTTTGTACGGTAGGAATTTACAGAATTTTTACAAGAAACGGTTCAATTCTTGTAAGAATCTGCAAGATTTCGATGATTATGAGACCTAAATCTGATTGTCACCGAGACTGCTAATTCATTTTCATGTTTTGAGGCCCTACACACCAATGGTTGTCATTTGTGAAAAAGGTACATGCCAGAGAGAACTGAGGGAGATAGATATGGAGACAAAATGCAGGCCCATTCAATCCGGCTTGGGAAGTTAGAGTAAACGCATCAATTTTTTAATTTTATTTTTTCTTTATATTATCTATGAAATAGAACAGTATTTTTCTTTAAATTAAATAATTAAAAAACTAATGCAGTAATATAATTTCAGCTAAAACCAAGCCCCCAGCCGAAGGAACGGCCCCGCAGTGCCATGACAAATATTTTGATGGTACAAGAAGATGGGAATTACTCCGTACCCACAGTGGCATTGACATAAAATCCTTGTTTGGCCCGTTTCTGCTCGTGTCCAAACAGACATTTATGGCCATGGCCCCTGGTCCTGAGTGAAATTCAGCAATATATCAGTGGCCTCTTTCTCTCTCAGACAATTTTACCAGCAGTCAGTGGAGTCAAATACAGTAAGATCATGCATGTAAAACTGCAAGTGTGTGCTTCAGTATTTTTATTTTGCACCGCTATATGCATCCTAGCACAGCTTAAAGTGTAAACCAGTGTCAAATAAAATGCATCTCTAACTTGTAACTAGAACTAATTTGCTGTATCTTCAGGGTGTAACCTAACTAATTTACCTATACATTACCTTCTTCAGAGGGGCTTTGTCTGTCTCGGAGGTTTCATCAGCTGCTGCAGTTGTTCGTATAAACATGGGTTGACCAATGAATGATGTCACTGAAACATCACAAGGGTTCTACTTCAACCGATACAGTTTCATGGATATCGACATATGACAGGGAGGACGGTTTCAAGGAAGTAGTAGTAGAGCCTGGGACACTTGGTGAATTCCTGCCTAATTCTTTGGTACCTTGTGAGTTCTGAGTGCTGCCAAACTGCCAAAGCAGTGCTCACTCAAACTGAGCTGGTGAGCAGGATCTCTGAATATTGGGTCATTATTTTCGTCTATGACTAATGGTTTTTTGATCTAGCATGAGCGTTCGTGCTAATAAAATGAATGCTGAGCTGTTTCGAAAATACTGTTTCATTAAGTCGCTTTAAAAAAGGCAATAGAAAAACCGTGATAAACTGATAACTGCATATAGCAGTGCTGCCTGATTAGAAGAACTGGGGCACATGGTGACGATGATCCCAATAATTAAGCAGCACTAGAGCTCACCCAAGCTGTAGCATGATGCAGACTCATACCCAACGCTGACTACAGGTTAAGCAGTAAAGCACAGCTAATGCCGACTAAGTACTGGAGATCACGTACACCGAATGAGACTGGCATTACACAGGAAGGGGAAACTCACAGTTTTTGATATGCAATGTTGCTCCGTGAAGCTGGAACCTTGGCTTGATCTGCAGACAGCATGTAGGCACATATCAGAATATTTATGTCTTGTGCTGCATTGGAGTACCTCTGGATGTCTTGTACTAGGTGCGGCTAAGCTCAAGAGGTTAAGGGAATCTGAATCGTGCAGGCAGTAAACTCCAAATCCGAGCAACTCAAATGCTGATAAAACTAGGACAAGAAATAAAAACTAGGCTCGAATTGCGTGGATACCATCTGGAGGCTGGAGCACTTGGGCCAATCCCGAACAAACGGTAAGCGATCGAGGAGCGTGACAGCAACAGTCGGAAAGGAGCTCGTGATCTACGTATGTACGGTGAGACCTTGCTCGGCCGCGCACGCGGAGCCCGCCGCCGTCTTCGCACACGCCTGCGGGGGTGGCAACATGGCTGTACGTGCTGCGGCCTCGAAGGACCAGGATAGCCTCGACCGCCGGCACGCCTTCGGGCCAGCGCGATCGCCGGCTGGTTCGTCGGCCTGCCGCTTGCGCGACGACGGAGCCAGCGGGCGCCGCCGATTGGCCGCGGGAGCATGGGGAGCGTGCGGCCTTGCGGGAGACCGGCCCATATATTCAGCCCGGCCCAAGCTGACGCGAGGGTTTCGTTTGGTGGAGGTCTGGAGGAGAAAAGAACCAGAAACCCTCGCCCCCGCCACGCGTCCTCCAGAAACCCCTCCGCTCCGGCGCTCCCCAGTCCCCACCCCAACCCGCGCCGCCGCCTCACCATCCGATCCGGCATCCCGGGAGCTTCGGGTGAGAGCAGCGTGGGAGGTGGCCATGGCGCTCGCCTTCGACGAGTTCGGGCGGCCCTTCATCATCCTCAGGGAGCAGGAGAACAAGACGCGGCTGCGGGGGCTCGACGCGCAGAAGGCCAACATTGCCGCCGGCAAGGCCGTCGCCCGCATTCTCCGCACCTCCCTCGGCCCCAAGGGCATGGACAAGATGCTCCAGTCCCCCGACGGCGACGTTACCATCAGTAATAACTAACAACCGACACTCGCCGCCCCACTCTATTCCCTCTCTCCTTCCTTAGATTATACTAGCTTTATCCCAGGGCTGATTTAGCTGTGTTTCTTCGGTTGGTTTCGTCAGATCTAGAAGGATTCGCCCGCCATTGGATCGTTGGCAGTAGTGCTGAGGGGATTAGGGTTCTTGTGGGTGGTATAGTGCATATAGGGTCATGAGATCTAGCTGTTTGTGGGATGTTGCGTATAGTGAAGCGAGCGTTTTACTGTTGCAAATGCAATGGTGAATAGTCCAAGATTTGTGAAATTGATTAGTGTGCATATCTTCTGTGGATCTGGACTCTGGAGATTCGGGTTGGTGCTTTTAAGAGTTGATTTATTGCAGTTATATATGTACATTTGTCTAGGAGTGTTTTTTGATTTCTCTGTTGTTTTGTTTACTGATCAACTTGCCTTACGAATTGTCAGCCAATGATGGGGCGACGATCCTGGAGCAAATGGATGTTGACAACCAGATTGCAAAGCTGATGGTGGAGCTGTCCCGCAGCCAAGACTATGAAATCGGGGACGGTACTACCGGGGTGGTGGTCATGGCTGGGTCGCTCCTAGAGCAAGCTGAGAAACTGCTGGAACGTGGTATTCACCCGATAAGGATTGCTGAAGGTTATGAGATGGCGTCAAGGATAGCTTCTGATCACCTTGAACGCATCTCCCAAAAGTTTGAGTTCAGTGCTACAAATATAGAGCCTTTGGTGCAGACCTGTATGACTACTCTGTCCTCAAAGATGTAAGTCATTCCAAGATATTATGTTTGATCAATCAACTTCTTTATTTGAATCCTGTATTACAAGTTTACAACTGATTTATAAGAATTGGGTAGATATTATGTTTGTTAGAACTGAGAACTGGGTTTCACATATGTCAAGAGGCTATCAAGAGGAACATTTTTCTTTTTTTTTTCTTTTCAAGAACACAACATATGGACAATTTTCACTTGTGTACTGTTGTAAGTAACTTCTGGTGCCATTTTGTTGTTTATAAATTATAATTCTTGGCATTTGGCAGTGCCATGAAACTTTTCAGTTTTTTCTCCCCTGTTAGCTTAGCCGACCTAGCAGCATTAAGAGTACAATATTCATTGATTCTCACATGTTGTGATTCATTGATGCATGTATATAATAATTATTGAACCTCAAGCTCGATGTACCTGGGGCATTACTCTCTTATTTTGCTGGCCCATGAACTCATTTTTGGTTTCTAATGAAGACAGATCATTTCTCTTCTTTTTACAATAATATCAACTCTTCTTTTTTACAATAATATCAACTCTGTAGGTCTACTTCTAGCATGGAACTTGTTTGCAGAAATTGTTTTTATCTACCAGGAAATATATGTCACAGCCTTAGAAGTATTTCTCTATGGGTAGATTCTCTGTACATTATTTTATGGCTTGTCTGATTGGATCCATTACTCTTATTCTACAGTGTTAACCGTTGTAAGCGAGCACTGGCCGAGATTGCTGTCAAAGCAGTCCTTGCAGTTGCCGATTTGGAAAGGAAGGATGTAAACTTGGACTTAATTAAGGTGGAAGGTAAGGTTGGTGGGAAGCTAGAGGACACTGAACTAGTATATGGAATCATTGTTGATAAAGATATGAGCCACCCACAAATGCCAAAGAGAATTGAGGGTGCTAAGATCGCCATCCTGACCTGCCCGTTTGAGCCCCCGAAGCCTAAGACAAAGCATAAGGTTGACATTGACACTGTAGAGAAATTTCAGACGCTGCGCGAGCAAGAGCAGAAATACTTCGATGAAATGGTTCAGAAATGCAAGGTAAAAGCCTATGCAAGATTAACTTTTTTATATATATATTACAGAATAGCCATATTTTGTACGCTTGGGCGATAATGTTTTGTGGCTCTACATATTTATCATATTGGTCTGAATGCGGGTTCCTTAACTAATAACTATAATATTTTGTGATGTTATTGATCTCAGTTATCATTTATTTCCCTTGGTCTTCTCTGTTGTGGCACGATAAATGTTGAAGCACTTCCTACTTCCCATTATCAGCATAAGTGTTATGAGTGTATGAAGTGTATTCACATTACTGCATATCATGTTACGTGTTTGGTTTGCTTGGTAATTAATTATGTATACATGTATATTTTTGTAGGATGTTGGTGCAACCCTAGTTATTTGTCAGTGGGGTTTTGATGATGAAGCCAATCATTTGCTGATGCATAGAAATTTGCCAGCAGTCAGATGGGTTGGTGGTGTTGAATTGGAATTGATTGCCATTGCTACAGGTCCATATGCTACCTCTCTCCATAGTACTGTAAATGGCTTGTAAAGACAGTACATAACATTTTAAAACTGACTGCAGGAGGGCGGATTGTTCCGAGATTCCAAGAGTTGAGTCCTGAAAAGCTTGGGAAGGTATATACTGTTCTGCATTTTTTTCAGTGATAAGGAATATGCATGCGTTGGTGGTATGACTGGTGTTCAGTTATGCAATATTAGAATCGTGGGGACATGAAATTCAAAGTAGTTGAGACTTGAGATCGTATGTGGAGACACGGATTGCCTTGGTAAGAGTTTTTTTATGGTATATACTTGGTAATTGTTGTTAGATGAATCACATATGTATTGCACAGTCTAAATGGGCAATATATAGTAAAGACTTGAGGGATACAGCTAAACCCTAGAAACTAGAAAAAAGATACAAATGCCCTTATATTCTTAACACCCCATTAAATACAAAGCATATGCAATAACATTGCATTTGAAAGGGTTGACACTAAAATAGAGGAAATCCAAAATCCATAAAGCATGGTGATATCCCATAAAACAGGTCAAAGCCTAAGACGGCAGCGTCGCAGTGCACAAGAAACGTAATAGAAGCACAGTGCAGAAGAAACGCAGTGGCCTTAGAAGCTCGAGGTGATGGCACAGAGAGAAGCAGCGACATCATAATGACTTCTACGATCTGCAGCAACTCAAAAAGAAGAGCGTCGGCTGTTGTCATGCGAAAGGCCACACTAAATCTTAGAGGATGAACTGTGGGTAGCAAAAAAATCGATTAACTGACACAAAAATTTATGAACTCGTACGGCTTAAACGAATTAGAAAATAGAAGACTACAGATTTGGATGGACGCAAACGGAGGACTCAACAACTGAAGATTCTAGCAGCATCAGCACCATCGGTACGAGTGCAAATGGAGCGGATATTTTCCGACCGACCGTCCGTTTTAATTCGGATATAATTCGGAGCATATTTTTGGATATCCAAAGGTTTTGCCGAATACGGAAACGGAGTCAGATATTTTTTGCCGGATACGGAAACGGATTCGGAAAAGGTATTATCCGACGGATACAGAACTATTCAGATATTTTTTTGGATAGTTACCGGATATTTTTCCGAATAGTTCCTGGATAGTTACTTATCATATGTACCAGATATTTCTTCGGATAGTTACTTATCATGTGTACCATATATTTTTTTGGATAGTTACCGGATAGTTGCTTATCATGTGATGTAAATGTAATGAAGTTAAATGAATTAGTGATGTACTTGACTACTTAGCTATGGACAATTCTTACTTTCGAACCGTGATATTTTTTCAGATAGTTACCGGATAGTTACTTATCATGTGATATAAATGTAATGAAGTTAAATGAACTAGTGATGTACTTGACTACTTGGACAATTCTTACTTTCGAACCGTGTGGCATGTAGCTAGTTAGCTACTAGTTTAACTGCCTCTATCATTTACTTGCTACTTTGCTAACTAGAATTTACTAGTTGCTTAACTTATCCCTGTCGTCTGAAATTTGCTTGTTAAACTACTAATGCAGTTCCATTATGAATATGTAGTATGGTGATTGATTCTTACACATGAGATATATATGTTTTTGTTTTCGCGCGTTATCCGACTAAATATTCATGACCGAGACTAACCATATTCGGAGCGGCATGTATTCGCTTCGTATTCGTGACCGAGAATATCTGTATTCATATTCGTATCCGGCACTATCCGTGTCCAATTCCGACTCCGACAAAAAATATGAAAAAGGATACGGAATGAGCAATATCTGTCCGTATCCGCTCCGTTCGCACCCCTAACGATCGCTAAAGAATCTAGCTCTCCAACATATCCTCTGCACACAATTGAGTGGCGTGCTTCTCAACGGCCTTGTCAGCCTCATGGTGCCACTTGCAAACCCATCATGAGCACTTCCTCATTTTTTATCACTAGCTGCAGAGCAGTCATCAATCCTTTCTCTCCTTGCCCTTGGTAACAAATAGAGATGAATAGAGATACTGAGACTGCTAATACCAAAAGATCCCCCATGGAAAGCAGAGGGTAGGGAGGCGAGGTGCATAGCTCGTGGCAAGTTGGAGACGCTCTGGTCGGGAGTCAGCACCAGAGAAAACCGAGCCGACAGGAGGAGGTGACCGGCCTAACTGAAGAAAATCAAGCCGACAGGAAGAGGAGGCTTGGCGGCGAGATTCGAGCCAATCGCTTCCGGCTCGATGGAAGTCGGTCGGGAGCTCGGATTCAGTCTGGCGGGAGGAGATCAATGCAAGGAGGCCGAGGGCCAAGTGGGTTGGCGCAATACGGATCAGCGATGAGGATCCGAGCAGAAGAGCCTCTAGGCGGCAACAAGCCAACGAGACCGGTCGGATACGAAAGAGCGTAGATGCCGGATCCGGGCAAGACGATGGTGTCCCAGCGTTGAAGAAGCCTGTAGAGGAGCAGATCTGGGGAGACGGTGACCCAAGGACGGGTGGCGGCGGCCTGGGTGATGAGGCTGGCGGTGGAGACGCCTGGATTCGGCCCAGAGATGGCGAATCAGGGCTTGGTAGGCGGCGACCGATGAAGACACGATGAGATGGCCGGGATCCAGGCAGTGGAGAGGCAAAACAGCCCGAATCCAGGTGGCGACATTGGGGAGGCCGGATCCCCTGCGCGCCCGTCACCGGCGAAGAGCATCTCGGACAGGATGACGGCGTGAGAGGATGTCGCCGTCGTGGTGGCGAGCTCGGCCGGGCCGACGACTTGCGCGATCCGAAAGTCTGATGGCGGCCGATTTGAATCTCCACTCGCTGACGCCCGTATGAGCCGTGGCGGAGCAAGGAACCAGCGGCGTCGGCCTAAAGAGTGCGAGGTGGAGACGCATGGGCGACAGGATCTGGCGTCTGGCCAAGATCCACCAGAGGAGCCGACAAAGAAGTGGCCGCCCTCTAGAGTAGAGATTGATCCTCCCGGTGGCAGCATCGGTAGAAGAGAAAAGGCTAGGGTATGAACCTTAGCTCTGATACCATATTGAGTTGCATGCACCAGCTAGTTCACTCAAAAGCTTAAGCTGATAAGAAAAGACAGGCAATTCACTTATATTTCAACACTTTCCTTCGCATGTAGGCTCTTACAGGCCTAAGATGTGGAATAAAAGTGGGATGCAATTATTTTTTTAATTGCACAAACCGGATCTTGAACTCAAAACCTCTTAGCTCTGATAACATATTAGATGAATCGTATATGTATTGCACAGTCTAAAGGGACAATATATAGTACAAGACTCAAGGGACACAACTAAACTCTAGAAATTAGGAAAAGATACAAATACCCTTATATCCTTAACAATTGTTTATGAAAGTAAGCATGTTGAGCAAATTTATTAGTTAAACAGAAAGAACTAAGTGTTTATTGTGGAATTGTTAGGATGTTTATGACTATTAACTGGCTGCGTGTTGGTTTGAGGACAACTTGATTGATCACTGGCCAATACACTGAATAGTTAACCTCCAACCTAATCGTCATGCTATTCTTGGTAGCTGAGTTTGTTATTTTAGTCATGTTGTCTTCAAAACACCATGTGAATACCTTGCACTCTTGAACAGTAGTTACAATAGAGAATTTACACTGCTTAAATGGTTGGCTATACTTGGCAGCCATCTATTTTGTACTAGAAATAGCTCACGATTTATGTTTCTTTGCTTGCTGTTGTGGGGGTGGTCCAGCCCCCCGTGATTGGCTTTGCAACTGGCTCAACATGTAATAGGTCCAGTAGCATAAAAGAATATACCAATGTACCCTACCTTTTGTAACTATTAAGGGGGTAGGATGGGAATCTCCCATCCTACTCCACTCATATATATAAGCCCCCCAAGAGGGGTATAAGAGGCCAGATCCACTCATTTTCCATATACCAGCTCTTTGTGTTGGCTCCGTTGCTCTTCTAGTTCCACATCCTCATGGAGAAGGGGTACCTGGTACCTCCCTGGAGAGGGGTACCAGTAACCATTGTTGTGCTCATGTCACAACACTTGCTCTGCTTAAACAGGCTGGATTGGTCAGAGAAAAGTCATTTGGAACAACAAAAGATCGGATGCTTTACATTGAACAGTGTGCCAACTCCAGAGCTGTAACTATCTTCATTCGTGGTGGTATGTTCTGATGTATATGTCTTTTTTCTTCATATTCACATATACATATGTTCATATGCTTTGCCCCACTAATGTTGAATCTGATTGAGAGACCCTTCAGTGTTTGCATTGGATAAATGAAAGCAATTGTATAGCTTTTGGCAGTATTCATGCTTTTAATTATCAATATCAAAGCATGGACTGACAGACATAATTGAACATAGTAATCGTGCATGCGGAGTCCACATTACATCGTACTGCTTTTGCAATGGAACAGATGATAATCAATTCATATATTGAATGATAACAAACTGAAAAATTACTGCTGGTTCTTAGTTGTGTAGAATTGGTATAAAATCATAAGTTCATAACATCAAAATCACGTGATGTAGTATTTAGTGTGTGGTGTTACTTTTAAGATTATAGGATTTGAAGTCCTCGAATTGTGATGTTAACTACCTTAGCAACACCAAACTGAGCCGCTAGCTATAACAATGAAAGCAGCAATGCACTATGGATCACAATGGATGATTATGTTTAGCATCTACTTTTCAATCTTTAACTAGTGCATTTCAGTCACCTTCTAAGCTAAAGGATATCTTCTGAGTGGAGTTTCCATGATCAAAACTATCTGCTGTTGTGCAGGCAACAAAATGATGATTGAGGAGACCAAGCGAAGTCTTCATGATGCTCTTTGTGTGGCAAGGAATCTGATCCGCAATAACTCAATTGTGTATGGTGGTGGCTCAGCAGAGATATCGTGCTCAATTGCTGTTGAAGCTGCTGCAGATCGATACCCTGGAGTTGAGCAGGTAATTGCTGACTTTTGATCCTATAGTTACAAAAACATGCTATATATATTATCTGATTATGTTTCTTTGTGCTTGCAGTATGCTATCAGGTCATTTGCTGATGCGTTGGATGCTATTCCACTGGCCTTAGCCGAAAACAGTGGTTTGCCACCTATTGATACGCTTACCGGGGTAAAATCTCAGCAAGTGAAGGTATTATGTTTTCTATATTCCTTTACCGTCATTCTGTTATTTAATAACAGCTGTGAGCTTGTGAGTTCTTGACAGCATGTCATCGTAGTTGCTGATGCCATTGCAAAGTTGCTGGACCCTTGTTAATCAGATCAGTGTATGTTGGGCTTATTATATAATTAGCTTCGTAATTCATTTTAGGCAACCAAACACCGTCATGTGCTTGTATAATCCTTCCATCTACTAAATGTACTTGATGCTGTGCATGTTATATTTTGTGATTTTAAGCTAGTTATAGTATATAGTATTCGTGCCATATTGCCTATTTTGAATTTGAAGTAACATAATATTTCTGAACACCTTTCCAGGAGAGCAGTCCTTACTGTGGCATTGACTGCAATGACGTCGGGACCAACGACATGAAAGAACAGAATGTTTTTGAAACTCTGATTGGCAAGCAGCAGCAGATCTTACTGGCCACACAGGTGGTGAAGATGATTCTCAAGATCGATGACGTTATCACGCCTTCTGACTATTGATGATGCCTGAGAAGAATGGAAATCGACTGTGCTTAGGTGACAAGCACTCCAGTCGGCAGCATTTTCTATGGGTTGATTGGGATTTGCTCTTTCAATTGTGCCATGTACCGCACGCTTGTTTTGTTTGATGAGCTATCTGTTTTTGTGAAGCTTGCCGATACTTTATTTTTGGCGTTCACATTTGTATAGCTTGAGACAATAGCACAAATCTCTTTGATACCGGTTTAGACTTTTGAGCTAATGTTCTTTTTGTTGTATTGTTCAGATGCTTAATGTTATGGGGTTGCACATTTGCAGCAGTACCGTATTTTTAATCTGCTTTGTCGTAAGTATGCCATCTTTTATCTGCTTTGTCCAAAGTATGTCAGTTAACGGTGGTATTAGATTTGCATTGATGGAGCCCTTGACTAGGAATGCTATTGTATGTCTGGAATCTGACTCTGGAAAACATCTGGAATCTATCTCGAGTGTAAGGATTCTGCAAACATCAAAAGGGTTAATAGCATTCTGGTAAATTTCTTTAGCCAGCCATGAGAACGTTTGCTCGACAAGGGTAATAGGCTTTTACTGGCATCAAAATGAGGGACGGAGCCACCGCCTGGCGACCTGGTCTAGCTCGCCGGCGAGTAGCCCTGCCGTCGTCTGAGCTCCATGGCGAGCTCCTCCACCTGCCGGTGGCCAACTCTGCCTAGGTTCCCACCAGCGGCTGGCAAAATAATGAGCCAAGGGAGCTTTTCTTAGAGCTGAATTGTACTTGGCTAGAATTTGATCTATTTGCAACAAACGCTTAACTCGTGCCACATGCCAATCCATGAAGCACAATAGAACATTTGTTTTGAGATCCACACAAGTTATGAATTGACGCAATGAGGCTCTGCATCGTTCATTCCACCATGTCAAACATAGTCTGGCAAGGACACCGGTAAAAAATCAGCCCGAAAACTTCTAAATTTCAAATTTGAAATGCTAGCAAAAAATGTTACTACATGCTTGTTTGCAAGCTTATGAAAGTGTTAAGGTAACGAAGTTCAAATTGTATTAAACGAAGCAATAACATGAAAGCTTTCTTATGAGTCTATTTCTTGTCAAAATGAAAATCTGGTGTGAAACTTGTTTCCCTATCCACCGGTAACCAACCGGTAATTCCGGCCTGTTTGAAATTTGAATACTATAGTGTGTGGAGACGTTACCGAATGATGGAGCCTATCCAAGTCCTACTCTGGACCGGCGTTCAACATTAAGTAATTATTACAAGATCACTTCAGAATAAATCAGACGACGTGCCGTTTGCTCGAAACTTCTGCATATCATAAACGCCATCTACAAATTCAATACTTCGATGACAGCCAAAGGCTCTAGGTAAACACAACCCCACTTTTTCCCAGTGATGACCACTGGAGAAGAGACACGACCGGGGGAGCTTACACTTAGCTTCCATGTCTTCCGCCGTAACCTGCATGGGCAACTCGACGACGATCAGTAACTCCTGACACTACACACTTGGACCAGTTCCT
This sequence comes from Melocanna baccifera, assembly GCA_036346265.1. Lineage (NCBI taxonomy): Eukaryota > Viridiplantae > Streptophyta > Magnoliopsida > Poales > Poaceae > Melocanna > Melocanna baccifera. Next base: position 4,690,123 of record CM070693.1, on the reverse strand, counting down.
GCTAACTTAGAAATAAACTTAATATAGTCTACAATCAAAATCTCTTTTTATTATCTAAAGCAAGATGATGGGACAGATTAGCCCCCAAAGAATGGACAGTGAGCAACAAGACGAGTTTCAGGTTTTCAGCCAACTTTTAGAACAACTTCCCTGATAGCACAGTAGCAAGTTGGCTGGAAAAGCATACCGACGTGAAACTCCTGAATGCCCTAGTTCATATTCTCACTAATACTGACCTCCAAAACAGAATAGCACCAAGTAATTGACAATTGAAAAACACAATTTTAATGATTTTTTATACATTTCCAATTTTCTCATGTTTCATCAAGATTGTTGTTACATGAAGGTATCGACAAGTGGTTAACACCGTAGAAATCCACCGTTCAAAGCCAAATGGACGCATAAAAAATGAATAAAGGCTGTCTCAACAAATAGTTTTTTTTTTTTTTTTGCAAGTTTCAAAACTTGGTACGCCACAAACTTCCACCATGAACCCCAAACACTTGTGTGGTTGTTAATGTATATAGCTTCTTCGTATTTGCTCTTGCATGAGACATTGCTTTTCTCTGTCTTCTTTAATTCTCCCTCCATATCAGATCTTTGCTGAGTTGGACACCTATGAACACTGCTGATGTAGGAGCATTAGGAGTGCCCTTACAACTGGCAGGGTGGGATGATCAGTTGCTACGCCCTCGTTCTTTCTTCCCTTCGCCAATCACCATGTCTTCTTGCTCATTTCGTGCTAGAAGCCTAGAACATCAGATTGCATACTTAGGTACTTTTTTGAAGGAAACATTACCTAGGTACTTGAATCATTACACCATTTACAAAGAAAACACACACATTGTGTTGCTGCAACAAGTAGGCTGTAGGCGACTAAGGTCCCATTCAAAAGTGTTGTAACTTTTGATTGAAATAACACTATAGCGGTTCTTAGTTTTTTCTAAGATATGCAATTAAAGAACAATAAAAAAATAATAAAAAACACTATTATATCTATATGAATAATGCAAAGGGAAAAAGGAGAAAAAGAATTAAGCCGTGTTAAGAAAGCCAATACATTTCAAACGGCATTTAACTTTTGAAGTTAGAAACTATTTGAAACGTGGCCCAAAGTCATTGCTGCTAGCATATAGCTTTCAAAAACAACAAAATTGGTTGTGCAAAGAAACACACACAAACTGTTTTGCTAAAAGTGAGTACGTGACTAACGTGCTACTGCTAGCATGATAGCTTTGGGAACACAAAGTTGGTCGCACTCGTCACACTACCATGTCCACATAAGACCATCTCCAATGCAGGTGATTAGAGGTACGTCACATCATTAAGCACCCACTTAAGAAGTTAATTCTCGGATGCAAGCACTTCATTGCATATGTTCCTACACACAAGCATTAGTGCTTAACTTTTTTACATCTTTTTCTCCAACATGGCAAGAAAACATCAGCATTTAAGATGTTGATGTAGTGGAATTTGGATAAGAGCCAAATGCAAGGGTGCTAGGAAATTTCTCTTCTATAAAAGATTTTTTCCATTGTGGAGAACTTCAAATGGAGGGGGAAAAGACTTGTGTTGTACACAGTTACATGCAATTGCTACATGCCTATGACGATCAAACCCTAACACAGTTGATGCACGATTGCTACATAGACCTCTTTTATAAAAATTTACGAATTTTGATGTAGATCGATGGTGGAGATTAAAGTGTTCCTTTTAGCTTGGATGGTCAATATATGCTGCGTCCCGATGTTGTCAACGATTTTTTCCCTTTTGTTCCGTAACTATGTTATAAATCGTTCGGAAGTTGATAGCCTACACTCTAACCGTTAGATGGTACATCCTTTCACGTTTAATATAAGAAAGTTAGGGAATCGCTTTGCTTACTACGTTTGGAACAATAAAACTAATCGGCCCCTTCCTACCACTTCTCATCCATTCACCCCCTCTCAACACATGTCCCTCTCTCCGATAAACCCACTCTAAAAACTGCCATCCCCATCTTTTCAAAAGAAAAAAAAAAGACATGCAGTTCTCTCTCTCTCTCTGTCTCTCATTGTTTTTTTTTGCCAAGCTCTTCACTCCAACCCTATTCTTTCCAAATACAAAAATCAAATACCAAAATAAACTATTGCATGTATGATTTTTGGATTCCCCATCTTTCAATCTACCCAAGCATCCACTCAATTTAGGACATGTTCTTTTTGGTCATGGTGATGGCTTTTGGTCATGGTGATGGCTTTTATTTGTTTGCATGAGATTGCAGAAAGAGAGATACTCGCTTGCGATTTTTGATGGTACAGATATTAGTTTTTTAACGTGTACTACAATTAACTTGTAGACCACATCTTAAAAAAAATACTCCGTTTAAAAGTTAGTTAGTGTAGCAAAAGCTAAAAGCGGCTTTTAGAAGCCGCGAAAGAACAGGGCCTTAGACATGTATATGCATATGAGGAGTTTTGAAATGGGAGAAAGAAGAGCAGGTAAAGCAGCCTAGAGACCCATATAGACTTCTCTGCCATGTTCCACCTCAAAGCAAGGCTTGTTGGTGACATTCTGGACAGTGGGGAGTGACGCACGGGCTGGCCTTTGGAGAAGCTGTGAGACATTAGTCTGACCTCTTCTCCGCTGGATCTGGACATGCACCAGCATCGAGTCTGAGCTGAGTTCCTTACCGTGGCACTACCTTCTTCCTCTAATGGTTTTGTTGCAGATGTTTTCTGAATTGTTGTGGATATTTCTTCTAATTTGTTGTATCAAGTGTTTTATATTGTTGCAATATGTATTCTCCTAAGTTGGCCTCCTCTGTAGGGATTTGCTATGGGTGTTTACTTAATTTGTTGCACGAGTTTAATTAAAATATTGCAACATTGTAGTCCATGTGTTTGATTTTTATTTGCAATGCTATTGCATCCTTTAATTGCTACAATAGGTTTGTTGCAATCAAAGTGAGATTTTGTTGCACAGATGGCAAGCGTTTGTTGCATTATGCTATGAATTTTTGCAGGGGTAATTTTTTGTTGTAGGTATGGTTAAGTTTTATTGTATACATTGTAAAGAATTGTTGTGTCCGAACGTACAGAGCTAGTGTCTGAATCAGACGTCTGGATGCTAGTCGTTCCCAAAAGGTTACCTATGTTTTAGTTAACATCGTACAAACTCTATAGGAGTGAGGAGCAAGACTTCAAACATTGACTGAAATCAGATTGATTTTCAAATAATTACCTAGCTAACAATTGGGACATGTGGTTTGCCTGTGCACTTGGCATATGCATGTATTGGTACCGTGTGTGGGGCCGAACATGAATGCCCCTATTTGTTGGTCACTATGGGTTCCAACAATCACCCCTAATATCAGGGAACTGAAAAATAAGCATAATAGATAGATGAATTTTTTAAGTAATCAATTTTTAATTCAAATTTACAGTATTATACCTATCTTTTTTTTTGTAGTTCTATCCATATGTCGCATAACCGTTGGACGACTTAGACTAGTCGCTCAATCATTAAGTGATACATGGCCAAGTCGCCCAACCTGTGGGCAACATTGCCCTAGTCATCCAACGGTTAGACGACATGCCCGTAGACCCCCTTAGTCGGCTGCGCCTGAACCTCATTCCTCATTTTCTCATTCGGCTGAAAGAAAAGAGAAGAAGAGAAGAGAGAGAGAAGAAGAGGAAAGGAAAGGATGAGGAGAGGAGAAAAGGACGGAGAAGAGGAGGAAGGACGAGAGAGGAAGAGGAGGGAGGAGAGGAGAGGAGAAGGAAGGAAGGAAGGAAGAGGAAGAGCGGTCATGATGGTTCCTGTTCGACTAGTCGCTGCTGATAGCTTTGCTGGACTGGTGGTGGCCCAAGACGCACACCTTCCACCTCCCATTTGGGGAGATGACCCCTGCTTTGCAGGACGTCGTGATGCTGCTCAGCTTGCCTATCGCAGGAGAGGTCTCCCCTCCGGATGTACCTGGCAACTGGCAAGATGACCTACCGAACAGGTTTGGCGCGGTTCTTCCGGCCAAGGCCGTGCCAGCATACCACGGCTTCCAAGTGCAACAAAAGCATGGCCCCCTATGTGGTAGCTTTCGCAGTTCTAGGTACGTATTCTATCTATTTTCTCTGTTTAGCGATACACTATCCTTACTATATAACGGGTTAATTAATAATTTGTTTATGCATAGGTCGAGCGGATGGATCCGGACGTCAACGAGTACTAGGTGTCATGGCACCTAGAGACATACTTGTTGTGGTTGTTCGGCTATGTACTGTTTACAGCAGTCACGGTGACTCCGTCAACGCCTGCCTCGTGCGGTATGCGAGGGTCATTACCAACGGGAATGAGGTGGTGACTATAGCTAGGGATCAGTCGTACTTGCCGCGACGTACTGCGTCATGTGCGATGCTTGCTTGAGGTTGAAGACGATCCCTGTCCTCACAGGCTGCACCTCCTGCTGCAACTATGGTTGTTCGAGCACTTCCCTCACAAACGGCCCCTGCTGCCCGATAGCGGTTCGTACCGTACAGACATGTACCACGGGGGCACCATGGACTGGCCTACCGCAGGGTCCATTTGGTGTCATAGATGGGTACGTCTGAATCTTTACTATATATGTATTACGGGTCATCCTTTGTAACCATTGTTCTGGCTCGTATGCACAGTTTGCATACTTGCAGGTCACCCGTGCGTACAACCACTTCGTCGAGCACCTCGACTGTCTCACCGCTGACGATGTGCGCTGGGAGTTGTATTCAGCTCAAGTGATGGTGGACAGCGCTCCAGCCAGGCTCTCATTGTTGTGCTTGTGTGATCGGGCGTACTGGCTCACGGGGAAGAAGCTTGTCTTCAGTGTGTTCATCAAGGACTACGCGGTGCACAGGGTGATGCGCTAGTTCGGCCTCCGCCAGCTTGTTCTTGTCCCTGTCGGGCGTGGGATGCCTTACTCGGTCCACGCGTGAGTTACATACAACATATATCCCTACATTTTTCTCAATTATGTTATGATGCTTTCTAATTGCAGTTGTATGTTTCGTAGACACAATAGGAGGGGTGTCGCAGGACGAGCTGGGCTGCGAAGATGGTGCAGTGGGTGACGGAGTGGACGGGGGCACTCTAGGACTTCATGCAGGAGGGCACCGCGTATGAACCCGGCACATACGACGAGTACCTACGATGGTGCAGTCCGCAGACACGCACCAGGCTGGTGTGTGTCGTTGACCCTCCCCTCGCTCACGTACTAGCACCGACCAATGCGTACCTTGTGACTTATCACGGAACTTTGCCCTCGCAGTATGTACTCTTGTGTTCCAAAGTTTCTATGTACGATTACCACAATTACTATTTTGATGCTTTCTTGTACTTTTTGCGTTCGAACATCACCACCGATATTGTGAGGATGCTGGGTCGATCGTGGACAAGATAGCCCATGGTTGAGGTCACACGCGATGAGCTGGCGCACACTCTCCACTGGGTCTATGAGAAGGCGAAGCGTGCTCTCATTCTCACGTTGTGCAGGACGCTCCTGGAGGTGGCCACATCGACACGCACACCGAGGCTGCCATATCCTACAACTCAGGCAGCAGGCTCCAGAGGGCCACATGACTACCCCTGGGCATCGCAGCTGGGCCAGGCCGAAAGGTCATCGTAGGCACATACCTGGACACTGGTGTCGTCATCGTCCATGGACCCGTACATGGAATTGGCAGGAAAGCACATGTTCGCCTAGGGCCGGCCTGGTGGGTACGAGAGCTGGCATCATGCCATGGCCCACGTGAAAGGTACGCTTTGTCTCTTAACGTTTTTTCCTTAATATATTGAACGAATAAATAATACCTATCATGCAAGCATGTCGCACCGACCAGGAGTTGGGCTATCCCCACACGAGGATCTCCTGGTGGACGTGAGCGAATACCTCATGGAGGACCCAGCGGAGGTGCTTTTCGGGTCGCAGCTCAGTAGTGCGCCAGTTCCCACGCAGCCACAAGTGCAGTCCACCCCTGATGCATTGGGAGCACGGGTCAGCAAGTCTCCGAACCGCCTCACCCTGTCGAGGTGCCGACACCCCACGCTGAGGAAGCCCAATCGGGGCCATACGAGCAAGGACCGACAAGGGGTGGTACATGAACACGACAGAGGCCACGACGAAGGAAGTGCTGCGGGTGGTGTAGCTGGTGACGCATAGTAGGTTTTCCTCCCACTTTGTGTTTTTTTTGTTGTGTATGTATTTTACTGTCTTGCTCAGTGTACGAATTCTCTATGCATCATAATATCACTTACCTTTGTACTTACTAATTATTGCTACGTCAATCGTCCTTAGAAAATTCTTCCAAAAATTTATTGTATTATAACAAAATACGATGATCAAAAATATTATTACAAGCAGCAGATTTCGTACCATTTACAATTTATGAAAATCACAAACGGATCAACAGATATTATCTGCTATTTTATTTCACAAAAGATACAACTAACAAACAAGATTGTTAATGTATTACATACAATAATCATCATTTACCCCACCACCACAATTATTTATGTCAAAGTAATTAAATAATTATTTTTTCAATAAATCGCCCAACGGTTATGAGCACTGTCGCCCGACAGTTGGGCAACAAGAACTTGGCCATATTGTATTTTTAAATTAAAAATTAATTATTAAAAAAATTCATAGATGGATCATGTAAGGACATTTGGAAGTGCACGAGCCACCATGTGCCACGCTTGAATGCTTGATAAACTTTTAAGCTACGAGTTAAAGCTCTCGAAGAGCCGAGGGCTCATGCTGTCCCTAAACATTTAACAGCCCTGATAAACTAGAGCTTTTAGCTTATTTTACGTTATAGTTATTATTGAATTATTTTGTGTAGTTAAATATTTAAAAAATAAAAAAATATTATATCAGTACGGACAATAAAAAATAAGGAGAAAAATCATAAATCATAAACTAGAAGCTAAAATCATTTAAAGCGGATCAAAAAGTTGCGTTTCATTCCATGAATGTACTTCTCGGATGCATGCATATATTAAAACGAATTTCATAGGTACACATACATACGATAGCATTGCTTGCTAAGTTTATGACCAGATCATCCCATAAAAAAAATTCATTACAATGGAAAATGAAAACTCCCTCCTTGGTAACATAAGGCAGACTGACATTCGTGATGCTTGACTTTCCATTGATCATCTTCGAGAATCTCCGATGATAAATTGCATCATCTCAACGGGCTGCCAGGGTCAAAACAGAAGCAGATCATAGGTCAACTTTCTTCACAAGCTTTGTATAGATAATGCGATTATCCCTTGCAGAATTGCTCTCAACAAGAGCAATTTGAACCAAGTCCTGAAGACAGCAAACATGCCAAACATTAGACACCAATGAGAAACATCCAATATCGACCATATCAATCTCACCAAAACAGGAATCGTCGTAAATGCTTCTCAATAGGTAAAAATAACACTGTCAAAAATACACCAATATCTTTGTCATATACTTACCTAGAGAAGCTCAACTCTTCCAAAATGAAAATAATCCTATATGCTATGCTTACAAATGCCTCCAGCAGCGGGCAAACCAAAACTAAAATGCAGTTACATTGAGTTGACAAAGAATTCATTATATATCTTTCCCTTTATTTCCATTGTGATATCAATATTAGTTACATACTTACATCTATAAACAATCCGGTGTGTGGATATAAAATATCAACCCAAACGTGCCGTAGTTGAATAAGCGTTTCCTTTCTTTACTTCTAGGACTCAAAGTGAGACCAAAGAGAGCATCGATAAAATATATCCAAATTCCAATAGTAGCTGAATAGTTGCAATTTTGTGTACGAGATCAGAGTAACTTCGAAATAACTGACAATTTTTTTTATTTTTCCTGATCAGAAACATACATGAAAAAGAAAGGAGGTAGACATTTTTTTTGGATTTGTGGTTAAAGAAGAAAGCAGGGTTCTGTTGAATTTCAAGTATTCAATTTCACCAATAAGATACGGAGACTTGCTTCATATTTGGATTACACAAAAGATTTTTCATCGGAAAGAGGTCTACAAAGCCTTTTGGGTAAACGTCAACATTTGCCTGCTTATTTGGTAAAGAAAAATAGAGTATGTTATAAGAAAATTATTCAATCAGTTGGATATTCGGGACGCCTCCACCAGCAGGCAAACCAAAACTAAAATGTAGTTATATTGAGTTGACAATGAAACCAATATATAGTATATATATTTCCTCTTATTTCTTTCGCGGACTCAACAAGAATCATATCGATAAGACGGTGGCCAATGAAAAACATGGGGGAAAACTTCAGGACTCCAGTTTAGAAAAGATAAAAGGACAAGCCCCAAAAGAAAACTCCTCCAGAATTACAACAAATCGTGGGTTTGGAATCCAAATAATAGATTCAAGTATCTGACCTTCACATCTCTGTTAGACAAAAACTTCCCCAAGTTGTGAAGAATGCACCTTAAATCATCCACCTGCAGTTGTAAAATTAGAATAATACCACTTTGCGCACCTAGTTAAAAGAGGAATTGCTTCCTAAAGAGCAATGGTATCATTTATATGTTACCTTTATATAGCCCGCTCTGTTTTGGTCGAAGTACCTGAAAGCCTACAAGACAAGAGGGAAAATATCACATGTTAGCAATAAACTGGGTTACTCTTAATGGGATGTGTGTAACAGACAGAATTTTAACTTGACGACTCTTAATCTCTTATATACAGCAGCAAAAAAAATACCTGCAACAGGTCCTTATCAACCACCTCATCTTTTGCCGAATCTCCTTTCCGTGAAGCAGTTGTCTTTTCCTCTTTACTAACTGCCTTTTCTCCAATTTTTATCAAATCTCCTTTCTCTGCTACAGACTGCTTGTCCTCCCCTGAAGCAGATTTTTCATTGATGTTAGCAATGTTTTCCGATTCAAGATGCACTTTTTTCTTGTTTCCATCTTCTCTTGTTGCTTCTGGTGGCTTGACCTCTCTATCATTCAAGCCATCCTCATTCTGCAGCACAGAAAAATCAAGAGCCACTGTTTTCTTGTTTCCATCAATTTCTCCAGCTACTTCTGGTGGCTTAGCCTCTCTATTCAAGTTATCCTCATTCTGCAGCACAAGAAATGAAATGCCACAGATAGACACTGATTAAGCATAGCTATTTTCAAAGCACTTGTGACTTCTATATAAAATTGAAACTTAGCATACAATGAACATGGGATCCCTTCGTCTGTAAAAGCCACATTCCACTATTTTGTCAGCTCTCGAACATAACACAAATGTAAGACTGGAGCAAATTAGTATAAAAAAGTGAGCTCATGCACTGGAGAGACCGAAGGTCTGCACTAGTCCAGGGTGAGCTTGACAAGATTGGCGCTTGCTACTAGCCAATAAAGCCCAGAGTTGATTCCATTGGAAACAACTGGATATGATCCACATGTAGAAAGCTATACTTCCAAATTTTGGAAACAAATTATTTGAAAACCAGTGGAAAAGCCCAAATAAATTTTCCATGAGATGGAAGATGGATAACAGGCATCTCTACTGTTATGAAGGAAAACACCATTCAGTAATACAGATAGTAGTTTCTAAAAGAAACAAAAGCTAATAAATGGCATGCCAATTAAACAATAATGAATATATGTATGATGCAAAAGTGTGTGGAGAAAAAAAAAGTTCTACCAGTTCTTCAGCAGGAGGATCATCCATGTCCTCATCATCTTCATATATTTCTACTTCTTCCGGATCTTCTTCATATTCACGATCTTCATCCTCCATTTTCTCATCAGCTTCAGGTTTGCCCTCTTTTATCAGTTCGTCATGGGCAGCTGCTGGGTGATCTGTGCTCATCTTTTCCTCACCCTCTTTTATCAGTTCAACATGGGCAGCTGCTGAATGATCTGTAATCATCTTTTCCTCACCCTCTTTTGTCGTTTCATCATTTTTACCTGGATTATTAGGGGTACTTTCAGTTAGAGTCTCATCAGTGGTCTTGGGTCGCTTCTCTGAGGATTTTTTGTCTTCCTTCTTTAGGTCTTCCTCTCTTTGGCGCTTACGTTGATTCCTCTTCATAACATAACACCTGTGCAGCTTCTGTGTAGAGAAAACCAAGCCACATGTGAAACCAGAAACAGATAAATGTGTCAAAACCTATTGGGCATCACATCCATTTTTTTTATAAAGCAACCAAAAAAGGTTCTTTTCTTCGCAACACTCCACTAAAACCAGGCAAAAACAGAAACGTTTGGGGGTAGGAAAATCCAAACAACAACCCTAGACTATACTGGAGAATACAAACATGGTAGCCTAGCTGCTAAGCAGACCACGTCCTCTCAAGTTGCCACCTTCATGCCGGTGCCACAATTTGGACCATTACCATGCAACATAATTATCCTAGCCTTAAGATAGTAATAACGTCAGTAGATTGGAGTTGGATTCTCAGTTCTGACTCACCTAGTAGGGCTTCTTCTCTTTTGCAAGCATGCTCAGTTACCAAGCTAGACTTATTTTGGGAAGTGGGAAACATTGCAGAAATTACCAATTCTGGAATTAAAATATGTACTAGACAACAATGCAAATGGCCAGTACAGTCTAACAGAAGAGGTGTCACAACTCACAAGACAGTTAACAAAGGAGAAAAGGAGAGGAAAATAAACACACTAAGATAAAAAAAAGTATCAACGGCTGATTGTGCTTAAGCTAACAAAGCATAGGCAGAGCTGAAAGGAATTTACCTCAAGAAAAGACAAGATAACACAACCCATTCTGTATTGAAGCATTTCACTGAACGATTCAGCAAACAAGGAAAGCTGAAAAAGAAATAGAATAACGGATCAATGTCAAGCCACATGAGCATCACCTCAAAAACAAGAAATCTATAAAGGAATTTCTTCGACGTGTGATATGCTCCCAAATAAGGTAGCGGTGAAAAATAAAAAAGCACAGAAGTCTGTTGTAATGACAATTAACAAATTATTACAGAAAGCAGAGCAGAATATGGACCTCAAATACTGACTCCTCTATATCATTGGCGGTATAGTCTAGGAGGCCATCCAATGACAGGGATGTTGAACGGACCTGCAAAATAGAATTGGTTCGATAAAATCTCTTAGGCAACCTATAATACCGTGTTTGAATCATAGTATTATATGAAATAATGAATTAAGCAGGCCATTACAGAGCATGTTAGGCATACTTTTGATTCTTTACTCCTTTTGGCCTGAAGAATGAATCCTGGATGTTTGGGAGGTTCGTCAGACTTCTTTTCTTTAGTGTCATTGAGTAACTTTGTCTTTGGATCCATCTTGTTGTCTCTATTCTTTTTCTCTTTATCATCCTTTGTCTTATCCTTCTTTCCAATTTTTTCATCTATTTTCGTATCTTTCTGTTCCACAAATTCTTGCTGGTTAACCTTATCTCCATCTGACTTTTGGTCATAACTCAACGTGTGACCCTTCTGCTCCGGTTCTTTCTTCTGATTTGAGATATCTTCAGCAGGAGTTTTCGACCCTTCTTCCAGCTTAGTCTCTAAATTCCCAGCATCAGCCAAGCCTTCATCATTCTTCTGTGGCTGAACTTCCTCTTCTTGCTTACTTGTTTCAGCAGGCACAGAAAGGGCAGTCAACTCGGATGCTGAAGCAGAAACTTTTCTTTTAACAACCCTTCGAATTATTTTCTTCTTCCCAGATTTCTTGGCCTCAGGCTGCTGACTGATGCCAGCTCCCTCTTGCTCTTTTCCAACACCCTCACTCTTTTGTTGAATGTGCTCTTCCACAGTTTTGCTCACAGTTTCTGCTACAACATTCTTGTCCAGCTCAGATGATTTATCAGCTGAAGCTTCAGCAGTTGGTTTTTTTCGAACAACTTTCACAACCTTTTTTATTACTTTCTTTTTTGTGGGCTTTTTATCCTCAACGGCATGGTCAACACAAGCATCACCAGAAGTGTTTCCTTCAACAACCCCACCTATCTTCTCAATGTGCTCCTCAACTTTATCAAGATTTTCTCCGTCATCCTCAGCAAGATTCCCATCACCATCTTTGCCCTGCTGATGCATATCAGCATCAACTTTCTCATTTTTGGTAGCACCGTGGCCAGCATCACCCTCCTTTGAATGATCACCATCTGTACTTTTACTCTGGCTCAGTTCCCCTGAAATTGTTGACAAATAAAGTTTATTTATTTGTTTATCAGGCATGGAAAGGGAAGTGGAATGACAAGTGAAAACATTTCAAACCTTGCTTCAGTTCCTTTGCATCACTTGGGATCTAAAATACAACAACAGGGAATCAGAACTGTTAGTACCTATTCAAAAGAAAACAGAGTTTGTCCCTAAAATTACAGCAAACACAAAAGAAACAGAGTTTGTCCCTAAAATTACAGCAAACACAAAACTAACCTTTTCCTTCTTCAGAGTCAGCTGCCCCCTTTCTGCTTTTGATTTTCTGTACGCAATCCAGTTATTCTTCCATATATCCACTGAAGGTAGGCATTCCGACATGTTTGGCACAAACAGTACAGTAATTTCTTTGTGACTAAAGAGTCCGTCTTTGCCAACTCTATTGTAATGGACCTGCAGTAGTTATATGTGCATTACATTAATAATGATGACAACTTCAGCAAAAATATTTCATAAAAAATGTAGTGACAAGCAAATGGAGTTCATTATTGGGACAAATGCTCTTATCTCATCCTCTGGAAGCACATACATCATATATAAGGAGGGTTCAATACCCAGTTGTAACCGGCCAGTTACCAGTCATACTGCAACATGGATAGATGGCCGGTTTCAGCCGAATTTTAGCAAAAACCCTCTAGAATATTGGTATTAGGGATAATGGAAAGATTAGAATGCACGAATATTTGCGAAAATATTGATAAATTAAAAGTAAAGAGCGAACTAGTTGGAAACGAGCCTATCTCCAGAAATCCGGAGGGGACCACCAGACCAGTTCAACGGTTTTCTCAATTCTGGATATAATGTACTGGAGATTATAGTTTCATGAACATTGTTTTCGATAAGAAATTAGAATCAAACTGGCAACATGGTGTTTTGGATAAGAAATTAGAACCAGACTAACGACATGGTGAGACCGCAACCACATAAATAGGAGTATTTTACTGCTCAGCAAAACATCCATTTATCACCATTTCATTTATAAAAAAAAAAAGGAACCTGATAGAAGGATCCTGTTTTCCTTGAAAAGAAGAGCATATACAACAAATACCAGTTCCTAGAAAGTGCTGAGCAATAAATTAAAAAATACCTCTAGAAAACGATTCCAATGGGTGCAATTAGATAGATCAACTTGCACCAGTTCCTTAACATATCTGTCCAAGAAGTAGGGTGAATTTCAGTACAATTGCAAGTCATCCATGACGCATTACTTGATAAAGATATACCTGATAGCGGTTCGAATTAAGCAAGAACAGTCAACAAATGGATCTCCACCATCTATTGCTGCATTCCAAGGGCCTCCAATTGCAAAAAGTGAACGATCCTTCTTGAATACAGCAAATTTTAAGATATTGTTCAAGTGCACTACTCGTTCCTCTGTACTTCTCAACGAGGTTATGTCAGAAAAGGCACCATTGCTCATGCCACTCATCAAAAGTACCTGCACAAGATCTATGGATAAGCAACAGTGAAAAATAGCTTTCCAATGTTTTGAATTTCTTAAGAAGTACACACAACAAAATTAAGTGCCCTGCTCTCCCATGTGAGAATCTCGTGCTCTTTGCCAAATGTCTAGGTATAATAACTCAAGCATGGCATCAATACCAGGTTACATTTTAATGCCTTTGGATGACGTAGGCCAGCAACACAAGTTATGCACTTCATGTATTAGCAAGCTACAACAAATTATCTCCAAATTCTACAAACATGAGTATCAATGCCTAAAAACAATCTACAACATGTTTCCTAAAGATATAGATAGACCATGTACAATAAGACGAATCACTCCAAATCAACAAACTCTATACTTATCACCAGAGCTACTACTCGAAGCAACGAAAACTTAAAACAAATCATACTTCCAAATAAACACAATTGTAGACAAAAACCTTTGCATTCCAAATGGTTTCCAGAGTCTTGGTGCTTGATGTTTTCTCAGAAGAGATCATTGCTCTTTCGTCGGCCCTATCATCAACTTCATGGATGCCATGCTCCAAACTGTTTCATGGCAGCGCAGCAAGAAAACATATAAAACAATAAATATATATAGTTATGTATTCCCAATAAAAAGCATACCTCACTGGTGTATGCAGCGAAAGATTTAGGTTTTCCCTAGCCCAGTTGAAGACAATCTACAAACCAGTAAACCACAAATAAGCCCAAAAAACAAAAAAGGAAAATAAACCATGATTCCACGTTGAATTTTGACCGGCAACAGAAGGTCATGGATAGAATGTCCAACCTTAGAAAAATCTGGAGTAATTGCTAGTCTAGGATATCGTTTTGTCAAAGACAAATAGTCCCTCTCATCTTCCACCAAGCGAAATGGCAAAACCTGCACAGAACAACCCAGTTAGCATTACGTTCATAATAGGCAGCAAACTAAAACTGCCACATAACTACACATACAAAAATGTAATGATAAGACTTGCACATAAAGGGGACAGAAATGGAGAAAGGACGACAAGCCATTCATGATTGCTTTGAAAAGGGGACAAAGAAATGGAGGAAGCAAGAGAAGTAATTCATGATTGCTTGATCATGCCTGCTGTAGTGCAATCTATGATTAAGGTGTGAACGGTCTTCAAGTTTGAGTGTGACATCTCATGATTTTTCATATCACAAGAATAAGGCACCAGAGATCTTTTGGTGCCAGAAAAGAGAAAATGACTATCAGAAAGATAAAAACAAGGATAGGTGGAGATCGATGAATAACTGGAACCCCGGAAATATTTATCAGAGATAAATAGTTCCCAATGTGGACGAATAACTTGACAAAAATTCAACAAAGAACCGACCTTAGGGACAAGTATCAGGGGACTTGAAGACCAGAGTGCATCAAGAAGGCTAGTAAAGGACTAACATTATCAATTGACTTCTGCAAGAACACTGTGGCAAACAACTGTTTGTTTACCTTGCAAATATATTCTCTCTTTATTTCTTTAACAGGTGAACGATGCCTTCAGGACAACAAATGAACGCATTAGTTTAGAAAGCTGCAACAAAGACGAAGCAGCAACCCATTGCACCCACAAAGCTACAGAGAAAACATGGAGGTCCACCTATGTGCACCATCATGTCGTGGTGAATGTCGCCGCAAAGGCCTCTCAGATTTAACGGAAGAAGAACGCCGTCCATCACCAGAGGTTCTAGGTGGAGTGCACTCCCGCCTTGAATCAGCTCCATGCTTCCTGTCCCGCTCCCTCCCCTTCTCGCGGCGCTCGCGAAGACGTTCTCTTTCACGTTCTCTTTCGTGATCACGTTCTCTTAGTCTTTCACGGTCCCTTTCCCTATCACGCTCTCTTTCTCTTTCACGGTCTCTTTCTCTTTCACGGTCTCGTAGGTCTACGAACTCTCGTTCCCGTTCCCACTCCTTTTCTCTTTCCAGCAATAGGTCCCTTCGACGTTCCTCATCTCTTAAATCCAGCTCACGACGATAACCGATCCGATCAACTGTACGTTCATCAACCATGGAGATGCCTGAATGTACACGGGATAAGATGCTATCTCGGTAATCAGAATCCGAAGATGGATGGAGCAGGCCTTTCCCCGAGCCATAGTCGTGTCCAGGAGTTAGACCCATCCCATAACTGCTGCTTGATGATCCTTGCCCATAGCCAAGGCTATCAATGTTTGTCCTAGGAGCTCCTCCCAACAATGAAGCTGCCTGTTGTCCTCCATATGGCGCAGTCCCATGTATGGACAAGTTGCGATGATCAGCTTCAACTCTTCCATATAAACCAATTTCCTGAGATCCTTGATGGATTGGAGCAGACCTTCCTGCAAAGTAATCGGCTTGTCTGCCAGAAATGCATACTTTACTCAGTGCATGTGCTATGTTTTTGTTGCAGTGATAAACACACAAAGGATCCCTACTGATTTAGTTTTCCATGAATATTAACGAGAAATATCAAAATAACTAACGAAAACCTAGTCCTAGGGCAGAGATGTTTGGAACAAGCACATAGTCATTCGTTTCATGCACTATTTTAAGTGAGTATTTGATTATTAAGGTCTAACAACATGGATCAACAGCCTGATGCGATAATTTTATATAACCTGATTGTGAGCTAACATACCTTATATCAGACCCAGGCTGCAGTTGAGCTTTCAGGAGCTGCTGATGGCGCGTTGATGAACCCTAAAAAAATAATAGGATCAAATCGATGAAAAGTTATCACAAAGAGCATGAAAATGTTAGCAGAACAGAGTTTCGTAATGGAAAAACAAAACTCCTACCTGCTCCACACAGTCATGAATCTGAGATTAAATTTAAAAAAAAGTGGGTCATACACTCATACGAAAGCATTGGTTAAATTATAATGGGTAAAAGGCAAGCAAAAAAAATGAGAGACCTGATTCCCTGCAGGAATATGATCAGGGTATCTTCTATCCAAATCAGTAAAGACATCTCTCCTGCCAAGATTAGCTGAGTGTTCACTATACATCCTTCTCTCTAATGTATAATCAGTACCATACTGGTCTAGCTTCTGTGCATATCCACGCACAGCCAGATAGTCATCATTAGATCTTGCCAGGCTGGATCCTACAGATCCAGATGAGAACTTGGATGACTCTGAGAGTGAAGTTGGATGAGTTGGCAGGCTAGGAAGACTAGAAGAAGCCGGACCTTTCCCACCAAGTCTGCCAACCTGTCAAAAGTACAAGTTGGATATTCAGTTATTCTGCAATAAGATCATGAAGAATCACTTGTGACACTTAGAACTAAAAGAAGATGAGAAGCAAGTTCCAACCATAGGAGAAAGTGATTTAGACAGCTGAAACAAAAGGTCAGTAGAGATTGACACCACGACAAGGGAACTTGACTAAAAAAAGGCCTAAACAAGACATGACTCAGAAATAACAAAAAAACACATAGATGGTTGACACAAATTCCTTCATAGCATCCGCTCTTCATGGTATGAAATTCTGCTAAAAATGGCTTGATGCAAATTAAATCTCGATCATATACACAAAGTCAAAAATAATATGTGAAGGTAATGTAGAGATGCTACCAATATGATGGCCATTGAATAAAACGGTTGGCAACATGAGTTATTTCCCAATCACAGCATTGCTTAAGTATATAATTCCAGGCTTTCTAATAGCTATCATACTACATTACCCTTGCAGTTACAGATGTTAAGAGTGGATGCAGCATTGCACATCAAAAGTATTATTCAGCAGCAAAGACTGTTGGAGATAGATGATACACAATTCATGGCAGATATAGTTTCAAGTCACACGAAATCAATTTCAGGCCAGGAACAGCATCTTTAACCTACATAAGTATGGTTATATTTTCCCCATATTATTTGATTCCTTAATACAGGCAGCATATCTATGCGTGACACTACGACTACATGACCACAATGTTATAGTTGAGTAGCCTACAAAGCATATTAACACATAAGGTAGGGTACCAGGAGGGGTTGGCACTTGGCCACTTAAACCGGTTCCAGTTTCCAGTTATGGTAGGACACCAAGTCAGTTAACACAACCAATTCATACAAATAATCATTCCTTAGCAACAGCATATCTTCTGAGTGCACGGTGGCTGCAAATACTTGGCTGTGTCCTCAAGGAGATGCTTGGAGAATCCAATATAACAACATACACCAGTGAGCACTATATTGGCAAAACCAAACACCTCTTTCGTAAAGCATAGCTTCTCTTATATGCCCAGTATGCTTCTATACGTGTCAGCTTCTTGGACAAGCCCTAATGCTGTTTGTCAAACTCTGCTACCAACAGATAATGAGAAGTTGAGAACATATAAGGTGCTTGGATAGAATTGACATACTGTGTTATGACTGAACTCTGAAATGCTCTAACATTGCTTGTTTTCAAAATATTAAATATGTCATGGCTCGAATTTACTTCGAGTGCAAGGCCTGTTTGATGGTGGCATTCATGTAATGATAATGGGTAGGATCTATTCTATCCTGTTGTATTTTTATTTGCAAGGGGGAAAACCCCCCCTCATCTCTAGATTAAACAATTCAATTATGTGATACAAAAGGAAAAACTTCTTCAAAAGATCTGGTAATTTTTCAATGCAAAAGATGAACAACAGTAACAACTAATACCAATGATGAAATTAGGCAACATGAAGCTGAACTTCAATAAAAAGTGATATAGATTCAGTCCATTGTTTACTAAATCAGAAATATTTTCAGGGTTGCAAGCTCCCAAAGTCACTATCCCCACGCAGAACAATTCATGCATCACCAGATTTATGCAGGGAAAAGGGGGGAGGGGAATAGAATAGTAGTCTTAACTTGAGATCCTCCTGGTTCTTGACATATCACATAGATCTGTAACTAGAGTTGATGGAGAAGGAGTCGCATATGGGGGAAGAAAACAGATTCAGATCATTCATGCATAACCAGATCTATGCAGGGAAGAGAGGGGTAGGGCAATAGAAGAGGAGTATTAACTTGTAATCCTCCTGGTTCTTCATGTATCACATAGATCCATAACTGGAGTTGATAGAGAAGGAATCGCACATGGGGAAGAACCGAAGAACACAGATTCAGAACTCAAATCGGAACAGAACAGCTGCCACAAAAGAGATGGTGGGGTGGGTGTGGAAGCTAGGGTTTCTATTTAAAGCTAGTACAAGTGATGTAAATAATGGCAACTTTTGTGCCATTTTTACCCGCCCCAACCTGCATAACCTCAGGACATTGAGTTTCACCAGCTTCAGCTTCTATGTTGTTGGGGAGCTCAGCGAGCCCATAAGCTACCCAAAAATAGCTAGCAAATTAGGATAAATTATGTTTTTTACAGTTTTAAACTGAAGTTCAAGCCTCCCAAGCAGGATCTAGAATGATAGCTGTAAATGATGCATAGCATCTTCATAGCGAGCACGTTTTGGAACATAGGAGAAGCTAAGGAATGACTTTATCTTTCAGAGTGATATTCTGGTTTGGATCAATAGAATATGTTGGGAGATAGCATCTATCACTCAAAACACGCAGGAGTGCTAGATAGTGATGACAAGCTGAAGCGCAAGACGGAGCAGGTCATACAAACGTTGGAGGATAGACATAAGAACTATGATGCTGCAAATTTACCACTTTTGCTTTCAGAAAGTGTTGATTATTGTGGATAATACAATGTGTATATAAGGAATATAAACAGTCCAATTCCAGTTCAGGTGCCAGAAGGATTCCTGAGTTTTCCTGGGAATTAAGCCAGCAATATTTCAGATTATCTTTTTTAACCTGGAACCAACAATCCTGGTCAGCCTCTTCAGCACTGGTCAAACCTAGCACCTTCTTATCCCAGATGACCATGTTGATCCATCAAATTCTTGAAAGCATGTAGCTGTGTAGTTATTTTACACTTTGGTATTCCAAAGGTATTGAACTGGTAACTAATAACCTTCATTATTTGCCTACGCTTTAAGATTCCCCATTGGGATACACCACACAAAACGACAACTCACAAAGCAACTTACACACGGGTAACATTAATAAGCACGAACAACACAAGGAGGCTAAATAAATCGCATGCAGAGTTCAAATTAAAAAGGTTCACAAATTTCAGGTATAGTTAACCACCTGCTGCACGCCATACACCGAAGCGTAAGGCCCCCCATACTGCCCAGCGGCCCCCTGTCCCGCATGGGCACCAAACCGACCACCATCAGCGCCACCCGCTGCTGCCAAGGCCCCAAATCCACTGCTACCAGGCTGCAAAAAAAAAATCCAGCCAAAAGAGGGCAGGTTTTTGCACACTTATATGAGAACCTAGCACACATCTGAATAGAATAACCAAGCGAATACCAGATAAGCAGGTGCAGGTTTTTCAGAGACTTACGATTTGGCCGTAAGATTGCTGCCCAGCGTACGGCGGCGGCTGCCCGTAGGGATTGGACCCTTTCGGTGGAAACATGGCGGATGCGCCCGCCTAGGGGCCACTGCGGGGTCACAGGACCCAACCGAAATGCTCTCCGCGCGCGCAAAAACACACACAAGCGCACCTGCGACCGCGAGAGGACAAAGAAGCCCTAGATTACATTAGCAACAGCGAACAACCTGGAACCAATCCAGTCCAATCCATCCATGGACGCAAGAAGGATTCGGATCGAAGCAGACAATTTGATCTGTTGCTCGTCGCGACATGCGCTAGGGTTTACCTGTGGGATGGAGGAGGAGGAGAAGGATATGGCGTTGGATGAGGCAAGCTCCTGTCTGGTGGATTAGGAAGCGGTCGAGCTAGGCGGTCGACGGCGAGGGTGGTCGTGCTCAGCTCCGGTGGAGGAAGAGCGGCGGCGGTTGGAGGCAGCGAGGGATGGCTTAGGGGTTCGACGAGCGCGAGCGATAGGCCAGAGGAGGCTGGCTCCTTTTTATTATTTTTTCTTTACTAGTGAGGAAATAAACGTTGCGGGGAGTTGACGTGACGTGGCCCATGATTCCTGTGCCGTTGGATGTGGAATATTCTCTTTTCTCGGACCACCACGGCCTCCTTCAGCCGTCGATTGCTGCTGACAGAGTGGGGTCACCAGCTCTTGCTCTTGCAGCGGCTTGCCATGTCATTTCTACTAGCAGCGGAAGCGCGGTGACACGTCGCGCTAGACTGAAGTAAAAGAACTAATAATTCGTGGTAAGGGTTTTCTAGAAAAATTAAGGATACGTACGTAATTTCGAAAAAGGTGGAGGTCTTTTCAGCAAAAAATCAAGAACTTGTACGTAATTTTAAAAAAATTACAGAGTTTTATCAAGCAAAAAGAGAGCTTTCCTAAAAAAAATTAAGGGTCCATATGAAATTTCTTGAAAATAGAGGGCCTTTTCACGAATTTGCTGATGTGCCAGGGACCTTTTTGTAAAAACTAAGGACAATTACGCTATTTTGAAAATTTAGGGGGGCTTTTTGTAAAACTACTGACGTGGCATGGAGGGGAAGCCAGAGTTCCCTTTCCCGTAGGGCTTTATCAAGCAAAAGAAGGGCTTCCCAAAAAAATAAGGGCCATACGTAATTTCTCGAAAATAGATGGCCTTTTTGCGAAACTGTTGATGTGATAAAGACCTTTTTGTAAAAACCAAGAACCCTTATACTAGCAGCGTCATTTCTACTAGCAACAAAAGCATAACACCACGCCGCACTAGTTACCATGTGAACCGAAGTAAAAGAATAACAATTCATGCAGAGGGTTTTCTAGGGAAATCAAGGACCTATACATAATTCTAAGAAAGTCAAAGGGCTTTTTGCAAAAAAATCAAGGACTCGTACATAATTCTGAGAAAATCGTGGGGCTTTATCAAGCAAAAGGAAGATTTACCTAAAAAATTTAAGGGTCTATATGTAATTTCTAAAAAATAGAGGATCTTTTCGTGAAATTTTTGACGTGGTAGGGATCTTTTTGTAAAAACTAAGGACCCTTACGCTATTTCAAAAATCTAGGGGTATTTTATAAAATCGCTGACGTGGCATGAAGGGGAAGCCAGAGTTTTCTTTCCCGCGGGGCTTTATCAAGCAAAAGAAGGGCTTCTCGCAAAAATATAAGAATCCATACGTAATCTTTTTTACTGTTTTTTTTTCTTTTTTTTTACTTCAATGGCCGAACTAGGTTTTAATTTTTTATTTGCGCAAGTCCAAAAACGACTCAGCAATGTGTAAAATAATTCTAGAACAACCCTAGATGCAATATTCAATAGCTAGTCTCATTTGATGAACGAAAAAATTTCAATTTTTTTGCGACGGTACTGTAGCAATTTAGTGAAACACTATAGCAACCACGACATGTAGCGCCGCACGACTCAGAGCAAGGTGCGAAGGGCATCAGAGCGATCGCGCGGCATCAGAGCGCATCATTTTTTGTGCTAGATTTGAGGGGTTCAAATCCAACGAATTTTAGGGTTTAGATGAAACACAATGATTAACCTACGCGAAAGATCACGAACGATCAGCACCAAAACAAAAATTTTAATGGATCAAAACATAACAAAATAACAGATGCAAAAACTAGGGTTTGAATTTTTTTTTGTTTCCAATTTATGGACTATAGAAATAAAGAACAGCAAATAAAAATCAATCTAATCTAGGGATAAGTAATCCTACCGAGGAAACCTTGCTCTGATACCAAGATGATACGGGGTCACCCGATCTTCTTAACGTAGGATTGGATTCTCATGTGTAGCCTCTCGAATCGTAACGATCCTCCGTTGCAAATGCAAGAACAAACACTCTTTAATTCACAATATCACGCACGTCGGACTTCCACGACCACCAAGCGAAACCTTACCGTGCTCCCAATTCCCAGCGGAAAGGTTAGATGATCTCGAATTGCAAGAACTCTTAAATTCTCTATTGGATTTAATTGGTTAACAAAAAAAATCAAAATCGTGCACAAAGCACCATCTCCATTATCTAGTCGTCACTATTCCCGCCCGTGCCCTAGTTGTACATGGCGACTCCTATTTATGCTAGCTAAGACGTCCCACACATGGGCCTTGACCACTTCAAATTCAATACAATCGAGTCGCCCGGCAAGAAAACAAAATACAAGCCAAGTCCAACATGACTTCGGACAGCAAAGCGTTGCATGTAGTATGGGCCTCTCCTTGAACCAACTGCACACGACCAACCACAAGGGACTCTTCTCTTATATGCTTGAATTTGCTACTTGAGTGATAGCTGAAAAAAAATTGGATCATCTTGTACTCCTCCTTGGTTTTTGTTTCTCAGTCTCCGTCTCTTCTCCCGTGGCTTCAAAACCTTCATAACTTTCAAACCTAAGAATACACAAGAAATTGGCTTGAGGTAGTATATTGTTCTCATTAATAGAAAGAGATATTTTAAGAAACAAATTCACCTGTTCATTTAAAAGTTCAGCCCTCGCTCTAGTCAGTGGATCTTTTAATATTTTATGATCACTTGGAGAATTTAGAAAGATAGATATGATAGTAGTAGAGATATCTCCATCAGGTGTGATCATGAGCAATGCAACGGCAATAGCCCCAACCAATATTCGTAATCTGCCATCCGATCTAAATGTATACATGACAGACCACAGCGCGTGGAAGTTAGCGAAAGCTGCTAAGGTCACCCTGGTATGAAGAATAAAAATCATTGGGCTTCCTACAAAGATCCATTTCAACATATGCCTCCTCCTTTCACAATTATTTTGGGAGAGGGTGAAGAAATTGTAGAGAAAGAAAATCCTCTGTTAAGATTGGAGAGACCGAGGTTGGCAGAGTCTACCTTCCAAATCTCTTCCAATGAGAAATGCAGTGGTAGTTTTACTTTGCATATTACCAATGCTTTGTTAAGACATCGAAGGAGAAACCAATCTCAATTTGGGTAAGAAAACTTTCTCTTCTTTCCTTTATTTATAATTTAGACAATATTTTTACATTTATCTCTGACAGTCTTCCAATCTCTTGTGTCTCTGAAATTGAGAGAGAAGAGAAAGAAAAAGTGGTCGAGGAAGGACCACTGCCGTCTGCAAAACCGGTCGAGAAGGCTTCAATTATAGAAGGTTCAGCTACTGAGATGGTGGTTGGAAAGGTTCGACTACACAGGATCGTAATCCGCAGGTTCATCTCCAACGACCGGCCCGCGTCGCTTAGCTTCCTATCTTAGCTGTCTCCCCCCTCGTGGCTCTTGCTCATTCCTCCTCCCAGATCCACGGGTCTGCCACTGGCCCACTGCGCCAGCGTCCTACACTCCGGCGTTGCACTCTCGACTAGCTTGGGGAAGTGCCGAACTGGGGACTAAGGAGGTACTTTCTATAGTCTCTACATTCATTTTCTGACCAAGTCTTCCTTGCATATGTGCCCAATTACTCTAGATCCGCCCCTATTGCTTATGTGTGTGCAGATAAGCGAAATGCGAATAGATGTGTATCATATAGATTTGCTAAAGATAGTAAGTTCCCCTTTGAGTGTTTCAATTGAACATGCTTATATCAAAAGCATTGTAAGGTGCTTGGCAGTTGCCTTCGTGTTTGGCAACATTTGTTCATCTTTTTATTCCATGTAGTGTCTGATTATGGATAATACATTTGTTCCATATAGGTACTTTTAGTTTTCGTCAATAGATGCCACTCGCTTTATTGTTGTTTTTACCATTTTTCTTTAGACCTACAATTTTATAGTATTGTGATATGACATTTACTCTGCAAATTTTGCTTTTGAACAAAAGTCAGGTTTGTGGTTTTGGATCATCTCCTAGCCAGTCTAGTCCTTTTGGTGGCACATTCCAGCAAACACAGCCAATATTTGGCAGCAGTACTTTTGGCACCACAACTACCCCAGTATTTGGTTCAACATCAACATCTTTAGATACTCCCAGTGCGAATTATAGAGTTGTTTGGCTTTTTGAGAAAATATTTCCCAAATGTGAAGACATTTGTCCAAGCGCATGATATTGATCATGGTGTTAATTTGGAGAAAGCAAGAGCAACAACGGTAAGTAGACATGGTTATTAAGGCGATGCGGCGAGGCACGGCGCCCCACCACCTTCATACAACAATATCGCTTATGGCACGCGGCGTGGCGACGCCATATGACGTGTAGCGTGGCGATACTATATACACATCTTAATCTAGTTTGGCAGTAGCAAAATCATATCATTATCAACTAGCAAAGCATATCAAATTATCAACTAGTAGCAGTGTAGCAAAGCAGTGATGTTGTGTTTACTACATTACTATTAGCAGCATCTACTGTTAGCATTTGGTACTGTATTTTGGGGATGATGTAAGATTCAGAAAAAGAAAGAAAAAAGAAAGAAAGAAAGGAGTGCTTGTGGGCCGGCCTAAAGGCCCAATACTGGCGGAGCTATTTATATCGGGGCAACGGGGCAATGAGGCCTCCTGCCCAGTTCACTCCCCTGCCGCCGCCCTGCCTCACTCGGAACCTCGCCCCCATCTCCCCTTCGATATTGCCGCCGCCCTCACTACCTTCTCCATCCCCAACGCCGCCTCCATCACTCTTGCCGACCGCTCCCTCAGCCACGCCTCGCCTTCCCCATCGTCCTGCGCCGTTGCTCCCTCGGCCACGCCTCGCCTTCCCTGTCGCCTTGCGTCGCCGTTCCCTTGGATTGCGACGAATCTGGCGGCGGCGACGGATCCCACGGATCTGACAGCTGCGACGGCGGATCTGGCGGCAGCGACTCCCTCGGTCCCTTCTTGCTTTTTTGCCGTCCGGATGGCATACACCTCCATACCGTCCGGACGTCATACACCTCTGGTCCGCCACGGCGATATGACGACGAGATATCGTCGATATCTCGACACCTTAGTAACCATGTAAGTAGATGTTACAAAGCAATCTGTTATTCGGATCACATAAATTTCTCCATGATTATACGCTCCTGGTGCAACTTTATGGACAAAATTCATGTGAAATTGGTATATATTTTATCTTTTTTTTAATCTTTGGTCCAGGTATCATACTATCAGTATCCATATGGAAAAGGATACTAACTTCTGTCGATTTATGCCACTGTTTGATCTGCTGGGAGGGACACTAAATGGCAAGTCCTGGGAGCTGCAGAAGAAAACGAGTGAAGGTAAGCTGTGAACATTTTCAATTAGACCATGAAATAAGGTCCTATAAAATTTTGCATTCAAGTAGACACTAAATAAGGCCAGTTAGGAGTCTCTGCCAAGAAAGTGCAATACATAGTATATATTTCAGAAAAAGAGCGCAAATTCCTTTATGTTTTCGCTACGTGGACCTTTATGTTTTCTACTAAATAATTTTTTTTTTATAATTTTGAATATCCATTCTGAAATTCTTAAATCCTCCACAGGCAACAACCCCAAACAATTGCAAGAAAAATAAAGATCAACGACAACACCGCGACAGGGGACAATGGGGGAACGGAGACCTCCGATCGGAACCGGAGCGGGCGGCGACGATCCAGAAGAACCGCGACACAATCGAGGAAGGCCGGAAGACGAGCAGGGCAAGCCAGCAGTAAGAACCGAAGGGAGTAGGTGAAACAGGCGAGGAAAAGGGGGCTGCGCCAAGGGCCGGCGCGATGACCAGGATGGACAGGGCGACGCGCAGTAAGCGTCGGCACAACACGTAGAGCCACATGACATGAAGCTTTCGGCTGACCAAACCCGAGGGACGCCAAGAGTAGGACGGGCCAGCGCACAAAAGAAACGCGCCACAGCAAGAGCAAAATGGGCCTACACACAATGGGCGAGCCCAGCACAGCCCGTAGCGAAGCTCATGGGCCAAGGCGCGTCGAAGACGCCACGCGACGAATGGACAGTAACCACGGGATGCGTACAGGAGGGGATTACTTAACCTTTAAAGGTTTTATGATAATATGTGGCATGTTGCACTCTATTTTTTTACTGTGCTAACTTTTTTCATTGCAATATTTTGAAGTAACTACAAGACATTTATTACACGACAGCCACTATAACAATTAATTGAACTATGTCACCAATACTTCGATGATACACAAATGCTCTAAATGCCACCATCCTTTAGCACTTACAACAACAACGTCATTCGTGTTAATGGTTTGTTCTTTTTTATTTTTGAC
Organism: Melocanna baccifera; assembly: GCA_036346265.1. Lineage (NCBI taxonomy): Eukaryota > Viridiplantae > Streptophyta > Magnoliopsida > Poales > Poaceae > Melocanna > Melocanna baccifera. Next base: position 4,663,442 of record CM070693.1, on the reverse strand, counting down.
TTTTTTTTAGCTTTTAGTTTCTTAAGTTAAAAAGTCAGATGTTGAAACTAGGTGAACTCTTGAAGCAGCTTTTCCAAACGCATATTTGAGCCTAAAACTGTATGCATCATTTGCGTCATCATCTCCGCCGTTCGATGCGTATCGAAAAGCGCAGCCAAAAACCATCAGCCGTAGCAAGCAAGAACACCCTAATGTATCACTGACTATGCTAGTTTTTCCCTTGTAAACAACCGAGGCTCATTTGAAATGTGGGATTTTTTCTCGATTTCTACAGGAGCTGATTGTCTTTTTGTGAAATTCTTGTATTCTAAACCGGACATAATTCACAATTTGAGATCGGCTCTGCTAATTCTCCTTCATAAATATGCAACCTGAAGTGACGTCCTGCTTATTTGGGTTTAAAGTTTATGACTTTTGGTTTTTGGGCACTTTTGCACTAATTCAAACTTATTTTACATTGTAGCTGTTTTAAGCTCTTCAATGTAATTAAATTTAAAAAATAAAAAAATATTTTATATTAAACAATGTAAATAAATAAGAAAAAATCTAACAAATAGCAAAAAAAGAAAAAGACAAAGTTAAGAAGTTACAAGCTAAATGCATTTGGCCAGATAAGCAGGCCCGTTTCTTCCACGAGGTTGAAACGCGAAAAACCCCACCTTGTCAGAGAAAGGAAAGGACAAAAAAAGAGCGAGCTCACACGAACACAATACAGCATCACAGATACACGCACAGGAGACCTCGACCTCCCCCACATCACTGCCCCTCTCTCCCCCCACATCCCACCCCTTTCCCCGCGACTCGATCTCCGTCGCCGCCGCCGCCGCCGCCTCTTTCCCCCATCCTTCGAGAACCACCTCCTCCGCCTCCGGACCCTTCCAGAGCCTTCCTCCCCTTCCCGATCCCCGATGCGATGCCCCCGCGGCGCGATCGCGTGAGCACGGCCCAATGAATCCCAACGGCCCCGGCGAAGACCTCCCCGAGGCGGCCGCGGATTCGGCGGCGCCGCAGGCGCAGCAGCAGCAGCAGCTGGAGTGGCGATTCGCGCAGGTCTTCGGCGAGCGCACGGCCGGCGAGGACGTGCAGGAAGGTACGTGCTCTCGCGATGCCGTCGTTCCCGAGATCCGATCGATTTGTGGGGCCCCGAGGCTGCGCCGCGCCGGAGGGTTGTTCCGGGGCGGTGGGGATCGGGAGGGTTAGGTCGAGGTCTCGTGGATCAGTGGTGGTGGGATTGGTTTTGGGGTTGTTCGGGGCCTGGGAGCGTTTGGTTCGTCGGCTCGTAGGAAAATGCGCGCGCTTGATTGCCTTTGGATGGCTGCGCGGGGCTTAATAGCGTCCTTCGCTAAGGGATAGTGTTAGGTGGTGTTGGAGTGCGACTGTTGCGGTGTTTGCCGAATCGATTTGGATGGTTCTGGTTCGGTGATGAGCTGCTCTACTAGCGTCGTCCGCGTTGCAGGGAGGCTTTGGAGCTCAAATCAGTATTGCCTGTGAATCTCCATCTGTTGGGAACGTGTTTGGGTTTTATCATGTATAAAAAGGAAAATTTCCCGAGTCTTAGGGCTTAATCACTTAAGGCTTCGTCTGGGGTTTGAAGAAATTGTCAGACAGGTGTTTGTTCTTGTCTTTTAAGGAATGCAATAAGGTGGTTAGATGGTGTGGATTTTGTGAGCTCTTGTAGCTCCATTGCTGTGGGAGATATGCTGCTTAAGGCTTCTCTTCGGGCTTATGATGGCTTAGTGGCAATTTGAACTGAATTCCATTGGTGGGTTGATCACATGAAATGAGCAGCCTGCGTGAGGTTAGGTTTCTGTTAGAAGGAGGTTGTACCATTGGTTAGAACAACGCTAAGGCTTCTTGATCTTGTGTGGCTATGGTCCCGCACATGCTGTTGGGTTATCACCTTGTTGGAAATGCATTGTGTTGGGTTTTGCCACCAGGATGATTTGGCATTGGCACATGGTGCCTTTGTTCTTGTGTTGGATTTGGATGTATTTGACTAAACAGAAGTGTTTCCATTGGGTGATGCCTGTGTTGGCATGCGAGACACTATATACTGTCCGTCTGTGAATTTTGTCTTATGACCATGTCGTGTTGTTCCAGTTGTGTTGATTGGATTATTTCTTATTGAGGAAATGAAAGCTTTTCATGTACATACCTTGATGCTTCTTATAATGGCAACTTTGTTTGAATCAGAAAAGTTGATCATTCAATAATTAGCTTATTTGATTTGGGATTTGTAGGATGATCGCTAAATACACTCATATTAATCTAAGTGTACTTTCTGGATCTATCCATTTCCTTACATAGCTGAACAATCTCTTTAGTTTTCTGCTAGCCAAGTTCTATTGAAATGCTGCCTTGCATGTTGATCGATATGCTGTTTTGTTTCAGTTGACATCATCTCTGCAATCGAGTTTGATAGATCTGGTGTTCATCTTGCCACCGGAGATAGAGGAGGACGTGTTGTTTTATTTGAAAGGGCAGATTCTCAGGATGTAAGCACCATGTAGTTGAACTTTTCATGGTATTGATTTCAGTACGTTGCCCTCATGAAGTCAATCTATCAGCAGAATGCTAGTCGGAGAGAACTGGAGAGACAGGATGTTCCAATTACTAGACATCCCGAGTTCCGCTACAAAACAGAATTTCAGAGTCATGAACCTGAGGTATGTTAATAATCAGGATTCCAGGGCCGGTTGTTGTAGCCTGTAAAAGTTTTCCTATTACCATAAAGCTGGTTGTTACAAAATTAAATTAAGAAGCTGTTGTTCTTAGCTCAGAAAAAAGTTTCCTTAGCTTAGTTATGGCACTATATGCACGCACTGAGCACAGAATAATGCATTGCATTATGATGTTCTGTTCTTGTTTCTGTCCTGTTGAAAATTCTGGCAGACCGAAACTTAAATCACTGCTGTTTTTATGTTTATGTGATTATTGTAGTTTGACTACCTCAAAAGTTTGGAAATAGAGGAGAAGATCAACAAGATCAAGTGGTGCCAGACAACCAACTACTGTGCACTCTTCCTTTTGTCTACAAATGATAAAACAATCAAATACTGGAAGGTATGGAGAAAACAAATATGTCAGGAGTGCTTTTCAAGTTTTCTTGTGCATGTAAATCTCTTTTCTATCCTACTTCATATTTAGTGTTGATCTAGCCCTACCGTAGTGGAACTGTATACCCATTGTATGACTTTCAATTCTGATTGTTCTCCATGCTGGTAGGGGGGCATAGGGGTTTGTGTTGAACTAGATTTCATCATTGGTGTAGAAATTCATGAAATTTACATGAACACTGGCCGGTTAACTATTCAAAGAAAGTGGCCATTTTTCTAATTGGTGGTATTATGTGAATTGTTTGTACATTTTTGAATTGTGAATTGTTTTTACTGTTAAGGGTATTAGTGTATTTTCTCATATATCTAGGGTTTGGGTCCTTATGTCTCCTTGTACTATTTATATGTCCCATATGTTATTGCAATAAACAACAACTATTTCAACTTATATGGTATCAGAGTAAGGCTAGGGTTCCAAAGCCAGCTTCGTACATTCTGCTGCTGCTGCCCCCAGGAGGAGCGATTTCACTCCTGGGGGCGCCACTGATGTCGGCCACTGGATCCGGCTGCCACCGCCTTCTCCCAGCCGCCTGCGCCACCTCCTCTCGGTGCGCCCACGCCAGCTCAGATCCGGGCGCCACGCCCGAGCCTCTACACCGCGCCTCCGCTCGCTGGGCACCTCCGGCTTCCTCAGCGCCGCCTTGGCTCGGCCGCGCGCTGACCATGCGTGCCTCTAGTTGCACGCACGCATGCACGGCGCTTGCCGCTGTTGCTAGGGCTGGAAACGAGCCGAGCCGAGCCGGCTCGAGCCAGTCTCGGCCGAGCTCGTTGTGGAGTGCGGCTCGGCTCGGCTCGTTTTTGAAACGAGCCAGAAGGGCGGCTCGGCTTGGCTCAAAATTTGGCTCGAGCCGGCTCGAACGGCTCGTGAGCCGAGTATAGATTTAGCAGCAGCAACAGATTCAGAAGATCATATTGCATACATTTCTAACAACATGTATTGCACATCAACAGATCATATATTCAGCAGATTCAGCAGATCGTGAGCCAAGGCTCGAATCACCTAGTTTAAACCGAGCCATCACAGATTAGAATAAAGCGGAGCATGCCATAAGAAATAAAATAGCAGTAGAGGAGTGGCCATGGTTCCAGTAGGCGCTAGGCGCTAGGCGGGCGGCAAGCAGGGGTCTAGCGCCTAGGCCGCCTAAGCGGGGCCTAGGCGGGGCCTAGGCGGCCGACTGGCGGAGGGGCAGACGGAGGCCGGAGGCGGAGGACCTGGGAGGAGGCCAAGGCGAGGGAAGAAGCGCAGTACTGGGTCCAGGGATAATCCGGCCGGCGGAGGCGAGGCGGAGAGAGCTTCGGCCGCTCGGCGACGATAACGCGAGCGGAGGGATCCGGCGGTTCAAGCACCGCCGTAACACCCCGAGGCGAGGCGAGAGAGCGGCGACTCAATGAGCGAGCGCGTAGAATAACCAAAGATTGCGGCCAGATCCAACTCCGCCGACTCTCCGCGGCGTCCCCTGTCTCCGCAGCATCTCTCCGTGATCGGTCCTCCCGCCTCCTCCTCCGCCTCCTCGCGCCTCTCCGGTCCTCTCGCGCCGCCGCCTCACCGTCGCCTCCTCTCCCTGTGCATCCTCCTCGCGTCTCCTCCGCGCCTCCTCCCACGCAGCCTCCTCCTCTCGGCGGCCTCCCGCCTAGGCATCCTCGGCGACCGCCTAGCCGCCGCCGCGTCGCTGGTTTGACGCCGCCACGCCCGCTTTGACCGCTTACGCCTCTTGCAGCCCACCGCTAGCCGCATGACCACCCGCCGAGGCTGTCGCGGCGGCCGGCCGCCGCCACCGCTTAGGCGCCGCCGGCGCGCCGCCAGCCGCCTTGGCGGAGTTGGCGAGCCGAGCAGGGCCGGTGCCTAAGTGAGCGAGCGAGGGGCGTAATGGCCGAGGCGGCGGAGGCGCGAGCGAGAGGAGGAGTGGCCGAGATAGAGGCGCTGAGTCGAGGCGAGGCCGAGAGGTCAGAGCGGCGGTGCCATGGGTCGCGGCGGAGTTGAACCACGGAAGAAGTAGGCGGCGGCGACGACTCAAGTCGAGCCGAAGGTGGGCGTCGGGCGCGGCGGGGTGGTGGCGCGCGCGCTGGCGGAGGGCGCGCGGGGGGGACCAGTGAGGAGGAGCGCGCGCGGGGGGGCGGCGGCCGGCGCGAGGTGGGGATCGCGGGCGGAGAATGCTTTGGGTGGGAGAGCGAGCGAACGCCGATCGCGTGGGAGATCGAGGCGGACACGACACGCGAGTGGCAATCCGAGCGCTGGAGTGGAGACCGGATGCTTAATGCTTTCGAGTTCGGCTCATTCGGCTCGCGAGCGGCTTGCGAGCTGGCTCGGGCTTGGCTCGTTTTTCTCACGAGCTGAACACTGAGCTCGGCTCGGTTTGGGGTCTAATTATTTAACTGTTCTGTTCTGAGAGGAGGTGGTGAGCCATCCGGAGGTGTTTGGTGGGAGGGGAGGAGCCAGAGGAGGGGTTTATATTTTCGTGAAGAAAATTTGAAGGAGGCCTGTTGGTGGAGCTGAGGATACATTGGAGGATTAGTTCTTGGTGTTGATGTGGCTATTGCTATAATCTGCTTTCTTTAAGTCCTTTTCACTTTTGTGTCTTCCGTTGCGTTATCCAAGTCCATTGTAATCTCTCTATCAATCCGTCAAAGCTATGTGAGTACATAAAATTCCTGTCAGTCAGCCGATTGCTTTGCTATCCATGGTCCATCCTTTCGGATGCAGTGTGGTTATTTCCTTCCTTTTCGTATAGTCGCAACTGTCGCTTTTCTCTTTGAGCCACTGCAGATCGTAGAAGTCTTTCTGATGCCGCTGCTTTTCTTTGAGCCGCCGCCCTGAGCTTCTAAGCCCGCCGCGCTTTTTGTGCACAGCGCCACCGCCGTCTTAGGTTTCGATCTGTGCCGCTATGCTTCTATTTCCCTATTAGGCTTGATTTGACAGCTCTCTACTTGTGTCATCTTCCACATCTTCTTTGTCGTGTTACCGTGGTCGACTTTACTCCCGCTTACTTGTACCTTCTCGGCCCCTGCACTTTGTGCTTTATGGGCTATCGCGCGATTTCGGATGGGAGACGATCTTTCTGACAGAATTTTCCAAGAGCCGCGTGCTACGATGACATCTTCAAGATACGAACTTTGGTGTTAAGGGTGTTTAGGTCATTTTCTTTTTAGTGTTAACTCTTTTCAAATGTAATACTATTGCATGCGCTTTACATTTGAGAGGATGTGTTAAGGGTATTAGTGTCTTTTTCCATATGTCTAAGATTTGGGTCCTTATGTCTCCTTGTACTATTTATATATCCCATATGCTATTGCAATACACAACAACTATTCCAACTTACATTTACCAAGTTTCATCTGTCTTGAATTTGTTTACCTATTGCTTTACTTTCTGTACAGGTGCAAGAGAAGAAAGTAAAGCAAGTTTCAGTTATGAATTTGGACACTTCCCAAAGTGTAGGGAATGGTACCACAGCTAGTGCAAGTACCAGTAGTTCTAGGGCTCCTTCTCCAAATGGCGGATGTTCTGAAAAGTCCAATTGCCTGAACAACGATCTCTTGTTTCCTCCTGGAGGTTACCCATCACTGCGTTTGCCTGTGGTAGTTGTACTCAACCTTTGTATAATTGTATATATGTTATCTGCAGAACATGACAATTGATCAGCTCTAGCATATAAAGTTAACAATTGACATTATATAATTGTCCTTGTCATGCTATGATTGATGCCAAGTTTCTGACTAACTTCACTTCCAACCACATGCAGGTTGCAAGTCCAGAGGCGAACCTTGTTGCTAGATGTCGACGTGTATATGCTCATGCTCATGATTACCATATTAATTCTATTTCAAATAATAGGTTGGTCTTGCCATGATGTTGAATTTTAATATATTGAATGGGATCCCATTGCAATGTTTTTTCCCCATGAGTTCATGCATATTTTTTCCTTATGTTTGACTTTCCTTACTCATAAGAAAAAACTAAAACTAGCCAAACCTATGTTTTTGAAGAATTAATATCTAGTTGGCTGTTGACCATCCAATCCTTGTGGGCTGCTCTTCCGTAAATAAGTTTTCATGTGAGCATGGTTCATTGACTGAAATTAAATAATTAATATGTTGGTGTTGCTACCGCTTCAAATCTTTAGTTCTCTGCAGGCACTGTGCAATCTTTTGCACCATCTACTGATTGAACCTTCATGTAGGCAAACCAGATCTAAGCTGTGTTTTTTTTAATAAAATTCAGTTTTCTGTTGGCTTTTATCACTCGTGTACCAGTAGCTTTTATACCCTGTGTAATAGTAGGAAGCATGGTAGATGTTACACAAAATATGTATCCCCACCACCCAACATGTATGCACAACTGCATGTATGCTCTCATGTGTACTCTTGATAAATTTTATATTACTACGTAATGCAAAAGAGTTCTCCGCAGTTTGTGTTCCTATATGTTTCCAACGACTTCATCAATGATATAATCTGTGGACATTTGCTGATATATTAATCTCTTCTCTTTTAATCCCCAGTGATGGTGAGACATTCATATCAGCAGATGATCTGCGAATAAATCTGTGGAATTTTGAAATAAACAGCCAGAGCTTTAACATTGTTGATGTGAAGCCTGCAAACATGGAAGATCTAACGGGTAAATCCACTTAGTCTTCTAGATTATACCTGATGATCTGTGCTGAACTTTCAATTGATGTAGTGCAACATGGTACAAATTGACTTGAGGAAGTCTTATTTGTTTACCTTTTGTCACAAAGTATTGCCATGTTGCTGGTGTCACATGGTGACATACTAACATGTGCAGGCCATGCTGGTCTTACAGTGAACAACTGAATATTGTTTTTCATCAATATGGTTTTTCTTGTTGTACTGGGATGGTAATCTGTCTCTCTCTGTTTAGTACTTAAGTAAGAATTAGGATTGGGATATTGTCCCTGATGTTTATGACATTGTTGCTCATCCCTGACTCTATTAATGTTCATATGCTTTGCATGTTATAATGTACTTATACAGCTCTGAATTTGCATGATGCTTAAATACCTGTCTTAAATACTTTGTAATACTATCAGCTTGTTCTAGATTCTTTTGTTATATTGGTGTGCTCATAAAATCTACTATTGTCTGCCAAAAGTTCTATGAAATCTATGAAGATCACATGGCATAGCAGGTGAAGACCATAGTATCATGCACTTACGTAGCTTCATGGGTAATTTGATTGCTACTATAAGATGCAGTAACAATAAATGAAATGCTGTTTGAGTATTATGAATCTTTGTTCATTCAGAATCAGTTTATAATTGGCATGGTGCTAATTAAATCATAGAAGCACACTTCTACAGATCTAATTTGCATATGAGTTCTAGCTGTATGTTTAAAATTCGATAAGGAGCATATGTTTCCTGTGGTGGAAGATTGGTATGTAAAATTTAGTTACTTTGTAGAGAAGTTACCCAAGTGAATGGAATTTACATTATTCATATCATCCCATGCTATTTTGTTAAGAAGCTAATCTGGTAGTGCCTTTTCCATTGAGATGATTTGAAATCTGATAGGTTCATTTTCTTTACAATTACCTCAAAGTCTTGTTCATGATATTCATGTCCTGGCAATATAGACGATTTGAAATCTGATAGGTTCATTTTCTTCACAATTACCTCAAGTCTTGTTCATGATATTCATGTCCTGGCAATATGCACTGCATGATATAACTTTGTTGAAATTTCAGAGGTGATTACATGTGCGGAGTTCCACCCAAGTCATTGTAACACACTGGCCTATAGTAGCTCAAAGGGTTCTATCCGACTTATTGATCTGCGGCAATCAGCGTTGTGTGACAACCATTCCAAGATGTTAGTAATTCTTCTTGTACCATATCCCTAACATTTTATCTTTGTGTACTGAACAACATTTGGGGACATGCTTGGAGGGTTGGAAATGTGTACAATTATTTATATTGCTAAATTGTTACAGCATGCTGTATCAGTTAACAAGAACCTTTAAACAGATTTGAGGAACATGAAGCACCTGGATCAAGATCCTTCTTTACGGAGATAATTGCATCAATTTCAGACATAAAATTTTCAAGGGATGGAAGATATATTCTTAGTCGTGATTATATGACTCTCAAGGTTCATTACTAGCTTCTCCACCTCCCTTTTAGTGTTTTTTCCTGGCTTTATACTCACAATTTTGTTCAAATCCAAAATACTTGTTGAGTTTTGACATGAGAAATCATTGTGTGATTAGCAACTGCTGGATATTTTATCCTTAGGGGTCGTTTGAACCGCCTTGACTTCCGGCTTCTGGCTTTCAGAAGTCGGAAGTTGGTTGGAACAAGTGGGCTTTTGCAGCAGCTTCTGGGAAGCTAGCTCGCCCGGATACCCCGATACAGATACGTGATACCACGAGTCCACAATACGCCAGCGATACGAGTGTATATTTGCCCCCCTCTCTCTATATAAATATATATATATATAATGTACTCTCACTTCTCGTATATCGCTTTAGTGGCGATATATGAATGTTTTATACCTCTTTGTCACTTTCGGTATACTTAAATACTAATTCTAAGATACTCCAATGTGACTTAGTTGAAAATTTTCATCGAAACATTTTATTTTTGCTATATACCCTTTTACATACATAAAAGGAGGATATATACAAATTATGCTATAAAAATGGTCTTTGATGAAATTTTTTATGGAACTTACTTTAGAGTATCTTATAACCATTATTAGAATATACTTAAAAGGATAAAGAGGTATAACACCATTATTTAAGCGGTATATAAGTGGGACTACATACTCCCAAGCAAGGTTCGAAATCTGCGGTGGCAGGCGATTCTGCACGGTGAACCGGTTTCTGGCGCCGACCGGGAGGAAAATACGGCCGAGATGCAAATTTCAAAAAATTGAATTTGTAGATGTTTGGATGGGTTCTAGGGGGCATTGTAGCTATATTAGATGCTTAAGAATCAGTTTAGGGATATGTTGGGCCTATGGGCATGAGAAAGCAATGTTTTTTTGTGTTGCATGAGAAACTATGTCATGCTAGTTATCTTCCATTCTTCCTCTGCATCCATTTGACAAAGAACCATGACAAGGAAATGCACATATGCTCGATGATGCAAAATAGTGAGAGCAACATATGCATACTAGTTATTGTCGATAGCTACGCAGCACCTTCTTGCTAAAAGAACACATAACAAAACTGATAAGAGCATGGTACTATGCAAAGATCTATAACAATAGCTCGGTGACGATAAAGAAAATCTGAGAGCAATCATAAACATACTAGTTTCCATAACAAAAACACCCATCATGCACTCAAGAACACCTCTATCATATAAAGCATCGTTAATCATCTTTACTTTCTATAGTACTCTTTGATTTACAAGCATTCTTGGTACACACCTTGATGCAAAGAGATGATGCTTGATGCTATGATGCAATGCTATATTACTTCTCTCCTAAGGAATCACCACATGGTCAAGTTGAATTAATTCCACGGTTTTTCCGGTTTTTCACCGTTTTCCGGCACGGTTTGCTCCGCCCGACCACAAAATTCATTTGCCAAAATCTATCTGGTTTTTATCCGGGATTTCAGGTTACCGGGCGGTAACCGGCCGGTTACCGGTACCGCCCGGCGGCCGGGATTTGCCCCGGTACCGGTTTTTTTATCCTTGCTCCCAAGAATATGGAATCATTTTCCTATATATATGTCAAAAATTAATGAATTCTTATAAGGAACCGAGAAACTGAGAATACCTTGATATTGATGTAGCCAAGTGCTTTGTTCTCCTGTTCTCCCTCTTGGCTGTTTGCTTTATACAAGTTGACGAAACCAATATAATGAACCAGCTGCCAAGAGATAGAGAATAAATGAGTACATAGATACAAATAAATAACAAAATCATATATAGTGCAAGTGTTCAACAGACCACTTAGTACATAACAGTTTGACCACTTAGTACATGATTTGATAATTACAGACCACACAAGTCCAAAAGATCACAACTAGTGCAACTGTTCAACAGACCATAAATATTACATAATAAGATAGCTCGATAAAAGACATGACATAACACAAATGTGAAGTCTAATTGTTGCTTCCATCCACTAGAGTTGTCTTTGATTGGGCTGGAGGTTCAACATTTGATGCAGACTGGTCCAGCGTCTCAAGATCTAGTATTCTCTCAAGTTTTGATTCATCCAGTGAGAGATCAGTATGTTGAAGGAAATGAGCACCACCATCAAAGAACTCAAAGCTATCTCCTCCGACATCCCACATTCTTGATGGGCCAGTGTAATACTCTTCAAATTTCTTTGAAAGAAGGCGTAAGTTGTGTGCAAATACGAGATCCTCAGCACATCTAGGGTTCAGACTACAACAATGCAAATATGTAATTGCAATCAAATTCCATGCAAGTGGTAAAAATAATAAATTAAAGAAAAGAAGGTAAGTATAGAACCTATTTCTCATTGAACTGTGGATCAAACCATATGTATTCTAGTTTCTTTCAGCACAAGAAGATGATGTTGGTTGCCCAAGTAATTTTCATGCCAATTTTCTCAAATCTGGGGCACAGTTACCATAAATTCCCTACCATTTCTTTGGGTCTAGATAGGCTCTATCCTCAATTGAATCAAAGGAATTCAATCCACTTCCAAACAATGAGAAATCAGCAAATTGTTGTTTGATATTTCGCAATTCGTCACCAGCAAAAAAACCTCCTGAAGCATTTATTTCTTATGTCTGAAATCTCAGTATCCATATGAGGAGCTGGGCGATTTGGAATCTTAGCAAGCCAAGTTGCCAAGTTTCACTGTAATACCGAAAAAAGGGGCAAAGAAAGAACAAGTCAAGCAACCAAAAAGGAAGGAAGAAGTAAAGAACATTAGAACAACAAGTTAAACAACAAAAAAGTAGGAAGAACAGCAAGCAATAAAAATTTAAAAATCAAAGGAGCTTACTTGGGATTTAGTGAGTGTGCCAAGCAATGCAGGGGGTATTACCTTTTGCTTATCAACTCACCAATATCTCCTGCACAGTATTGTAAAATATAGATTCCTCATGGGGTTCTTTCCCTTTGTGGCAATAAATTACAGTGTTCACCTTCTCAGCCATTGTATTTCACATCTCATAAATTAAAAGAAGGTATGGTTTGTCGGTGTCAGCTGCATGTATCATATAATAGATAGGCTCAATGAAATTAAGGATGTATCACACCTTATCCCACCACATATCATTCATAATCTTATCTTTGACAAACTGTGCTTGACCCATATTGTCATCCCTATAGGTATTCCACTTTTCACTCACTACAATCAATACAAGAAATTCTTTGATCAAACGAAACCTCTTCATTATCATAGTACTAGAAGAAAATCTTGTATTTGCAATGGCAATGAATTTCAACTTACTAAACTCATTGAACATATACAACCCTCTGGAATGATTCATAATGAAATTCTTTATAATATTAGCATCGGTTGCAACCTCACTGATCCAATGGCAATATTCATAAGCCTTATCATCAATTTCCCTGACAGCACACATGTTCTTCAAGCCAAGGTTTAACGTATGGATGACGCATGAGGTATAGAAAATGTTGGGGGTACTTTTGCTCAATAATCAGCCCAGCAGCTCTGCAGTTGGCTGTATTATCAGTGATCACTTGGACAACCTTTTGCGGTACAACCTCAATTATAGCTAGTAAGCTAGCATCTTCTTGGCGATGTACTCTTTTTTCTTGACTTCGCCTTTAGTGTTGATTTCTCTTAAAACATTGGTCCATATTCTGTTTCGGCCGCGAAATTTAAGAGCGGACGCCTTTGAGCATTGGACCACCCATATGCTACACTACACCTTTTGAGCTCCATGTTGACTCGATGGGCTGCAACATTCGCTCAACATGTGTCTTCTCTTGCACAAGAAGACCTGTCCTCAACTTGTTGTATCTTAGAGGGGCATAGCCACCCAAGTTATGGTTGGCAGCATAGGTAAAAGCCGTCTTAAAATAAAGATTTCTTACTACATTGAAAGGCATGCCTACAAATGAACAAAGGTCCAAATTAATTTCTAAATGCAGTTAACAATCTAACATTGTAAGATAAGAAGATTAGTGCAGAAAGATGTTAACCTGTATTATAGAACATCTTAGCAATCAAAGCGTCAAGCTAGCTACAAGCTTCGTTATTGAAGCTTGATTCAGTAGTTGAAACCTCCTTTCTCTTCCTCGCACTCAAGCCCTCTATTGGCAACGAAATTTCCCTAGGCATGCTTCTCACACTCACTACCTCCGCTTTGGCAATTTCGTCATGCAGTTGAGCAAGAACATAAACTATAACCTTCAGACAAAACTTCACACCATAATTTCCAACCTTCAAGAGATGTGCTTTTACTCTTGAGTAGCTCCCATGGATAATGTGAGCACAAAGCTTGCATCTAGACCGTGCGTTCCCTCTTGCACCATTTTCGGTATTCTCTTGCAACTCAACATACCTCCAAAGGGGTTTCTTTTCATTTTCATTTGGAGGTACCATACGGGCAGCATTTAGGATGTTTTTTTGCCATGGCAGCTCCATTAGATGGTGTAGGACACACACTAGTACCAATTCTAGATGATGCACTCGAGCTTCCAAATCCATCACCACCAGATGCCATCTGATCTAACAAGTTTGAACAAGAAGTGAGCACTTGTACTTGGGAGAAGGGACATGTTTGAGAGAAGAATCGCATATCAGGGAAAAGTGGACTCACCAAGTCATTGTTGCCATGGGCGCTGCCCTGACGCGCAAGCGATGAGCGACCTAGCGTGGTGGTTGCGGCGTGGGGGCTAGAGGTTGAGGGGGATCAGGGGAGAGAAGGGGAGCAACATCGGCGTGGTGGCCGTGGTGTGGGAGATAGAGGCCGAGGGGGAATTTGGAGAGGGAAGGGGAACGGCGGTGGTGTGGTGGCTGCGGCGTGGGGGCTAGAGGTTGAGGGGGGACTAGGGAGGAAAAGGAAGCAGCGTTAGCATGGTGGCCTCAGTGCGGGGCTAGAGACCGAGGGGGGACTGGGGAGGGAAGGGGAGCGGCAACGGCGTGGGGCAAGGGCGAGTAGAAATGGCAGTGTGGTGGCGTGGGGAATGATGGGCGACAGGATATGGGGCTCGAACGAGGAGTCTTAGGTTTAGAGGTATCGGGGAAGTATGGGTATTTTCTTTCTTTCTTTTTTTTGAAAAATTGGAATTTCGGGGACACGAGCATGATACGTATCGTGGCGATATCCATATCCGATACCGATACGTCGATTTTGAGAAGTATCAGTGTAACCCAGCTGGGAAGCCCTTTTTGTTGGAACTGTAGCCACTTTTGAGACAACGGATAAGGATGAGCATATGTGGCTTTGGTGGCGGCGGCAATGGCGAACGGTGGCTTAGGTTGTGTGATCGACGGGTAAAATGGGTTGGCTTGACCTCGAGAGAGCTATAGGCAGTGGTGGCATGGGCAGGGGAGCTTGGCAGTGGTGCTCGCAGCGTTGGGGCAGCGGCCATGGCGCAGGCTCTTGGTGACGATGGTGCTCCGGCGGCACCCTCTGGAAAATAGCGTGCTCACGAGCATGGATAAGGCAAGGGGAGTTCGATGGTGTGGGTGGCATATCCAGAGATGGCTGGAGGTGGTGGGGCGACAGTGGCAAGCACCGGAGAAGGAGGTGGCGAGGTGGCGGCGCTTGACAATTGAGAATAGATCTAATTGGCATGGGCTAACAGGTAGAGGGGATGATGGCGAAGCTTCGGGTGCAAGGAATTTGGGTGAGGTTCAATGAGAGCGACAAGATCGATGGCGGCGGTGGGTTGAGCTGCGACGGAGACGACAGTGAAATTATGGTGATGTACTGCAAGAAAAGAGAAATTTGAGGTGAAATATTGATAAGATGCTAGAAGACAACGTGATGCGAACAAAATTGCAAGAAGATCACAGGAACGGCGGGGACGGGTTGATGGGTGGCAACTAGCCGTGGGGAAGACGGTCTCGTGAGGCAGCGATGGCATAGAGCAGCAACGGGAATTGTGAAGTGTGTGCAGGTGTAGAATGCGGTTTCAAGTCTCCAAAAGCCAAAAGCCGATTTGAACAGCCCTATGTCGAACATGCTTCGAAAATCAGCTCAGTCAAAAGTCAATTTGAACACCTCTACTTTCAGTCACAGCTTCTTTTAGCCGCTACAGTGTCATTTTAGCAAAAAGCCAACAGTCACAACTATTTGGAACAGGGCCTTAGTAACTAACTGGAAATAGGTTATCAGACTTCTATTCATCTCCTGAATGCCAGCCCCCTTATCATTCCACCCTGATCTGCCTTTATTGGCTGGTTGACTGCTGCTACTTGTTTGCTAGATATAAATGTTGGCTAAAATTAGTAAATGTTCAGTGATTTAAATAATCTGGTGCCGCTTCTTAAAACATAGTGTAAAAATTTGAGGTCTGATAGTCTTGCTGTCCTTCATTGAAGTTTATGATGTTTCAAGTTCATTTCAACAGTACTACGGTTTATTTTTACATAGTTGAATATTGGATCCTTCTGTTTTGAGGAGCATATTTTACTTGTGATTTACTAGAGTTATTTCTCATATTTTTAATTGAAGTTTAATATCTTGTTCTTTCTCAGCTATGGGATCTAAACATGGATTCAGGTCCTGTTTCAACCTTCCAGGTCCATGAACATTTAAGGCCTAAGGTGATATTTTTGTCAACCGAATCATTAACAATGCAGCCATGTGATGACCAATATATAATCTAGTTGTATGCTGTAACTATTTTCAGCTTTGTGATCTGTATGAGAACGATTCAATATTTGACAAGTTTGAGTGTTGTCTTAGCGGGGACGGACTTCGTGTTGCAACTGGTTCTTATGGGTATTTCCTTGTTTTTGACTACGTGTGCCTAGTTACACATAGAAATCCTGTCTGCTAACACCTTTTTTTTATAATGTGTCTTTAAATGCAGTAATTTATTTCGTGTTTTTGGTTGTACACCTGGAAGCATGGAGGCGACCACTTTGGAAGCAAGCAGGAACCCCATGAGGTATGTTAACTTTTTGAGATAACCTTTTAAATTTTATACTTTGTTTTCCCTTCCTTTGGGAATGGGGGCCTGGAGAGGGGTGATGAGGTAGTCAAGTTGCATTCAACAAAACTCCAACCAGGAGCTACTTTTCCTTCTCTGTTTTGAAATTTATAATACGATATTACGCTTTTGTAATTATCTTCACTTGAAAGCAACTCTTTCAATAGTACTGCCTGCTGTACGTAGGCCTTTTGCTTTACTTTGTAGTTGCCATATGAAGTCTTGCAATTACTGGTTCTGCAATTATAATTTGTCTGAGCTTCTGCTTTGTTGTTACTTTTGGGTACCACATAGGCGTCAGATTGCAAATCCAACAAGGCCCACACGGACACTGACCTCTTTGGCCCGTGGTGCGCACAGAGGTGAGTGGTTTCTCTTGAACATTGACTTGGTTATTTCTATGAGATGTATCAATTGTTTTGTTCACCCAGTTTCATTACTGAGATAATATGCTGCAGGTGGAGAAAATCAAGGTGTTGATGCCAATGGAAATTCATTTGACTTATCGACAAAGTTACTCCATCTCGCATGGCATCCGACTGAGAATTCTATCGCATGTGCTGCTGCAAATAGCTTGTATATGTATTATGCGTAGAGAAGGACCTAGAGAAAATTTATTGTTTTGGTTTGCTCTTCGTGACGGCCCAGGGCCTTCCACATGCAACCAGAGAGAGGATGCCAGACATTGTCGTCAATCCCTCCCATGGGGCCAAGAGAGGCTGCTGATGTCCACAAGATCGCTTTTGTTGCTGCGCTATCGGACCGCATCTTTGTTGATTCTTTAGTAAACGTGTAAGTGTAAATTATATTCTAATCATCAAAAGTTTTGGTCCCAAGATGTGATCTCAGTTGCCATATATCCAAAATCAGTAGTTGAAGGGACCAATCAAAAGATAGAAAGGATTCCTCGTGCTAATTCCCGTGGTGAAGGACATGAGCAAATATGTATTGCAAGTATTGTATGATTATTTATCTTTTGCATGTAATGCCACCTAGACAAGGCTAGTCAGTTTTGGAACTTAAATGTCTGAACGATAGATATTCCTCAGTTATTGTAGCTATTCTTCTCCATCCATGTTGTATTCATTGGACTGTTGAAATAAGCTATAAATGATGTAACGGTGCTCTTGTTGTTTGCGATTCTTGTTTGTGGTGCGACGATGTTTGAACAATTTAGCATCCGCAAGAATGAGATCTAAGAACTCACTATGAAGTACAAGATAACTTAGTTAGAACTCACTACGAAGTAGAGTAGTAACTTACAAGTGCTACAACTCATTAGGTCACTCTAATATCTCATAACCTTAAAGATTTATTCCTCGTGTGTATGACAAGATGAGTGCATTCAACTTGTTCTTTTGAGATGTTAGCATCCAAATGATAAAAAAAAAATTTCTAACCATCACTTTACCTATGAATTTTTAGGCACAACCAAACAAAAGTGACAAATTCGATTGATTTCTACAAAATTTTTAATCCAAATTATGTACAACAAATCAGATAGAAGTGTTTAACAATCACTAATGTTCATTTTGGAGTGATTCGGCTGGGTGGGCAGTCTCTCACACACGGGCAAGCCCTCTATATGCAAACATTTCTTGCACGTAATTGCGACTTACACCGCAAGATCTTTCACCTCGGCACGCTTGGTCTCAACTCTCGAGATCCAGCGCGAAGTTGCCAAAGGCAGTCGTGTTTGTTGGGAATAGAGATAGTCCTAATACCCACACTACTCAGGACCTACACATGCTACACTATTATAAGTTGGTTGGCCTTTTCTTTTTACTACTTAGCGCTTTGCTTAGCTTCCGAACAATCAAGCTGCTCACATTAAAACCAAGATTATTGTCAAATCACAACTACCAAACACTAATTACTAGAAGTATACGGCTTATTGTGGGATAACACTTACACAAGAAGATAACCCAACACTTTATCTTTACTACTTTAAAAGAAGGAGTTGGTGGTTGATGAGTCCTCTCTTATATCTCTTCTTAACCATTTGATCTAAACAATTAAATCTTGACCGTAAATCCCTGCAACTCTAAAACCCCCGCTGACTCCCTAACAGACTCCCTAACCGAACCGCTAACGAGGCGAGGGCGGCCTGATTTCTTTCGGCTTTCTCGATCCTCCCGCAACTTCCTGCTTTCTTCAGCCTTTCTCATCTCATCGCTCCTCACGCCGCCTCCATCGCTCCTCCCGCCGTCGCGCCGCCCTCGCCTCGTCCCCTCCCTCCGCTCTCTCCACCTCCGCCCCTCCTCGCCGCCGCATCCTCCTCCCTAGCCCGCGCCGCCGCCGCCGCCTCCCTACTCCCCAACCCCGCGCCGCCGCCTCCCTACTCCCCAACCCCGCGCCGCCTCCTCCCTACTCCCCAACCCCGCGCCGCCGCCCCTCTCCGTCCCCGCACCGCCGCCTCCTACTCCACCCACCCCTCTCCCTCCTCCGCCGCCGCATCCTTCCCTCCCTTCGCCCCCCCGCGCCGCCGCCACTCGATCGCCAGCGTGAATCGCCGCCACCACCATCAACTCCCTCCTCCTCCCTCTATCTTCATCGCAGTTGGTGCTCGCCCCCGGCCACGCCTTCCACGACCACGGCGAACCCCTGGGCCCAGGGACTCAACGGCGTGTAGCGACCTTGCCCCTCCCGCAAACACCTCCTATCCCGAGCTGGGTCAAGACCGTCGCCTCCGAGGTGGGATGCCATGCCTTCTCTCTGTTTCTTGATTCGATTTGGGTGTCATTTCCTTTCCTTTTGTACTATGATTTTGATATTGTTGGTTGGTTCCCGTTGCCTTGTCTACCAGCATTTTCATTTAGTTCTTGTGATTTTTGACATAAGCAAAGCTATGGTATCCAAATCAGTTGGCCATTGGCCATTTCTGAACGAACATGTCTGGGAAACAACGGTCTAATTTTCGGCTATCAATTTTCTGAATGAACTTTCATTTCTGTATTCATGTGCATATATCTTCATTATTAGCTTTCCTGTATGGCTATATGCGCAGAGCAGTAAACCTCTATGCCGTTTGTATTGTTCTAAAGTTCTGAACAATAATTTCTTGTTCTGGTTTATTACAGTAATCATACTTGATACAATTCTTGTACTAGCCGGGTTTGATGCACCAGGCCTGAGATGAGTTGTTAACTTGTTATTGGTGGTGCATGATAAATGTGAGGCAGCCTATATTAATAGTAACACTATTAGTTTAAATTTGCTTTTTAGCAATCAGCCCACTGGGTGGTGGCCCTGCTGGAAGAGTGAAGGGAAAGAACCAGAAGAAGGCCTCGGGTGGTGGATCAACGGTCCAAACAGTAAACCACTACACCAGCCTTCCCTTGAACAGGAATTGGTTGAAACATGGATGGATTGAACTTAGAAAAAATGAGGTGGGGCAGTGGGAGAGTTTTTTTTGCAGTGTCATTTGTGTTATAAAATTATTAGTGGAATTCTGTGGAATTTTTTTGCAGTGCCACAGTCGCGTTATAGAAACAAGATTCAGACCAGTATATCCATATGGGGGTGTTTGGAATTTGTGTTATAGAAACAAGATTCAGACCAGTATATCCATATGAATGTATCTGAATTCCTTTATTCATGTCATGCAGTCTATTCTACTTTTATTTATTTTCCTAATTTTGAGGCAAAATATGACCTACATAGGATTGATTTAATAGAATCTATATGCTCAGTTTTGCACATATGAGAGTTGCCTTCATTATGAACCCTGTAAATAACTGGTTTGATATTTCTTTCGCAGTTATCACTGATTATGATTATGTCTTCTTTGAAAATGGCCTGGTTGCACATAGGATCGGCAAGCTCATTGGAACTCAATTAAGTCTCTAGGCAGTAGGCACCCTATGAATACTGTTTTAACATGTGTGCATTGGATGTACATACTAGAACCTGATGTTTTGCACTCTGTAGAGTTTGAAATCGTTTCTTGGAGATGATAAGCTTAAGGTGAGCCTATCTGTGGTTACATTCTTGTATTGATTTTACTGATAAAATTTGAGGCCTTTCTAATGATGATATTCTTCTTTTCAGGAAATTACATTGCTGACCTAGATATCCCTATTAAAAGGTTAGTAAAAAAAACCTATTCAAGAATTCCCATTGGCACTAGCTCTTTACTGACCAAGTAATTGTTTAATTAGGGGTACATTCATATAATTCCGAAGTGGAATGCTTAATCTGTCACCTATAATGTGTGAAACTGTAGTCAAGAACAATGTGATGAATTTGAAAAGTATTATAAGGTACAAATTATCTTCTAAAAGGCAGTAACGATTTATAATCAGAGGGAGAAGGTTATCATTTTAATGCCATAAAAACTGAAATGACTGGTTTTCTTTATATGTACATAACATTTGCCCTAAAATGGTATCAGTGCTTCGTGAAAAGTTTGCACACTTGAACCTGACATTTTCTATCAGAGGGAGATTAATTTTGATATAAATTTCAGACTTGTACATATTTGATGGAAATATTATGTTCATGCTATTTACTACCGCCAAAGTTAATTCAAGTATTCCCATAAGGCGGGCTCTATGAAAAAAATATTGGATTTAGATATGTGGTTAGTTGAGCTGTGTAGATCATTCTAAAGCATACATTTGGCTGTATATTATATTAGAAGTAGGTCATATAGTCAAATAGAAATAAACTTTTTATTTGGGCTTTTACATATCCAGTTATCATAGTACCTTCTTATATTGCATTATCTTCCTACATGAATAAAAAAGGTGCTTCTTTGTTATTTGTAGTCAGAGATCCCATCGGTAGTGATTAAAAGGTTTTAGTTACCCCATTGGAGCGCTGATTGAAAAGTTTTGATATTGGGTATTTAATATCTGTACAGCCATCCGTGCACCGCCTCATCTACCAATAGATTACACTGTGCTTTGCCTGCATGAATAACAAAGGTGTTTCCTTGTTAGTTGTTTTCGTATACAGAAACCAGGATCCCAGCAATGGTTGTTTTGCACTTATATGGTGCTTCCTACTTTTTAAGATCTATTGTTTTATTTGTCCAACCTCTCTACACTGGCCAATCGTCAAATAATCAATTTCAGTATTTTCTTGCAAATGCAAGAAGTGAGATATGTTACTTGATGAATAGAGTATGCTAAGGCACCGACTTTGTGGACATTCCTGGAGGGCGTTACTACCCAGCTGTGTCAACGTATACACTGCCTGACGAGCCAAACTGTGAAGTTAGGTTCAATTTTGGGCCTGATTTCGAGTTCTTTCCGGAAGACTTCAGAGGGCGTCCAGACCCTCAACCAATGAGCGAGGTGCCTTCTCAGGTAAAAGAAACATTAAATTCTTGTTGAAGAATAGAAGACAAGTAAAAGAAACATGGGAACAATCTTTGAACAATTTGATAATTTAAGAAGGCATGGAAATAAAATGAGGTCATTGAGATATTTCTTGCCGTCTGATCATAGGCATCAATCAGTTAAATGTAATATAATGCATGTGTTTATGAAGATGAAGAATCTGCACTTAGTTATATTTATAGGATTGTTCTATCATGCTCCACTAATATGATGTTTGATTTATTTACGAGTATGAACATATATGTTTTGTTTGATACATGATGACGTAAGAAAAAGTTGATATTTATTATTCAGTTTGAGATCATATTTGATAGTATGTATCACTTTTATTTGGTTTTTCGTTGCAACGCACGGGCACTTTACTAGTTCACTATTATAAACTTAATATAACAAGACTCACTATTCTTGGTAGCTACCAGTTTCTTCTTCTCTTCTCTACTCATGCCACCGTACTCTTATTCATGGCATGGTGGCCTAATGGTTTATGATAGGCATGGGGGTGGAAGACACCCCTATCTATACTTGTACCTAGCCGTTGGACTGGTGTCAAGTGGCAACCATCCAAGTATGCACGCTACATATATCTCTCTACTCTAGAATTCTCTCAGCCCGGGGATGAGGTGCATGACAACAGTGAGATTTGCCGTTAAATTGTATGGGAAACGTCTGAAAGTTCTCCATCCCGGGGATTAGGACAAGGGGATCCATCGTCACCTTACCTTTTCATTCTATGTGCGGAAGGTTTCAGTGCACTGTTGAGTAAGGAACAACAGGAAAGAAGGCTATGAGGGGTTCGGTTTGGTGCAGGGGGGCCTCATATTACGCATTTATATATTGTTTTCAGATGACAGTTTTGTTTTTCTGGAAGCAACTGAAGGTTGTATCCAAATTCTGAAATCCATCTTGCAGCAGTATGAAGCAAGCTCAGGACAAAAGGCGAATCTGCAGAAATCATCAATTTTCTTCGGTCCGGGATGTGATGAGGCCACGTGTCAGCAGATTAAGAATACCATTGGAATTCATAATGAAGCTATCATCGAGCGCTGCTTAGGGTTGCCAACCATGATTGATAAATAAAAAAGATGGCGCTTCTAAACATATCATGGAGAGAGCATGGGGAAAAGTGCAAGGATGGAGATGTGATGGCCCATCCAAGGCAGGGAAAGAAGCTTCGATCAAGTCAGTTCTGCGAGCTGTCCCAGCTTACTGCATGAGCTGTTTTCGGTTCACGAAATCTTTGTGTAAGAAGCTGGTCGGTGTAGCATCTAAATTCTGGTCCGAAAAATGCAAAGGGTGGCTGGGATTCCCAGAGATGGGTTGCAGAAACCTCTGGGTATGAAAGGGCCATCGGATGTCAGGGTGGTGCAAGACTTGTTCTACCCGGGTACTAGGTGCATGCTGGAATATCGAATCGCTCCACCAAACATTCTATGAGGCCGCTGATGCAGCTGACATCCTGTAGATCAAGTTGGGAAATTGGGTCGGAGAGGACTGTTGCATGGAATCTGAAAAAAAATGGTTATTTTCGGTTAAGTCGGCATACCACAGTGCTAAACAAGTCGACAGAGATACCGTAAATATTGTTGTTAGCAAATGGTAATTTTCGACGCTTGAGATAAGCACCGAGTCGTTGTAACAGATCCGTGTAATCCTCTGTTTGCTGCCATCTATTGTTGTATATTCGGCACATGCACATAAATACATAGGTACGGGAAAACCTAAACACGTCTTTCTTTCGTACAATTTTAACCATAAAATCTCGTCACCGAGAGCTCTCCTTCCTCCAAGATCACCAGCTCCCGTTCTTCCACTTGTGCTCCTGCAGGCCTTCTCCCAACACTTCATTTAGCCACCTGATTAGTGTGAAGCTCTCCTGGGAGAATTTTTTCCTGTGGAGAAGGCCCAACTTCTTCCTTATCTCAGAGGACAGCGTCTCCTTGGCTTTGTAGATGGGACTTCCAAGTGGCCTATGTTAAAGATATAGAGTTCGT
Organism: Melocanna baccifera; assembly: GCA_036346265.1. Lineage (NCBI taxonomy): Eukaryota > Viridiplantae > Streptophyta > Magnoliopsida > Poales > Poaceae > Melocanna > Melocanna baccifera. The sequence goes on along the minus strand of CM070693.1, from coordinate 4,639,903 downwards.
ATTAGAATATAAAATTTGTATTCTATTCCTTATATACTTTTCTTATATGTAATACCTTCTTGCCTTTTGTACTCCTTATATATATTGCCTATTGGACCTCTTCAATAGATATACACAATATTCATAACATGGTATCAGAGTCAAGGTAGGGTTAGGGTTTACTTTTCCTAGTCGTCACTCATCTTCCGCGTCTGTTGCCCCCGGGAGGATATCTCTGTTCCTGGGGGCGGGTACCTCTCTGGTCGTAGCCAGGCCAGGTCGTCTCTTTGGTGGTCGTCGCCTCATCTCCAGCCAGCGTTGCCGATGGCCTCTTCGGGCAGCCATCTTGTTTCGGGTTGCCACCGCCTCATCTCCGGTTGCTACAGCCCTCGGGTCTGGATCCGGATGCCCTCAAGCTGCCGCACTCTTCCCCAGCCGTTGGGCTCCTCCTCACCGCCGGATCTGATCTCGTCACCCATGCCCAGCCAGATGGCTTCTTCCCGCGCTGCCGTCATTGGCGCACTCTCCAGGCTGGATCTTCGTCGCCTGAACGCCGTGGAGCTCGAGGGCGAACGGGTACATAGAACCGACAGCGAATTCTGACATTTAACTTGTTCTGATATTGGCTGTTCTGTTATCCTGTCACATTGTGTAGTATTAATGTTGCTGGAAAGAATTATGAAGCAACATCTCTCAGTTTCGATTCCATTGCACTTCTTGTGATCCATGACTTGTGCCAACCCTACGTTGGAAATATCTTGTCAGTGTCATCTTAGACGATGGCCACCCTATTCGCAGAAGGCATGGTACCTGTTTCTCTTGCAGTCTTGCTCTTCCTGCATGTTTTGATGGCCTTGGATGCACTTTGCTTGATTAGTTGACTTGAGCCTGATGTTAGTATTTAACAACTGTTAACTTATTTCGTGCCAAAAGCGCCATGACTAGGAATCTAGGATTCTCAAGAACCAAAGCTGCGTCCTGGACCAAAAACTCAAATCAAATCCTGGAGAGCATTGTTGCCTCAGGATTGGGATGAAATATAGGGTAGCCAGTTTCTTAGAATGCAAAGCTGCATTGAGAGAGCGGAAAAAAAAAACAGGGGAAAGAAAGACATCTTCAGATCCTGAAGAAAGAGTGGCACCCAGATGGAACTTCACAGCTAAGTTGCTCAGGTAGCAAATACATTGGATTTCTTGTAGCCGTTCAGGCCAGGATAAGCATATAATGAACTTTTTGAAAAGTATTACAGCCTTTGTAGTTTATACAGTGAGAGAACAGTAAAGCATCCATTGATAGTATGATCAGGTCATCCTGTATTCCGTAATGAGCACAGGAAAGAGATGATGGCAGTGGAGGACAGGAAGATTGTAACCGTGATCACATTCACATACTACTTTTCAGATGGTGACGGAGCCAGAGATTTTGTGATGGGGCCGGGGTTCGAACGTAGAAGCGAAATTTTGTGATGGCTGCATGGAGATCGAAGAGCATACGGCAATGCAGATACCTGCAGAAACAGGCTGACGATCCCCTTCACCACCAGCCGTCCACCACCCGGGTGCACTTGCCCTTGAGCCACCGCATGCTGCTCTTCAGGGACCCCTTCATCTTGCCCTCCATGCCGTACACCGTGTACCCCGCCACCCTCCTCTTCCTCTGCAGCTCCGGGTCACTGAAGCCGCTCCACATTCTCGCCTTCGAACCGGCCGCCGACGAAGCAGCAGGAGGCCAGGCGGTGCTCTTGGCCTTCTTCACCTTGTCGGCCTCCTTGGGAGGAGCGTAGGATGAGACGTAGGAGGCGCTGTGACACCTCAGGTCAGTGACATAGGCCGAGGTGTTTTTGCTGGTGGTCTTCTCTGAGAAGGACCTTGACCTCTCCATTGATGTGCTTGATGCGTCTGCGTCGCAAGAAACCAAGAGGCCAAGGATGGAGAGGTAGAGGAGATGATGGGGGAGGACTTGCTCTTAAATTTGTAGGAGCAGAGGATGGAGTGACCCTGCCTTTTCTGTTTGTATATACCCTAAAAAGCCTCAATGGAGACTGAAAGTTGAACAAAATGTGGCTTTGCTTTGGGTTACCGACTTTTGTGCACACTAAGATAGCCAGTGCCTTCATTTGCACTACAAAATCTAGTGGAGGAGATGGATCTTGTAAATAATCTATGTCTAGTTTGCAGTTATGGATGGAAAATTGTCTGTTATGCCTGAAAAAAGATGCTTCAACTAATTATTGTATCAAGTGGAAAAATGTAGGGTTTTTTGAAAAGCCGAGTCGCAATCGAGTCGGTTACGATAAGCTATTTCCTTCGCTGTCTACTCCCTTTGTTCTTTTCAAATGACGTTATTGATTTTTCATGGTGTTCAAGGAGAAATTTTTATTATGTAACCCTTTTTAAATTTATTTTTATTAATAACTCCTTGCCTAACTTATTTTTAAATCTAACTCCTTTAGCCATGCCACCGTCCAAATGTGGCAAACAATATTATCACACCACGAGGTAAGTTCAGCACCTAGCCCAAGAATGGCCTCTTTGGCCACGCCACTGCCACAAATTGCATGGCAAGGTTGGTGTGGCAGAGTGTTTTGGTCACGCTACAGGTAACGGCATGGCCCAAAAGGTCAGTTTTGAAAACAAGTTGGTCATAGGGTTATTAATATAATATTATTAAAAAAGATCAAATAAAAAAACTCATGCCTAAGAGGTGACTTTAACCATTATATACAACACTATTGAAAGTACTTTCAATGTAAAATTCAGTGATATAGTTTTCATTTGATTAATATAGATAGTTTAAAATGTATTGTGATTAGATTTTAAAAGGCTTAGATCCTGTTCTTTTGGACTACGGTTAATGACTTTTGGTTGCGCTTTTTGAGACAGTAGCGGATGGCGCACGTGCTGACGGGCTCGAGAAGCCGTTTGGAGAAGTGGCTTCGAAAAACCATTTGAAAAAGTTGTCTTGTTTGTTTCGGTTTTCGGAGAAGGTAAAGCCAAAAACCACCCCAAAAGCCTAAAAGAACATGGCTTTAACTGCGTGGATTTTAACACGTCTTTTGTAAAAAAGAGAGGGAGTACATATTTATTCTTCATTTTGCATTTTGCACTGATTTGTTGGAGCATTCCGGATCTTGAGCTGGTAATAATTGTTCCCTAATTCCTGGCTTGACCAGCATTGCTACTAGTACAAGGAAGAGATCGCAAGATGCTGCATGTTGAAGCATCCATTCATTTAAGATTCTCCAACTTTTCTGAGTCGCATAAATGCCGCTTTTTGGGGACGAAAGCAACTTTGCATTTTTGGTCTTTCTCTTCGACAATGACACTGACGCGAAATTGTTGGGTACTTGACTACTTGGGCCTGCGAGGACTGTCGGCACCGATCAAAATCCCATCAGAACCTGTTAATAACTGTTTAAAATTATTTGATCCATGTCTAATGTAACTTCTTTTTCAGTAAAATGCAGGAGAGTTCGGAAACTTGCTCATCGCAGCTCTCTTGGAACTTAGCATTCTCGCAAGAAACCTAACATATATTAGAAGAGTGGATGTTTCATTTCCTACTAAATTTGTATGAAATGCCTACCTTTCAAACAGGGCCTGTACCCTACAGGTCCTTGTCACCTTTTTTTTCTCGTCTTGTTGATAACCTAGATGGTACAACTAAACAAGTTAAACTAAACAAGTTAATGGATCTGTCGAACTAAGGATACTGATACAACCAGGCAAGTTTTGCGACATCTAGTGCAACAAATCATTCTTCTTCACGTATAAATTTTACTAGGGATGGCAATTCACTAGTAATGTAGAAACAGTCGATTCTGACGACCCGAGAGCACGGATGGGAGATGGGAAATCGCATGGCCGGTTTAATTTCGATTATCCTCTACATCGACAAGGTTAGCGGATGAATCGATTTGGAGTCTGAAGAACTGATACGTGTGGACACTGGACGGAAAGGTGCCCCTGATGATGATGAACTTGCATGAAATTCGGGCGTGTAATTGGCCCTGTCACCAGCTACTTTTTTCTTTTTCTGACGAATCAAACAAAGCGGCTTCTGTTAGGCACCACAAAAGCAAAGCAATAATTTGTGGCATAAACAAGGTTTATTTTCAAAATCTGTCACGAACAGATGCTAGATTGTTACTATGGTTGGTCTCTTCCAATGTGCTGAATATGAGATTCTGATGTGGTAGATTGTTAGTGCTCTCAGTTCTCATGATGGGTATATCCATTATATGCATGGATAATGGATCACCATCCAGAGCCCTGAATTTTGACAACTAATGTCTAGTGGGTTTATTTTGACGTCAAGCCTGAAAAATTCAGCATCTCATTCGTTTTCCGTTCTGCGCTGATTCCAACAGTGATATACTGAAAAGCTCCAGAATAATAGAGTAGTGCATGCGTCAATTAATTTTACAGCAAAATGAGACCATGAGAGCTTTGCATCAAGAGCGGAGAGTCGGAGATCAATGCCATCTCCATGAAAGGTGCCAACAAAATCAAAACTTTTGTGGCCCTCTATAGGTGGTAGACACATTAAGCACAGATGAAGTGCATGCGAGACATTAGCAAACTTAATATTACTAACAACTAAACCCTGATATTAGTAGACCTCTTTTAAAAAGTTTTACAAATCTTAAAGAAAAGTAGTTAATACTATGTTATGGTAAATCTGTAGCGACATATAAAAAAATAAATCAAACTGAAAATTAGATATAGTTATAGACTTGAATATTAGATAGGTACAAATATTTTATTTGATTTATTTTTTAGGTTATGCATACCTCCCTAATGTTAACAAATCTGTAGCGACATATAAAAAATAAATCAAACTGAAAATTAGATATAGTTATGCATACTCCTGCAAGGCTAACCAAGCAAATATTTTGCATTTATTCTCAGTGGCCGCCTTCTATATTATATCTGTAATCCATATAATATTTTGCAATCCTTATATTTCCTCTACAAAGAAACAGCAACAAGAAAATATAGCGCCGTCCGAAGCAAATCTTTAGTAACCATATGGTACAAACACACTGTGTACATGCAAAGGAGAGTTGCCCAAGACATCAGAACTCAGAAGGTCATGTTGGCACATTCCTCCCTAACAGGTGCAAAGAGATCGGAGTTCATGTATCTTTCTCCGCCGCTTGGGAGCATGGTAACAATCATCTTCCCCTTGTTCCCTTCTCTAGCTGCGATCTGCAAGAGACTCGCTGAAATCAGAATGCGCAGTAGCAAGATAATCTATGTAAGCAGGGTGATGCACAACCTGCTAAGATCAGCAGTTTACCTTCATGCAGGCAGCTACATTTGCACCAGAAGATATGCCAACAAGCAGTCCCTCCTCCTTGGCGAGCCTTTTCGCCATCGTCATGGCTTCTTCTGTGCTTACTGTCACGACTTCATCGATGATAGATGTATCCAAGATTTCTGGTATGAAACCCGGCCCCATGCCTTGAATCTTGTGCGGCCCGGGTGCACCACCTGAGCAGAACCAAACACAAATGCTGTTTAATTAGAATTCGTTTAATTAGGACCTTTAGGCGCATAGAACAAGAAATAGGAAACAGAACTTTGAGTTACATATTTTGAATTACATATTTCAAGTTTTCAACATTTGTGACAACATGCTTCTGAATAAACTACTAGATGGTGAATTGGCAATAATATGAGGTTGTCAGATAACCTTTACCTCAGAGAGAACCACTTCATTTTAATATTTTACTTGCTTCAAAAGAGGATAGAGAGAACACTGTTAGAATGATCTCAAGCATTTGGCCCAACGGCCAAATCCCCCCTTGTTCGCGCCCTGATCGGGGGCGCCCAGCCCAATAGACTGGTGGGCCCCTGTCGCTAGCGCCACAATAAATAGAGGTGGGGGTCGGGGCGGCACAAGACACGAGGTTCACCGTGCCGCCACAAACCCCACCGACAAACCCTAATCCGATCTGAGAGGGGGCGCTCCAGCGACGGGAAGCTCCATCACGCCGTCACCGGATCTCTGCCGCCACCACCGCTCTCTTCCCCAACGATGGCCAACTCCTCCTCCACTGCATCGGACGGTCGGTAACCCCTAATCCCTTTTTCCTCTCCCTCTCCTCTCGATTCAATCAAGTTTGCAGATACCCAACAATGGTATCAGAGCCTGGATTGTTTTAGAAATTAGGAGGAGATTCATCGGTTTAAAGTCTCAGATCGGAAAAACAAAAAAAAGGAGGCTCACAGGCTTGCTGGCCGGCCCCTTGCGCCAGGCTCTGCGGCTTGCTGGCCGACTCTGCGCCGCCGCCTGCAGAGCCCGCCGGCTATGCGCCTGCGGCCCAGCCCGCCTAGCGCCTGCGTGCGCCGCCTTGAGCTCGCGCCTGCGCGCGCGCCGCCGCGCGAGCCTCCCATCGCAGCAAGCCGGTTGCGGCCTCCTCGCCTCGCGCGCGCTGCTGCGTGCCGCGTCAACCCACGCCTCTCGCGTGCGAGCCCCTGCGCGAGCCCGCCGGTGCCGGCGCCGCCCCTGCGCCCTCCGCGCGCCTGCTGCCGCAGGCCTCCTACGCCACCTCCCAGCGCAGGCCTCGCCGCCGAGCCCGCCAGCTCGCCGGCCTCCCGAGCCCCTCTGCGGCCCCTCTGCTCAGATCCGTTTTTGCGGATGAAAGTGGAGCGTTTTTTTTTTCGGTATGCATTCGGGTTTTGGGGAGTGGTGGAGATTTTTTCTTTGACCAGAGGATTGTGTGGTGGAGGTTGCCTCCGTGGGAGGATAAGTTTTGGGGAAATTGAACTGTTAACTTTTGACTCTCCAGCATATAGTTTTTGCTTTCATACTATATATATATACTTGAATATATATACTGTATTTACATGAAATCGATATATGATGTATTTCCTGTTTATCAACATATATGTCATGCATATATTCAAGTATATATATATATGTATACATGAATCTTGCTTCATGGTGTATGTTTCCGCTGCAAAATATTTAATGTTGATTACTCTTACAATTAAATTCAAACCAACGGGAGAATTTAATTTTGAGAATTGTTGTGAATTATGATATTGTTATTTTCTGACCAACGTTGATAATAACAGTATTACAATTTAATTAATAATTTTATGCATTATTTCTATTTCTGCCCAACGGTGATGTAGATTTAATGTATAAATAAAATTGTAAGGCATATAATTTTGATATTATGATATTGTTATTTTCTGACCAACGTTGATAATAACAGTATTATAATTTTAATCGATGAGTTTTATGCATTATCTCTATTTCTGCCCAACGGTGATGTAGATTTAATGTGTAAACAACTGTATGTTTTATTTTTAACCAACGTTGAAACTAAGGCATGCAGTTGTTGTTGTTATGTTTAAATGTTCTCACTGTATATGAATTGTGGTTTCAGGAGGATACTCTTTGATGGGATACATCAGGGATATCCCGGTTCTCAAAGGAGACAACTACGGTGAATGGAAGAAAAGATTGACTCGCATTCATCTTGGCCGAGGTGGGTGGTAGTCACCACACCGTGTCCCACGAGCTGTGGCACCGGTGAGAGATGACAATGAGGCCGATCTTTGCTGGCGCACTGCAGAGGGCTATGCTCCTATAAAAATGTCATATGATCTTGATCATAAAAGTGGATCACCGCCAACAAGAAATGTTTGGTCGTGATAAAGAACACGATTGAGCCTCGCAATTGTGGGCTCAATCGCAGAGTGTGACATCACACACAGTACCTTGAGAAAATAAAGAGTCAATTTATCGCTCTTCAAAGACTTATGCTACACGGTGATTAAGCGACTTGCATGAAAGGTACTCGGTGGTGGCGGTGGCATAAGAGAGCACATACAAAGGATGAGCAACTTGGCATCCAAGCTCAAACCAATGGATTTGGCTCTCAAGGATGAGTTCCTTATTCATTTGGTTTTTGCTTCCTTGCCGAAAGAGTTTGACACCTTTGTTGTCAACTACAACATGCAGCCCGAGAAATGGGACTTAGAAAAGTGCATAGCTATGTGTGTGCAAGAGGAGGAAAGAATTAAATTCTCACATGGTGGTTCTATCAACTATGTGAAGGACTACGTGATGATGTGAATGTCATATGCGATAATGGGAACGTCGTGTGCGAGAAAGTAAATGAATCCTCGTCTACGAATGTAAACAGGAAACGAAAGAGAACTCTAAATACGTCGTCGAAATTATGGCACTGTCGTTTAGGCCATATTTCGAGGGGGAGAATAGAAAGACTAGTTAAGAATGATATTCTTCCTCCATTAGAGTTCTCAGTCTTAGAACAATACAGAGAATGCATTAAAGGAAAATATGTAAAGAAAATTAAGAAAGACGCCAAAAGAAGCACAGGAGTTCTACAAATTATTCACACAGATATTTGTGGTCCTTTTCCTGTGAAAAGTGTGGATGGATATGACTCGTTCATAACATTCACGGATGACTACTCCCGTTATGGATATATTTATCCAATCAAAGAAAGAAATGAAGCCTTGGATAAATTTAAGATATTTAAGGCTGAAGTTGAAAACCAACACGATTTAAAGATTAAGATAGTCCGATCTGATCGGGGGGGGGGGCGAGTACTACGGTCGACATACCCCATATGGACAAGTTCCTGGACCTTTTGGAAGGTTTTTACAAGAAAATGGCGTAGTGGCCCAGTATTCTACACCGGGCGAAGCTCAGCAAAATGGAGTAGCTGAAAGACGCAACCGTACCCTGATGGATATGGTGCGAAGCATGATGAGCTATTCCACACTGCCATTGAGTTTATGGATGGAGGCGTTAAAAACCGCCATTCATATTCTCAACAGAGTGCCTAGTAAGTCGGTGCCCAAAACACCGCGAGTTGTGGATGTGAAGAATTCCTCACTACACCACTTACGTGTGTGGGGGAGTCCTGCTGAGGCTAAAGTATTTAACCCAAATCTTGGGAAGCTTGATCCCAAAACAGTAAGCTGTCATTTCATTGGCTACCCTGAAAAGTCAAAAGGTTTTCGTTTCTACTGTCCAAACAGATATACAAAGTTTGTAGAAACGAGACACGCTGTCTTCTTATAGGATGAAATGATGAGGGGAAGCATGGTAACTCGTGGGATTGACCTTGAAGAGAAGTGAGCGTATGCGCCCACTCCGATGATTCAAGAGCCATTCTTCGCAGTGCCTGCTGTCGCTGCACCGACGGTGCAAGACACTGTGGTGCCAGCACCTGTTATTGTTCCTCCTGCGGCAACAATGAATGAGAATGAGGAACCTGTTCTTCAGGATCCTACAGAACCCATTGCCACGATGAGGGGAGCAACAAAGACCCAAACAGTAAGATGTACCAAATGTGGAGGCCCCGAGGAGGTCTCAAAGAGTAAGAAGATCAGCTATTTCTGATGATTATCAGATTTATCATACAGAGGAATTTCAAATGGAGGATGATCCCACCTCATTTGAAGAAGCCATGAGAAGCGAAAATTCTTCAAAATGGCTTGAAGCCATGGAAGAGGAAATGAGGTCCATGAAGACTAATAAAGTCTGGGACTTGGAAATTATTCCTAAAGGAGCCAAAACAGTAGGCTGTAAATGGGTCTACAAGACAAAGCTTGACTCCCAAGGGAATGTAGAAAGATACAAAGCGCAACTTGTGGCAAAAGGCTTTACGCAAAGAGAAGGAATTGATTACAATGAGACCTTTTCTCCAGTCTCATGTAAAGACTCCTTCAGAATTATAATGGCAATAGTAGCATATTATGATTTAGAGTTACATCAGATGGATGTAAAGACGCCATTTCTTAATGGGGATTTGGAGGAAAATGTTTACATGGCACAACCGAAAGGTTTTGTCGTGGAAGGAAATGAAAGAATAGGATGCCGCCTAAAGAAATCGATTTATGGGTTAAAGCAAGCTTCAAGACAGTGGTATTTGAAGTTTGACAGTACAATAAGAAAATTTGGGTTTAAAGAGAATGTGGAGGACAACTGTGTTTATGCAAAGTTTAAAGATGGGAAGTTTATCTTCCTAATCCTGTATGTGGATGATATCCTACTAGCTAGTAGTGATGTCAGTCTGCTACTAGAGACAAAGAAGTTTTTGTCCTCAAACTTTGATATGAAAGATCTTGGTGAAGCTTCGTTCGTTCTAGGGATCGAAATTCACCGGGATAGAAACAAAGTGACATTGGGACTATCACAAAAGGCATACATAGAGAAAGTCTTAAAGAAATTTGGTATGCATAAATGTAGTCCTTCACCTGCACCTATAGTCAAGGGCGACAGATATAGGGATTTTCAATGCCCCAGAAACCAGTACGAGCTCGATCCAATGAAATCGGTTCCATATGCTTCAGCTGTCGGAAGCTTGCAGTATGCTCAAGTGTGTACGCGCCCTGACTTAGCGTTTGTTACCGGGTTACTTGGCGATTCGAGCAATCTCGAATAGAACATTGGAAATTGATAAAGAAAGTCTTGCGTTATTTGCAAGGAACAAAAGGCCTCATGATGACATATAGAAGATCAGATTCACTCCATATAGTGGGGTATACAGATTCTGATTATGCGGGAGATGATAGAAAGTCGACATCCGGATATGTATTCACTCTCGCTGGAGGAGCTATATCGTGGAAAAGCTCAAAGCAAACCGTCACTACATCGTCCACAATGTATGCCAAGTTTGTAGCATGTTATGAGGCTACGGGGCAAGTAAACTGGCTAAAGAAGTTCATACCCGGTTTAAAAGTGGTTGACGACATCAATAGACCACTTAAGTTGTACTGCGATAATGAACCCGCAGTAATGTATGCCCACAACAATAAGTCAAGTGGTGCTGCCAAACACATTGACATAAAGTACTATGTTGTGAAAGACAAAGTTTGGGATCAAATTATAAGTCTTGAGCATATAAATACCACAAAGATGTTAGCGAATCCGCTTACTAAAGGCTTACCACCCAACGTGTTCAGAGAACATGTAGCCGGCATGGGTTTAAGGGAAAGCCTATGATTCCTGGACTAAAAGATGGCCCAAAGGATTAAAGTAACTATTTCAGAACAGAGAGGTGTATTGTAGCTGTTAAATCTATCGACGATTGATCGTGACGATGAGACATGTTCTATGCACTAATCTATGATGGAATAAGTAAAGTCAATAGTAATTAAAGTTAAAGCATAGATTGAGATCAAGAGAGAGAATGTTAGAATGATCTCAAGCATTTGGCCCAACGGCCAAATCCCCCCTTGTTCGCGCCCTGATCGGGGGCGCCCAGCCCAATAGGCTGGTGGGCCCCTGTCGCTAGCGCCACAATAAATAGAGGTGGGGGTCGGGGCGGCACAAGACACGAGGTTCACCGTGCCGCCACAAACCCCACCGACAAACCCTAATCTGATCTGAGAGGGGGCGCTCCAGCGACGGGAAGCTCCATCACGCCGTCACCGGATCTCCGCCGCCACCACCGCTCTCTTCCCCAACGATGGCCAACTCCTCCTCCACTGCATCGGACGGTCGGTAACCCCTAATCCCTTTTTCCTCTCCCTCTCCTCTCGATTCAATCAAGTTTGCAGATACACAACATACAATTGTTCGAATTTGGAGCCTTTCTGAGTGGTTACTCTTTCTTTTTTTACTTGCTATTCTACTCTACCAGCTAGGAGTATGGTCGGTGTTTCTATGCTCTTCCAAAAAACTAAAATGTACAAATTTTAAAACAATCAATGCAGTTAGTAGGTGGTAAGTATTATCTTGATAATGTACCTTCAGAAAGTTTGACACACACACACACACACACACACACACTATCTCTGTGACTACTGTAGTTCTATTTAATATGTGTGGAGCCCGACACATTTCTTGAAACTAAAAACTAGTACTGCACAGGTTACCTGAAATTACAGCACTTTCTGAAGGTTCCACACATACTATATTTATAGATGGATTTTTCATCTTCAGATACCTTCCCACGCCTGTCAATGTGCCTCCTGAACCAACAGAGGCCACAAAAATATCCACTTTGCCTGCTGTGTCCTTCCATATCTCAGGTCCTGATGTTTTTAGAAAATGACCATGAAGTATGATGCCCAGGAACAAAAAAAAATTCACAATTGATGATAAAAGATAGTTGTAATTTGTAAAGCATGAAAATGTGGCTTCTCCGGTATAGGTACCAGTCCATTTGAAGTGTGCCTCCGGATTTGCTGGATTGGTTATTTGATTCAGACAGTGAGAATTTGGTATACTCTTTATCAGCTCTTCCACCTTGTCACTCATTCCCTTAAACCCAATTGCAGGATCTGCAGCAAAAGAAACGACATAACTTATCAGAGATACACTTGAAGATCTTTTTTAAAGAGAAATAGTCATCAGTAATTTAGTATAACTATGCAACCAACAAACAAAACAAAAGATTGGAACAAAAATCAGTCAATTCAACAGGAAAATATTTGTTAAGAGAAAAATACTATATGAGGCATTTAAGTGCTTGTTGAGTTCCTAACCATTTCTAGGAGTTTAGAATGAGATCTTACTTCTCACCTGTTAATATCAATTCAGCACCCAGAAATCTCAACAGCATCTGCTTATCAAGTGAATATTTAGCAGGCATAACGGCAATAAACCTGTAGCCCTTCTGAACAGCAATGAACACCAAACCAATCCCAAGATTGCCACTTGTTGGCTCAATTAGTGTTGTAACACCAGGTGTGATCAAGCCTTTCTCCTCTGCATCTTCAATCATTCTGCAGACAAAATGCATGCAAAAACAATGCCAGAGTTACGGTTGCTTACACGATATTATTTTTTTGTTATTTCTAATAGTATGCTTCCTCACAAATTACAGAAGTGTGCTTAGATGTTAGAAAAACAACAGAGCGTGATCATAAGTACATAGTTTATACTGAAAAAATCACTCGTACAATTCAAGAAATGAGCTACGTGAATAGGAAATCAGAGAAGGATTGCATTCGCGCACCCGAGAGCGCTCCTGTCCTTAACCGAGCAAAGGGGTTGATACGCTTCCATCTTTCCAACCAACCGAGCTTCTATGCCGTTTTTCTGAGCAATGTTCTTCATTTCTATAAGTGGCGTCCAACCTATCAGCTGAACAAAAGGATAGACCACATGAAGTAAATGGATAAATGCATAGTTCGAACGCTGAAAGAAAAGAACGAGGACAATCCATATCAAGCAAGAAGTATGATTAACTAGTTCTAATTAAGAACTCACCCCAAATCCTCTACTTATCCAACAATTCTAATTTATAGTACCTAAAAACTGCTGAACTAATCAAATCTAGACTGGAAATAAGAAGGGGAGCCACAAACATCCACATCTCAAAACACCAAAAATGAAACACCGAAATCCATTTGTTTCGTTTGGATTTCAACTATGATTAAAAATTTTGGAGCAAAGAAAAGGAGGAGAGAAACTCATAGCACCTGGGTGATGTTGGAGGCGATGCTCTCCTCTCCTCCGGAGAGGAGAGATGGGATGCCTTTCCTCCCCTCTTCGTCCACTGCCATGGCTCCCAGCCTCTCTTTACCTGTCGTTGACATCTTCCCACTCGTGAGTTCGCGAGAAGTGGTTTCAATACATATAAAGAAATAATATCTATTTATTATTTATTATGCTTCAAAAATTATATAGATCAGTATTAAGAAAAACACATAAGGACCTCCCAGTCCCAGAATTTATTTATCCCATTAGGGCGGTACGACAATGCACGAGTGAACATGTCTTTAGATTTCCCTATTTTCACTCATTCACTTTACCAGCTACAGACTTACGAAGATGAAGATAAAAAGAACACTAAAACTAGATAACCTAGAAACCAAAATTCCGAGATTTTCGATCCTCAAATGGTTAGACCAACGATAAAAAACAATCCGACCAATTTCCATAGGTGTCGGTCTGACAGGCCCTTCCAGTATACTGGGAGATGAGTTTGGTCTGATGGGCCCTTGTTGCAGAATAGAGATTTTTAGCGTGAGCTAAGCAACTTTTGATACAACTTTAAAAATACAAGTTTAAATGATATGAAATTTTGTACACACCTTACTTAAGGTTTCAGAAATCTATTCTAACCAAAGATCGCAAGAATCTATGTAAAAATTCAGATCTTTTTCAAGAACAACCAAGATTGCACCAAAATTAGGTAAAAATCGAAAAAGATGAATCTGCCTTGCTCTTAGATAGCAGATAGCTCTAGATGTATTCTCACATATCACAGCAAGTAAGAACACCCAAGGATTCGAGTCAAAAACAGTTGGATCAATAAATTACTCGAGATGATCAAATCCAATTAAAACTGGGCAACTTCATGAACTTACCAATACTGGTGACTAGATGGATGGAATTGATTTTTCGTGATATATCTTGTTGTAGCATGACTACAACAGTGGGTATAGAGTATCCTTCTTCATGGGAGACATGGCACCAAGATAACTAGAGAGAGAGCTGATGGTAAAAGTGAGTGGATCTGTCCATCTCATACCCCCTTACGGGTTTATATATATGAATGATGTAGGATAAAAAATTCACATCTTACCCCTTGATAATTACAAAATCCCCGGTCATGGGGAGCTAGGCCACCCCCACAACAATACTTCCTCGATAGCAAGCGTGGAGGTCTCGAGGGACAAGCTGCCGTGATCGATGTCTTCCAGACGAGTGGCAAAGTCCCACATCAAAATCGTGCCGGCTCGCCGAGGTGATGCCTCCAAGTCAGGCATCGAAGTCTCCCGTGAATGTGTGCCATCCCGCCGAGGCGATGTCTACGAGGTAGAGAGTGAAGTCTTGCCGTCCCGTCGAGGCGATGCCTCCCATGCAGGCGGCGAAGTCCCACACCGAAGTCGTGCCGTCCCACCGAGGCGATGCCTCCTAGGCGGGCGAGAAAGTCCCACGCCAAAGCCAGACCGTCCCGTCGAGACGATGCTTACGAGATGGGTAGCGAAGTCTCCCAACGAAGTCATGCCGTCTCGCCAAAGTGATGTCTCCTAGGCAGACGGCAAAGTCGTACAGCCCAGGCGATGAATTCCCCTACCAAAGCCAGGTTGTCCCACCGAAGTGATGCCTACAAGACGGGGGGCCGATGTCGTGTTGCCCTACCGAGGCGATGCTTCCAAGGCGACCATCGAAGTCTCTCAACAAAAGCATGCCGTCCTACTGAGACGATGTCTACAAGATGGACGACGGGGTTGTGCCGCCTCACCGAGGCGGTGTCTCCAAGGTGGACGACGAAGTCCAATGTCGAAGCTCGGCCGTCATGCCTAGGCAATGCCTACAAGACAGGTGGCGACATTGTGCCACCCCGCCGAGGAGATCCACTAAGGTGAACGTCGAAATCTCCCGGTGAAGGCGTGCCATTCCGCCGAGGTGATGCCTACGAGGCGGATGCCTACATGAATGGGGTATGATGAAAAATTCTCATCCTACCTCTTGATAATTACAAAATTCCCAGTCACGAGAGGCTGGACCATCCCCACAACGCTATCATTAACTCATCCTTAGCATTTACATGATCAAGAAGGAGAGAGAAGATCAAAACCAACCAAATCAAGATTAAATCAACCAAAAATAAAAGAGATCTATGAGAGATAAACAAAATTGATATATTGCTATTCGATGATGAAAATTTTACAGCCATTCTACCTGGAGGACAAGATAGCACGTCGCAGCACTCACACCTCTCAAACCATAACCATATAACACTTGGTTTCAATGAGTAAAATTAGAATTGTTGGATGGTCGACTAACACCACCCCAACCTATTAAATAGATAAGGTAACTAATCCCATCTAACTCTAATGAATACTATCCATTTAGCACACATAGGAAAAACCCGTTAACCTCACACAACACGGGCTTTACTCATACACAATACTTATATCTGCTTTTCAAAGCACATAAGTCAAAATCCACTAAGTCTTTAGTCTTTGATCTAACTTGATCTTCTTAGCTTCTTTTTGACCTAAATCGCTTTTCTAAATGCCGCGGTTTTGATCGAAGATAATTTCTAGTAGTTTGATCAATTTACCAAAATACTCTTTCTTGATCCAGTCTTTATCTTTCCTTGTAAGCAATCATCATATTTATCATATGTAGGTGCACCACTGAGTTAACACGTGTCGGCATATATCTCCCGTTTCGATTCCACTGGACTACGTCTCATTTAGACCAACCAAGCTACATAGTGTAACCCGTCGCTCGAATTTTTCTTTAATATTTCTCATTTTTCTCGTGCCATGATTGAGCTCAAGCATCCCATCCGGCATCCTTAATCATTCTGGGTTTCAACTTCTCCATAAGTATAGTGTCGATCATCATCATTGGCCATGGTTGACTCTAAACCTACCTATATATCTAAAGATAAAAATTATTTTCGGACACAAGTTCTTTACAAATTGATCCATGTTAGTTAAAACATATACACTGGTCCAAATCAAACCAAATCAACCTATAACACAATTCCCAAAATTTCCAAAAAATAGCTGAAATGAAAGCATCTGCTAGTCTGACTGCATGCCCTGGCCGGTCAGATTGGTTCTTCCTGGCGGGCTGACCAGCTATGCCGAGTAGTCAAACCAGTTTTGCTGATGGGAGAAACTAAAGAATTTCAAACTTTGCAAATTCAAATTACTACTCCAGAAGATAGAAATATCGGCTGATGGTGCATCAAGATGTGGAGAATTTTCTTGTGAGGAAAAAGAAAGAAAGACAAAAGAAATGAATATATATGGAGACCAATAGATATGTAGACCACCGATGTTCAGGGTTGATATTTCCTGGTTCTCACACGGTCCATATCCAAACGAATTAAACTCCCATCACCTTTGCCAACGCGTACAAGATGAAATAACGGCTGATCGTGCCTCAAGATGTGGAGAATTTTCTTGTGAGGAAAAAAATAGAAAAGACAAAAGAAAGAAGAGAGTGGTGAATGAAGATCGAATGTCCCAAAAATCTAACTGATTTAAACTTAAAATATATGCGAATATGTACAACAATTCTCAAGAAAGAAATGACTAGATATGGAGACCAACGATCTTCAGGGTTGATATTTCCTGGTTCCGTGTCACGCTGCTGACAGGCCGACAACCTTGTTTCAACAAAAAAAAAAAAAAGCGATAGAGAAGTCGACCATGACATATCGTCCTTTATTTCTTGCAGATGACACGAAAGATGGACAAGACGTAGTAAAAGAATCTGTTGTAGCCTGCAATTCTTTGAGCAACTTGAGGTAAGTCTGCCAGAACCACAGCACTCCTCGGCTTGCTCAAAGAACTCGTATGACAACTTCAGACAGTATTTTTTTTAGAGAGAGAAATTCAGGCAGTTGTTCATGTCTTTTTTTTAGAGAAGACGGGCCTTTTATTCATTCGTTAAATTTACGGATACATCAATAAAGCTTTGGGGAGCTGAAAACCAAAATGGCGCCCGACCTCAAGCGTACAAGCATGTCTAGCTAGATTGTGCGAATCTATATTCGAGTCCCTGCTTTCATGGCGGAAGGTGCAGCTCTGAAGGCTCCTCGCTCTGAACTTGATCTCTTGAAGGATAGCAACATAAGGACATCTCGTCGCTTCCTTCAGATTCTTTATCACCTCCAAACAGTCTGAAGCCACACAGACGTTCTGAAGGCAGCAATCCAGAGCAACACTGAGCGCTTCGTTGCATGCATCATGCATGGGCTTCCAGAATTGTACTACTGCTGATGCTGCTAAGAAAGACCCATTGCTCCGCCTGCAGACTGCAGCAACAGCAGATTTTGCACCCGCTTTTGAGACGGATGCATCAACATTGATTTTGACTCCGTCATCGGGTGGCGGGATCCAACTCCTCCTTTTAGGCTTCCTCGACCCCCGCTGTGAAACCGTGGATTTAGATGTGCTCTGCCTTGCCACATCAAGTTCAGAGATAAACTTCTGAATAAAACCAAAAGTCGAGCCCGGGATATGAAATTCACCTTCATGTGGAGCTTTCCGTCTTGCCCCCCAAATAGCCCAGCACCAAACCAGTAGCCGCTGACCATCCTTCGCCGGCAGCGATTCCAACATGCAGGATCTGTTCCAAAAGACAATATAAATATCCGGTTTTTCGAAGCAGTTTTCTCACTTCTCTTGCTTTCGTCGTACTCCGGAGGAAAGGTAAAAAGATCACGAACGCATCACGCACTCCACTCCTCACGCTCCCATCATGCACGTATCTCTCTGTCACTTCTCCACCACTCGCACTTTACTTCTAAAAGACACTTCTTTCGGCTAATACTATTCATTTTCAGTCAATTAACGACATGATGGCATTACTAACGAGTAAAAAATAATTAAGTAATGCATATTTACTCCTGAGAAATTATTAAATTTGTATTTATATATAGGAGAATGTGTTGTATATATGTGAATTTGTATTTAAATATATGAGAATGTGTCATATATATATGTGAATTTGTATTTATGTATATGATAATACATTTTAAACCATTTGTGGTGTGTATTTATTACAGATGGTTCTAAGTTAGAACCGCCTGTGATGTGTATTATTACATACGGTTCTACTTTAGAATCATTTGTGATGTATATTTATGGCATGCAGTTTTAATTTATAACCGTCTATGATGTGTATTATCACAAACGATTCTAATTTAGAATCATCTGTGATGTGTCCAACCTATTTATATTCAGACTCTAGGGTTTAGCCACACCCCCACTAAGGAACCACCTGTTATCATTACTAATCACCATTTTAGTTTTTCATATTTTTCTTGTGCACTGGAAGCAGTATATATATATTTCGTGATAGTGCTAACATATGCAGCTTTGTATACCTTACAATTTAAATGAGTTAAAGACAAAGTCATATCTCATATCACACTTAGACTTCAAATGGTATGAAGCAAATCACACACTGGATCCAATGTATGATTTGCTTTATGCCCTTTAAAGTCTAAGAGTAATATAGGGAGTTAGAGGCAAAGTCAGATCTCATATCATAGTTGGGCTTCAAATGGCATGCAACAAATCAAACACTGGATCTAATGTATAATAATCACAGATAGTTTGAAAATTGTTTGTAATGATTTCATATCATTACTGGCCCATAAATTCAGATTGCTCACAAAACCATCTGTAATGATATTTTTGAATTGTCTGTGATGACCTTTCTGCAGTAGCATTCTCCAAATAGAAGTTAGAAGCCAAAGACAATATAAACCGGCCCTAACTCACCAACCCCATTCACGATAGATTACTAGGATTGCTGATGCAACCAGATGTTGAGAGATTTCAAAAATAAAAGAAAATGGAGAAAGGGAATGTTGAGATCTTGACACTATATGTATGTAGTATAAATGTCCTATATATATATATATAACTCACCAATCCCATTCACGATAGATTAATAGCGTTGCTGATGTAACAAGAAGATGTTGAGAGATTTCAAAAATAAAAGAAAAGGGAGAAAGGGAGTGTGTGTGTGTGAAGCCTTTTCTATACTTCTAATATATCACTTAAACGAATGTGTTATACTTATTTATCACTCCTGGTATACTTAAATACTAAATCTAAGATATTCCAATACAATTTAGTTGAAAAATTCTCATTTGAGTTCTTTATTTTTGCTATATACACTTTTCTATATATAAAATGAGTACATGCACAAATTATACTATAGAAAGTGGACTTTAAAATGAATTTTTTTTATGAAACTCACTTTAAAGTATCTTATAATCGTTATTATAGTATACTCAAAAGAATAAAAAGGTATAATAACAATTTAAGTGATATATAAGAAATGTGAGAATGCATTCTCAGGAGTATAGAATCATTTTCATATATATATATATATATATATATATATATATATATATAATTCTTGGCTTTAGTGGGTTTCTTGTCATTGTTTTGTCGGCAGGTGGGTAGAAATTTTCATTTGTCCATCTTTTAGATCAAGACGGAACGAGAAACCGTAAACACTAAAGGCAGAATTAGTTACAATATAACAACAAAATATATTTGTGGAGCAAGCATTAAATATGAATATATGATCCACACTCTTTGTTTATTGATCGTATAGTGGTAGTTTTGGAGGTGTTTAGAATGACATTGGCTTATGACTTTTTTTATTGTAACTGGTTTATTTTTTACTGTATCTGAATTGACTTATTTGTCATAATTAAAATTTTAAAAATAAAAATAGAAAAAAATATTTTAGCCCATTATGGATAATGTAAAGGAATACAGGAAAAAAAGAAAAAAAGAAATTAATAAATAGTGAAAAAAAAGCAGAAGTTAGAAGTTAGAAACTAAATTGAGCGATGTCTTAGACAACAGTTTACTTGGTATCACGATTTAAATAGTATTATTTGCTTGTGCGATATATAACATCAATATTTATTCCATATCCTCTTATCAAAGCTTTGTCAAAGTGCATGCACCATAGCCTATTCTGGATGTGAGGTGATATATATAATACTAGCCACATAGGCGCGGCGTCGCGCCGTACCAGCTACCGTGTGGACCAAAGTAAAAAAGGCGAAAACTCGCAGAAAAAGGAAAGCATAGGGGGGTTTTTTGTAAAAAATTGAGGGTCTTTTCATAATAAAAGAAGAGTGGAAGGGTCTTTTGCAAAAAAAAACAGGGACCTTTGCGGAATAAATAAGGGTATGTATGTAATTAGGGGAAACCGTGGGTCGCTATCCAGCAAAAATATTGAGCAAGGTCTTTTTCAAAAAAATTCAGGAATCTTTTTGCGAGAACTAGAGACCTATACGTAATTACCAAATCTTACGATTTTTTTCACAGGGGGCTGACGTGGGCACACCCGGGGGACAGAGAGTCCCCCGGTAATAATATGCGTTAGATGCACATGTCAGGGAACTATTCATTTAGTTAATAGGGAAATGAATTATTCATTTAGTTAATAGGGATAATAATCCTTCCACATGTCATTTGCTATTTCTTGATGATGTTATAATGATCTCATTTGCGGTTGGTATGTGGTGAAATGTCTCGATTTGTCATTTCATATATGTGTGAAATTAATGTAGTAGTATATTCAATATCTCTTGCCTTTAGCCAATGAAGACTTGACGCAGCACGCTGCAGCCTTTTGTCAATGCACACGTACCATGCATTCGCAGGACTGGGCCTCAGGTCATGTTTAAGTTGGTTTAAAATAATTTTTATTTTTAATTTCTGTTTTTTTACTATTTAGTAATTTTATCTTTTTTTGTTTTTAGATTTTTTTTGAACTTTTTTTTTCTTTTTTTACTGTATTCTTTTGCATTATCTATGGTGAACTAACATGTTTTTTCTTCTATTTTTACGTTTTTTAAATTTAATTATACTAAATAAATCAACTCAACTACATTAAAAAAAATCATAAACTAACGTCAAACTGAACGCTACCTTAAGCTATCTTCAGTAACTCGAAAGTTGGTATACTTTTTTTAAGGCAAAGCTGAGAGCTTTATTGAGATGCTAGGAGGAGGAGGAAGCTAGGGCACAAACCACGCCTTTCTTGAGATGCCCCTTGTGTGCAAGCAAACTTGGCACAACAATGGGCAGCTCTGTTAGCAACACTACGTGCGAATTGGAAAGAGGCAGCACCAGAAAGTAAACAGAGCTATCTTGCTTCAGCGACAATGCTTGCAACAACTGGTCTATTCAGCTTCAGTGCACATGATTGATGGTATATGGATCTGTTCTTTGCGGCTTCTAAAAGCCACTTTTAACTTTTGCTACAGTAACTAACTTTTAAATGGAGTATTTTTTAAAAAATAGAATCTACAAGTTAATTGTAGTACACGTTAAAAACTAATATCTGTATCATCAAAAATCGCAAGCGAGTATCTCTCTTTCCGCAATCTCTGTTGCAAACAGCCAAAAAGCCATCAGCCGCAGCTAAAAACCATCAGCTGCAGCCAAAAAGAACAAACCCTATATCTATGTACGTCAAAAAAAAAAAGCAGGCATGAGTTTTGGGCCGTCCAATATCACGGATTCAATGCACGCAACGGATTCTGGAGCTTAGATCCTTAAATGTACATGCTAGGGACGAACTGGCCACTGCATTTATCATGCATGTGATGGGCCGCTTAAGCTACTGCTGAGTAGCCCAACACAACCTGATCAAGATAAAAAGACTGCATTTATAAATTGGTTTGGTTGGGTGCGGGGGAAACTTGGAAAAACACGGCTCCCTTCCCTCTTGCTGCCGCCCCCGTGCTGCCTCTCCCACGCGCGCACGCTGCTTCTTTGGGCCAAATTTTTGGGAGCCCAACAGGCTGTGTCGAGTTGGAGCAGAAGCCTCCCTCTCTGCCTCTCTGGTTCATTCTTTTCCTGCTTGACTGTACTGGCTCGCTTCTGTTTGCCATGAGATTAAACTTGAAAGTGCATTATAGGCTGAGGTTTTTGAATTATGATTAGTTTGTGAGAGACGGTATGTAAAGAAAAATAGTTACATATAATTTTAGTCGATACAGCTGAACTCAATACAGTTGAACTCGATATAGTTTGTACTATAATTTATATGTAAACTCCGTCTTGAAAAAACGTACTGTTTAACAGTGAGTTACTATAAAAATAAAAGCTAAAATCTAAGTATAAACTCAAAAAAATTAAGCTGAAAAATACAACGATTTGGTGGCAACAACAAATTGAAATGGGAATTAGACGTGACCGACCAGGTACAGGGGTAACAACATGCTAGTTCCGGCATTTTGTGTTTACGTACGTGCCTTGCATCGCCTGACATGTGTGATGAACATGGTTTTCCTCCGTGAGCGTCCGTCTGTTCTCGTAATTATGTTGACATTGTGCCTGTGAACATTGAAGGATTAATGAAGTCGCTATAGTGTTTAGTACAATTAATTTGAAGTGTTTAGTACAATTAATTTGAAGATTTTATCTTGAAAAGATATACTATTTGAAAGTTAATTACTATAAAAAATTTAAAAAAGTAACTTTTAAAAATTGAAAAGAAGACAACCTTCAAAAGATAAAAAAAAAAAGAGACCGTCTTCTATTAGTAGTAGCAGTGCAATTCAATCTGTATTACCAAACTCCAACTAATACATTCTCTTAATTGTTAAATACAATTCGTATTCATATTCGTGTTTGAGGAGCAATATCTGAATTTGATCCGAATTGACGAACCGAACTCCATCAAAACCACACATAAAAGGATTTATTCCCCCACATAAAAAGTCAAGAAAATAAGATAGGGAAAAAAAACCTTGGAAAACAAAACCCCTCAAAACCCTACTACAACACTCCCAGCCCCCATCCATGGCCTGATTCCTTCCACCACGCCGCCGCCGGAGGCGGTCAAACGATGCTATCCTTCCCCCCGCGCCGCCACTTCCTCCCCCTCTACCCTCGCCGGAACCCTACCCTCCTCCCCCTCTCCCGCGCCGCCACCGCCCTCTCCACCCTCCTGACCACCGTCGCCACCGGCGCCGCCACCGCCACCGCCACTCCCATCTCCGACAGCCTCCGCCTCCTCCGCTCCCTCCAAGCCGTTCCCGCCAACCTCCTCCTCTCCCACCCCCTCCCCTCCTCCGCCCACCTCTGCCTCGCCGCCCACCTCCTCGCCCGCCAACGCCTCTTCGCCCACTCGCGCCGCCTCCTCTCCCGCCTTCTCGCCCCAGGCCACCGCCCCCACCTCGCGGCCTCCCTCGTCGACCTCCTCCACCGCGCGGCTCTCGCACTCGGGCCCCGCCGCAGCGCCCTGCCCTCCGTCGTCGACACCCTCCTCTCCCTCCTCGCCGACCGCGGCTTCCTCGACGACGCCGTCCGCGCCCTTACACGCGTGCGCGAGCTGCGCGTGCCCCCCAACACCCGCACCTGCAACCACATCCTCCTCCGCCTTGCCCGAGAGCGCCGCGGCGGGCTCGTCCGGCGGCTATTCGAGCAGCTGCCCGCTCCCAACGTGTTCTCGTTCAACATCGTGATCGATTTCCTGTGCAAGGAAGGGGAGCTCGTGGAGGCGAGGGTGGTGTTCTCGAGGATGAAGGAGATAGGCTGCCCGCCCGATGTTGTCACATACAATTCTCTGATTGATGGGTATGGTAAATGTGGGGAGCTGGAAGAGGTGGAGCAGCTCGTCGGGGAGATGAGGGGGTGTGCATGCGCCCCTGATGTTGTGACATACAATGCATTGGTTAATTGCTTTTGCAAGTTTGGGAAGATGGAGAGGGCGTACAGCTACTTTGGTGAGATGAAGAGGGAGGAGGTGATGGCAAATGTAGTGACTATTAGCACCTTTGTTGATGCGTTCTGCAAGGAGGGGATGGTGCGGGAGGCAATGAAGCTGTTTGCGCAGATGAGGGTGAGAGGGATGATGCCGAATGAGTTCACATATACGTGTTTGGTAGATGGGACCTGCAAAGCAGGGAGGCTTGGTGATGCGATTGTGTTGCTCGATGAAATGGTACAGCAAGGGGTGCCATTGAATGTGGTCACGTACACTGTGGTAGTCGATGGGCTCTGCAAAGAGGGGAAAGTTGAGGAAGCGGAGGATGTTTTGAGGCTGATGGGGAGAGCTGGTGTCAAACCAAACGAGTTGCTGTACACTACACTAATTCATGGGCATTTTGTGAATAAGAACAGTGAGCGAGCACTGGGTTTGCTGAGTGAGATGAAGGATAAAGGAATGGAACTCGATGTTTCACTATATGGCACCCTCATCTGGGGACTCTGTAATGTTCAAAAGGTGGATGAGGCTAAGAGTTTGTTAAATAAAATGGATGAATGTGGTCTGAAACCCAATAATGTCATCTATACAACAATAATGGATGCTTGCTTTAAAGCAGGAAAAGTGTCTGAAGCCATTGCCCTGCTTCACAAGATTCTGGATTCTGGGTTCCAGCCTAATGCTGTAACTTATTGTGCATTGGTTGATGGTTTGTGTAAAGCAGGATCAATTGATGAGGCAATCTCCCATTTTAACAAAATGAGAGACTTAGGTCTAGATCCTAATGTGCAAGCTTACACCGCTCTAATTGATGGTTTATGCAAGAATGGTTGCTTGAACAAGGCTGTGCAGTTGTTGGATGAAATGGTTGACAAGGGTATGTCTCTGGACAAAGTTGTGTACACATCCCTTATGGATGGGTACTTGAAACAGGGAAATCTCCGGGATGCATTTGCACTTAAGGCCAAGATGATCAACAGTGGTTTGCAACTTGATCTCTGTGCCTACACTTGTTTTATATGGGGCTTCTGTAATCTAAATATGATGCGAGAAGCTAGAGAAATTCTTTCAGAAATGATTGAAAATGGTATAACTCCTGATAAGGCAGTTTACAACTGTCTGATAAACAAATACCAGAAATTGGGGAACATGGAGGAAGCAATAAGTCTTCAGAATGAAATGGAAAATATTTTACCCTCTTGGACAAATGGTGATACTGGTTCTGGCAGCCAAACTTGAGCTTATGCTTATAGAAGGTGTAAAGGAGTAGTTTTTTTTAATAGTGTCAACAACTCAGCATTTGTGTATATTGGCATCACTAAGCTGAAACTTTTTATGCAGCATAGCAGCACATGCCACTGATTCAGTACAGTTTTTCTGATTTTTTTGGCTGGCTCAAGTTGCTCAACAAACTTCATTAGATGCGATATTTGAGAAGACAAAAAAATTCCCATTAGCTTCCTTACAGACCACGGCAGACACAAGAGTGGATTTTGTAGGAGTCTGCTTCTCTATTAGCTAAGGAGATTAAGGAGGAACTCAAGTTTGGAAATGCTTCAAAGGTGAGATTATATCTTGAAGCAACTCATTACCTGACCGTTGTCCTCTCACTAAATTGCTTTCTTTTCGGTGTATCTTGCACAAACAAACATGGTCACTTTGTTGCATATATATTTTACTTAGGCCCACTCTCATACATCTAGATAAGACTGCAATGCTTTTGCTAGCAAAATTTGTCATTTTGAATTTGATATGACTTCTACATCATTTTCTTTTGATAATCAAACTGTCATTTGTATTTGATACAGGTAACAGATAGCATTTACCATACTTCCATTGATGCTGAGGGCAATAACCAATTAGTGTGTCAAGCATGTAAGTCTATGGGTGCCCTTTTTTCTTGATTCAGGTTAATCTTTATTATTTATTGCTGTTTAGCATTAACAGTTTGGTCTGTTCACTATATGGAACCGTTGATCCTTATTGGCATCAGAATACAGTATTGTCTTTCTTTTTTTATTGGCATCAGAATACAGTATTGTCTTTCTTTTTGGATAATCCTTATATATACAGTCAGTAATGGAGAAGCCAGCAAATAGTGGTTCCTTTTTCCTTATTCATATTTTTTTATCGTACTCATCTTTGCAAAGGTTGACGGAACTGTCTTATCTTTGCTCAACGAATTCCTCTATGGAGTATTTTTTATTCCAGTTCATGTTTAATGTTTCAGGAAGAATGTATTTTACAGTATGTGGGTAACAGGACAATATAAATGCATTAGTATCCATTGATTTTCAATGTCCCATCTTACTGGAAAACTCAAATGATTTTACAATCATTGAAAATCTGCCACATTCTAATCTGTTATCTTTACTAGCATCTTCATCTTTCTGTTGTTGAAAACAACTGGAATATTTTTTTTTTATCAAGCAGTCTATGACATAACTAATTGGTTGTTAATTCAGATTGCTTACAGCCAAAAAACAGCTGCCAGATGATCAGCGATGGACTATCTCTTGTCTAAACAACGACAGGATAATCTTTGCCTCGTGTTGCTGCGTAATTCTCACATAAACCTAATGAAGCAATAGATGTTGCACCTTCATATCTCCTACCATATGTCCATCCTCCCAGAAGTGAGATATTACTCCTGATCGAACTGATGGATTCAGCATCAGAAACAGCACAGAGCCCTGCAGGCTGCAGAACATGCTGGAACTGGTTTTTCCAGGCCACCATCTCGTCACAGATAATGGAATATTTTGAATTAGTCATAAACAATGACATGGAATAATACCATGGAATCTTAAAATGGATAGAACTAGGTACTTGCTTAACAATCTGTTTTGAACATAGATTGTTGTATCACATAGTGTTGTTCTATAACCATTGATTCTTTTTTCGCAAGTAATGTTGCAATTTGAGCATTGCAATAGTGTGATATCCAATTTATCAGCTAACACACACTGTATGTTCGATTCAGTACAACAGTGTTGATTTTTTACTCGGAATGTAATTGTGACATTTTTCTAGCAAATAGAGTAATGTTTTCGTGGTGACAGTTCAACTGCGATGGTTACCCCTGGTGCAAGAGCCAAAATTACAAGGTTTTAGCAGTGCACAGCGTTTGCTCAGAAACTGCAATGGTTTGCTTATTCTGTTTCTTCCTTTTATGCTTCTCGGTTGGGCTTTGCGATGAGGTTTTGGGAAAAGACTGTTGAGTTGTTTTTGCTTCAGTTCTTTGCCGATTGTTTAGAGATGGCAAGAACAGGACGACCTGCTAATGCTTTGTGCATACATGTGCGAGCAGCCAGCTAGGCTCTAGCTGCTTTGGGTAGAACAAACTGGCGCTAATGATGCCCATGATGTTGTGCTTTCCTTTCCTGCTTAGAAACCTGAATGACAAATATGCAAAATTAGTCTTATTGAGCAGGGTCACTTGGACCCCGATAGCTCTCGTGTCTGCCTTCTCGCCTCATGTTCACTCTGCAGGCCCGTGGGCTCACTGCCTGACTCAGCAATTTCCTGCTGTTTGTACCTCACTACCTTAATTCTTAGGATTTTTTCTCTTTTTTTTTTTGAGATGTTCGCGAATTAGTTTTTTGTGAGAATTCTGAGCAAGTTTTTGGCTGGCCAGAGTTTGGACTCCAGAGTGTGCTTCATTGGGGACAAGAAAACAGTACAATCCCTGCAAGAATCATGCAAAATTCTTGCAACGGCGTAAAACCATCTGCCTCAGAAATTTATCCTGCGGCGAACTCTGTTGGGAATCACAAGGTGGTGGCAAGGCACTTAATTTTCAGCAGCATACACACACATAGACATACATATTACAAGCTAACGAGCTTCTATTAGCACTCTATAGGCCCCGCTCGTTTCGGTTTTTTTTTCAGCTTCTAGTTTTCGTTTTTTTTTTCACTATTCAGTATTTTGTCTTTTTCTGAATTTTTTTAGATATTTTAGGTTTTTTTGTATTTTCTTTTTTTTCGTATTCCTTTGTATTGTCTATATGGGTTAACATATTTTTTCTATTTTTACATTTTTTTTAAATTTAATTATATTCAAAAAGTCAAATCAGCTACAGTAAAAAAAGCTAATTACAGTAAAATTTTAACTAAAAATCATCGCTAAAACGAGCGTCCCCTATATTCATATAGGGTCCCCTATATTCATATAGGGAGGACACTGGTCCTTTTATATACTCAAACAAACCGACTCAAACTAATGACCAGCTCATCACTAGACAGCTCCAGACGTTACACCAACCACTTAGACAAAAGATTTTTACAATATATCTTTAGATAAGTACTAGCCACACTAGCATTACCTGGTTCTTTTTTGACTTAAGTACTATGTATTCAATTTGTATTTTTACACGTTCTTCGCAGCTCTTGTAGCTTCCAACAACTGCCTGTATCCATGCCGACATTGGTATTGAACTATCCATGATCTTGTGTGACTCATTACTGCTATGAAACATCCGATAGCAGCAATAGCTAGAAGCTTCAAATATGCATTGCTATTTTTGTTTTTTAACAAACTCCTTAACAACAACAGGGCTATCAAATACCATTTCGTACTGAATTCTCTTGAGATCGTCATCATCATACAAGCCTATCAGGCGGCATTGCACCTCTCGATGGCCCTGAGCTTGACGCCGTGCCTGAAGCTGAGCACGATCCCGAACTGGAACTCGGGCGGCGACTCCATCCGCGGCGAGCGCCGGAAGACGTAGCGGCGGTAGAGGTGGACCATGGCCAGCTTCACCTCCTGCAGCGAGAAGCGCCGCCCCACGCACGCCCGCGGCCCCAGCCCGAACGGTATGTGCGCGTACGGGTGCCGCCGCCGCTCCTCCTCGCACCCCGCCTCGAACCGCTCCGGCCGAAATACGTCCGGGTCCGGGAAGTGCGCCGCGTCCCGCGACAGAACCCCCGGCGCGAGCCACAGCCATGTGTCCTAGGCAAAAAAAAATGTAGCAAGAGTAGCAAAAGATTTAGCGATGCCAAGATCAATGTGGTTTTTAGCTGTGAAATTGAAATTTTCTTTTCAGTAGAAATGTGTGTGCTACCTTCGGAAGTGTGTAGCCTCCAACCTGCACTTGCTGGGATGTCTCCCTCGCGATGAGCGGCGAGACCGTGTAAAATCTCATTGCCTCCTTTATAACCTGCAAAGCAACATGTTACTCCAATTCGTGAATCGCTACTTAATTGATTAATTCTTGCATCGCACGATGAATTTTTTTACAGAGACTGATCGATCGAGCAGTGTGTAACTGGTAGTAACAAAAGCAAGCAACAGCTTGTTTTGTTGACTTAAAGATTGCCTGATCGAGGTAGGGGAACTTGTGCTGCAGATCGTCGGCCGTCGGGACGGCGCCGCGCTGGCCGAACCGGTCGACCTCTGCGAGCAGCTTCGCCTCGACCTCCGGGTGGCCGGCGACGAGGTACACCGCCGAGGACAGTGTGAACGACGTGGTGGCCGATCCGGCGAGGAGGTGCTCGTAGGCGAGCGCGCCTATGTAGTCCGGCGTGAACAGCTCTCTCGTCTTCTCGCCGCCGTCGTCCCGGGCGTCGAGCACCGCGGACAGGAAGTCCCGCTTATCCCTCCTCTCCTTCCGGTCGCTCGCCCTCCTCGCCACGATCTCCTCCACCCTCGCGCGCAGCCGCTCGTTGGTCCGCGCGATCCTCCAGTCCGCCGTCGCCGGGACCCGTCTCAGCAGCCGCCGCGCCGGCTCCTGCAGCGCCGGCGCGACGAGGCCGAGCACGATGGAGAGCGACCCCGACAGGTCCATCTTTAGCGAGGTGGTGGAGTGGACGTGCTCCCTGATGAACTCCGCGGCCTCGCCTCCGTCGTGCGCGCCAGGCGGCGCCGAGAGGGCGAAGTCGATGCCAAACGCCGCCTGGCCGATGACGTCGGTGGCCAGCTTGAGGGAGAGGTCGGAGAAGTCGACGTCGCCGCGCTCTTGAGCTGCGTTTGCTATGGCCTCGGCGGCGCGCTCGATGCAGCGCTGCATGGTGGGGATGAGGCCGGCGAGGTGCGACGGCTGGTACAGCGAGATGATCGTGTTCCTCATCGCCGACCACCTTGCGTCCCTGCAAGTGCATGTTGTTTTCGGTAGCAGTATACCAGTATTGCACAGAAATTGTTTAAATTCTCGCAAAACTTAAAACCCCATTTGGAACACGGGAGCTTCACACGAAGCAGTGCAATATTTCCTCCGGTGAAATATCAAATTTTACCATTTGCGAAGAAAAAAGAGAGGGAAAGAAGCGATTTTACCTTGTGAAGAAGAGCCCCTTCTGGTGGAGAGGGGAGCCGGCGATCGGCGACGGCAAGCTTCTGTTGGGTATGCTCTTGAACTGCCTGACCCCAACCTCCTTGCACAGCTCCGGATTAGCGACAATCACCAGAGGCTGCCTTCCAAGATGGAACCTAGCACCCATCCACCCAGCCAATGCAAAACCTCACACACCAACAAATCATGCTCCCAAGCAGATCAAACCACACTTTAAAAAAAAACACTGAAACATGCAAAATCAAGCATTCTGCAGGAGCAAGATCACTTGTGTCAGTTGTTACCTGAAGATGGGGCCGTATTTCTTGGCGAGGACGCCGAAGACGTCAGGCCCATGCCTGGCGAGCAACGGCAGGTTCCCTACGATCGGCAGGGCAGGAGGCCCCGGCACTCGCCGGACTCCCCAGTAGGGCGCGTAGAAGTAGAGCAAGAAGCCGACGATGCAGGACGCCAGCGTGGAGATGTACGGCAGCCATGCCTCCCTCCCAGCAGCTTCTTCCTTCTCCATTGATGGTCCCAACCGAGCTTGATTGCCAGGCTAGATGCTAACTAGTCGTGCTCTTGCACACCTGTCTTAAGAATGTTGCACGGGCTTCATTTGGAGCCGTCCATGGTGCTGCGAGCGTTTGGAGTCAAGGAAATGGCCTTGACGGATCTGACAGGACAGCCATTGTCGCGCACATTCCTCCAAGTGGGGAAAAGGGAGAGGCCGAGAAATTCTTTTTCGTAAAAAAAAGTCGGAAAAAATCTCGCCAACCATTCAGCCCAGGAATTATGGGCCTAACTGTAAGCGGGCTGTCCGTCTCAACTCCTTGTGGGCTAGGCTGCAACTAAATGGGCCGGGCCGCAACAACCTGCACCTCCCATACATATCAACCAACACGTATTACACAGACGAACTGATGATGCACAGTGGCACAGAGAACACGCATACGTTAGCACACTGATGATCACGACGACCCGGAGATTGACGCTGTGCTTGAAGTTGACGACTATGCCGTACTGGAAATGCAGGTGGTGCTCCATCTCCGGCGAGTGCCGGAACACGAAGCGGCGAAAGAGGTGGACGGCGGCGAGCTTGAGCTGCTGAGAACCTTTGGCCGATGCACACCCGGGGCCCGATGCCCAAGGGGATGAACGCGTAGGGGTGCCGCCGCCGGCACTCCTCGCTCCCCGGGTCGACGTAATTACTTGATTTTACCCTTTATTTTTCTATGGAAGGGGTGCCATGGAAACCTTTCGTCCCAGAGAAGCTCGTGCGTCTATAGCCTGTTCTTTCTAGTTTTCTGTGGTTTTTTATTTCGGTTTTTTTGAATCCTAAAATAAATTAGACGGTCTCTCTAAACGCATTCATAGAGCTTAAATAATTTTTTGAATTTAAAACTGTATGTAATATCTACATCAACGGTTTAGTTATTCATCATTATCTTAAAAACATAAATAAAAATCATTGATCGTAAAAAAAAATGCCATATTCTCTGAAGTCCACGAGCAACTAGGAAGCATCGATGTCCGCTGGCATTGTCGTGACGCGAGCAGGACGTTTTGTTTGGGGCAACGGAGTCTTGCATGGCAGATCTCATACGGAATCCACGAGTCCTGACCGCACTACAAGTCGAGCCGAGGGGTGGCCTCAGCCAGCCCATTGGACGGCAGCAGACGGTCACCGAAAGACATTGCCAACACGACATATCTGTAGGCTGATATCAGAGAGACACTCTGGACATGGCCTGCAGCTTGGCGATTAACTTTATGGGGAAGTACTTTCAGTTCTTGCCATTTGGGGCTGGAGGAAAGTCTTTTTATCTGAATAATTTTATACAAGCAGTTTTTACTGTATCATAAAATTTATTTACCTTTGAAGCTAATAGTTTGATTTATGTGATGGTCAAACACGTGCAAGTTACTCTTTTAATGAGAATTATTTGCTGAGTTTTGTATTCTGGGTGAAGCATATCAGATTCCATAAGATAGGTTTTTTGCTATCTATCCAACACTACAGGTGATGTTTTGATTTTTGCCATTTAACGATTGAGCATTTGTTTTAGAAGGTTAGTTGCATACTCAGACTTTGCTAGGTTTATGAATTATTGAAGACCCATATTTATTTATCTGCTTTGTTGATAGCTGTGTGTCTAAATCTGTTGGTGGTTTGGTAAATTTTGCTTCACAAGAAGCGTTTAGATAAGATCGTTCCAGTCTTTCTTGTTGAGATTAGTCCTATAGACTTTTGAGGTACAGGGTATGATGATGAAGACTTACTTTGATGAGATTTTCATATTCAGTGATAGAAGTGAATTTGTCTCCAGGTGAAGACTGTTAAAGTATGATCCAAATTTGTTATCATGTCATTGCCAAACACTACACCAGATGTGACGCTGAGCAGTACATGCACCAAGCCGTATCAAATGTGGCAACGGCTAGCGTATCGACTCTTGTTCGGTGTCCTTTTTTGTTCGGGACTCTGATCCCTAACTTATATATATACCCTTGTAGTTAGATGGTTTAGATATGCCGAAGTTCCATCTACTTATAATCTCTTCTCATATAGTGATATTCTACCTTTGTGAGTCTATAATTTTTTTTTCTGCAAGAGTTTTCTATGTTAAATCCATATCTCCTATTTTTTATCATCTATTTTTACCGTTTGTTTTATAATAGTCTTCATCACGGGAGCTTCTTGTTATTTCCTCCAGGAACCAATTCCAATCCTTTGGAGAGCGAATCCTTGCCCTTGGGTAATTTAAACGAATATGAATTCAAATATACTCAAATACGAATTAAATATTATATCAAATACAAATTGATTACCTACTCAATTAAGTCAAATGTGAATATCCTATTATACAATAAAGTTTAGCAAATTGACACAAATTTTATAGTAATATTTATGCCACTTTTCCTCTAGTTTACCATGTAATCATTGATTATTAGTGTCATTTTGTCACTAATCTTAATTAATTCTAGATATCTTACAAATAGATCAATTGTAAACATATCAAATTTGATTAACAAGAGCATGTAAAAAAGCTTTATTGAAGGATATGCCAAAATAAAAACATAAAATATCAAATTAGAGTCTATCATAACAACGGGCTCATTGAGATGATCGAAATGTATATAACATGCCTAATTTGAAGATCAAATATAAAAGATACATATTAGCTACCTGCTGCTATTATATCTGTTGAAACCGAATATTATTCGTATTCGATTCAACACCTATTTTACAATTATGTCTGTATTTGTATTTGACAAAAAAATTCAAATACTATCAGGATTTGAATTCATTTTATAATATGAATGCATTTTTGCTTACTACATTCACTATCATCCGAATACGAATGTCGGATAAAACAGATAATTTAGATCCGTTTGACACCCCTAAGTGGAGCGGCCACCACTTAATGCTATTTGAATAGGCTTCGCCTTCCGGTTTCTGCTCGAGAAGTTGGGAGCCGATTTGAATACCTCGGATTTTAAAATTGGTTTCTCTAAATTGCTTCTAAAAGTGGCGTTTTTAAGCCATTTTCAAAAGTCATCGGCTGACCTGTTTTCTAAAAGCCGTTTTCCAAATTTTGTTTCATAAGTTACTTCTTCTAACTGTTATTATTTCATTTCAACCAAAAGTTTCAACTAAAAGTCATGTTCATTTGGTATGCGGATGATGCCTTTTGGCTATGGTTGATAACTTTTGTCTGCGTTATTCGAGACTGCAGCGGATGATGGAGACACTGATACGAACAATGTACATAGTTTTAAGTTCGAAAAGTCATTTGAAAAATTCGCTTAAAAGAAATTGTTCTATTTATTTTGACTATCGGTGAAATCAAAATTCCAAAAAATATGACCAAAAGCCATAAACTTCAACCAATTTAAAAAATAATCAGAGGTACTTGCCCCTCCTGTCGATGCTTTCGATGACACACGGGCCCCCACAAATATCATATCAGCAGGAAAGAAAGGGAGGTCGTAACGGAGAGGCATAGGTAGCTTAGGCGCGAGCACATTGTTCGACGTGATTGACATGTGCAGCCATGTACTACACATTTCCGCACTGGGTCTCGTTGGTTTCAATTCCATCGACTTATATATTGCGTTTCATTTTCAAGTGATCTACCTTTGGTTTGATTTGCAATTAGTTACCTTGTGTGGCCGTGTGGGTTAAACCAGTCTAAATCATCATTAGCAGTGGAAGTAACTATCAGTCTATCACGTTGCACTAGGAGGAGAATTGATCGAAACCTAGTACCCTAAGGCATGATTAACAGAGCTTTTCCAAGGAATAGAAATTAGTGGATCCCAACTGCGCAGCCCAGGGCATATCCAGTCTTACGGCAGCTTAGGCTTTAGGCTGAAGCATAAAATTTTTTATCAGTATAAAAATTAGATAAATTTGAAACATAATCTTTCTCTTAATTTAGATAATAGTAGCCTCTAATCTTTGGTAACCTGATACGTGACGAAATCCTCGGTACGCGAATGCGTACCCGGGTGGGGAAGAAACTGAAGGATCGCGATGGACCCGAGGCACTACTGAACGGGAGAGCGTGCTTTTGCGTGACGGCACGACGAGCTCGATCGCGCGGTGAAGAGAGAGAGAGGTGAGGGATACGCTGCCTTCACGTCGGACGCGCATGCTCGACTGCTAGCCGCTTAAGCTGCCTTCCCTTTGCTACTAGTTCCCTTCGCTGTGGTAGTAAAGTATACTAGTTTGGTGGATTTCTGGCATCACCATCTTTCGTTCTTGCTTGCTTTGCGCTGCGATTGACGAGTTGGACGTGGTTAAGTACATGGGGTTAACTAATCCTAAACTTGGAAGAAAACTTATTTTGCCTCACCTCACTCAGCTGTTGACGAACCTTGGCTAGAGCATATGCGTATTTCGTGTACATGGTGGAACGGGACAATTACTTGTCAAACTTTAAACTGTGTTGTGCTTATCAGTTAGGTTATCCGTTTTACTACATAGATGCATGTATCTATAGCAGGATAGTGGGTATAATATTGCAGAAATTGTACAGGAAGAACATATTTGAAGACAACCTGGCTAGTCGGTGTACTTATGTTCATGTATTCAGTTTCATGATCGACTGGTTCGAAGAAAAGTCTAAGCTATTTCAGGAAAGATGGCAATTTACCTTATATTTTGTTTTTGCAGAGATACACCTATGTATGTTCGGATGGTATCAGTACCTGTGAACAAAAAATACATCAGGTTGTAAACGTTCTCCTTTGAGAAGGTTTCTGTCTGCCAACCAATCTTTTCAATTGGGCAGAAAGTCAACAATGACGAGGATGAATACGAAGATAATCCAAAATTTCTGGTACAACAATTCCGCACCTTCATTTTGCCACATGCCACCATTTCCCTACATGGCCGGCGGAGGATCCTGTTAAAAATATGTCATAGAGCTAATTATAAAGATGACTATAATTCGTTATGTTCATAATTTATTAGATAATATATCATCTTGTTTCTTAAATAATATCGTTAATATTTATTATGAATAGACTAGCATATGTATTGGCTGATGACCATGTTTCACGGGTCTTAGATATGGATATATCAAACCAATAATATAGGCACATGTTAACGAATATGGGATTGAATTGATCTACCATGAGACACTACGAGAACGTTGCATTCTTACATGTCATCAGTTAGTCTCATTTATAATGTGTATGCTATGTCCTTAGACTTGAAGTCATCACACGTACTCGAGATACATAATGGCTGACTTAGGGGTTGCCAAACGCTACCCAGTACATGTGGATATCTTGAAGGTGTTGATACGAAGCTTCAACACTAAATGCTTCGCAACTTGTGACGATTAGAAAGAGTTTGATGAGACGTGCAGTTAGTACAACTACTACTGCGCCAATACGCTACATCGACTCTACTTTCGCTACGATTCTATACGTCTAGTTGTAATTCCGTAATCTATTACTAGCGGATGTTCCTTATTTATACGGTAGATTTTTGAAATTATGCTAGTGTAGTTTACCCGTAGCCGCGTGGCGCAACAGACCCAACCCTAATTTTATTAAGAAAGAAGATGCACAAAAGAGGAATGTGGCTTGATAGGTTGTCGACAAGGAAAGAAAAAAAACTAAAATACGGTAGTACTCTAGCTTCCCAACTAACGCCGGAATTCACCATCTTTGTCACTGTTTGATTCTTCATCAGATGCGACACCGTTTGATTTTCTCGTCACGAAAACACAACGTACGACATGCACATGCCATTTGAACCACACAACAGTGTCATAATTCGCTAGCTAGTACAGATAAATCTTCAGCTCACCGACAAACATCACGAATAGGAAACAAAACCTTGAGCTCTTATCATAACACCAAAATCTCTGTACACAATAAACTCTTCACAATGCATTAATTATATCCCATTGTTCATGCTTGTCTACAAAACCTTGAGCTCTTATCATAACACCAAAATCTCTGTACACAATAAACTCTTCACAATGCATTAATTATATCCCATTGTTCATGCTT
Organism: Melocanna baccifera; assembly: GCA_036346265.1. Classification (NCBI taxonomy): domain Eukaryota; kingdom Viridiplantae; phylum Streptophyta; class Magnoliopsida; order Poales; family Poaceae; genus Melocanna; species Melocanna baccifera. The sequence goes on along the minus strand of CM070693.1, from coordinate 4,602,939 downwards.
GTCTCGGTGTCTCTCCTTCACAGTTATATCCAACCATCCCAAGCAAATTGCACTTTGGCATGTGAGACCCACATCGACCAAAGAACAAGTAAAGAAGAAGATTTTGAGCTCCAGCTCACCACCGGATTACATCGATTGATTGCTTGCTTGAAGCACTAAGCCAGCAGGCCGTACTAGCTTGTCCATGCTAATCTGCCAATAATACCTAATTCTGGCCTGCTAATGGCCCCACACCAGTACTTATTATTAAAACATTAGCTAAACATTCTTTCAAACCAGGCCGTAATTCTATTTCTGGGGGAAGAAAAGAAAAATAAAGAGAATTTTGCATTGTCACCCTTACCTTTTAGCTTTATTTCGAAAATACCGCGGCACCAGTGTATATACTCTACGTAGGCATGTACATACTAAAGGAGCAAAGCGAAAGTACCAGTGTACAGTAATATTTCCTCACAGAAACCGTGTGGTTGGGAAGTTTCCTTTCACTTTTTATTGATTTAGATGAAACATCCAAGTTTAAAGTTGATGGCAAAACTCTTCAAAAAATGGAGATGGCAAAAGTAGGCAGATTATAATGTGCCACCAAAGAAAGCTTAAGGATTGGTGGTGCTGTGACTTTTTTTAGTGGGCAGAGGTTAGGAATTTAGAGAGCCCTTCAACCATAAGATTTGTAATTGTTGCATAACATGTCATAGAATGGATTATAGAATCACATTATTATATGACATTTTACTATTGCAAAAACTGGCTCTTCAAAAAAAAAAACTATTGCAAAAGTAAGTGATCAAAATTGAATTATGTATCTGGATTCTTGAACATATCGTGGACTGATTATTTTCCAAATAATATTAGTAAATAATTTTTTACACTGCTGCATTAAACACGAGTTCTCAATTTTGCAAAAACAAAAAAATCAACCTAGTTCAGCTAGCTGTCATTTTATACGCTTAAAAAAAGCTGTCATTGTTGGAATAAATATCCTGCCCAACCCTTTTGGTAACATACATTTAGTAATTTACAATTCATTACTTAACTTGTTTATATCTTCGTTTTTGTGATCAACGTGCCCCTGATATTACTGTAGTGCAATTCATTACTTATACTGTTAGGGGGTGATCGTTTTAGCGATGACTTCGGTTTTGGTGAAATTTCATCAGAGTGACTTTTTTTATCAGAGTGAGTTAGCTTTTTAGGCATAATTAAATTTAAAAAATGTAAAAATAGAAAAAATATGTTAGCCTATCACGGACAATGCAAAGGAACACGGAAAAAAAAAATGCAAAAAAGCTCAAAAAATCAAAAAAAAAATTCAGAAAAAGATAAATTACTAAATAGTGAAAAAAAGCTGAAGCTAGAAGCTGAAACTGAAAAAAAGCTGAAATGAGCGGGGCCTTAATCTAGAGACTACTCGGATCTGATAAAGTTTATCAACTCAGGACACATGACTTGGGGGAAAACACCAATTAATGGAAGTAATTAATAAACAAATTCAATTCATGGAAGCAATTAATTAAAAAAACAATTCATGGAAGCAATCAATACATATGAAATCTGACGAAAAATACCCATGCTCATTATAAAAAATTAAATGTATCAACTCATGATAAAAAGAAGAAACTCCTCGAAGAAACTGACGCACATAAAAATCTGAAAAATATCACAAATTTATTGATCATAAAAAAAAAACTCAAATGTTACTATCAGCTCAAGATACCAACACCATGCACGCTCCCTTTGTGTGTGTGGCTCGATAGCTCTCTTTTTGCCTGTTGCTTCCTCCATTTTCTACGGGCGACGACGACTCAGTGACACGTGGAGGAAGGTTTGCCTTTCGAACCGGTAACAAATTGACAAAACCAACACGCAAATTGATTAGTTTTAGAGCCAAAAATATTCTAAATGACCACTCCAGTTGTTTAAAAAAAATAAAAAGGGTAAGCATACGAAAAATTTGGAGAATGAATGAAGGACCTGTTTTTTAGTTGTGACTGATAATTTTTAGTTATGACTAAAAGTTTGTATATATACTTTTTGAGATGACGATAGATAGCATATATAGTTTTAGTCTTATAAAATTATTTTAAAAAAGGTCTTAAGAAATTATTTAAAAAATTTATTTTATTTATTTCAGCTAAGAAGCCGAAAGCAAAAGGTAAAAAAAAACGGACCGAAATACGAAGGCGGAAGGCGGTGGAAACAAACCAAACTCCCCGGCCTGGCTATCGTACTCTATGGAGTGCCTGTCGTAAAGCGCAGCGATTATAAACACTGCTCACTAAATAATAACGCATTAAAAATTAACCGGAAATTTAAATTAAATTAAATCTCTCTCTCTAGTCGCTCCCCACTCCTTCCCTCTCCTCTCTCCCTCCTCCTCGCTCAGCCCTCCAATCCCCAGGCCACGCCAGCTCCACGCGTCGCCGGCCGCCGCGCGCGATTCCCGAGGAGGGACCGGACGGCCGCCTTCCCGCCGGACCCGCTCCGCCTCAGGCTCCCGTTCCTCCCAGGTGGGCCCTGCTGACACGGTGACACCCTCCCTCTCCCGAGCTCGAGCTGGGTGCTAATGCTTCTCTTGGGTTCTTGGTCCTGTTGTTTCCTTCCCCCTTCGCTTCTATGGGTTTTTGCTTGTCTCGATTTTTTGTGCGTTTTCTCTCTCTCTCTGTTTTTTTATGATATTTTTGGTTTGTTTTGCTGTTCTTTTCCATCGGTGAATTTGGAAGGTAATTATGTTTGACGCGAAATGCGGTGGAATTTACGCGTTCTTTTGCCCTGCAATTTACGAGATTCCAGATTTTTCTTGGCACGAAATTCCTTGACCTTTTTTTCCTGCCGAGATCACGACTTGATTCCCCCAATTCGCAGGTCGAATTCGCCCGGGTGGCGTAGGAATCCCCTCCAACCCGGCCAAGATTCGATCGAGGAGCGCCAATGCCGGCCTCCGCGTAGCCGGAATCAGACTCCGCGCGTCGAGAGGCTGCCGAGATGGGCCGTGCCGGCGGCGGGCGGCGGCGCGACCGCCTGCGATGGAGCAAGCTCTACACCTTCTCCTGCTTCCGCGCCCCCTCCACCGACGAGGCCGCGGGGCCCTCCGCGGCGAGCGGCAGCGCCGCCGGCGGGCCGGGGTTCTCGCGCGTCGTCCACTGCAACAACCCCACCCTCCACCGCCGGAAGCCGCTCAAGTACCCCACCAACTACATCTCCACCACCAAGTACAACGTCCTCACTTTTCTCCCCAAGGCCATCTTTGAGCAGTTCCGCCGCGTCGCCAACCTCTACTTCCTCCTCACCGCCATCCTCTCGCTCACTCCGGTGTGCCCCTTCTCCCGCGTCAGCATGATCGCTCCGCTGGCCTTTGTCGTTGGGCTCAGTATGATCAAGGAGGCGCTAGAGGACTGGCGAAGATTCATGCAGGACATGAAAGTGAACAACCGCAAGGTTGCGGTGCATAAGGGTGAAGGTGAATTTGGGTACCGGCATTGGGAGGACCTTTGTGTCGGTGATGTGATCAAGGTTGAGAAGGACCAGTTCTTCCCTGCTGATTTACTGCTGTTGTCGTCGAGCTATGAGGATGGCATTTGCTATGTTGAGACGATGAACCTGGATGGTGAGACGAACCTCAAGGTGAAGAGGTCACTGGAGGTTACGTCGCCATTGGAAGAGGATGAGTCATTTAAGGATTTCCGGGGAGTGATAAGGTGTGAGGACCCAAACCCAAGCTTGTACACGTTCGTCGGTAACTTTGAGTATGAAAGGCAGGTGTACGCCCTCGATCCGTTTCAGATACTTCTCAGGGACTCAAAGCTGAGGAACACATCCTTTATATATGGAGTGGTCATTTTTACTGGGCATGACAGTAAGGTGATGCAGAATTCAACTGAGTCACCATCCAAGAGGAGCAGGATTGAGAGGAAGATGGATTTGATCATATACATTTTGTTCACTGTCCTGGTCTTGATATCGCTCATCAGTTCAATAGGTTTTGCTGTGAGGATCAAGTTAGATTTGCCCAGCTGGTGGTACTTGCAGCCGCAGAACTCCAACAAATTTTATGATCCATCCCGCCCTGCTCTTTCTGGGATATTCCATCTCATTACAGCACTCATTCTATATGGGTATTTGATTCCAATCTCGCTGTATGTTTCAATTGAAGTCGTGAAGGTACTGCAAGCACATTTCATTGACCAGGACATTCATATGTTTGATGAGGAGACTGGCAATACTGCTCAGGCTCGAACATCAAACCTGAATGAGGAGCTTGGCCAGGTTCATACAATTTTGTCAGATAAAACTGGCACTTTGACCTGTAATCAGATGGATTTCTTGAAGTGTTCGGTTGCTGGAGTTTCGTATGGTGTGGGTTCAAGTGAAGTTGAAATTGCTGCTGCAAAGCAGATGGCGTCAGGCGCTGCTGACCAAGATCTTCCTGTACAAGATGTATGGGAGAATAATGAGGATGAAATCCAGTTGGTGGAAGGAGTTACCTTCAGTGTTGGAAAGACCCGAAAGTCCTCAATAAAAGGATTCAGTTTTGAGGATGACCGTCTTATGCAAGGGAACTGGACCAAGGAACCAAATTCTTCCACAATTCTTCTGTTCTTCAGGATACTTGTGCTTTGTCACACTGCAATTCCTGAGGTGAATGAGGCAACTGGTGCTCTTACCTATGAAGCAGAATCACCTGATGAGGGGGCTTTTCTTGTGGCAGCCAGAGAATTTGGATTTGAATTTTTTAAGAGAACACAATCAAGTGTCTTCATCAGGGAGAAATACACTTCTTCTAAGGGCACAACTGAGAGGTTGCATAAGGGCACAACTGAGAGGTTGCATAGTAGTATTTCATACTGCATTTATCCTTTGTTGTTCCCCTTCCTACTTATTCACTTTTCCTCATCTCTTGATTGGGGTTTAGGGAGTTCAAGATTCTCAATCTATTGGAATTCAACAGCAAAAGAAAACGAATGTCAGTAATTCTTAAGGATGAAGATGGCCAGATTCTTCTTCTTTGCAAAGGAGCAGATAGGTAAAGTTCTATACCAAATATATTTCTTGGTTGATGGTTATGTTTCAAGTTTTTAGCTCAACATTTGCCATGAGGTCATCTGTGTTGTTCACAAAAACTCAAAAATGGTAACTTAAAAAGTGACAGTGTGTTAGCAGAGGAGCAATTTATACACTTGATTACTGACTAGGCTCTGTCAACATACATTGGTTGTTTATGCTTCAGCTTGACCATCTTTTGCTGTTCTTTGTTCCAACCGAGCAGCATCATATTTGATAGACTGGCAAAAAATGGAAGGTTGTATGAGCCTGATACAAGAAGGCATCTCAATGAGTACGGTGAGGCTGGCTTGCGGACATTGGCACTATCATACAGAGTGCTGGAGGAATCAGAATATTCTTCTTGGAGTGCTGAGTTTCTTAAAGCGAAGACATCTATTGGGCCTGATAGAGAGTTGCAGCTTGAGCGAGTCTCAGATTTGATTGAACGAGAGCTGATCCTTGTTGGTGCAACTGCGGTGGAAGACAAATTACAAAAAGGGGTAAAAATGATTGATTGATTTTTTAGATTGGCAATATATGTTGTTGGGTCCTGCTATCGTGCTTTTGATTTTATGTATTGTGTTCTATCAGGTTCCTCAGTGCATAGATCGTTTGGCGCAAGCAGGTCTCAAGATCTGGGTTCTGACAGGTGATAAGATGGAAACTGCAATTAACATAGGGTAAGCTCTCGCCTGGTGGAACCTTTCTGTACCTAAATGAGTTATTCTGAATGATTTTGTTTGTAATCCCTGATATTGCATTTAGCGTAAGATTTCTCTATATCTCATGAAGGATGACAATGCAGTTCTTCTGAACGTTATGTCCATTTATTCTTTTGCAGATATGCATGCAGTTTACTTAGGCAAGGCATGAAACGGATATGCTTGTCCACAGACACTGGTGACCAAGTTGCCCAGGATGCAAAAAAGGTACCTTTGTACTGCATTTTTTCCCTGGTACTATAGATGGCTTTGATCTACACGGCAATTATCTTTATGGTAAGCTTTGTTTTCATCTTTGATGACTGAGCAGGCTGCAAAGGAGAGTCTTATGTTGCAAATCGCCAATGGTTCACAAATGGTCAAGCTAGAGAAGGATCCTGATGCAGCATTTGCTCTAGTTATTGATGGAAAGGCTCTTACATTTGCATTGGAAGATGACATGAAGCATATGTTCCTGAATCTGGCAATAGAGTGTGCTTCTGTCATATGTTGCCGTGTGTCCCCAAGGCAGAAAGCACTGGTAACTTAATCTATCACCAATGCACAATCTGGATTTGCCACATAAGCCAAAGCTGAGTTTGCTTGCCTTCACTTTGCAGGTGACCCGACTGGTCAAAGAAGGTGTTGGAAAAACCACTTTAGCAATAGGTGATGGTGCAAATGATGTGGGCATGATTCAAGAAGCTGATATTGGAGTTGGTATAAGTGGGGTAGAGGGCATGCAGGTCTGTTGCCCAGATTGTTATTATCCACTCCGGAACCTAGTGTACTGCTACTTTGAGATAACGCTAAGAAGATACAGTACTGATTTGCTTATGACTGACAATGGCCTCTTTCCCTTGGCCAGGCAGTGATGGCTAGTGATTTTTCTATTTCCCAATTTCGGTTCCTTGAGCGACTCCTCGTTGTCCATGGCCATTGGTGCTACAAGCGAATTGCCCAAATGGTGCTGTTCAAAGCACTTCCTTTATTTGTTACATTCTATTGAACTATAGTGTTTCAAATTTGCTGTATGGTCTTTTCTGAGTCATCTTTTATCGAACTGCAGATCTGCTACTTCTTCTACAAGAATATTGCCTTCGGACTTACGATATTTTACTTTGAGGCATTTGCTGGATTTTCTGGGCAATCAGTTTACGATGACTGGTTTATGCTTCTTTTCAATGTTGTTCTTACCTCGCTCCCTGTTATATCACTTGGAGTATTTGAGCAGGATGTTTCATCTGAAATCTGCCTACAGGTATGTGATAGAATATTGGACTTATTTTAATCATTTGGCTTATGAGAAATTAGACATGTTTTGGAAAGGAAATTATGGCTTAGTTTTGGAATGTGGTGTGTTGCATTGTGTTGTTCTGCTGTGGGGGTAAGGCCATTACAAAAGATTTTTTGCTGTATCCATATCAATATGCTTCCAAAAAAGAAGCTAATAAATAAGGAGATACAAAAGATAGTTTGTCAAACCTTGTTTCTTGAGAAGCAGTGAAGCACCACAATCCCAATGGATCCCAATTAAATCTATTAGGAATTAGTTATTGTACGTAAAGATCTCTTTAGTCTTTCATCTACAGGCTAGATTGTATGGCACCACCATGACCATCTGTTTACTCTGAATTTACTATGCCATGTTTTTTCATGCTATAGTTGTTTGTAATGTTTGGGTTACACATAAAGTTTTATCCTCCTTTGGTATACCTGTTCATTTAAATCATGCTTATGGATCAACCTATTAATTCCATTGACAGAGAATGTTGGAATTAGAAATAGTTCGGTTTGGTGTGCATTCAATTCCATTTGCTTCATTCTGTATTCAATATAATGCTGTCACGGTTAGAATATCTGGTTCATGTATTCAGTCATGAATCATCCAAATGGAAGGCACAAGTCACTCTATGTTGAATAACTTTGATATATGGGATTGTGGCCTTGTAAAAAAGGTACTTGCATTAAGCAGTGTGTTTTGGGCTGCGGCTTATTAGTCTAATAAATAGTGATTGCTGAGAGAAGCCAAAGCCAGAAGCTTGCTGAAAAGCCGAAAAGAATGGGACTAAATTATTTGCTGAAAAGCCGAAAAGAATGTGACTAAATTATTTGCTGAAAAGCCGAAAAGAATGGGACTAAATTATTTGTGTTGTTGATGTTATGTTGGGAAACTTGGCTGAAACTTTTCCAGCATTTGTTGGAGCCACCCCATAAATGTCTCGGTGCAGACTGGATTGATGCTTTCCTTCAAGTAGTTTGTCTTGCGTAGCATCTAGAAAATAATTAAGAGAGTAGATAAAGTAGCAAATGTAATAAGATTGAAGACCACACATTCATGTCAGTACAGTTGTGCCTATTATATATATATTTTTTGTTTTGTTTATAGTACTTTCCAGTAGTAAGGTTGTATTTATGCCTAAATGATAATCTGATTAAAATGTCAACAGACTGCAAATGCACCTCAGTCCGATTCTTGGTAACATTTTGTTTGGATGGAGCCTATCTGTAGAGCAAAGCAATCATGTCTAGGCTTGGGGATGAGTAGTTTAGACGTCTCCCAAGCAAATTCCTATGCTTGTTACTATCGTCTAATGCTGGGTGATACCAGTGGACTCATGCATCAGGTCCTTTGTACCTTAGGACCTGGTCAGTTTTATCTGGACATATGTCAATTGTACAACGCCTTCTTACATTAACACTGACATATTTTTGCAGTTCCCAGCATTATATCAGCAAGGGACAAAGAACCTTTTCTTCGATTGGTACCGAATTTTAGGATGGATGGGGAATGGCCTCTACTCATCTCTGGCCGTATTCTTTCTCAACATCTGTATATTCTATGATCAGGCAATCCGTGCCGGGGGACAGACTGCTGACATGGCTGCAGTGGGAACTACCATGTTCACCTGCATCATCTGGGCTGTCAACATGCAGATTGCTCTGACAATGAGCCATTTCACCTGGATTCAACATCTCTTTGTGTGGGGCAGCATAGGGACTTGGTATCTCTTCATCATCACCTACGGGATGTCACTGAAATCCCAGGACAACTACCAGATTCTGTTGGAAGTTCTCGGGCCAGCTCCCTTGTACTGGGCAGTGACGCTTCTGGTGATTGTTGCTTGCAACATCCCCTACCTGATTCACATTTCCTACCAGAGATCGTGCAATCCACTTGATCACCATGTGATCCAGGAGATCAAGTACCTACGGAAAGACGTTGAAGACCAGACAATGTGGAAGAGAGAGCGGTCTAGGGCCAGGCAGAAGACGAAGATTGGTTTCACTGCGAGGGTCGATGCGAAGATTAAGCAGATCAGGGGGAAATTGCATAAGAAAGCCCCACCATTAACCATCCACACTGTATCGTAGAACATTTCTGGGTCATCTGACAGGCTTGTCGACAATAGTTATCACCATACTTGCTCCTGCAATGCAGTAGTTTTTGTCTTCTCCGAGTGATACAGCGGAATTCTTTTCTCTTTTTTTTCCAGCCTAATTTCTTAATTTTCTTGGGATTCTTTTCTCCATTGGTGTAAGAAATATTGGGGTGTAATTGGTGGCTTTCCCCCGAGTAGTAGTTCTAAAGCCAGCTGTGTAAAAAGTATAGCTCCTTTCAGTTGGAAAAACAGCCTGTTGAGATAGTTGACAATATATGTATATATGCAATTTTGCTTATTGCCTATCCTTGTAATTATTTGACACTTGCAGTGGTGGTGGTAGTGGCTGTTTTCTTCTGTCTACTGAATAGGGCGAGGCATTCTTGGTGAGAGAATATCCGATGCACCCTTGCTTACAGTGTATCCTTCATGCATCCCATGTTTAGAAGTTTTGAAAAATTCTTAAAAAATTTTAGATGTGGGGGATGATATATTCTATAGCCATGCAAAATTTAAAAAAAACTTGAACGTATTTGCAAGATATGAAAAAGAAAAATTCAGTATAAATAGTGCCGAACTGCTCGTCAATTTCATGTCTTTCAAATACAATCAATTTTCATCTTGAAATTTTGTATGGCTTTTTGTCAATTTCATATCCTTTAAATACAATCGATTTTCATCTTAAAATTTTGTATGGCTATAAAATGTACTATCTCCTACATCTACAAAAAATTGAAAACTTCTAAAACTTTTAGACGTAACATGCATCGTAATGAGGGATGCACGAGAAATTTTCCCCATTCTCGGTAGCGAGGATGGGTGTTCTTTGTGGAGAATTTCGAACTTACCAATGCGTGAGTGACCTTATCTATCATGGTCCCGAAAATTTAAGATGGTGCATTCTATCTTTTCAATACTTCATACTTTCTCACATCAAAACACCGATCTGTACAGTGTTTAAGATGGGGGTATTGAAGCATTGAAAGGAAGAGATGCTTTCTGTTTGGAGTAGGAATTGAATTGTTTCTCATAAAGTTCTTGCAAAATTTTCATGTTCCAAACATATCTTAGTGTTGGGGTGATCACTCATTTAGGATTCTCCACTTATTATAAATGCAAGCAATACTATGCTCGAAAATCGAATGTTGTGGGCGGAGAGGAATAAAGCTGTTATGCTGAGAAGCTCGACACAATAGATGAATTCCAATTCGGATTCTCAAGGTATGTTGATGACTTTGTCCGCGTGCATTTGGAAAAGGAATCGAATGTGTAAGATCGGTGATAACCCTATAAGAATGATGATGAGTATTTTTAGTACTGCTTGTGCTTTTTTTTTTTTTGTTAACCGAGCTTGATTTTTGTGAAAATTGTAGCGTCACCTATGCTATCTGGTCGCATCGGTCAGAATGGCATGGGACGGCGGTTTAACCGGCCTGGTAGCGGCAGTCTGATCAGCCCTCTATCCAGTTACTAACTTGATTTTGGTTTTGGGTGTTAGTCATGATGATAGTTCGTACAGGTGTTAATCATGATGTGCCTATACGAATATTAGTCATAAGGTTTTCATACATGTATTAGTCATGACGTAGGTTTATGCATACATTTTGCTAATTAAGAGTCAAATGCATGTTATTTGTACTCGGATTGATTGCTTTATTTTTGATGTGCGGATGCTTTGATGATGGATTGCGGTTAGCGGCAAGACCGAGGTTTGGTGGGTATGGAGTGTCGTGTAAGTCTGGGTGGAGTATCATCTCATGTCGAGAGCGCGAAAGAAAGATAAGAATTGTAAGGAGGCAATGTATGCATATGGTGTGCCGATTAGTCTTGTGTGTTTCAAGTGATGATGGTTCTCGAAGCAAACGTACGATTTTAGCGGCAAGCATTGGACATCACGGGCTATGGTGTAATGTTAGTGTATCATAAGACTTGCATTTCAAGTTAGGCGCATAATCTTAGCGACAAGTCATGTGATCACATTGTTGTGAAGATTGATAGGTGGTAATTGAGAAAATTATCCAAAATCGGGTAAAGTAACAATTTGCAAAATAGTGATGTTGGTCTAAGTGGTTTAGGTCGTGTCTTTATGGATCAAATGTCATATCGGACTATTAGAGCCTTTAAGAAGTTACGCTTTGAAAAGCGTGCAAGTGTGTATAATACAGAAATCCGTTTGTATGTGGGTTATCATATTTTTTTCAGTTGTAAGTGGTGTGATCCACTAAGAATGTACTGGTTATGGTAAGTGAGGGGTGATGAGCCTCCACTATATAAACCTTTTGTTGAATTGTGAGAAGAATGCTCTCCAAACTTTCTAGGGTTAGGGTTTCCATGTGTGGAGCCTTTTGTGTGCATGATCTAGGCTTAGAGATTTACTATCCTAAAGGATTAGTTATAAAACAGTCATCTCCAAGTAAAATAAACATTCAAAATTTGGCCAAGTGTGTTGTACCGGATCCCCTCTTATGCTTTTGATTTATTTGGTTTTCTTGTTTGGATTTATCTTCTCTTGATCTTCTATGGTGATAAGGACGTATAAGAGGTAGAGATAAGATCCCTATTTATCCAAGCATGATTTAGACGAAGTTCTTGAGTTTGCTCGGTTTCCTTTAAGAGAGGTGATTTTAAGGTTTTCCTCTTGTGAGTGATTTGAGTTGAATTTATATTGTGACTTAGCTTGCTATGACATATAAGAATATATCCAATATCATCTAGATCATCAAGAACTCATGCGCAAGAGTATATCGAGATTTTCCTCTTTTGCCCGATTTTGACGCAACTCTTAGTGTTTAAGATAAAGGTCGGAACTTTGGCATCATTCTTCTTAATCTATGATTGGAATAGATTTCTGATATTCTTGAGAGTATTTATGCCAAATTTCACTATATTTGGATGAGTGGCTTGAGAGTTGAATCTTTTTTTGGATCTGGTGCCGTGCTGATTGCACTATTCTCTCTTCTAGCTGTCAGGCAGGTTCCTCAGGCAGTCCAACTACCAGGTGGTCATATCGTCACATAGCCAGCGGGCAGACCGGTTCACACTCGGTAGTTAGACCGGTATGGTTGATCCAGCAAGCGATCAAATCACAAATTGCTTGCGGTCAGACTAATGCTCTGGAATTTTGGTTGAGTTCTTGAGGTTTTGTGTTTCCGCTGCGTTATATTAATACTTAGAGAAAATTTTGTGAAGATTCATCCATTCATTTTGATTCGTCTTACTCGATCCTATAAAATATAAAGGAGAATCATAGATAGATAGCATCGGCACCAAACTTGTTGAAGGTCAACTTTGATGGAGCGGATGGGGCTTTGCGATTCAAAATCACAAATGATCTATGACAGTCGGACCTAGACATTTGGAGAATCATGGCGTAAATTGACTTTCAAGATATTGTCTTTCAAGATATTGACTTTCAAGATATTGCTTTAAATCACGATGGTGATCTGATGACAGCCGCACCTAGATATTAAAAAAAAAAAATCGAATGTTGCCTTTCAAGAAAACTCGCCCAGCCTGCAATGAAAAAGACACTCTCTTCATGACAGCACGAATCATGGCATACATCCAACGGTCTCAAGCATTGGGGGGATGTTCGGAATAGTGATGGCTTCTGGCTTCTGACTGAAATTTCACTGTAGTTAGCTTTTTTTTTACTGTAACTGATTTGTCTTTTTAGGCATAATTAAAATTTTTAAAAATATAAAAATAGAAAAAATATGTTAGCCCATCACGGACAATGCAAAGGAATATATAAAAAAAAATAAAAATATAAAAAACTCAAAATATCTAAAAAAATCTGAAAAAAACTAATTATTAAATAGTGAAAAAAAAAATTAAAGTTAGAAACTGAAACTAAAAAATACTGAGTTAAGCAAGCAAACCCGGCCACCAATCGAGGTAAAACTCCCCTCCCGACTACCTAACACCTCGCCGCCACCTCTACTATCCTCCTCCTCACCCGAAGCGGCGCCGCTAGGGTTTGCTCCAGCCACATCTCTAAACCCTACCACTCACCTACTAGCAGCGGCGATCCCTACTAGGTAATCTAGTTGCCGCGCTTCGCCCCCCGCTTCTATCGGGAGCTAGGGCTTCGCTGTTCACTGAGTTCCGTTTAGGTGGTTGCTGCAGCAGGTGGTGCCGTGGTGGTGGTGGCGGCGGCGGCGGCATGGCGGGGTACGGGGAGGAGAACGAGAACGCCATGAATGGTTCCGAGGAGGAGGAGGAGGAAGTGGAGGAGGTCGAGGAGGAGGAGGAGGAGGAGGGGAACGAGGGGGCCATCGCGGCAGCGGAGGGGAGGCGAGGCGGAAGCGGAGGGGGGGAGGGCCTTGGTAATGGCGAGAATGCCGGCGAGGAAGGGAGGGACGCGGCTGCTGGGGCTGGCGATGCGTCGGGGTGAGTTCGTTGGGCTTTAGGTTTTGGTCTGGTCTGTTGGATTGGGTGAGGTTGGGCTAACTGTTTTGGGTTGGTGCATCTGTGTATGTGCTTTTGCAGGAAAATTTTCGTTGGGGGTGTAGCCTGGGAGACAACTGAAGGTAGAAAGGAGCAATTCTTATGTGGGATTCTCCTAAATAGGATAAGATTTTAATTATGTCAAGTAAAATGTTGCAGCTAGATGATTGCAAAAGTAGAGTAGAATGAAAAAATAGCTAGTTGCAGTAAGAGAATCCAGGGTAACATTTTGCACTGAAAAGATATACCATCTTGATGTTCATGACTCGTGCATTGGATTGCATGTTTCACTTGAAAATTGAAATATCTCATAGCTTCGGTTAGGTTAATCATATGGAAAAGGCATTGCGAGCTGGGAACCAGTACTGCATTTTAATTTTGTAAGAAGCAAGCCTGTAGTATATTCTCAATAAGAAATGTAGTATATTCTCAATAAGAAATTTCACTAATAGAATTTAATGAGTTTAGCTAACTTAGTTTACAAATTTCAGAAACATAGCCATTGATAAGTGCACTCAGGAGTTAAGGCCACATGTTATATCAATATTTGTTTGATTATCATGTTGGTTTGTGCTATTTGAGTGACCCCACTCCATGTTAGTTTACTTTTACTCTTAATGAATTTTTTAGTGTTTGCATTTGTCAAAAGAAAAAAAGGGATAGACAGCAGAAATGTCTGGCTGTATGTTTTTCTAGGTATTCTACGTACAGTTTTCTTGTGTTCTTAATTATTAGTGCATTTCTTATTTCTTTCTGATTTGCTAGCTTGCTTAGGTGCAACATGCATTTTTATTAATGATGCCATCATGAAGTTACTTTATCTGCTCTGTTTCTTGTAATCATCCTGTCTCATCTAGTTACTGAGAATTTGGAGTCTTGAATATATATCCTTTGCCTGGTGCAGGCTAGGATTTTAATTCAAATTATCAGCTTTGGTGGGTTGGCAGGAGTACTATGACATGCTTTCTGAGTTTACTTTTCCAATAACACATAAATGATAAAATCAATAATTGTGACTGAGGTGTGTATAGACGGGCATGTGTGTTGAGCCCTCTTGTTTCAGAAGCTGAAATGCTTGCATTGCATTTAGTTTTTAACTTGGAAAGGGAACTTACTTCCATTCAAATGACAATTAAGCGGAGACATCTCACTGTGTAGGTTTCTGTAATAATATTGTTTTCATTTATTGATGCTCTAAGGATGAGCTTATGGTGCTTCTATTTGAGTCCAAATGCTTCTATTGTATCTCACTTTCAAATTTTCTGTTAATGTGCCTTTTCATTTATTTACGTGGGACTGGGAATCTGATCATAGGAGCGTCATGGACTTAATGTCAGTGATTAGTTTGCAGTCTTGCAAGAGGTGCTGTGCGGGAGCTTTTAACTAGAATTATGTTTACAGAGCCACAGATGAATTTTTTCATTAATGATACTTAATCTATTCTCAAGTTGTCTGTGTACCTGTTATAACTTATTACTTATTAGGCATGTACCTCCTGAATTCTACCCATTTTGTTGTTTCAAACTTATGAGCTGGGTGGAGCTTAACGATCAACTGCAGTAAAAATAAATATTAGCATCTGGACAACTGATTTCTCTAAGAAGGTAGAAATTCATAGGAGAGAATAGCTAATAGTCACATATATATTGTTTAGATACTTTCTTCGGAATGTTTTTTGCTTGCCTGTGAAATTCGTTTGTTTAAATTGGCATTCTTATGCCTCATTTGTTCGTATGCAGAAACATTCACCAAACATTTTGAGAAATATGGAGCTATCACTGATTCTGTTATCATGAAGGATAAACATACTAGGATGCCTCGTGGATTTGGATTTGTAACATTTTCCGATCCATCTGTGATTGACAGGGTTCTGGAGGATGACCATGTTATAGATGGAAGAACGGTAAGACCTCTATGTTAACTGTAAGGTGGAGGTTCTCCAATTGTGTCACATCAGCAACCAAAAGTTGCAAACTTGAATAGGATTTTGTTCTTACTCACAATTTTTTATTTATCAAGGTTGAAGTCAAAAGGACTGTCCCAAGAGAAGACATGTCATCGAAAGATGGTCCTAAGACAAGAAAGATCTTTGTTGGTGGCATTCCACCATCTCTAACTGAAGGTAGTTAGCAAATCAAAGGGCGTTTTCTTTTTGCGAGCAAAAAATATTTTAGGTGTAGATTACATTCACAATTAAAGTCATAATCACTTGAATGCTCCAACATTTACAAATATTGAGTCTTGAATATATTTGTTTCATGTGCTAAATGTTGCTGACATGAATCTTCCAGATAAGTTAAAGGAGCATTTCTCCTCATATGGGAAGGTGGTTGAGCATCAGATTATGCTCGACCATAGCACTGGGCGTTCACGAGGCTTTGGCTTTGTCACCTTCGAAAGTGAGGACGCTGTTGAAAGGGTTATGTCAGAGGGGAGAATGCATGATCTTGGAGGGAAACAGGTTGGCAACTTTATCTTGTTTTCATATTTTCTATGATAGTTAATATTTTTTTACTAACTTGAAACTATTAGCTTCAGATAGCAAATATTATAATTGGGTGTGTTGTTAATGGCTTGATTTTATTATTATTCACTTAATTTGTTTGTTAGCCTGAGGATCTGGTATTCTATTTCTCTACTATTTGAAGTTTGAACATTGTTTATGCCATGCTCAACCATGTCAATAAGTTCAGTGTTAAACTGGTACTCCGGTAGCATGTGGTCTTGTCGTTCTGATGGGTTGTTTTTTAGTATTGAGCTAGTTTAACGTATAAGGGTGCCTAAAGTGCACTTTTATTGGAACTGATATCTTTATAGCACTCTTTTAGAGATAGTGCTATGTCTATAAATGGCAAAGGGTGTCCTGGAATGCATGCAGTCAAGCTATTTTAACTTTGACTAGCAATATCTTTATTCTTTATGAATATCTAAACCAATTATATGAAAATGCTATGAGTATATTTGTGTTGAAGAATACTTCCAATATTGTAATTTTAATGGATTTTACTAATATATTACAGTATAAATTGGTGGTCAAAGGTATATTTTGGCGATCATGTCAATGTCCAAAATGACACTTGTTGAAGATTGCCTTTTAAAATCATTACATGATTTTGATCTGTACTTTCAAGAGAATATTGCTTTTGCGGTGCTTGCAAGACCCTTTCCCGGCTTGCTGTTCTTTTTTGACTAACTATAAATAATAGTATTACTTTTATTGTATCAATTAGAGTAAAATCCTACCACTGGAAGCAGTAGCTGCTCTTCTCGGTGTGCAATTGCTACCTATTCTGTTGCATGCAATTTTAGATTTGGAGGTCGTAATTTCTTTGCTTGCTGAACCTCCTTATGGCATGTAATATGTCACTTCTGATATAGAATAACCTCCTTATGGCCTGTAATATGTCACTTCTGATATAGAATAACCTCCTTATGGCATGTTATGGTGCAATTGTTGTAAAGGTCCATGCGCACACAGAGGGTGAGTTTTTGCGCTCTGACATACAAGATAAATGATCCTGGCTGCACCTATATGTTTGTCATCTGCTAAAATGATTTACTCTCCATGATACTTTCCCAGTGACTGCTCAGATGACAAAATCTTTTTCCTATTAAACTTTCCTGATTAATTCAGGATATCTGTCACGAAGCCTTTACATAAATTTAAGGGCCATTTTGGTTTGTCATGTCTCCTCGACATGCAACATGCTGTTACATTTGTTATTTTGGAGCTAGTAGTTAGATGTAGGATTTTTTTCTCTTAATTGAGAGGCTTTATTTGGTTGCCAATTACATAATTCTAATTTTACAACTTTGAAGTATCACCGGAAGTGAACTTGAAAAATTGTTTCGACAACTTCTCCACCTGTTTTGTAATTTTGCAGGTTGAAATAAAGAAGGCCGAGCCAAAGAAACCAGGTGGGGGTGATTCCAGCTCTAATGGTAGATATAGCCATGGGAGTGGTGGTTACCGTAGTTCTTACCGTGGTGGTGGTGGCGGCAGCGGAGGCGGCAATTCTGGGATCAGCAGCAGCAGTGGTGGCTACGGATATGGAGGTGGCTATCGATCAGCTGCTGCAGCCTATTATGGTAGTGCAGGATATGGTGGCTATGGTAGAGGAGGGTATGGATACGGAGGTAATGTTGGCTTTGGGTCAGGTTTTGGCTCTGCTTACGGTGGTTCCATGTATGGAGGTCCATACGGTGCCTATGGGGCCTACAGTGGGGCGTACGGAGGTGGCGCATATGGTGCACCAGGTGGCTATGGTGCAGGAGGTTATGGGGGAGCTGGAGGTATGGACGGTGGTGGGAGCGGTGGTGGTCGAGGCTCAAGCAGATACCACCCGTATGGATGAGCAATGACTGATACTAGGATCTGATAATAAATCTATACCTTCCCCTCATTTCTGCTACGAGTTGGAGCATTCCATTCACCCTGTCGAATCAGCGGCATCAGAACATTTTTTTTTATATACTTTGCATTGCACTGTATCCGTTAACAAGTGTAGATTCTAGTCGCTGAACCCTGAACCACCCCGAGACTTTCTGTAGAAGCTACAGCTAAAACTGTGTTGTATTCATTAGTTTACTACGCAGCACTTGAACCCTTAGAACCGAACCGAGCACTGTGGTAGGAACAATATTTGTGATGGAACAATGTTTTGCGATGTACCGAGCAGCCAAGTGTCGCCCTCTGTGCTTATATGCAGGGAGACGCTCCTGAAAGGGTTTGACCTATGCTTCTAATTGGTTAATTCGGTATCTTGATCGCATTTTGATATTCGGATGTTTGTACAGTCATGGCGGTGCGCTGGTGCCCCCTCAGGATCTGGGATGCGTCAACTCCTCGAGTTAGTCTGTACCTTGTACCACCTCATTGGCTCCTTGCATTTCCGGGTTCAGAAGCACTGCCTTTCTGTTTGATCCCATATAGATTGATCCCGTGCGACGGGTTTCAAGATTTGCCCCTGATCACACATCAAATCTCGACGTTGTCACTACCGGAACCGATTTTTTTTTTTGGCTTTTCCCCCCTCCGTGTGTCACGTAATGCCGGATTTGACCCTTTTATGTAGAATTCTGTTTTTAAATCGGTGTCTACAAGTTAATTGTAGTACACGTTAAAAGTCTAATATTTATACTATCTAAAATCGTAAGTGAGTATCTCTCTCGGTAATCTCTGTCATAAACAGCTAAAATTTAAAATTTTTAGTCAAAAGTCATAAACCACAGCAATATCAAACAGGTCCTATATGACCCCCGCCTGCGGGCCGCTGAGGGACATAATGCACCGGGTGCATTACCTTGCTGATGCTCCCCCGGCCGCGTGAGGTGCTGTGGCGCCATTATCATGTGTCGTCGTAGCAGCAAAGAAGACATTGAAGTGAGAAAATGCAGCATGGGGGTACTAGGAAAGAAGCAATCGAACTGATGAGAAATTTGGGAGAACTTTTTATGCCTCTCACTGCTTTCATATCAACAGGTTTCACGGCAAGACCACACACACGAACGCGGCACCGGTTGCACACAAGTACGCATGCACGCACTATTTTTTTTCGTGCAACCGCGCAATGGAACAAAAACCAGTGAAAATTCACACACCAAAGTAACTCCTCACGCCTAGTCTTCATCCCGTAGAACTGGTGATCCGTGTGTGCTCGATTGGATCTTCTCCAGAGAGTATGCCGCACCAAAATTTTGGTGTTGAGGCTCGAGGCTCACTCATACACACTAGGCTAAAGCAAAGCAGCTAAGCGAGCAAACGTACAAGACAGCAAGAAGTACCTGTCGATGAGCATTGAGCTGAGGCAGCAGTTCTTGTGCTCATGGACAAACTTGGAGTTGTTGAGGTCCTCCTCGATGAAGTACTGAAGTTGGCGGTCATCTTGACGATGAGGTAGCCGGTGATGGCGAATCTGGTCAGGAAGGGCTAGTTACGGCTCCACTCCCTCCGGAAGAAGACCGGCCACGAATCAAAGGGCTTCATTGCCTCTCGATCTCCTCCTCCTCCTACGGGTGGGTGTTCTTGGATGGATGGAACTCGGTAACTCGGGTAGTCGGGCCGTCGCATCAGGAACTCAGGCTCGGGGCGTCGGGAACTCGGGGCATTAGGGATAGGATTCGGATATCAGATCTGGACATGGAGGGGAGGGACGAGCCGACGAGGAGGGGCAGCGGTGGGGGGGAGAGGAGGGGCGGCAGGAGGAGGGAGATCGGGGGAGGAGGGGCGGCAGCGGGGGAGAGGAGGGGCGGCGCCGGGGGGGGGGTGAGGAGGGAGTCAAGGAACCGCGGGGGGCGAGATTTGAGAGGGCGCAGCGCCAGCGAGTGGGGATTGGGAATGAGGGTCGGGGGATTTGAGATTTTGAGAGGAGAGATGGCGGATTTGAGAGGAGAGGGCGAGAGGCGGGTGGGGGAACGGGGGCAGGGTATGCCGTGGCTCACCCAGCATACCCTGTGGGTTTGCCCCTGCGTAAAGGGGAGGAGCCAAATCCGGCATTACGATGACAAACGAGCCAAAAAAAGCCAAAATATCATTGGAACCTAAGGTTGTCATGACAGCGATACGGATCGTGTGATCGTACGATTCTATGAAGCCAAGATAATAGGTGATGCGGATACATTTATGTCTTATGTTGTTCAGTTAAATATATTATTTGACTAGAAAGAATTATTGAGCCACATTAAATATGATCAGGTAAATTCTAATTTTATTGGGTCTTTAATTATTATATTTAGATATACATAGCTACTATTATGTTATATAATTATATGCAGGCCTATACTCGATCTATACCATCTAGGGCGAAGATGCATTTGAAAGAACTTGAAGAAACATGCATGCTTACTGTCACGTGGAGCAAAGAAAAAAGGAACATGCATGCTTGCTGTCCGAAGGAGATTTATTCAGTGAAAAGGGAAAATGCCAGTTGCAAGGATTCGAGCCTCAATGCATGAAGCCTATGCGCATGGAGAATCTCATGGCTCTTGCGTGTCGAAAGTATTGGCTGACTCAAACAAGTTTGGTCATGTAATCAATGATCAGTTTGGTTATTGGTTCGACATTAGCTTAGACAAATACTAGTGTACTTGGGTTCTGGCCAAACTCTTCTCAAGTCTGTCCAAGGCCCAAAGACTCGTGTGCATGAGGGTTAGGGGATGCTCGCTATATATATATATATAGGAAGCAGCATGCCCCTATTGTAGGAAAAATCACATTTTGATAAAAATCAATCTACAAAAGTTTATTTGTATTCATCATTGCTGCCAAAATTCCATAAGAAATTAGGAGTATTCTTCAATCAAGATCGTTCAGCCTTTCTACTAGAAATTGGATGCACGATAGTTCTTCGCTTGGTAGTTGGCGAAATCAACGCAAGCGTGTTTTACGCGGATTAAAGAGTGTTCGTCCCTTGCACTGGTATCGGAGGATCCCTAAAATTCATAAAGACTTCCGTGAGTATCCAATCTTACGTCGAGAAAATCAGACGACCCCGTATCAATAGGTGTATGAATCAGAATGTTATAGAATCGCGAGTCTAAAGTTAGAATCACATGGAATTAGGTAGGATCATGCTCAGGATCGATAGGATCATGATCCGGACAATAAACTATATTGGTATAAAATTTGATATTACCTATTGCTAATTTAATTTGCTTTATTTTTATTGTTTACATATTGTTTTCAGGTAAAAAAATATTATCTCTGACGTATTAGAGTTTTAGATTGTTAGTTTATTAAAAAATAAGTAAATAAGTTTTAAAAAATCAACCTTAATTCAATATAATATGAATAAGTGTACTCAAATTATAAAATTAAATTCAAACTTTTCAAAAATTCTAATACGGACTTGCATATTTAGAAATATAATTCGAATTATATATAAAATATATACTCTTTTCAAAATATAATAGAATATTAATTCTACGATCCAATCCCGTCAGACAAAAACAATCATACCTAGGATCGTGATCTGACAACCTTGCTGAAACGTTGGACTTCACCTCGATAGTGTTCATCATATTTGAATATAGGTGCTTACCAGGATAAATAAACAAACCAGTAACATTGCAAGCTCATCGGACAAATGGCTCTGTAGCATTTCTTTTTTTTTTTCAAATCTAACACCCTTACACACAAAATTGCTAATCTAGACATATCTATGACTATGGCAGTAACGACAAGCGACACGTGTCACCTACCACGCCGCCCCACCGTGGTAGGTTGTGGCACCACAACATCTTAGCTCAGCTGGGGGGCTTGGTAGCAACTCTTGTCGGGCTGGTATAGTGCGGTAGGTTCCTGCCAAGCTTCACCACAGTTTCCTGCCACAGTGGGGCATAGCGGCATGTGACATATTCCAGTCAAACAAAAACAATCATGCCTAGGATCGTGATCTGACAACCTTGCTGAAACATTGGACTTCACCTCGATGGCGTTCATCATATTTGAATATAGGTGCTTACCAGGATAAATAAACAAACCAGTAACATTGCAAGCTCTTTGCACGAATGGCTTTATAGCAATTATTTTTTTTCAAATCTAACACCCTTACACACAAAATTACAAATCTAGACATATTTATGACTACAGCAGCAATGACAGGCGACACGTGTCACCTACCGCGGCAGGCTGTGGCACCACAACATCTTAGCCCAGCTAGGGGGCTTGGCAGCAACTCTTGTCGAGCTGGTATAGTGCGGTAGGTTCTTGCCAAGCTCTACCAGCTTGGTAGTTTCCTACCGCGGTGGGGCAATGTGGCATGTGACATATTTGCCGCTACTGCTGCGGTCACGGAGGATCTAGGGGATGTCATATTTGCAAAAAAAACTAAAATATATGTGATGGCTTCTAACATTGATACTGCAATGCAAATACTTTCGAATTTACTTCAATATTGTCGAGAGATTCCATGGCATGCAAATAGGGGAGACACAAGATCGCTGCGTGCAAGTGAGACATCGCTGCATATGCAAAGTCCAAACGCATCCTATTTGTTTTGTTTTGAATAAGCCACTTGTTTACAGTAAATGATTTTCTTACACTATCTAGCTTTCAAATGAATTGTCTTTTTAAGATGGGGTCTATTAGTTGATTGCAGTACACACTGTAGTGACTTCATTTATATTGATTAAAATCACATACGAGTATCTCTCTGCAAACTTCTCTACGAATCGTTACTATTTATAAACCAAAATCAAAAGCCACCAGTAAAAGGCAATATAAACACCCTTAGTCTTCCATCATCTGTGTAGTCCAGTCCACGCGCCTCCCTCCTCATGGTGTCGACACCGTGGCTCCACATCCAGGCTCCCACCATTACCCGCATCAACGCCCCCTGTGAACACGATTTCTACCATGAATCTAGAGCAGCAGCAGCAGCATCAGATGACTTCGGCAACTCAAGAAGATTTCGGATTTGGGTGATGGATGTTGGAATGCAGTAGCTGCGACTGAGGTAGTGCTTATTCTAGCTTAAAGCTTAAGTTTTTATTTTTTCGCTGTTTAAGGATTTTTTGGCACTGTAGCTGCTATTAGCTTTTTTAATATAATTAGATTTAATTTTTTTTAAAATAGAAAATACATGTTATCTTATCACGGACAACACAAAAGAATTAAAAAAACAAAAAACCCTAAAATCTAAAAAACTAAAATTAAAAAGCTAGAACCTAAAAGAAAGTCTAATTGAGCTTTTAGTCAGTGTCGTACTCGCACATAGACCAGATTCCACTGCTGCTCATGGAGAAATGGTGAGCCGGGCACCCGAGCCGACGAGCCGCGCCGTGACGCTGAGGCCAATGATCCCTGCGTCCCCCCTGGATGCGTCTGCGTCTGCGTCTCCACCCGTCACACCGTACATTGGCCGGGCCCACCTCCCCGCTTGCCCGCCGTACGATCGCATCGGACGGTACGGAGCGGCATGACGACATCCTCGCCGCGCGGGCCCCACGCGCCGATGTGGAGATGCGTGTCTGCTTCCCTCGCAAGCAGAACTGCAGATGCGCGCGCGCGCGGTGGCCGCGTGCGCGCGCGCGCGGTGGCCGCGTGCGCGCGCGCGCGCATATATATATATATATATATATATATATAGGCATGACGACATCCTCGCCGCGCGGGCCCCACGCGCCGATGTGGAGATGCGTGCTGCTTCCCTCGCAAGCAGAACTGCTGAACTGCTGCAACTGCCGATGCGCCGTGCGCGCGGTGGCCGCGTGTGCACACACCGCACAGTAGGAAATTAGGAATCGGATCGGATCGAATCATCGATCGATTGTTCCAGGCACCAGAAGAAGAATTACCAGCTCAGTAATGGCGTTCTTCGAGGTGAGAGCATCTTCCTCGCTGCGTCTGTCCGCCTGCCACGGTCTCCTCATCAGCTCGTTTATCTTGTTGCTGTTTTTGTTCGATATTTTTTAAAAAAATTTATAGTGTTTTCCCCTTGATTTTTCTCTCGCTTACAAGTTAGTACAGCAACGCCAAATCGCGAGGCGAAATCGTAATTCTGCGCCTTGTTTTTGTGCTAATTCGAAGGTCTGATTCGATTCTCGCGTTGCTGTGATCGCAGGAAATGGAGTCGTCGTACCTCCGCGCCTCCCTGCACCGATTGACAGGTCGGTAGGCTAATTAAGGGGGAATTTTTAGAATATTTTTGCACTGAACCCCTCGTGGGAGCTCGTAATCCTGACACTTGATTGATGATGCGTGGCAGCGTCGGTCTCGGCGGCGAGCTGCGATGCGGCGCGAGGCGGCGACGAGGAGTGCCGCGACGAGGCGGCGGCGCTGCGGCTCAAGATGGCGGCCGTCGCGGCCATCCTCGCCGCGGGCGCGGCTGGCGTCGCCATCCCGCTCGTCGGCCGCAAGAGGCGCGGCGGTGGGGGAGGAGGCGCGTCTTCCGGCGGCGGGATGTTCGTGCTCGCCAAGGCGTTCGCGGCGGGGGTGATCCTGGCCACGGGGTTCGTGCACATGCTGCACGACGCGGAGGGCAAGCTCTCGGACCCATGCCTCCCGGCCACGCCTTGGCGGCGGTTCCCCTTCTCGGGCTTCGTCGCCATGCTCGCCTCGCTCGGGACACTCGTCATCGACTTCATCGGCACCCACTTCTACGAGCGCAAGCACCGCGAGGAGGCCGCCGCCGCCGCGGCCAGCGCCCATGATGAGACAACGGCGCTGCTCGAGGACGGCGCGCTCGTGGGGATCACAGCGGCGACCGACGAGGAGATGAACGGGGCAAGCGAGAAGCAGGACGCCATGCACATCGTCGGCATGCGCGCGCACGCGGCCGCGCACAGGCACAGCCATGCGCACGGCCACGGCACGTGCGATGGAGGAGCGGTGTACGACGGCCGCGGCCACGGGCATGGCCATGGCCATGGGCACGACGAGGGCCCGTCCCAAGCTCGTCATGTGGTTGTCTCACAGGTACGGACAGTTCAATTATCTTTCTATGCAAGTTAGCTAAGTAGAAGTGGCTGAAGTGCAATTTATTCGTGTGGATTGATGAATATGATATAATAAATACATAAAACTTGCGTAGTTTGCTTATGATTGAGTTCAATAAGCATGCATGCCTCTACATCCAGTGCAATTTGCTTTGCTAAGCTATATCTGAATGTTAGTATAACTACACAGATGAGCAAAGATTTGAAATGTGATATCTTGCATAGATGTTCTGAGTTGTAAATCTGCGTAGCATGCTGAATAATGATTTGCTGTATTGTCGACAAGATTCTGGAGCTGGGGATTGTATCGCACTCGGTGATCATCGGGCTATCGTTGGGCGTTTCGCAGAGCCCATGTACCATCAAACCTCTGGTTGCCGCCCTCTCATTCCACCAGTTCTTCGAGGGTTTTGCATTGGGTGGCTGCATTTCTGAGGTTAATGTCCACATTCTTTGTGCTATGTGGACAATTCCTCGCTTGAAGCTAACACTCACGTGTGATCTTTCATGTTCATTGTCTATGAACAAATGCAGGCTCAGTTCAAGAATTTCTCTGCGCTCCTCATGGCTTTCTTCTTTGCTATCACGACACCTGCTGGGATCACTGCAGGGGCGGGGATCGCATCGTTCTACAATCCCAACAGCCCCAGGGCGTTGGTGGTGGAGGGCATTCTGGATTCAATGTCGGCTGGTATACTGATCTATATGGCATTAGTGGATCTCATTGCTGCTGATTTCCTTAGCCGCAGGATGAGCTGCAACCCGAGGCTGCAAGTGGGCTCGTATGTTGCCTTGTTTCTTGGGGCCATGGCCATGGCAGCCCTTGCCATGTGGGCTTAGTGTTAGTAGACTTGTAATATAAAGGCTTGGGAGAAGCTGCCTGGCGTTCAATGCACTAGGAGTTGCTCCCTAGCTGCCTGTACTTTGTGAGGAAGATGGCGGGCCTTTTCTTTTCTTTTTCCTTCTTGTTCATTCTTTTTTTGTTGTTCTTTTTGTTACCTGCGCATTTTTTCCTGTTTTATAAAGGATTACCTGCATATATGCTATACCTGTACGTATATATACATTGGCCCATTGGCCTCATGATGAATACAAGCGCTATTCATAACACTTTTCATGGTGGTGGGTAATGTAAGTCCCTCTTTTGGTCATACAAAACAAAGTCCCCCTTTGGGATACATTGTGATGGATAGAGAAGAGAGATGAATATAGTTCAGGGAATAAAGAGTTTTTCTGTTCCACCAGCCATTGCAGATGTACATTCACCCTTGGTGTTATGGGAGGACTTGTCGATCCTCGTGTTACAAGGTTTTTAACCTTGCATATGCATCAATGTGAATCTTGGAACAGTCAACTGAACTGTTCGAATATTCAATGTCAGGTGCTGTTCAAAATGAGAATGGTTATGAACTCACAGCGGACTCTTTGGCTGCACCTTCTATAACTGTTCTGGGTATACAAAATGTGGGTTACTAATCTTTCTCAACTTGCATGCTAATCTGATGAACAGTACGTGTGTGGTAGCAGACATCCTTTGTCCTTTTTTGGTTTCGTGATTGCCAGAATTTACTTAACATTGTTATTCACTTGATGAAGCAGCAAACTTCGTTGATATTATTATTGCTGGACTGCAGATTCAAGTATACACAACGTGAAATTATGCTTTGATTAGAAATGTATTAGATTTTTCCTTATGATTCATGAGCTCATTTAGATTCCACCTTAGTACATCTTATATTTGGTTTGTGTCCATAGTGAAATATCTATCAAGCACTAACTTCATCCTTGTATTACTTGTACTGAACAGCAGATGTGTACTATCAAAATGTTATTTTTGCCTTCACAGTGATGTCCCTGTATAATGCAATATTTGGGTGCTGACTGCTGTGACATTATGCATGCTGTCAAAGAAACGAGCAAGCTTTATGATCTGAAGGTTTATTTAAAGTGCATTTTGTATGGTCTTCCATGTTGAACCAACAGAGACCTGTAAAAGAATATTTGCTTCAGGTGCGAAGGTAATCAGCTGCATTTACAAATACACTACTTGCATGTAGTAGATCTTATTCAGGCTTATATAAGATGCCTGTTATTAAATCTTTTTTATAAAATGCCACTTTCATACAGATTTACCACCTCTGTTGCTTTTACTCACCAAAAACTGCACCTTGTGCAATAGTTTCATCATTACTCTGACTTACTTTAGGAGAATGGTTATTCAGATTTTTTTTCATCATTACTCTCACTTACTTTAGGAGAATGGTTATTCAGATTTTTTTCATCATTACTCTGACTTACTTTAGGAGAATGGTTATCCAGATTTTTTTATCTGTTATATTAGTGATGTTATAGTAGAAGAAAGTACATGTCTCTTAAAAAAGTTGAACCTATGATTAGCATGCTGAAGTTCAGTTATGAATAGCTTCTTTTCTTTTCATGTAGTTACCATTTGATCGTTATGGTGTATCTTTTTACTGTCAAATATTTTTTTGTCACATTTTACAAAAAAATATTTTGTTGTTTACATGCTTATCGTTTCGAAACAGTAGTAATATCTGCAGAATCTTCACTAGAATAGTACTTTGTTATCAATGTTCTGTAATTGAATTCCTTAAACTATCGACTAGCAGATAAAGAGAGATGCAGAACCAAACACCTACTATAAATTATGATGCAAAAGTCAGGCTGTTGAGGATTCCGTGTTTTTACTGCTTTTTCTGTGTAGTTCGTGTCCTTTTCTATTCAGCTTTGTCAACTAGGACACTGCAAAGGCGAGCTGTCGTGAACTAGGACAACAAGAAGGTAATCATCCGTCAAAAGAAGGTCAGATGGTAATGACTTGAAATAGAACAACACTAGACTAAAGAGAGCACTAATTGAGAGGGGAATAGATCTAGAATAGCTGATCATGGAAACAACCACAGTAGGACTTTAGAGACCATAAACTTGTTTATTCATTTTTGCTTGATTCATAATGGATACATGCTATCCTTTTTATAGGGACGACCCAATTTGATTCCTAAAAAATAATTTATAAAGAAATTTATCTTTAACAATCCAATCTAGTAATAATTTATCTAACTAATAGATAATATCAAACACCTGATAGATAGATTTCTAAATAACAAGTCATGCCTAATACACGTGGCACTACAGTACTCGTGGTGAACAGTACTACTACAGTACCGTGGTGAACAGTACTACTACAGTACCATGGTGAACAGTACCGTGCACGTAACACGAGCGTACCCATATGAATGATGAATCACAAGTTGGAGCTGACCCACATGTGTTGCTCCCTAAAAAATCTTATTGCTAGAGATATTGATAGCTGTAGGACTCAAGGTCGATCGATGTCGACTGCAGACTATCAGTAATGGCATGTGAATCTTGTTCATCAACAAATCAAGAGGCTGTGGTGAACTGGTGATACCATCTGTTCTTCAAGCAATCTTTCCTGTCATAACTTCCCCGGACATCAAATCCTTTAAAGCCTGGAGGGCATCTTTGTTGTTCAGATAAAAGGCCCAGGTCTGTATGTTGTTAACAGCTTTGCTCACGCTGCCCATCCATAACCACGGGAAAGTAAGGGAACCGTTTAGGACATGCTACATTGATAAGCTGCAAGTTGATCTGTTGCTGAAAAAATCTGTCAGGCCATTTGGAGAGCAATCAAAATGAAGTGGATCTTTGAAACAAATATGAAAGACTCTCTTGCAGACTGTAAATTCGTCAGGTAAATGCAGTGTTGGCGCATCGAAGAAGCTAGTGCTGTTTAATTGCATCAGATACTCAAGCCTGGGAGATAATCTCGTAAGGTTGTTTTCTTTCCAGGTTCATGAACTGCAAAGCTAAGAGAGACTTACTACTCTAATGATTGCCAAAATTGCTTGGTAACCGGTTATCTACCCAGATAATGGATTTCCAAGGATAGGGACAAAACAGAGTGTGTGCAATGGGACTACTGGTTGTTCAGGATATCCAGTGTCTGAAGGCAGGATCCAGGGACAACATGATATGATTACCACTCAGGACAAATGAATCTAGCACACTGTGGTCTTCCGATTGTGGCAACTTGCTCAGACATGTTCCAAGACCAAAAAGACTTCTGTCTTTATGAGTTCTTTTAGACTTACGATTTGACTTTTTTATAGTAACTAATTTTCAAACAGAGTGAGTTTTTAAGATAGGGTCTACAAGTCAATTGTAATAAACAGTCATAATTTCATTTATATCGGTCAAAATTACACACAAATATCTCTCTATATTCTCTCTTATAAATAGTTAGAATTTAAGATTTTAAACCAAAATTTATAAACCACATGCTAAAAAGTATCCACCCAAATATCCTAATAAGCACAGAGCACTGCAGTGCATGTACATGGAAAAGTTTCAGTGGCTACCCGTGTCCTAATAAGCACAGAGCACTGCACAGTGTGTCAGTAGGAAATATGGCAGCCAGCCATCATGAACACCAGGACTGGAGCCTCGAGTTTCAGAGATCGATTTGTTGGACAGATACGGCAACCAGAGGGATTTGAATAATATCTTTAAATTTAACGTCTAAAAGGTATTTTAAAATTTTTACTCTATAGCTATTAAAAGCTAGAAATATTATATTTACCGATCAACAAAGCACGTACAAAAGTAAGGAAATAAATGGAATTCAACTCCTCAGGGCTAATTGAACTGTTACAAGAAATTGATTGGATCGGCTGAGCAGTCAGACCGTCGAAGATGGCCAGTTCGACCGGTTTCCATCGGACCGCAGACTTGGAGGTGATCAGACTGTACCCCTGATCTAAAAATTAGAAATCAGCTCGAGCAAAAATAAAAAATAGTACAATCTCTGCATGATGTAAAATTTTGTACACACCTTGCTGAGAATATCAGAAACCAAATCCATCAAATGATTGCATGGATCTTAGCTAAGATTCTAACCTTTCCTTAAGACAAACAAAGTTGCACCAAAATCGGACAAAACTCAAGAACTTGAGATAAAGACTTGCTTGTGAGATGAAGATAGTTTAGACGGCTCTAGATGAGTTCTCACATATCATAACAAGCAAGAATATCCAAAGATTCGAGGTCAAAAACCTAAGAACAAGGTAACACTAGAAGAGCTCCAAATTGAGTTAAACCAGTCAACCTTCAAGATTTTGTTATAGCTAGTCCTTAGATGGATAGAATATGATTCTCGTGAGGAATCTCCATCACTTGCATATCTGTGGAACTCAGCAAGAGAGAAGGCAAAATATTAACCAAAATAAGTGCAAAATCAACATGAGCATGAACACACCATGTATGATGGACAAGATTAATTTATTACAACTTGCAGATGAATATTTTATAGCCACTCTTCTAAGAAGGACAGAACTGTCACAAAAGCACTCAACCAAAACTTCTACTATAAGAAAGTCTCTCTCTCACTCTCACAGACCCTATGAATGGATGGTTGTTTTTTAGCCACATGCCTCTAACCCCTCCGACTCATATAGATAGAGCAATCAGTCTACATCTAACCCTAATAGATACCATGCATTAGCACAATCGAGGAAACTTGTTAACCCTTACACATCGGGTTTTACACTTATACATGACAGATGCACGCTTCTCATAGCACATAAGCTCAAACCAACTAAGTAGCAACCTTCCCATCCACTTAGACCTATCGGCATCTCCTTGATCTAAATCGCTCTCTCAACGCCCTCTAAGTGCCATAGTTTTGGTCACATCACCGCTTTCGGTATTTCGACCATATTGCATGAAAGGGGATAAAGGAAAGCTTGCCTACGTTCATGTTAGCTCATTGTCCTGTTAATCAAGTCCTCATTTTTGTGTCACCACAGGTGCTTTAAGCTGCAGAGATTTCTTGCAAATGCTAGGATGCAATACTAAACCTGTTAGCCTCTTGTTGGACCAATAGTGGAGATTAAAGAGGGGTCAATGATCATTGTCTCATTTGTAACTTCTACAAAAATTAATTTTCTTTGGCTTCTTCACTTAATTAGCTATGAAAAACTAATAAAATTAGATGCACAAATGAAACAAGTATAAAAACAGAAACCAACAAGCAAAGGAAACAAAAGAACCTACAAATGGGCCAAAGCCTCACAAGGTCGGTCTGACTGCAACCAACACACCGGCTTGACCAAGCCATGGCGGTCCGGTTGCTGGGGTCACAACAATTTGACTGCTCACTGTTCCAGAATAGAAAATAACTTACCGCCAAGAATTTAAAATGGCCTAACTTCTAATCTACTCAACAAAATGAGTTTAAACCATTAGCAGTTGATCCACTTAGCAATCCTGACTTACCTTTGTGCCATAGTTTTAATCAAGACACCAACCCAATATTTAGCCAACTATCAAAATACCCCAAACGAAGCTTCCAGTCACCTTTTTCTTGACTTCGTCTTCACCTTTACATGAAAGCATCTCCGCATGCTTTGAAATGTAGTCCGTAGTGCTCAATGACTGGCATCATATCTTCATACATTCGGATTTTTCTGAACCGTTTCTATGTACATCGACCTTTTTACTTAGCTTACCACATGCATCAAATCGCCTCATCGATATCCTTGTCTCTTCTGTGCTTCCCGCTTGAGCCATGTAACCTCGTCTGGACTTACTCAATTGCAGGACATCAGCTCTCCTACCTAATCCTAGTCCATTGTTGTTGACAACCACCACTTTTCAAGCTACCTGCACATCTAAAGACAAAGCAATTCGATTTCGAGCATAAGATCCCTGTACTTGACTGATGTTAACTAAATCATTCAACATGCAGCTCAACACAACACCACAATGGCTTACATGCTATGCCCACACTCACACCAACTCAACTCAATTCATAATACGCTTTGAATCTATATGGCCAATCTGACCGCTAACCGCAGGCCGATCAGATGCCCAACATTCTCTCAAGCTCACCTCAGTAACGAGGGACCAGTTTGACCGCTGGCCCAACATCAATCATATCGCCAATGGTTTGCCTGCCGACCAATGGTAGGTCTAACTCCTTAAGAGCAGTAGAAAATGCTGTATTTAGAATTTTGATTAATCTCTATCTAGTTTCAGCTCAGAACTCTAAATTGAGTGATACCTAGAGTAAACACATCCTCAAATTGTTTGGTGTTTATATCCAAAAGGGATATGCCTGATCTGATCGCTCCATATCTGTCAGTCAGATCGTCGTTGCTAGGCCGGTCAGACCACTGCTGCTAGGCCGATCAGACCTGTTAAATCCCGACAACAATTCTAAAAAGAAAAGCTTTAAAACCAAACTCAAATTTTAACAAGACTTGGACATCAAATTCAAATGCTCATCACACAACATGAGATAACTCAACATGGTCTCACACCCCTACAATTGAGCCATTTTGGAAGAAGACTCAGGTAGTGCTCCAAACAGCTTAAAAGCCATGGCTTTTGGCTTCTATTGTAAGCTTTTGACTGTAATTGTACTATAGCGACTGATATCTTTTTTGAGTAAAAATAAAAAAATTAAGAAAAAAAATTAAAAAACAATGCTATATCTTTTGAGACAATACAAAGAAATAAAGAGAAAAAATAGAAATAAAAAGGACTAAAAAACAAAAAACCAAAATTCGGGTGGGTTCTTTTGGGGTTAAAGTAGCTTATACTTGTACTGCCTATATTAACTAGTTTTTAAATGATGTATTTATTTAAGGCGAGGTTAATAGAAAAATTATAGTAAAAATGTATTGAGTTCAGTTGTACCGGTTAAAATCACATACGACTATTTTTTTTCTACATTGTATCTCTCACAAATAACTAAAATTCAAATACTTAAATTATAAACTATAAATCATTTGTTTAAAAGAATACAACCGAAGTTGATATGTTTTGACATCTCCTGGCTCCGTGTGGAGCAATGCCTCCGTTTCACGAATGCGCCTGCACCCTGAACTGCACCAGAGGAATCTGCATCCGACGAGATGCTGAGAATTGTGGCTTCCGAGGTGGCAGGGCCAGCTAAGCTCATTCGGCGTCTGCAGCAGCACGTGCTTCCTGTGCATATATGATAAAACAGCAATATTGATATCCCGTATCAAAATAGTTTTCTTTAAGTTTTTATATAGATAAAATTTCTATAGTATATTAAACTCAAGGACATACTTCCTCCAGTCATAAATACATATCGTTTTAAGATGTATACAGTGAAATTTTAAAAATTTGACTATCGATATCTTTTAAAATATTTAAATTTGATGTATGAAAATTATATGCATATATTTCTCTCAAAAATACTTTCATAATATTATAATTTTATTTGATTTATAAATATATGATAATATAAATTAGTAGTTAAAATTACATTATGGTTGTAGGGGTGCAGCACGGAGGACACTTGTCTGGTTATTCCATCCAATGCTCAAATCCAAGAGCTTCAGGGGAGGCAGATGAGGACCAAAATGGCAAAATGTTTATGAAAGCAAAAGGTGCCAGCCTACTATTGGACAAGTTCCACTAGCCTACAATTGAATATCTTGCTAAGCTAGTCATCCTACGTTGAGCATGGCCACAGACATTTTGGATTCAACTTCTAACTTTTAGCTTCTACTTCATTATTTCTTAATTTTACTTTTTTTTTATTTTTAGGCTTTTCCATTTTTTGTATTCATTTGTATTATTAATCTATTTTTATTTTTTTAATTTAATTATATTAAAAAACTATAGTATAAAATAAACCAACCAATTTATATAAACTGAACTGATCACGATTTCCAAAGGAATTAACCAGTAAATGGATCGATTTATCGCTTGGACAACCGTCAATAATGCGCACGTTTTCCTCGTGCGACTTTATAGCTTTGGCTGGTGCAGGTTTCTTTTGTTTCGGGGGCGAGTAGGCGTCATGTGCTTAAGACAGCGTATGGTTTCTCTTCCTTTTCTTTCTTCCCATGTTGGGTGTTCCGTGCATGTGCCACTTAATGGGACATAGTTTCTACTGAATTGTTTCTCGAGATCTACATGTTACAGATCATCTCATTGCGACACATGGTGTAATAGTAAAAAACAAAAACATGCTTTATTCCAATGAGCAGTAGAGCTCAGGCTGACGTGATATCAATTGAGCTCTGCCTCCTTCAGTGTAGCCAGATTTGAAGTACTTGTAACGCTTTAAAATCTAAATCAGTTTAGGTCTAACTCTATTATGAATAAATCACACATACGTAACAACCTACTTACGCTTTCGTCCTTATTTCGTGTAAAACGATTAACTGATGATTATTACCAATGATGTCTATGGGTTTATATATTAGTGTTTCTTATATTAAACTAGCAATATAGGATTAATCAATATCCTTATGTGTACATATATATAGATCACATGGACCGAGGTGTTACAACACTATTACTCTATGGTCCGGTGCTTCGAGTGCAGTAAATCTCGCTAATCCAATGGATGGTAGCAAGTCATGTCTCTATGTTAATGCCTGCTACAAAGATGAAGAGACAAAAGACAGCAGCCGATTAGATCAGTGAACCCCAAGTTCCCAACCACTAGTATTTCACATAGCAGATTTCACAGCACATGATGCAGATTGCATCCACATTTGTTTAGACAACCAACCCACTCGGTGCTTCATGGATTCAGAAATCAAGCAGCAGTTAAGACCAGTCCTTGATTCAGAAATGCAATGCAGGTGCAAGGAAAATAATGAATGTCAAATGGTACTTCATCATGTGCAGCTCTCATGCGATGCACCTCATCATGTGCAGCTCTCATGCCATGCACCTCATCATGTGCCGCCAAAGAATTCAGCGA
The DNA here is from genome assembly GCA_036346265.1 of Melocanna baccifera. Classification (NCBI taxonomy): domain Eukaryota; kingdom Viridiplantae; phylum Streptophyta; class Magnoliopsida; order Poales; family Poaceae; genus Melocanna; species Melocanna baccifera. Next base: position 4,568,134 of record CM070693.1, on the reverse strand, counting down.
GGAGGACAAATGTGACAATCCAACCGGAGTAAGTAGTTCAGCTCGTCGCCAGAAGAGATTCGGCCCAGTAATGAACAGCAAGGTATACTTCCGTACAAAATGCTACGCGTACGAAGAGACAACCACGACTCGAGAGCTCTTAAGGGGGATGTTGTTTTAGCGATGGTTTCTGATTTTTGGTTAAAATTTTACTGTAGTTGATTTTTTTTACTATAGCTGATTTGGCTTTTTAGGTATAATTAAATTTAAAAAAATGTAAAAATAGAAAAAATATGTTAGCCCATCACGGACAATACAAAGGAACACAGGAAAAAAAGAAAAATACAAAACATCTCAAAACATCTAAAAAAATTCAGAAAAAGACAAATTACTGAATAGTGAAAAAAAAATTGAAACTAAAAAAAAACTAAAATGAGCGGAGCGTAAGGCTAACCATCGCTGGAGACTCCGCTTGTTATTTACTCTAAGGCTCTGATTGATTTGGGTTAAGAGGTAGGTTAGAGATTTAATCTGTTAAATATGATTGTGTTTTCAAAGCATTTTAACCCTTATAACTTAGGATTAAGATAACCCACTAAATTAGTGGAATAAATTAACCAGCACAATTAATCATCCTAAATTTTGTTTTTCTAGTGCTAATCCATATAATCTAGTCAAATAATAATTTAGATTAACAAGGTTTATTGCTAAACACAAAATTTAGGTTAAGGCAACTTAGTTCTATTAAGATTAACTAACTCAGTTTTTTTAATCCCAAACCAAATGCAGACTTAGACGAGGAGAATTTCTTCGGAATTTTTTTTGGGAATTCCCCCTTTATTTAAACACGTCTTTAAAAGTATAAGATCGAAAATGTCAACAAAGAGGAGGTGAATGTTGCTTTCAAATTTACCCCAAAGTATTCACTAATCATTCACTCTAATAGCTACAGAGCTATGAAAATTAGGATGGAAGACCACCACACCAATCAGCGATTCGATACACTGAAAATTCAAAAAAAATTAGTGAAATCGAAATTACCAAAGTTAAACCTACGGTACTACCGCTTGCTACAGTAATTGTGAAACTACCGCTATAGTAACCAGGGTACTTCTATAGCTATAGTAAAATCAGGATGAACAATACTTTCATCACGATTTAAAAAATCCAAAATTGAGAGAACTTTTGATCTATAGATCCAAATAATATTAAATGTTGCAGAGATCTACTCTAAGATATCAAGAACCTATTCCAATAAACTATTTTGAAAATCATGGCCAAAGTTAGGATATTTTTTAATTTGTTGAAAAGTTGCACCAAAACCAAGCCAAAACCTCAAATGGTGAAGACAACTTGCTCGTGGGTAGATTATGACCAAAATGGCTCTAGATGTATTCTCACATATCATAGCAAGCTAGAATATCGAAGAACACAACCCAAAAACCTTTCAGACAAGAAATTACTCGATGATGTTAAAATAAAGCAAAATCGGGTTTCTCGTGAATCTTGCTATCAAAATGTCTAGATGGATGAAGATGGATTTGCAAGGATTATTTTTACCTCTTACACGTCCTTAGCGTAGCAAGATCATAAGAAGGAAAAGAAAAGAGATCAAAACCAATCAAAAGATAAGTATATCAATCAAACACACGATAGACTCAAGAGATTCACAAAGATTGATGTATTGATTACTTGAGAAGATAGATTTATAACCACTCCATCTTGGAGGACAGAGAGCACCCAAGATACTCACTATCAAACCCCTATAGAAGAGAGCGCAAGAGATGGGTTGGATGAATCACCTAACATGTCTCCATCCCAACCCTCTTTTATAGGTGGACAACCAGCTACTTACACCCCTTAATAGATCCTATCCGCTATTAAAATGGAAGAAATCCGTTAAATTCATACACATGGGTTTTACTCTCACAAGTCCACTTATACATGCTTCCCAAAGCAATACTTCCGCACCTTGCAAACCCAAACAGAACCTCTCAGGAAAAAATATACCGCTGCATTATCAGTACTTCCACCTTACAGTACTATCACAAAAACATCTACGGTACTACCAAATTTACTCTAGCGATACTTCTGATTTTCTTGATACTTCCAGAAAATAGCACAATTCAAATGCACTCTTTGCAAAATCAATTGACCACTCCACAAATATTGGAATGGTTCATCACAATATTAAATAGAACCTTTTCACATGGTCCTTCAAAAAGATATTTTCATTTATACACAAGGCATAAAACAAGAAAAAATTTTCCCTGTTCTTTAACCTTGAGAATAATACATGGATGCTTGATGATGCTTCATTGTTAGGATAAAACAATAGGATTTCACGAGAAGAATCCTATATATCGGTAGTGTGGTTCGAGCCAGGGATAGAAAAACTAGCGGTTACTGGTGGTAATGGGTAAAAAGTTTGTCAGAATTTTCAAATATAAATTTATATTTATGACTGCATGCAATGCACTTTCTAACTTTGTTAGGCCTTTTGTGCTAGATTACCTATTGTATGACTAAATTTGCATCCATCGTAAGTTTTTTTTATGGGTTTTCAGCGGTTTTTCCTTTGTTTGGGTAACCGAAACGATTACCGATTTGAAAATAGGTCAAATTTAAATTTTCATATTTGAATTTCAACTAGTTTTTGATATTTGAACTTCAACTAGTTTTTTATATTTGAATTTAAATTTTGATATTTGAATTTTAAAATTATATGCGACTATTTTCCTGTATATATTGCCTCTCGCAAACAGCCAAAATTGAAAATTTTAAATCATAAACTACAGCCCAAAAGAACCCACCCTAAATACGTGGGTTCAACTCAAATTCAGGTACATTTTTCAAAAATTTCAGTTTTAGGGTACAAACCCATCTATAATAATTCAAATGAAATACATATCTTTGAAACAAATATACACTAATTCCTAACTTTTTGAATAAATTTAGATCACATACTTTGCTGATTTTTATGTAAATTCAGCACATATCTACAATCAAACTATCATAAAAAGCAATTGCAACTTGAATTTTAGTTCAAACTTTAGGAACTAGTTAGTAAACTAGTTAAACTTGACATCCAAAAAATTCTAAAATTTTTCGTGCATGCTACATAGAGGAAATACTTATTTTAGATTATGGTGCCCTGACACTATGGTGTCCTAACTAATTATATTATACACACACACACACATGTTCGTTTAAGCAGTTTGTAAGAAGTGAGACCCTCACTTCTCATATACCATTTAAACGAACAAGTTATGTATTTTTATCATTTTGAGTATACTTTAATTGTGATTAAAAGATATTCCAAAGTGAGTTCCATAAAATTTTTTTTTTATCAAAGTTCATTTTTATAGCATAATTTATATATATATATATATATATATATATATTTCTATTACACCGGGAAAGAGTATATATAAAAAAATAAAGGGCACCAATCAAAATTTTCAACCAAGTCATGTTGGAGAATCTTAGAATTAGTATTTAAGTATACCGAAAGTGATATAGTTATAATACATTTGTTGAAATGATATATTAGAAGTTCAAAATATATACTCCCGGGAGTACGAAAAAGTATATACTCCCGAGAGTACGAAAAAGTATATACTCTCTAGAGTATAGAATCATTTATGTGTGTGTGTTTGTTTGTTTGTATGTAGGAAAATAATTCCATTGTCCTGGGAATACGTACTCCTACTTCCTTATATCGCTTAAATGATGTTGTTATACCTCTTTATCCTTTTAAATATACTGTAATAATGATTATAAGACATTACAAGTGAGTTGCATGAAAAATTTCATCAAAAACTTTTTTTAGGGTATAATTTTTGCATATACTCTTTTTATATATGGCAAAAGATATATAGTAAAATAAAATATTTTGATGAAGTTTTTTCAACCAAATCGCATTTGAATATCTTAGATTAATAATACCTTTTACTCCCAGGTGCAGTTACTCTCACCTCTAATATATCATGTAAATGAACTTAGATATTCTTTTATTGCTTTAGATATACTTATATACTAATTATAAAATACATCGATGGGAACTACATGAAAAAAAATTGTAAGTGAGACTATAGTTTTTAATATATTTTATAAATACGTCTGTATACATATATAAAAAGAAGCATGTGTTGCCACCATCGCATCAAATGATTAATGACCAAATCGGCCTCGGCGAGGCGAAACCCCGTGACTGGCACGTACGCTTTCACTGATTTATGGCCAACTCTGTAGGTTTGTTTTTTCTTTTTGAGTTAATGGCCAGCTTTGCAGTTTGTCCGGGCAAAGTTTCACAGGCGTGGCCATCGGTTACCCGTGTTATCATTGGGTCCAAATTTTTTAAAGAACCAATATAGTTTCCCCTGCCAATAACAAGGACAGGACGAGGTTGTTAGCCAGACGACACAAGTCCTAGTCGATCGGTCGGTGCGTCAGCGTCAACCCCTCTCTCTCTCTCTCTCTCTTCCCGAGTACGCACGTCTGATTCACAGCGTATATAGGTCTCAATCGGTCGGTGGCCGGTGTTAATTATACTAACAAGTACATGTACAACTACGGTTTATGGCGCTACTCCATGAGCACGCCAAAAATTTAAGATTCACTCTTGCCCCGTTTCGATCTCTGACTTTTGACGGTTGATTTTTAATTAAAATTATAATATAACAGTTGTTAGTATATTTAAATTATTTAATTTAAAAAATAAAAAACACCGTTATATCTTATTGCACAATGCGAAGAAAAAAAATAAAAAACCTAAACTAAGAAGTTGACGTGTTTATTCTGGTTTCTACAGACCAAAAATCCAAACCACTTCAAGTGGGCACAAATATTTTCTTTCATCATCTAGTTAAAGATTATTGTCTGTTCATTACTTTTGGGATCGTTGGTGATCGCGACGAATAATCGACTGCTATATAAATACAGGAGTACGTGCTTGACCATATATTGGTGAGGGTATATGGACCACAAATTTTGAGAATCCAGGCTATAGTGGCAATAGGTAGAATTTTTAAATAATCTATTTTTATTTAAAATAACAGAAATATACCCACGCAAAAAATTATTACAAGAATAACCTTCAGTAGCCCAATCATTGCGTGACTAGAACCTGTCGCCCAACGACCGCACGACACGCAGCGAGTCCGTGGGCGGTTAAGCGACAGGTTGCAATTGCCCAACGATAGGGTGATTGAGGCCTGTCGCCAAACCGTTGGGTGACTGGAGGTTTAGTCGTCCGACTGTTCGACAACTGCAATTGCAATCTATTTTTGCGCAACTAGCCCCCCTGACCACACATGGGGGTAAATGACAATTGTTGTAGGTAGGTAACACTTATCATATTTTATGTATGAGTCGTATTTCTTTTGGAAAGAAATAACGGGAGACAATGTCAGTTGATCCATTTGTGATTTTGGAAGATTACGAATGGTACAAAATCTGTCGACATATGTTGTTTTAGTGCAATAAATTTTGTGAAACTTTTTTTGAGAACAATTGAGATAACAACATTTGGTAAGTACCATGATAAAGTGATATTGTGTTGCAACCGAAAATTCATACATAGAGAAGATATAGAGAACTTGTTTTTTTATGTTGTTGGATACCCTACTACGCAAAGAATTAAATGCAAAAAGACGAGGAAATGTGCTTGTGTAAAATAAAATAGACTTCATAATAAAGCTGGGAATAACACGACATGCAAGGTTTGGTTACATGCATAAGAAAGAGCATCATGCATGATACAACAAACCGAACTACTCCTATGACACATATGCACTTTTTTAGAATGAAAATAAATTCGAGTTTCGGGTGACTAGTGCGGGAACAGCTCGACCTACTGCGTGGATTCGAAGCCATTTTTCCTTCTTCATGAGCTCGGCGTTGAACTCCTCAGCGGCCTCTTTGGCGTTGGCCGCCATTTGTCTCTTTTCCTCGCACTCTTTGCGCGTGCACACCTCAAGATGGGTTTTTATCTCCTGATATATACGCTCGGTTTGTTCGTCGTTACGACGCTTCTCCTCCTAGACCTCGCAAGCCCTTTTGACATCCTACTTCTCGAAGTCGAGAGACCACTGGTCATATAGGTGGATCTCTAAGTCGATCCGCTTGCGGTAGCCACAGCGGTTCTGAGGACTGCGGGTAGACGGAAGAGATTGTAAGTGCGTACTTTAAAAGACAAATAGTAGGGAAAACACACTGTAACTACTCCTTACTGGCTGTCGATAGCTGCTCGTATCCCGATAGCGGTCGGGATAGTCATATGAGTAGTTTGACAACCCCAGTAACGCATGCCCAGGCTGAGATGCTGGTTAGACTTGAAGAATTTGCATGGATCTCTGCACTAACAGAGGGGCGGTGTCTCCCCCTCGGGCGGGTGTTGAGGTGAATGCTCGGTTGGAACGTTTGGGATATGGTTGCTTCTACAGGGGCCCATCATTGCGGGGAGTTGACCTCATGGTATGCTCCACTTGTTCGTCCTAGGCCGCGGCATCACTTGCTTGCTCGTAACAGGTCGTAGCAAACCTTGCTAATTCATGGTTCTTCTCCCATTGCTTCATCATCTTTTTCTATTGCTTCTTCAGCCTTCTGTTCATCCCGACGTGGTGAAGTAAGCTCTAGTGTAATGTTAGGTTTGGCTGTATAGTGTTCTCTCTCAGATCTTTTTCACCTCTTTTTATAAGGTAAAAGGTTGGCATGGTGTATTTAATTTCATATGAGTAGCCTACGAGGCAGAGTATTACCTTGTCTTTCATAAAAGTTGTTGGCGAAAACCTACCCCGTCTGGTCTTGCCACTGCGTAAAGCTGGACGCTTTGGTTTTGTCACTGTGCAAAGCTACCCTATCTGGTCTTGTCACTACGCTAAGCTGTCATATCTGTTCTTGTCATTGCGCAAAGCTGCCCTGTTTGGTCTAGTCACTGCGTAAAGCCACGCTGTCTAATCTTGTCGCTGCACAAAACTAGCCCATCTGGTATAAATATTGTGTTCGATCGTGTTGTACAACAAAATTGCCATCTGGCTAGCTCTCGGCTCTTATCGTTAATTGGAGGGTGGTACTATAAATTAAAATTGATACTTTGTTTTAATGAAAGCATGTGTATGCAAGAATTAAGCTGGTTAATTCATGCTCACATTTCGAATATAAACGAAGAGTGACCACAATGTAGCACTAGCACCACCCATCAGCAGAAGCCACTCGCTCCGCTCATTTCGACTTTAACCTTTTGGCTTCATCTTATTTTCACTATTTCTAAATTTTAATTTTTTTTCTGATTTTCTGGTATTTTTTTAGCTTTTTGTCTTTTTTTCACTCATATTCGTTTGTATTATCTGTGATGGTTTAACATATTTGTTTATTTTTAAATTTATTTAAATTTAATTATGTTAAATAAGACATCATCAGATACAGTATAAAATAAACTAGCTACAGTAAAATTTAGTCATATACTAGCTTATTAAACTGAACTAAGCACCACCTTTTCAGGAATGTACCTTCCAAATGCTCAATACCACCCACATAATTAGATATGTTCAATTCCTCACACGAGTAGTCTATCACAATTTTAAGTTCAGCCCCTCAAACGCTGACGGTCTAGATGCAACCTTTCATAATTTTCGAAGTATCACACCTACAACGCCCTTTCCAGCCTTCCCCGAAACCCTCACAAAAGTATCTCTAACATCAAAAGTCGTGTAGCATCACATGTGCGACCGCGGTATCGCGCAGAACTCACCTCTTTCGAAAAAGAACAATAAGATCCATCTATTTGCATTTTGTTTTTGTACACCTCGCACACCCATAAGAGCATACAACATGAACAAAGCCAAAGCCATAGATCCATAGAGAGAGAAACTTCCAATGCAATGCTTATCAAGTAATAAAAAAATACTTTTTGTGCTAAAAAAAGAGAGAGAAATCTAAAATCTAAAAATATTTCAATTTTGACTTTCCATTTTGGAAGCTCTATGTTCACGAAGGTTCTTTTCTTTCACGGAATCTTCACAAAGTATCACTAGCGAGCAAGTTCCCCTCCTCCACAAAGGTTCCCACCTTCCAGACATTCAATATAACAATAAGTTTATAAAAATACTTGAACCAAACACACCTTAAAGAGCATTTCCTCTTTATTTAAGAGGAAGCGCATTTTTTTAGATATTCTCCCACAAGATCTCAACCTTTTATGTCCAATATCACACATTAAACCACGCTACCCAGTCCCTCACATGAGGATGTTCTATGTAAAAACTTTTGCCCCACGACTTTCCAATCTGGAAATCTACAGAAATTATCACGGGCAAGCGAGCCCCTTCAAATTACATCAATCAATGAAGCCCACTTATATTATTTTAATACCCAGGCAGACCATCGCTTAAGGGAGATTTTTTTACTGTAACTGATTTAATTTTTAGGTATAATTAAATTTAAAAAATATAAAAATAGAAAAAAAATATGTTAATCCATCACAGACAATACAAAAGAACACGGAAAAAAAAGAAAAATACAAAAAAGCCTAAAAAATCTAAAAATTTTTAGAAAAAACCGAATTACTGAATAGTGAAAAAAAACTGAAACTAGAAGCTGAAGCTGAAAAAAAACTGAAACGAGCGGGGCGTAAAAACTCAAAATGCTAAGTGATATTAATTTTTTTAGTTGAAAAAATATTCGTGTGCTGTGGCCGACGGCGCGACAACAGGATGGAGTGCACGGCGTGCACATGTACGTAGTGTGTGAGGTGCGTGTAGCGTGTGCCTGAGGTGCGCGCGGGGAAGGGAACATATATAGGGTTGACGCACGGCTGTTGGGCACACCATGAGGGGAATAATGTTTAGTGGGTTATTTATTTCTTTACAGCCATACTGGTTTTCGAGAGAAACTCTGGAAAACCAAGTTAGGTGTGTTGTCCTTCTTTCAGGCAGGGCCAAGTTAGAGAGTCTAAGGGCTTCTCTTTTTGGTTTGGGATTGTGACTGCAATTTATGGTTTTTAGATTATTTACGAGATAATACAGAGTAATATAAATTTATGTACGATTTTAGCTGATATAAATAAAGTCGTTACAGTGTGTACTATAATTAACTTGTAATTCTTGCCTTGAAAAGATAATTCGGTTGAAAATTAGTTATCGTAAAAAAATCAAAAAATAACTTTTAAAAACTGAAAAGAAGATACTTAGGTCGTGTGCTTTCGTCAGCCTATAAGGTGAAGGGGTACGCCCCCATGTAATCAGCAAAGTCGTTTTGTTTTCAGAAGAAACCTGGAAAATTGCCGAGATTGGCACCATGCCTTGTGTGCTTACGTTTTTGTGAAATCCATCTAGGGTTTTGCAAGTAGCTGCGTGGATTGATCTTGTCATCAAGTTTACGAGCTGATCTTCTGATCTTATTCTTTGTTCGGGAGTTGTAATACTCTCGGGTAAAGAAATTATCTAAGGTTTAGCGTGCAATCTTCTTGGTTGCAATCGAGCCTTGGTTCTTGTTGCTCGAGTACTACTGAATTTCTACACCGTCGCTGCCGGCCGAGTCCCATCTAGCTATCTTGGTAGTTGCTGTTACTTGGAAACCAAGAGAAGTTACGTATCTGCTAGGTGTAATTCTGACATAAAGATACCCAATGTAAGCCTTCTTGTCTTGTGTTTTTCATTTTGGATATGCTCACTAAGTTTCTTTTCTTTTCACGAAATATCCACAATGTATCACTAGAAAGCAAGCCACTTTTAATTGCATCCATGAGCCGAACTCATGCTTTTCTAACTTTTGAAATCGATTTTTGGTTTTTGTTACAATATCTAACTTTTTAAATAGAGTATTTTTTTAAGATGAAATCTATAAGTTAATTATAGTATAAATTAAAAACTCAACATCTATACCATCTAAAATCACAAGTGAGTATCTCTTACTTCAAAATCTCTATTGTAAATAACTAAAATTCAATAATTTTAACTAAAAATCACAACCATATAAAAAAACCCTTAGTTTAGGGCATACACGCATGGGCACCTTTCCTAAGGAACACTTTTCTTTGTAAAATCGTCGTCCGCCCAGGTCCCCACCTTGTAGATGTTCAATAGCACCAACGTAATCAGATGGGTTCGATTCCTCACACGAGAACAATCTGTCACAACTTCAAGTTCAGTCCCACGGACGAATGGCAGTCTGTATACAACCATCCATAGAGCCAAAACCATAAGTAGAGCCGTGGAGGTAGAAACTGCAAGGAAAATGCTTACCAAGTAATTGAAAAATATCCCTTTTTAAAAAGAGAGAAATCTGATATTTTTTTAAAAAAACTCGCCTTCCATGGTCCGCCACTCCTCGCCCCCCATGTGCCCGAAACGTCCCCACCTGCCCATGCCACCTTTAAATAAGCTCACTCCTCCTCTCTTCCCCACCACCACCACCCCCGAAAAAACCCAAACCCCGACTCGGAGGAGAAGAAGAGCCGAGTGCGATGCTGGAGGAGGCGTTCCCTGCGCTGTTGAGCGCCGTGCACGGGTGGTTCACCCCGGCGGTGCTGTTCCTCGTGCTCAACCTCGTCATCGGCACCATCGCCGTCACCTCCAAGGTAGCCGCGTCGGCGAGCGGGGAGGGGGATGGGGCTGGCGGCGGCGGGGAGCACCGGAGCCTGTCCCGCGTGCCTTCAATGGCGCTCGACCGGCTCCGGTCGTTCAACCTGTCCCGCTTCTCTGCCCCCGCCCCCGAGCCTCCGGTGGCCGGGGCCCTGGATCTGGGGTCGTACGAGCACTCGCCGCAGCCGCTGGAGAAGGAGGATGGTGGAGGCGAGGGAGAACGCGAGCACGAACACGCGCACATGGAGAGGAGCAGGTCGGAGGCGGCGGCGGAGGCGGAGCTGCCGCGGCTGCCGGCGAGGATGCGCAAGTCGGCCAGCGAGAAGTCGGCGTTCGCGCACTTCGAGGCCGAGGAGGAGGACACCGACGCGGTGGAGGCGCGGCGCCCGGCGACGACGAGGGAGGCGGCGCGCTGTTGGGCCCGCGTGGCGGAACCGGAGCCGGGGTCAGAGGAGGAGATAGAGGAGGCCGGCGGCGGCGAGGTGGACGCGCGCGCGGACGACTTCATCAACAAGTTCCGGCACCAGCTGAAGCTGCAGCGCATCGACTCCTTCATCCGCTACAGGGAGACGATCCGCCGCGGCCAGGCGGCGGCGGGGAGCGAGTAGAAGTGCTAATCCGAAGAAACCGAGGGGTCTAGATGAAAGAACGATAAAGAAGAAATGTCGGGAGGAGGAGGAGATGGTAGTCTTCTTTCTCCCCCTTCTGTTTTGGTTTTTCCTTCCCTTTGATGATGCTAGTATATTGTACCTTTTTTATTTTTGCATAGAACTTTATGTACTGTGAACTGTGGTACTATAACCTCAGAGATGCAGCTCGAGCTTACCTCTCTTTAGATTAGTTTTGCAAATGTGGCCAGTGAACAAATCCATTTTTGCAGGTTTCTAGGACCGAGGGCTGTATAAATTGCCCAAACTGAGCACAATGTGAGCATGCATATCATTGCAATGCTTCAACTGAGCACAAAGCCAGTAATATAGGAGGGACTGTCGTGTGTTTGCAAAATTACTTTGTTCCAAAGCATGCCAGTCGTTCGAATAATAGAATCATTATGAGGGAAGCTTTATACAGCCAGTGATACATACTAATAGGACCAATGTAAGTGATTTTAAAGTTTTTTCCTCACGTTTTTTCTCTGAGGTCCGTCCGCCTATGTTTAATTGATTCGCAGGCTAATTGAATTGTTGCGAAAGGAAGACTAATTGAGTGGTCGTGAAAGGGCCAAAAGGCTCCGTTACTGTTTCATAGGTAGTAAGAGGGATCTAATCCCAAATATCGATGTCTCTGCTATATATAATATAATATAATGCAACTGTATGTATCACATGGAGCTAAAAAAGATAGCAACAAGCTGGTAATCCAAGTCATTAATGACAATACAAATCCCATGTGTAAATTAAATAAGTTGAATGGAAAACGAAATTTGGATTGGATTAATATATGCACTCATCACTTAACATTATTAACAATTATCAAGAATTTTAAACTAAATTACTGATAGTGATTAACTGATAAGCGAATGGATTGAATTAGTTTCTACACATGGTAAAAGAGAGATTTAGATGGTGATCGTTTTAGCGATGTTTTCTGATTTTTGACTGAAATTTCACTGTAGTTGGCTGAAATTTTACTATAGCTGAGTTAGTAGATAGTGTAGTAAATAGTGAAAAAAAAGCTAAAGTTAAAAATTAAAATCGAAAAAAATCGAAACAATCAGGGTCTTAACACCAAGGAGAGGAAGAATAAGGAAGAAAAGATTAATAGCATGCTTTATTCGATTGCTGGCAGGTCATTGACAGTGTTTAATTTACCAAGACACGACATGTATGCCTAGTCAGCAAGCACGGTGTCCTGAGAAGCTTATCTATGTACATGATGATCTCTCCAGAAAGTACGGACAAGGGTAATTCTCGGATAACAATGCTGCTGCTACTGTTTGTCATGGCACACATCTGGAGCTGTACCCTACGACAGTACAACTGCCAGTCTACCCTACCTTGCCCCGTCGTGTTCGGTCGCATTCTCTCTCTCATTTTCAGTCGCCTCCGCCCCGCGGTCTCACGTGGACACACCACACCAGTCTTGGCTTAATCTAGGTGATTGTTAGCCATTGGTGACACCTGCGTCGTTACGCCTTAAGCTTAGGTGCCGCTCTAATCCGTCGGTGGCTGCGGCTTCTATCTTAAAGTTAAAATTGCACAGCGGTTGTTAGTTTTTCTCTAAATAGTTTAATTAAAGTAAAAATAAAAATAAGAAAAAAATAAAAATACTGTTATATTTTCATAAATAATGAAAAAAGAGAAAAAAAACTAAAACTAAAAAGCCATAAAAACTAAAAAATCAAAATTAAAGGCTAACGTATTTTAAATAATATTTGACAAAAAAAATCAGAAGTCAAATTTGTTTTGAGCCGGGCCTTAGCCTATGGTTCGCTCCGTGAGAACGGCGCTAGCGCCGGTATAAAAATGCGATTGTGGCAGCTCACGCTCGGCGTTTGATGCTGATTGCGATATTGTATTATACCGTAGTTGGCGTTAATTCCATTATCTTTTTCACTTTGGTTAGCGGCATTTGGTAGAGAGCGCGGATGTGTTGGGGAGCCGCGAGCGTGCTTGACTACGAATCTATGATCAAGCGGTGGTAGGCAGAGTTTCGAATGCCTCGAGTTCATTCCTATCAGACTGCATTTCCTGCTCTCTTTTTTTTAGAGGACGCTCGTTTTAGCGAGGTTTCTGATTTTTGACTGAAATTTTACTGTAATTGATTTTTTTTACTGTAACTGATTTGACTTTTTGAGCATAATTAATTTTTAAAAAATATAAAAATAGAAAAAACATGTTAACCCATTAGGGACAATACAAAGGAACACGGAAAAAAAAGAAAATACAAAAAAACGTAAAATTATTGAGTTGCATGCACCAACCAATTCACCCAAAAGCTTAAGCTGATGAGGAAAGGTGGGCAATTCACTTATACTTCAACACTCCCCCTCACGTGTAGGCTCTCTCAAGCCTAAAACGTGGAATAGAAGTGGACTGCAATTATTTTTTTTAATTGCGTCAACCGGGTCTTGAACTCAAGACCTCTTGGCTCTGATACCATATTGAGTTGCATGCACCAACTAATTCACCCAAAAGCTTAAGCTGATGAGGAAAGGTGGGCAATTCACTTATACTTCAACAAAAATATCTAACAAAATTCAGAAAAAGACGAAATACTGAATAGTGAAAAAAAGCAGAAACTAGAAGCAGAAACCGAAAAAAAAGCCGAAACTAGAGGAATGAAAAAAAAAGCAACATGGGGAGGAAGAGCGGCATGCGTGGACCACATCAGGCTCACGAAAGAGTGAGGAGGAAGAGAGAGTCCATAAGAAGATGAAAGAGGGAGAGGAGGATGGAGAATGACATGTAGGTCCTATCTTATTTTATTTGTTGATTCTGATTACTAGTTGCCATACTACCCAAAACCAGCTCACTTGTTAAAAAAATCATTTCCATGTCAACGCCATGCAGATAAAAACCGGGGCAAATTATGGTCTAGGGGTAATTTGACTGGTTTCGATAGTTGAGAGGTGTTGGATACCCAATTTTGTAGTTGGAGGTTGAAAACTAGATGAACGTGATAGTTGCGAGAGGTAAAATAGACTTATTCCTTTACAAAACCGGGTAAAACCCATCTTTTATCTCTCAATGCCATATACACTTTGCCCCTCTACCTGTTTGACCATGGTTTTGACCTATCTAGAGTCCAACTTAGATCTGAGTGGGCATCTATGTTGGGATGGGACCCACATGTAATAGAGATGGAGAGAGAATGAGAGAGATGGAGAGGTCTTGTATCTATTCTCTTGCTTTGCGACGGAAACAAAGGAGAACAATGAGTGGCGATCGTTGATGGCGAGGGATGTGGTGGCGGACTTCAGTGAAGGGCAAAACAGAACCACCGCTACGAAGGCTCCTACTAGTGGTGATCTTATTGGTCGCGAGGGGGCGGCATGAGTGAACAACAGTGGATGCCTTTTGCACATGGCGGTTGGTGCATGGAAGCGACGATGGTTGCTGGCGACGACTCACCATTCCCAAGGAAGATATAGCTCAACCGTGGCCTTGTTCTAGTGGTGTTTTTGAAAAATCCATAGGTTGGGAAGGATTAATGGATCAAAAGGAGCATGATTACGGTGTCAATTTAGTGGTGTTGGCCGGAATTGGCCGAGAGGCAGCGTATCGGCCGCGATGAAGATGACTTCACCGGTAGCGAACTCAACGATATCTGGACAAAATGAGGGGTTTGAGAGCATCTAGGGGACATGGGGCGACTTATCTACGGTGGTATCTTGGCTTGGGATGGGCGTGGTGGCTTGAAGACATGAGCCATGTAACTAGGGGCACGACGCACATCAATGGTGAACCATCGATGTTGGGGATGAAGGAGGAAGCATCTTACAAACTCGTTGATTCGAGGCGGTGCAACTGACAAGGTTTTTGTGGATGGAAAGGGCCTGACAAGACAAGGCGACATCAATGGCGTGGGCAAAACAAAGGAGGTGTGGGTGCTCACCGACAGTAAAGAGTAGTAACTAGAGCTCGAGCGAGGGGTTGGGGCCTTGGGAGGCACGAATAAGCTAATGATGCAATCAATTTGGAGGAAGAGGCATTGGTTCGGAAGAATTTGATGTGGCAGTGAGATAAAGCGAATTTGGGGCAGCATGAGCTCACTGTGGTGTTGGCCGGTTTCAGAGAAGGAACTGCAGGGGTGAGGTGAATTGGGATGGATAGGGTACGAGTCTACTATGTGCTAGATACAAGAGAGAAGGAAGATTTCTACCGTGTTGCGGATTTCGCATGTGAGGAATAGAGATAAAATGAGGAAGAAAAGAAAGAGAGAAGATGATAGCTAGGCCTTATAATTTTTTTTCACGAATTATCAGGCCATGTTATCTCATTTGCCATATAGAATTACTTTGGTTTTGACAGTTGGAGGATGAATTACTTTTACAAATAAGGGATAAAAATTAGATGAATTGAAGAATTGAGAATTCACAAGATGAACTTTTTTCTACTAGAAAAGATGTTCATTGCGGATTTGTGGTCGTGCACCGTCATTGCCCTGGATCCACATCATCACGACCTCGCGCCAAGATTGGTGCCCGCGCTTATGCCAAGAGCACCGTCGTCCTAGGTAAGGAGTTGCAGCTTGCAAGACTTGCCAAAGCCCAAGTCCACGGAAAAATCACCATGGACAGATGAATGCTTGCTCGACGCATTGCAAGCAAATAAAATATCGAGTCAAACCATCTTACATTTATTAAACTCTCTAGAAGAGAAAATAAGAATATTATATATGGAGAAGTAAGATCTGCCAAGTACAACTTGTCATTCAGAAAACAAAGTGAAGTACAAGTAAGTGAATTGATAAATTTCTGTGGATTGTGTGTTTTTTTTTATATTATGAGCGCAACCTTTTTATGTCCTGCCTTTGGAGGAAAAGGCAAGATACACCTTTTAGTTTGCTAATGCGCTGATGCATGTGGTGGTCGTTGTCATCTCGCTTTCAACTCCGGGCCGGAAATACGTGCGCATCAGCATATGATTTTCCATTATGTATAGTAAAAAAGTTGATGTCCTTTGTCATTTCTGTTTCAACTCCAGGCCAGAAAATATATGCGCATTAGCATATGATTTTACATTATGTCTAGTAAAAAAAGTTGGTGTCCTTTGTGCGCATTAGCATATAATTTCCCGTATGTCTTGAAAAAGATGATAGATCTGTTCTTTTCAATTTCTCAAAATAGCTTTTGGCTTTTACTACAGTATCTAACTTTCAAACGGAGTATTTTTTAAGATGGAGTCTACAAGTTAATACCGCAAGCGAGTATCTCTCTTTCTGTAATCTCTGTCGTAAACAGCTAAAATTCAAAAATTTTAGCCAAAAACCTTAAGCCGTAGCAAAAAAGAATAGACCTGATATCCTGTTTTCTCAAGGTTAATTGTATGTTAAAAATTACTACTCCTACAGTATAGCTTCTAAAATGCCCTATATTTTTTTTGTTGAATATCAGCTCGCATGATAATTAATATAAAGAACGTCAACACATATCTGACATTCTTAGTTTTTCTTGCAATAAGATCAACTATTTCACATGTACTATCAGATCTTTTTTTTTTGTAGCCGTAAACTTTTTAGAGCTGAACTTTTACGTGAAACTGGCATGGCTCACAGCTCGGCCAGCAGGTGTGGCTCTGCCTGTCTAAGTCTGTTTTTTTTCATTACTACTTATGATTTATAACTGTGTCTAATAATTTTTATTTCTAAAGTGAGTATTTGTACAAACAAATTGAATGGTAATAAATTATTTAAAAAACAGCAAAAGAATAATTTTATTTATTTATTTATGAGAAATAATAAACTGTAAGTCATCATGGTATAAAGGAAGACGGCGGTAGAGAGAGCTCGTGCTTCGTGCAGCATGTGCGAAGCCTACGAGGGCAGGGGCCCCGGCCTTGTGGTGTGTGAAAAGCAGAGCACCACTGGTCTTGCACACACACACCAACAGCTCTCGGACTGATGGATGGATGGATGGCCACATGCCAACCAAACAGACAGACAAACTTCTCACTTCCCGGGTGAAAAAGAGCGATGATAAATTGAACTCGTCCCTATCATCATCGAGTACACCGTTTGCGCCAGAAGAAGATCTCAATTGTGCACTGCAGTGTTAGTATTTTACTAGCTTGCTTTGTTTAGAATTCTTTTTGTTAGCTACCAGAGTACCAGTAGCGACAGTTTCACAGCTCAGCCGTGGTGCCTGGCACTGCTGACCTAGGTGGAGCCAAAAATTGATGCAGGTTTGCGTGTCTAATAGGAGTTTCAAAGTACTCCATTTAACTCGACTTTTTTTTTCAGTTTCAACTTCAGTTTCTAGTTTTAGTTTTTTTTACAATTCAGTAATTTATCTTTTTCTGATTTTTTAAATATTTTAGACTTTTTTGTATTTTCTTTTTTCTCGTATTCCTTTGCATTGTCCGTGATAGGCTAATATATTTTTTCTATTCTTATATTTTTTGAAATTTAATTATGCCTAATAAATCAACTCAGCTATAGTAAAAAAATCAATTACAGTAAATCATCGCTATTTTGAATGTTCTTATGTATTTTGAGCCACAATAGTTAGAGAGACGCCACGACCTTTCTTATTCCATGAGCCTTTTTTCCCCCTGAAACCTAGGTATATACACGTAACACTTGGCCTGAGGAGAGAGTCTGAAACGTGAGACCGAGACGTCCTTATTTTTGGCAACACCGCGCTGTGACAGCATGGCATGACTGACATGGTAAAAAACCCACGGGTCCGGTTGGTGCGATGGGCGTGCGCTCTCCGTCTGAGCAATGCAGGAGGCAACGCGACGCACGCAAGTGTACAGAAGAAGTCGGTGCCGGCCGGTGACCCATGGCGATGGAGATCTGGCCTCTCGGAGGTTAGGCTGTAGGCGAGCTGTTCACTTCACTTCGACGTGTACACAACCTTTGTTCGCACGCGCGCTCTTCTTTTTTGACAGCCTCGCGCGCTCTTCGTTGTCTCCGTGTGAGAGCGCCGACCCGTCCGTTGTGCCGGGCAAGCAATGTATAGCGCCGGTTTTATTTTTCTTGTATAGGGATATGGTATTTACTTGGAGCTCCGTCGAAATTGGGCCTTTTTTGCGAGAGAAATTGGCCTTTCTTGTAATGGACAGATTTTGCACAGCAACTTCCTAAGTGACGAGAACTAAATAAATCTTTAAATACAATTTTAATATTTAATTAAGACCTTAAAATCCTCCTTGTCGTGGGCATCCTATAATTGTTCCTCAAGTGCCATGTTTAGAGGATTACTGTACAATCTGCTTGATCAGTAAACCACACCACTCTGAGAATTCATGAACTGGTTTGAGGGGCCACTTCCAGGAACTCCTTCCGTGCAAGGGTAGGACACGGGCTCTACACATTTGAATGTATGTTCACATTTGAAACAACCATTCTTTGTTGATAGTACATGGACGATAACATTGAGTTTGTAGTTGCCTTTGCAATAGCTATCCCTCCTGGATATGTTCATATAAGTATGCATGCAACGCACATGCACTTATATGTTATATTTGGGTTGCTCAAAAAATAATATTTGCTCTGATGGCTATATCTGGAGATATTTTGTTTGAAATCTTTAAAGCTTCTATCCGGAATTGCTGAAACTCTACCTTCATTATTTTTAGTAGTTGGTCATGAATATTTTCCATCATTGGTTATTCGTATGGGATTGACATGCAATCAAGCAAGCATGAGTCTGTTTTATTTTATGATTTGCTTGTTATTCATTCTACTTTGTGTGTAGGAAAGTACGAGGAAGGTTGCACAAATGCAGAACAGAGAAGTCCAGTGAGTATGTTGTATCCTATGAGGAGACCAACCTGAACGCGTAAGGCCATAGCTTGACTTGGTATGATCGTATGCAATTTTTAAGGTAGAGTCTTTACAGACAGAGGTAGGATCAGTGTTTTGCAATCTTTGCTACTTAAAAATACAAGTTGGTAGTGTCTGTTCTCTCTATAACCTCCTCCCGCTGCTTAAAACAGGGAACTGATGAATGATATATTCATCCGTCTCTTTCCCCCTCTAAAAAAATCGTTGACATATAGGCTGCAACATGTTTCTTTTCCCCAATCACCTGATTTTGCATATATTCATCATGTTTTTATAGTATCATATTATTACTTTGTGTTATTTGCATGGTATTTGTTTTTCCGTTGTAATGAACAGACATGTGACTAGTAAGATCTAATAAGACGCTATTACTAGAAACCAACCATAGCCTATGGTTGGGTGGATTAATTCTGTGGATTTTCTACTGTTATATTCCAAGATTTGATTAAAAAATGGTATTACTGGAACGTGGCAGAAAGTTTTTCATTTTCTGAGAGCGACCATGGAATTACTTGTTCCACTATTGGAAGTGGAGGATGCAGCGGGAAAAAATGTGTGTGGAGTAAAAGTTGAGAAAGGTTTTGTAGATAAAATTACATTATAGTTGGCGTGTATTAAGAGGGCATACTTGTGTTAGTGTGCGGTAATGTGTGTGCATGTATGGCTTCCTTATAATAAAAAGGGGAATTTTTCTGAAATAAGTTACAATGCTTTAAGCTCCTTTTCCTCGAGAAAAAAAGAGAAAACTGATGAAATACCAGTACAAAGATGCGAGTTGAGAATTTGCCACCTAAAACAATTTTTTTTGATAAAATGCTACTCCAAAGTTCGAAATAGCTGCATTACAGTATTTGTTAATTTTTTTAGCCTGAAATCACAAGTGAAAGGACCCTTTTGCCCCTGCCCCCATATGTGCTTGAATCAATTCGGTTTTTGCCCCATCAATCCTCTTCTTCCTCAAGACAGAAAAGAGGGCAACAAGCAACGCCCCGGGCCTCCACAGCGGCAATGGGTGAGGGTCGGCATGCTCAAGATAGACACATAAATGGAATGCTTAGGCCATGGGAGTTCAATGCTTCTGGCGGTTTACGTGGTTGTGCACCAGAGACGAGGGGGCCATGGGCATGGTGACGACGCAGTTCGGGTGCTCATGGGTGCGATGGTGTGGTCAATGGGACAGGTTTGAGACGCCCAAACATAGAACGCGGCGAGAGGATGCTCATGTCTTAACTGATCATAGATTCACCGGAGACGACTAACGGTGACGGCGAAACCCGAACAGAATTGAGGGAGAAGGAACTCGATTGCCACCCACTGCGAGCAAAATGGAACGGTTCGCTGGTTTGGTTGGCCTCAACCGAATCGATTTGAGCCAGTTTGGGATGGGGTCAAAAAGGTCATTTTACATGGCATTTCGGGAAAAAAATTAACGAATACTAGAATACGGGATGAGCGTCAAAATACAGCTATTTCAAGCTTTAGAGTGGCATTTTATCAAGAAAATTATTTTGAGCGGCAAATCCTCGCAGGTTTGCAGTGGCATTTCATCGATTTTCCCGAAAAAAGGCAAACAGGGTAACTTATATTGTCGACATTGAAAGGCCTGTAATCACGTACGATTTTAACTAATATAAATAAAATTAATATAATATATATTATAATAAATTATTAAATTTTATCTTAAAAAGATACTCCATTTGAAATTTGTTACCGTAAAAAAATCTAAGCTGAAAGCTGAAGAAAAAGAAACAGGCCATAATCCCTTCCACCCCGACCTTGGGCTCAACCAGTCGGTTCGTCGCGGCGGAGACGAGGCGGCAGACGACGACGACAGGACTCAGCTCAGATCCGAGGAGATGGTAAGCCCACGAACACCAACTCTTCTCGGGATCTAGGCTTTACTGTTCTGATGTGCCGTTGGGGATGGTGCCGCAGGCAGCGAAGGCGATCTCGAGCCCCGTGTCGGTGGACTGGTACCCGACGCTGGCCGTCGTCATGGTCGCCGTTGGGCTCATGCTCACCGCTTCCTTCTTCATGTAAGTCAGCTCCTGCGCATCTGCTACTGTTCCATATACCTCGAGATCCTATTGAGATTTACGCAGATCGGTGAGATCTGATCTGATGTCTGTAGCCGTTGAGCTGAATGGTTATATGTGGAATTGGCTCACCTGTGCGTCCGAATTGGGGATCTGATGAGCTGCGATGCTGTACTGTTAACTCGATCCGTAGGTGGGAGCATCCTGTCCTGATGTATTCTCAGTAGCCGCCGTAGAGGATTTTCGATCCCTGTTTGGGGTGCTTGGCTCAATGCCGTGAATTGGATCAGTTGGTTTTAGTTTTGGTGTTGATTAAGAAAATTTTATTTTGGGGGGTTTAGCTCTGGCAACAACCAGTGGGAGTTGATGGATTTGAGTCTTGCTAGTTGCGTAGTTCACCGTGGATTTTAATCATGTATCTGTTGTGTGTTGGCCTACACATCTTGTATTTGTGTTATGATATTATTAAACTATGTTTGTATTACACTTCTCTTCCTTTTCCCCTTCTACTTCCTTCTTATTGATGCCTTGATGCACCTTTTTCCAAAATTGTTACAATCCTAATTAGCATACGACATTCTCGTGTTGAATTAGTTGACTTGTGTAATCTATTGATATACATCTTGTTTCGGATTCCTATGTGTTCCATAACATGAAAACATGGTCACCAGTAGATCTGTGCTCCGGTACTATCACTTTTTAGACCTCGAGTCCTGACCTTGTGTTATGGATGGAACCAGATCATACCTTCAAGTTTAATTGCAGTAGCAATTATATGTGTCCTTTGTATAATCTGCTACTAGATGAAGTTAACCAGGACAATGTTATGGCCTCATATGCATCAACTGCTAGCACTATAATTCAACATCTTTCTTATTACCTTGCCAAATGATATGATCTGGCTATCTGTCAGGAAATAGCTAATTATTTAGAAGAAGGAAGGAAATGAATTTATAAAATACTGTCAACTGATTAGTGAACTAAGCTGTATCCTTCAAATATTTAAGATAGATTGTTAACTAACAGAACGCTATAGAACTTCAATCAAGAGAGCAGAACATTCACTTATTCTTTGCTAATTGTATGGTTTATTTCAGTTATGAAGCAACTTCATCCAGGCGGAGCCGAAGCTTAGCAAAGGAGATTGTCACAGCGGCCATTGCTTCTGTTTTTCTGGTATGCCCCTGTTAAGTGTTGGTGGTTTCACAATTCCATAGGGTGATTGATGCACATCTAAGCTTTTAATTGTTCCGCAGGGCTTTGGATCTCTGTTCGTGCTCCTTGCAAGTGGCGTTTATGTTTGATGACCTGCTATAGAAGCTTTTTGTTGGGGGTTCTCCAGCAGTAGTCGTAGCTAGGATATGTCAAATTCTGAAATTATGTGTTGGTTCCTGGAGAATATTTAGTCATATTGACATGTTTTAGACAAAAGGTTGAGAAACAAGCAGGAAGCAAAATTAAACCAATGTTGCGAAACTTTTACTCGAATCTCTATTATATTATCAGTCCACAACTTGGGTATTGCTCAGGTGCTGCTTATTTTACATAAGCCACATAGGCATTCTCGTTTTTTTAAAAAATTGCTGCTCTTGCTTTCTTAGTTTTTATATTGTTAGGAGCAGCTCTTCTAAATGGAAAAGGAAGCAATAAGCGCTGAACAGACGAGTTAGATAAAACGAGGAGGCTAGAGAACTCTGAAATGCTTAAATTAATACCAGAATATATACCACTCGAAGATGTCCGTTGCTTGCAAAATCTGCACACGAGAGAGATTTTCACTTGGGCCATCATTAGCTGTGAACGCAGTAAATCTATCTACATTGTGTGTCCATTTGAGGTCAGCAACATTCGCATTCCAGCGGCTACCTCTTTTGTCTGTACGTCGTAGAGAACCTCTGAATAAGAAACGCTTATAAATTAATTATTCAAGAACGATTGTTTAATGGCAGCGTGGTCAGCAACGGTCGGGTGTCTAGTATTAGTTTGCATGCATAGTCAGGGATCATGTGCACAGGTAGAGTTAACAAAAAACAATAAAGAAAATCCTTCTACTATGTTTCCTGCTGCTTGCTGGGAATGGGAATTTGGAGATGATGCCCTCTCCGGTCAACTCACCACCACTCCTAATACTGCTCCCCTGTTTTTGTTCTCTCAAGTTTTTGCTCTAGGTACTCTAGTTTTATAGTCTGAAAATTGCTTAAGTCATGGCTTCTGAAAACATAAGGGAATTTTAGCTTCAGCACAAAGCACTGGTAGACACCTGTTTGGAGGAAAGGAGGGTGAGCAAGATGAAGCCAACCATTCTACTCTGCTTTTCATGCAGCGGCTTACAGATTTCCTTACGAAGACCTATGGAATGATAAGAGACAATATGATGAAAGAGATCTCCATTGCTTGGCCGTTGGCGTTGCATCCAGGTATGAATAGATGGCACTAGAATGTCTTTTATTTTAGACAATAAAGGCAAAAATCGGGGTTTTGTTTTACTGAAACTTTTTTGTTGGCAGGCACCAAGAACATCTCGTGCAGGTCTGATAAAAGGAGCTCATTCTCAAGTAAATGCCTTGGCCCGACAAGATCTGATCGGCCATTGGCAGAGCATTGTGAAAATGTTAACAAACTACTCGAGTGTTTTGAAATCCAATTTTGTATGCAACCTAAATATGAGGCATATTAGGCAGGCTGTTGGATTCCTTGTAAGTGTTCTATACTGATTGGATATTTGGTTCACAACTATCTGAGTGTAAATTGGATAATCTAACGAATTGTATTATTAGACTATTCATCAAAAGCCAAAGAAAACAATGAAAGAAAATCACCAACGATTTGTGCCCTGTAAGTGGTTTTTGAACTCAGTTCAGTCACTCATGGGCGTCTATTGAATATGACTTGTCACTCATTTTGTAAACTTTCAGGTGCTTAGCATACAACAGCTATATCGAATCAGCACACTGCATTGGGATGACAAAAATGGCATCCGTACATATAGGCTTTCAGCTTTGACTTATGAATAGTAACAGCTTGAGAGAGAGAGACACTCGCATGCGGTTTTGTCTGATATAAATAAAATCGTTACAGTGTGTACTACAATCGACTAGTAGACTTCGTCTTGAAAAGACACTCCGTTTGAAAGATAAGTACTGTAGAAAATCATTTATTATAGAAAAACAGATTTTAGAAACCAATATAAACAAGACCGTAAGCTTGTCTACTCCACTCCGAACCTCTCTTCGCCTTAACGGTGTCTACTTGACTAGGGACTCCCTCGATGGCCACCTCAACGAGCCTCATGGCTTGGCATCGGCGTGGATTGGCTCGGCCTCGATGGCTTTGCCTCAGCCGTGCTTCGCTTCGCATTTACGGTGTCTATTCGACTAGGGGCTCCCCCTAGATCGACGAATTCACCTCGGTGACCCTCAACACGCCTCAATGGCCCAACCTCGGCGTGGTTCACTCCGGCCCTAATGGCTTTTGCTTTGGCTGAACTTCGCTCCGTCTCGATGGCAACTTTTTGACTAGGGGCTCTCCCTAGCTCGAGAGCAGCATGGGGAGTTGAAGAAGACACAAGATTTGGGGGAGAAGTGAGGAAGTGAGGGAATGAGTGGGGAAGATTAATAAGGGGAAGGTGGTAGGGTTTGGTTCGCCATGGACCGGGGCCATCCAACGCCCTTCCTTAGGGAATTTCCAACGATGCGAGGTGCCTCGTACTACATGCCGCCCCTAGGCTGGACTTCACGCCGATTACCTCTCAAGTGTGCTCTTGTACCAAGGTAATTAAACATTTTGTCAAGTCATTATAGGCTATTAGGGAGATCATTGGCCCGAGGCTTCCCCTAACTTGATGGATTCACCTTAGCGATCCTCAACGCGCCTCGATGGCTTGTCTTTGGCGCGGATTGACTCAGCCTCGACAGCTTTTGCCTAGACCAAACTTTGTTTTACCTCAACGGCGTCTCCTCGACTGGGCTTTAGTAACTATTACATATAGCTACTGAGTTTATCATATCACCTTTATTGCATCTTTTTGCACTGAGCCTACTATGACATCTCTCATCTATCATCACTTGTATAGGGCCTAATATGACACCCCTCGCCCTAAAATACATATGCCCTTGCCATGTCTTGTGGAACATTTTGTGCTCTCACGCTGCAGCCTATGTCGAGTTGGCGATTTCCTTTCGGGGTCAAGTTGGTGATCATCCTCCCCTTCAGGGTTGAGTTAATCCTCTCCGACAGGGTCGAGTCAGGTCTCCCCTCCGGGGTAGAGTCGAGTCTCTCCTCTGGGGTCGAGCAATCCTCTCCTCCAGGGTCAAGTTGATTCTCCCTCTGGGGTCGAGCTAATCCTCCCCTCCAGAATCGAGTAGTTCTCCCCTCCGGGATTGAGCTGATCCTCCCCTCCGGGGTTGAGCTAAATCTTAGTGCCAAGTCTTTTCTGATGAGAGATGGCAACGTTCTCGCCTCCTCCCCAACCGAAGTACCATTCGGGAGCTTCGTTCCGAGCGCCAAGTTTTTTTTCCCGATGGGAGACGGCGATGCTCTCGCCTCCTTTTCCCCAACCGAAGCACCATTTGAGAGTCTCGTCCTGAGCGCCAAGTCTTTTTCGATGGGATACGACGATGTTATCGCCTCCTCCCCAAACGAAATGCCACTCAGGAGCTTCATCCCGAGCCCCAAGCTTTTTTCGATGGGAGACGGCGGCGTTCTCGCCTCCTCCTCCCTAACCGATGTGCCACTTGGAAGTCTCATCCCAAGCGCTAAGTCTTTTTTGATGCGAGACGAGGTAACGGGATATCCCTAGTAAAAGAATAACAAACGAACTCTATTCTAGCATTATTCTAGCATTAGAAGCCAGAGTAGTTACGCCCCCTTTACATTCTCACTAGATAAAGCCGAACGATCGCACGATAAACTTTGGCTAGCCCAGCTTCGCACCGCACCAACCAACGTTACTTGCACATAAAAGTGAGTTCCTCAACACCATGTTTTCCTGATGAGAGATGTGCACTGTCATCCGGACTGGACATCCGCCGTGCACCATCACTTCGGCTCAGGTCAACTCCACCACCGATGATACTATTTGGGCTTACCTAGCGGGATCCACCTGTAACAGTCTTGGGCGCTACCCCAGCTTCAACCTTACCATACATCAAGTGTAAGTCCTGACTAGGGATAGTGTGTCTAGGCGTGGTGCCATCGCATTCCCCGTCCTCTAGGACGTCGTCCCCTGGACCAAGTCTGTGCTTCGCCAAACACAAGGTTGATGTCACTCCTGAGAAGGTCGGCCCTTCCAATGCATTGGTGAAACTTTTCAAGCGTCTTGAGAGCAATGGATTGACTCGGTGTGGCCCGATCGGTCTTGATGGCTTCCCCTCACCCGAGCTTTGCTTCACCTAGATTACGTTTCCCCGACCATGGACTCCCTCTAGCACTGCAAATAATCAAATCACTTTCTTTCATCAAGGGCCATAGCCCGAATTGTAGAGTACTCCATGCCTTGTAGTCAATGTATCGATGAGTCCGTCACACAGGCTCTGACGAATCAGCAACCTTGTGTTCGAATGCATATCTCCTCACCTCGAAGATCAGCCCCACTAAGTCGAGAACTCCTCGCGAGGTCATCCTTAAGGTGAGCTGAGTATCCGATACTTCAGTGCACACCCGCTCGCACCACGAGCGACCCTCCGGGACTCGGTTAATAGGCGTGCATGCCTCTCATTGCCTCAAGCAATTCATCAATTCCTAGGACTTTGTGTCCTAGTGTACTCCTAGTCATCTTAGCCTTTGTCTGATATAACTTAATATACAGGGCATTCCCTTGACCAAGCTTGACTCGATCTATCGACATCTTCTCAGTTGTGCACGTCCATTGAATTGATCGCTTTGTATCAACAAGTGTCAGCCCATCACCTAAGTGTGGTGTGATTAGCCTCGAGGGTCATCTCTCGACATCGTGGATTCACAGTAGGCACTCCTTGTTTCATGATCTACTTCTCCATAAACCAAGTGCGCAACACACTTTCAAGCTTCTAGTGTCATACCTTGATGGGCCAAGTAGGCAACAGCTTAGCACGTATTCTATCACCTCGAAGGTCGAACCCCACCAGGGGTACACTCACCGGTCTTGAACATCTCAGCGTGTTGGCATGCATTGATTGATCACGTCTCTAGATGTCATCCAATTTGGCATCACCAATTGAGCTCGCTCATAGGGATATGTACACCCTAGTCGGATTCATGCTTTTGAAGCTCTATTGTACATTGAACTAGCGGCATACCCATGCCAATCCTTCCAAGGTCACACAATGACTCGATTACTCAAGGACTCCGTGCATCTTAAACTGGCAAGTTAATCACTTATTTCTAATATGTTCACATGGGTCAACCTCTCGCTCCCTCGGGTTCTATCATCCTTTGGTGGCTATGCCTACATCAGTCGAGCTTGATACTCCCGTGCATGCCTTCGCTTCTCAAACACTATAGGTCGAGAACTGACATCACGAGGTACTTCTCTGGGCCAAGTCCTAACCCCGCGCCTCCGCGTAGCTTCAGCATCAAGGCGATCGATGCTTAACTACACAACTGTTCGTGACCCTGCATCCTGCGTGACAGTGAACTTCCCAACAGGACCTAAAATTGGTCGAGCGGAGCAATAACCCTTTGGCAAGCATCCGGGGAACCCAACTTGGAGGCGCTGGCATGGCGTGTTATTTGGAGTTCGTGCAAGGATTAATGTATATTGATATGTTATCGAAATGCATTGCAGGTTACTAGTGGGGCCGTCGACCCGAGGCAGCGCACCGACCCATTTTGCAAGTCGGTGCGTCGGCCTGGGCGAGTAGTTAGCGATCACCCGGATCGGCGACAGGCTACTGTTGGGGAAGGGTCCCTGCACTACCTCTGGTCCACAACCAACTCGAAGTGACGACACCCGTTGAAGGACCTACCTCGAGCCAAGTCCCCTAAGTCAATTTCGGACGGAGTACACAAGACCGGCCCAGAGGCATCCGAGACTGACCCTGGGTAAGGTGCATAAGACTGGCCCTAGAGGCGTCTGGGGCCGACCCTAAGCGAGGTGCGTGAGGCCAATCCCAGAAGGGTTCGGGGCCAACCTCGGGCAAGGTACACGAGCCCGACCCCAGGAGCGTTAGGGGCCGACCCCGGGGTCCCAGACACAGTAGGGCCCGTGTTGAGCAAATGACCAAAATACTCTCAGAAGTAGGCCAAACCCTAATAGTAAAATTGTAACTACACTGGCCTCTCCCTCAACCCCTATAAATAGGACTCCTTGCAATGGGAGAGGGGAGACCACTCTTGTAACCCTAAAACACTCCTCTAGAATACCCTTGGTAGTTGAGTGCTATTCTTGAGTTCCTTCGCACCTACCACAGTCTTCGTATCCGACTGGGAGTGCTTCTAAGTTTACTGTTCGAATTCGTACCGACGACGTATTCTAAGATGAAAAGGATTGAAACCCTCCTGTGCTCAGGGGCGGATGCACATTGAGCAATAGGGGCACAGGTCCTCAAGTCGATTTTAATTTTTGTAGCTTAAAGTCCAAGTTTACAGTATGTGCCTTCACATGTCAAAACTAGTGTCCCTACATGTCAATGACTACATATATCTAAAAGAAAGAATCTTAAACACGTTGGCAAACAGGGGATAAAAGAAAAAAATATGCAGGATGCTAACAAAGCAAAACACTCCCAAAAAATGCATGTAAGTTGAAGTTGGCACGACATAATATATCAACCGACTGTAAAAGGAGAACAAAATAACAGGGGTTACTTGAACCGATCGAGCATGGGCCCAAGCCCAAGCCAACGCCAGCCCAAGACCTAAGCCAGCACCAGCCCCAAGCCAATCAAGTAGCCAATGCTAGGTTCAAACGATATTTTACCTACCTTCCCATGTTTCCCACGCAGCACACCACGCATGCAACCTTTCGTCTGCAGCAGCGATGGGCCCAGCGTCGGAGCTGCCGTCAATCCATCATCCAAGAGCACGTCGCCTGCTTCTCACTTGCGCCTGCGTGCGTCGGATGGTACGGTTGGATTTTTTACTGTGTTAATCTCAGTACGCGCGAATGCAAATAGAGTGAATCTTGGTGTATATATATTTATGTAGTATGACCAACTGTCACGGCAACATGTGAGGTCGTCCACTCATCATCTCGTTCTGGCTCCTTGTTTTCAAATTTCAAATGTTCAAAGATCTTCATAGCTAATGAAGTAACGATCAGCTGACCAAAATAGGTACTAAATTTTGTGATTTAGATTTTATGGTTTCAATTCTATGATCTTTAAAATATTTGTGGTTCATGGCTTTAATATTAGAATGCCTGTTTTGATTTTTGCAACAATTGAATTAGGACATTTTTCAATGCGTTTCAATATCTAATTTAGTGTGTTCTAACTTTCACTAATTATCATCTCCCTATAGCAGGTAGTCATTGAGCGATTTCTAAAAAGAAAGACACCAATCACCAGGTTTAAGTGCAAATGTTATGAATATAAAAAGTCCATAAATCAATTGAAAAGAGGAGATTTAGTATGATACAAGGAAAAAGAAAAGAATATATGACTATCTCCCTAATGAGAAAGATATTGTAAGAAGAATGTACTTGAATAATGGACCTTGCTAACCTCGTACATATGATTTTGCATATACAATATTTGGGAAGAAAAAGATAAGGTTTAATCATGCATGATTTGATCAGTATGACAGTTGATTTAAGTATAGCGATTCTAAAATATAAAATTTAGAATGTATTACTATTTATTATATTATCGATAGATACATTGATAAGTGTATATATATACAGAGAGGGCAAAACCCACGTTATTTTTATTCTTGATCCATCACTTCCCGTGCTTCTATGGTCCACACTAATCGTGGCGAGGTGAGAGACGAAAGGTGCGTAAAATACTACCTATATTAGAGATGGGGGACTCCCTGGCCTCTCACCATGCCCACGTGGCGGTTTGCTCAGAAAGGCCTCTCAAAATTTTGTAATTACGTACATACCCTCAGTTCTTACGAAATAATCTTTGGTTCTTTGCGAAAAAGTCTCTCCGCTTTTCTTTTACTGGATAATGCCCCGCGATTTCTTTGAAATTGCACGAGGGTCCTTGGTTTTTTACAGAGAGGTCCCTGCCACGCTATTTCTTCCCCAAAACCCATCCACTTCTCTGAAATTATGTATAGGTCCTCCGTATTTTCATACAGACCTTCCCTTTTCTCGATAGCGTCTTGTGGTCTATATGGTAGCGAATTTTTATCTTTTTTACTTCGATTTATATGGTGACTAGTGTGGCATGATGTTGTACTTATGTGACTAGTATATAAACATGCAGTCGTGTTTCACAACACCCAAAAAGATGGGCTTGACGCTGACATATTGGCATCGATTGTCTAGCGACAATGAAATCAAATTTCTTATCGATCGATCTGCAGCTCTCCCAATCAAAACAGAAGCACGCATGTTATGAAAGCGATCGAGCAGCCACCACCACGATCTATCGACCGATGCTGTCGAGCAAAACGACCTCGATCGATGGGAACAGCCTGAGATGGACGGTACAAGACTGCTCCACTTTTTTCCTGGCTGGATGAATCGTTGCAGAAGAGCATATTGGGGCGTTTGAAATGGTATTAGTTTATAACTTTTTTTTACTGTAATTAGTTTATTTTTTATTGTAACTGAATTGATTTATTTGACATAATTAAATTTAAAAAAAATAAAAATAGAAAAAATATGTTAGCCTATCCCAGACAATGTAAAAGAATACGGGAAAAAAGAAAAGGTAAAAAAGCCCAAAAATTCTAAAAAATCTTTTGAAAAAGATGAAATTACTGAATAATGAAAAAAATAGAAATCAGAAGCAGAAAAATGAGTGGTGCTTATAGAGCCTATTTATGAGAGAAAGCGCGCTCTATACATATGTGATCCAGCTGCAATTTATGGGGTGGCAATTCCCCCCACGGGGAATATCCCCATGGGGCGGGGGGGGTAATATATCTCATGGGGAACAGGCGGGGGTAATATCGCGGGGCCCCACGGGGACCTGATAAAGAATAAAAATATTTAATAATATATTATTGTTTTTAATATAAGAGATTGTATTCTTTTCTTGTATATTTAGACTAAAACTTGAATTTATATGTTAGAATATATATTTTGAAGCTATATTTTTAAAAATAATATGCTTAAGTAATTATAAATTAATAAATAAAATCAAAATTTTATTTTTAAATAATAAATTTAATTTTTTTTAATCCCCCACGGGGACCCCGTGGGGGTCGGGTCCCCGCGGGAATCGCGGACGGGGGCAATCTCCCCCCGCGAGGCTAAACGGGGCGGGGCGGGCTCGGGGGGCGGGCGGGGCGGAGGCTTCCCGCCCGCCCATTTACATCCCTAGTTTATGATGGCCTGCACTGTACGTTGTTCAAGTATGAGAATATTTCTCACTTTTGCATAGTAACTCAACATTTTACGTGAACTGATCAGTGTATAAGACTGATATGATATTAGAGCTAATAACTGATTTTTTTTAGATTTATGGTGTATAATTTTTTATTTACACTATAGTAACTAACTTTTAAACGATATATTTTTGAAGTCTACAAGTTAATTGTAACATCCGCTATACCAAATTTATGTTATATCGACTAAAATCATCCGCATGTCTTCTCTCCGTGCTTTCTCTTCCATCAGCTAAAATTCAAAATTTTTAGAAAACATTATAAATCATAATTTTAAAAAACGTACCTATTATATGATAAGTTTGAGACATATATCTAACGTAATTTCGAGAAAAAATAATCACAGATCACTTTGAGCCCGCGGCATAAACGTGGTACGTGAAACTCGATGCTGTATGTAGGCGCGCGTGTCACGATGGGGCGCTGTACACGTTGGTGTGCAGCCCACACGGCCGGCATGCATTCACGTGAATGTACAGCACTAAAAAAATGGCCGTATTAATTAGCACGATGCTGACGCAGTGGCATGCGTGTCTGAGATCCCTGACATGGTTCCGGTGTTCGCTGATGTCAATTGCTACCTGCGCTCAAACCCAAGTAATACGTTTCTACTACGAGTTACCAGCGGGCGGGCGGGCGAGCGAGCGCGAGAGGTGCTGTTCTGGGTGGATTTTTTTAGTCTTGTAATTTATGATTTAAATATTTAAATTTTAATTATTTATAAAAGATTTTACGTATAGAAAAATAGTTATATATGATTTTACCAGTACAGTTAAACTCAATATATTATTTATTATAATTTTTTATTAATTATGTCTTAAAAATACATCATTTAAAAATTAGTTACTATAGTTTGTATAAATATAAGTCAAATAAAAGTGAAAAGAAATTAGCAGCATCTTTGCCCTAGTCATCGTTGCAAAAGCTCACCGGCCACGAAGAGGACTCTCGCCGTTGACAGGCGACATGACCATTCCTACAATGCACCGACGGACCAAGGATTAAAATAAAGAGGTGCTCAGATGATCCTAGTAGTTTTTTAGCATTAGATCTTTTTAGACTACACTTTAGAGCTTTTTATCTATAATTTTTTAATTTAATAAATAATAATTATTGAAAAAATAAAAATCAAAAATCAGTCAAAAAACTAAAAAGAAAGGTGCCTTTACCCGTCTCTAACGAGGATGGATGGCGGTGCTAGAGGTACCATGGTCTGGCCGACGGTAGGGGCTGCTTCAGTCCCGGTTGCCCCTTTTGGGTCTGCCCTGTAATGTGCCTTTCAGAATACTTGGCGCTTTTTACTTGACCAGTCAAACTTTGTAGTTTTTAACCAGTAAGCATTTTCTAAACTTTTATATTGATAGTATTAAAATGCTATTATTAGAATTGTCGTAACGAATAATTTCATAACATTATACTTTTATAACATTTTTACAAAAAATATTATGTAATATTAACAATCAAAATCTAGAGAAAAAAAGTCAAGTATTTAAAACGGCGAGAGAGAAACAACAAGAAACGCATAGACGGCAAACACAACGTGCTCACGAGGAGGCACACGTCTGGAGAGTTCCCACCAGAGGTGTACACGTCTCCCTCGCGAGCTAGCCGGAGTCACGACAAATTGGACCCTGTTTCGAAAAAAAGTATCTGCCTAGAAAGTACCTTAAGAGGCAAGGGTCACTAATCAAAGAAAGAGGTAGATCGAAGCAAATCTAGTACGGCAGTTCGTAAATTTTTTTTTTACGGTTTTACTATATATTTCTGTTGCCAGATGTTTTCTTAAATCGATTTTTGTCACCGCTAGATTTGCATGCAAATTGATAAGCTTCCATCTTTCTGATCACCTTGAAACCTGAAACAACACCGGATTTTGCAAAACTTTGAAATCTTTTGTTTGCATTTGATTCTTGGTCAATCCTAGCCCAAAACCGCACCCAGCCCAGCCCTCCTCGGCCCAAACCCACTGCCAAACCACCCCCGCCAACCGTTTTCGCGCTGGTACTGTTCACGGTCTGAAAACCATCGCTATCGTTGATTTCTGCCGCCACCGCGCCTCACCCGCCCTTCCCCCGCTGCCACGTGCCATCTGGTCAAGTACCGTACGCCTCACCTGCAGCACTCCTGGCAAGCATTGAATGCTCCCTATCCCCGCGTTGCGCCGCTCGGACCAAAACCAATCGCCACCGTTCATTTTTCTCCTTGGGCCGACCACCGCCCTCACAGCCGACCTGACCAGCCCTAGAACCTTTTGACCGCCGCAACTTCGTCCCCAAGACTGTCAGTACCTCTTCCCGGCCAGCTGAGTAGCGCCTCCCCGAGAATTCTCGAAGCCCACTGATTCTCCCCCACCGCCGGTACCAGGACACGGCCAATACCGCCATACATCCCTATTTAAACCCTGGCAACCCCTCTGTAGCAAACCACACATGCACAGCTAATTGCTCTATAGCTCGCCCTGCTGCCAGAGATCGCCGGAGAGCCCGAGGTGAGCCCTAATCCTCAATCTAGTGATTCACTCAGTTACTTTTCGATTGCATTTTCAGTAGCATCTACCAGTCCATAGGGATATCCTCGAAGCAACCCCAGAGCCTTTAATCAACCCTACTGCTCTGACCATGAGCGCCGCTGCCCAGTCGAAGAGGGCCGTCGTGGGCAGCTCAAACCATGGATTCCCTGGCCAATTCATCTCTTCCCCAAGGTTCCCCTAGCCCTAGAGATACTTAAAATTGAATGCTAATGCCCCGAAATCCCTTTGATCGTCCCTGTGCCACTCAAAGGTCTCGTGGTGAAGAAACGCCACCGTCGGCGATCGCCGGAATTCCTACCACTACCAACCCCAAAAATAGAACCACCATACCTCCAACAACCCATTTGTGGCCTCAAAATCCGTCGCAAGTCCCTGTGGTGCTGCCAGTGGCCACCACTTCCCCGCTCTACTTCCCCGCCACCGCGCTGTTTCAAACAGAGAAGAAGCACAGTAACGGGTTTGCGCATGAACAGTAAACCTTAGATCTGTCACTGTTCACCAGACCTGTTAACACACACACATATATATATCCATTTTGACCATTTTGAGCCCGTTTACCCATTTCCGAGATCTGTTTTCTCATGTCAGGCCTCTAAAAACCCTAAACCTGTTTATTTGAATTCTTTTTGGATTTTATTTTCTTTCTTTTTAGTCCTGGCTCAATCCTTCGAGCACAAACTTAAATTGTTTATTTTTCTTTTGCGTTAGCCTTCAACATAGTGGACCGGTCGACTTAGGAAGGAGAAGCCCAAGCTCAAATCCAAGATTCCGAGGAATACGAATCCCGTCGGCGCTACAGAGCTGAAAGTGGTGACCTTTTATCCCTGGTATTTTAAGCTAAGAAAATTTGATTTTCACTAAAAGTTGAAAAGCGATTACTCCTAGAGGCCAGAAGTACAAAGGAAAAGAAAAGGACTTGCTCAAGGAATCAATTGCACAGTAAATCAATAAAAAGAAACATTTATCCAGACCCTTAATTAGTTTTGTCCCCATTTTTGCTGCCTACAAAAAGCGTTACTAGTCCCCCCAAAACTCCCACTTAACCTCTTCCAAAGCAGACATGACGACCAAGCCTTTTAGTTCTCTAGTGCGACTGCTCATATGTTGCACTTTGCTACTGCTGCTGACCCCTGCTGTTCCAGAGTCTGGTCATGAGAAACCAACTCCGGCGACGGCGGGGAGCCACATGTGGGACGTGGAGTACATCTTGTGGGCGCCGGACTGCCAGCAGCGGGTGATGATCGGGATCAACGGCGAGTTCCCCGGCCCGACGATCAGAGCCCGCGCTGGCGAGCTGATCAACGTCACCGTCAAGAACAGCCTGCACACCGAGGGGCTCGTCATCCACTGGCATGGCATCAAACAGGTATATGTATATACAAGGCAACATATCAAGTGCAGTCACCTATTGATGTGCATGATAGCACGCACTGCAACAGCACGACGTGCTTCCATTAACTAGTTGTCAGAGCTTGCTGATACAACCCACCATGGACGGCGGTGCGTGCAGATTGGGACGCCGTGGGCGGACGGAACGGCGTCGATATCGCAGTGCGCCATCTACCCGGGGGAGACCTTCAGCTACGTGTTCACGCTCGACAAGGTAATCGATCGAATTTCACAAGAAACTCCGGCTCTGCAACGGCTGACAAGTTGATGTGCCTTTGAATGCAGCCGGGGACGTACTTCTACCACGGGCACTTCGGGATGCAGAGGGCGGCGGGGTTGTACGGGTCGCTCATCGTGGAGGAGTACAAGGACCCCTTCGTGTACGACGGCGAGCTCAGCATGCTGCTCAGCGACTGGTACCACGAGAACGTCTACGCGCAGGCGGCGGGGCTCGACGGGAAGTACAAGCACTGGAAGTGGATCGGCGAGCCTCAGGTTATCTACCGCTAAGCTATATGACTGTCCCTAATCATATCCAATGGATCTTAACTGTTCGGTTATGTGCGTCATCCTGCTCGCCTAAAAGTTTAGGGTTTGAGGAGACGGTGGTAATCTACTCATACGTCAACGTCCTCCTCCCTGGTCCAGTCTCATTCATACCTATGTCATGGACACGACAATTATTTTTATCAGAGTTGCTATATATCATACACATGATTTATTTTGTGTAAATCATTCAAATTTCTCACTGCTAGATGAGCTTAAATATTCGTGTGCCACCACCTCCATCTTCGTCTCCAACGATGCTCCAACAAGCATTTTACGGTCGGGGTTAATCGGCGTCAGACTTTAGAGATAGGAGTGGGCGGCAGCGAGATGGCGAGTGGAGGAGGCGGTGGTGGCGCCGCTGACCGTGGGCTCGGAGGAGGACGGTGGGGGTCGACGGAGACGACAAGAACGAGAGAGTTAGGAGGAGGTAGTGGCGGATTCGGCGGTGGTGAGCCGCCGAAGACAAGGAAGGAAGGCAGCAGCCGTGACAGAGGTGGTGGTGAGATTCTCAAAGATGGCGCGGGCTTTGGGAGGCAGAAGAGGTGATGGAGGGGAATGCTGATCGACAGTGGCGTGCAAGTTAGTTGTAGGGGTGGTGGTGTAGGGTGCGATGCAAGATGCATTCGATTGGGGGCGAGGTGGGGGATAAAGAGGAGGATAGGGATTCAGATCTGATGGTCCGATTTTCATTAGGTGGTGCAAAATATGGGTCTGTTCTTTGCGGCTTTTAAAAACCGCTTTTGACTTTTGCTACAGTAACTAACTTGTAAACGGAGTATTTTTTTAAGATGGGGTCTACAAGTTAATTGTAGTACACGTTAAAAAACTAATATCTGTACCATCAAAAATCGCAAGCGAGTATCTCTCTTTCCGCAATCTCTGTCGTAAATAGTCAAAAAGCCATCAGTCGCAGCCAAAATCTATCAGCCGCAGCCAAAAAGAACAGGTCTGGACACACAAATTATTTTATGTGGACGATGAGTAGACACTCCCGTTTCACGCGTCTTGGGATGTTTCATATCACGAATCCGTATTCTCGTTCTCATTGATGCATCTTAATTGACGCGTGGATATATATGTTGGGGTCACTGCAGGCATTGCTGATCAACGGGAGGGGGCAGTTCGGGTGCATGCTGGGGGCCGTCACAGAATTCCACAAGAGCATAGAGCCTGACGCCAAGACCTGCGACAGGGACCAAGGGACAAAGGGCATCTGCCAAGGGGAATGCTTGGACAGAGGCGAGTGTGGGCCCTTCTGCCCTCAGAGCCAGTGTGCCCCTGTGGTTTTTACGGTGGAGCCAGGGAAGACCTACAGGCTCAGAGTCGCCAGCACAACCTCCCTCTCTGCTCTCAACGTGCAGGTCCAAGGGGTAAGCACGAAATTTGGAGATGTCACTCGCCTTGCATTGGTTTTTTTTTTTTGTTTTGAAAGACACAGCAACTCCGATTTCTATTATGAGAAACCTTAGAAGTACATAATTCTCGCTGGCAGAAACAAGGCACCATCCAAGAGCCTGGTAAACAAGGTTACCAGAGCGTCTTGCACTGGTAATTAGCCTTTTAGATGATTCAACTAAACTTAATTTATTCCCAAGCTGATAAGATGTCCGCACGTTTGAGTCTACACCAGACAAAAGTAGTGTTTCTAAGAACAGGGTGTTGCTCGGTTGGTAATCAACGCTGTCGAACTGCACATATTCCTTTTTCTACCCTTTGTGGGACTTGAACGACGGGCTGATTTTGCAGCACAAGCTGGAGGTGGTGGAGGCTGATGGAAACCACGTGGAGCCGTTCATCGTCGACGACATCGACCTCTACTCCGGCGACAGCTACTCCGTCCTCCTCAGGACCGACCAGAAGCCGGCGTCCTACTGGATCTCCGTCGGCGTGAGAGGACGACGCCCCAAGACGCTGCCGGCTCTCGCCATCCTAAACTACACCACAAGCCTATCCGGCTGGCCGGAGGGCGCGCCTCCGGCGACCCCCAAATGGGATGACGTGGAACGCAGCAAGAACTTCACCTACCAAATCCGAGCGCGGAAGGAGACCAACCAGCCGCCGCCTCCGGCCACGGACCGGCAGATCGCCATGCTCAACACGCAGAACATGATCGCCGGCACCGTTAAGTGGTCCATCAACAACGTCTCCCTGTCCCTCCCGCCCACCCCGTACCTCGGCGCGTTCTACTACGGCGTCGAGGCCAGCGCGTTCGACGCCGCCGGCGAGGCGCCGGAGACCTTCAGCGCGGAGTACGACATCAGGAAGCCGCCGGAGAACAAGAACACGAAGGTCAGCAACCGGGTGTACAGGCTCCAGCACGGCAGCGTCGTGGACGTAGTCCTCCAGAACGCGAACGCGCTCGAGGTCGACGTGAGCGAGTCGCACCCGTGGCACCTCCACGGGCACGACTTCTGGGTGCTGGGATACGGCGACGGCCGCTACGACAACGGCACGGACTTCCGGAGGCTCAACACGGCCGACCCGCCGCTGCGGAACACGGTGGTGGTGTTCCCGCACGGGTGGACGGTCATCCGGTTCGTCGCGAACAACACCGGCGCGTGGGCGTTCCACTGCCACATCGAGCCGCACCTCCACATGGGCATGGGCGTCGTCTTCGTCGAAGGGATGGAGAAGCTGCGCGAGCTCAACGTGCCCAAGGAGGCGGTGACGTGCGGAGCGGTGGCGAGGATGGCGGCCGTCCCGCTCACTCCATCTATGCCGCGGCCACCGGCGCCGTCTCCTTCACCGTCTTCGGCTCCGTGACCAGTGGTTTGATGGCGGATAAGTTCCTCGCGTGCCCGTTCCAGCTTAACTAGTGAATAGTGTTCTAATAAGTGATGTGTTGTGCTTGTCGAATATGAAACAAAGCCAGTTGAGTCACGAACCTGTGGTTAATAAGTGTTTCACA
The DNA here is from genome assembly GCA_036346265.1 of Melocanna baccifera. NCBI lineage: Eukaryota > Viridiplantae > Streptophyta > Magnoliopsida > Poales > Poaceae > Melocanna > Melocanna baccifera. The sequence goes on along the minus strand of CM070693.1, from coordinate 4,529,224 downwards.
ATATGCTAATTAGATGAAGAAATAAAGTTGTTCTTCGATTTCCCTCTTGACAAAGTAGTATTTCGTTTTACGACGGAACGACAACGTTGATTACCTGATTTAACAGTTTCTATCAGCACTTTGGCTGTTCAGCAGCAGCAAGTAGGAATATACATCAACTTCAAATGTTGAAATGAACAGTAACGATTGGCGAGTGCCTCGTCTCCCATTCTGGTTAATGAAAAGTCAGGTTCAGTGTAATAGTCAGATTTGAGTTATAAAAAAAATAAATGATTTCCGAGATACAGACAAGATGATAGGCCTACGCAAGATACTGCTGCCAGAGAGCTTTACCGAAGCCAGGGCAGGAAGGCCGGCAGTCAAGCACAAGGGAGGCTGCATCCCTGAAGCAAACACAAATCTGCAACAACGAACTGAAAATAAAAGCATACTCACGATAAGGGAGCATGCTGCACGTACTAACTGCAATCTCCAGCATGTTATAATATTATCAATAAAGTCATAGGATAAATGAAACAGGCACGGCAAATCGATGTTACGCTACGAGAATCAAGATCTCTCTTGAACATCCCGCTATTCTTACTCCTACCAGACCACATTCTAACAAAACCATGGAATCCCATCTCAAATCCAAGTTTCCTTTATATATGTCAATCGAGCAGCACCATGTATGGCATTGCAGCAAAACCTTGGACAGGAGGTGCCCTACAAGCAGACAAGATGTTTCTCTCGACGTTTGTTCCATCAGTCGATCTTCACAGAAGCATATATCTTCCTCACGAACCAGAAGCAAGCATAGAAGCCAATAGTACCAGTCAGCACGAAGAAAGCATACGAAATGATCAGCATGTAACCAAAGTACAGAATGCCTGAAACAAGCTTTGTGATTTCCAACTTATTGAAGAAGTAGAAGATAGCATAAGCAAAAAGATAGAGAGCTGAAGAGCCTGCAGTCAGGTATGCCCTCCACCACCAGTGATAGTCCTCGCTGCATAGCTGGAAGTAGCAGAGCACAATTGTTATCTCAGCACAAGTTACGATGAGGATGATGAAGACTATGAAGAGGAAGCCAAAGATGTAGTAGAACTGGTTCAGCCATATAGATGTCAGGATGAAGAAGAGCTCAATAAAGACAGCACCAAATGGCAATATGCCACCAGCAAGTATTGAGAAAGCTGGCTGCAGGTACCATGCTTGCTCAGGAATTTGCCTGGGAATCTTGTTTGTCTTCACTGGATCCTCAATGGCTGGCTGCTTGAATCCCAAGAAACTTCCAACAAAGACCAATGGCACAGAGATGCCAAACCAGAGGAGGAATAGAGCAAACATTGTTCCAAAAGGAACTGCGCCAGATGATTTCTCACCCCAGATCAGGGTATTCAGGAAGAAAAAGACTGCGAAGATTATACCAGGAAACATAAAGGCAGTTTTCAGGGTGATCTTCTTCCACTCAGTACCTTTGAACATCTTGTACAGGCGAGATGACGTGTACCCTGCCAATACACCCATGAAAACCCACAAAAGGACCATAGCAGTCATGAGTCCTCCACGGTTTGCAGGGGATAAGAATCCAAGTAGTGCAAACATCATGGTTACCACTGTCATCCCAATGAACTGCACACCTGTTCCAACATAAACACAGAGGAGGCCTGCATGGACAGGAGGCCTGAAGACATCACCATGCACTAACTTCCATCCAGTTTCTTCCTGGGCCTCATCCTGATTGTCAAGCTGATTATAGTTTGCTATGTCCTTGTAAAGGGTTCTCATCATGATCATGGCTACCATGCCAGAAAGGAAAAGGACAATCATCAATGAGTTAACGATTGAGAACCAGTGGATTTGGCTATCACTAGAAAGAAGGTAGACATCCCAGCGAGATGCCCATACAATCTCACTAGCCTGCAACAGTTCAATTCAAAATTAATCAAAATGAGAGGAACAAGAAACCCAGAAAGAGGAAATCTTGAGACAGGAGCTATACCTCAAAGGTAACATCATACGAGAATACAGCATACGCATCAGGGGCCACCTCTTGAGGTGTGTGACTACCAGGAGTTATCTTAGTGTTAGCATTGCAAGTTTGAACTGTAGGATTCTTGTCATCCCAGGCACCATATTCATGCTTAATGCTGTATAAAGATAGGCAACAAAGAGAAAGTTATCGTGGGCACATGTAACTCCATATACAAATATAAATGTATGAAAGGGTCAAGCAACAATTTCTACTAAATATCTGCTATAATGTGAACATTGGTTATAACCGCTCAATTCATTTGGAAATCAATGAAATGATAAAAACACTGGGTGAACACATCAATTTGGAACGGTCGCACACTGACCAACTGTGCACATAAATCATTATGAAAGAAGCTATCGGTTACACCATGATCAGTAACTCCTACAAAAAAATGTAAGCAGAGACGAAAACAAAATGTTGGAAGCAGATGATATTAACTTATTAAGTAGAAGATGCAAGTTAGACATGACTCAGTAGTCAGTATCCTATACCTGCTAGGAATCACATGGAAGCCAACAATACGAGCATCCGGAGAATTTGGGTCTTCATGATACAGGACTCTAAAACTCAAGTGATTGTTGATATAGTACTTGTCATCCTTGAGCTGCAATATTGTGTCCAGATTAAGATCCCTTAATAAATATTTAAGGTTTAAACAAGTATCAACCGACTGGGTGAGATGCTCACCTTATAGCCAACTCGGTAACCATGCTCAAAGCTTGGTGTTTGGCTTCCTTCCCGTGTCTGTCTAGGGACCACAACTGGGAGATTATCCAAAATCCTGGTAGGGAAATGTTTTTAAAAAAAATGTTAGGCGCTATAATAGAAATGCACATGCTGAACATATACCACAAGTAGAACCAGTATCATATATAAACTGGATAGATGGTCACATTTTTCTACTGGCAAAATAACAATATAATACAAACTTCAAATTTAAAACATACATGTTCACTCGATATTCATCATCAATCTTTTCTTTGAAATTCTTTGCAGCTTCTGGAGAAAGCTTTGTTCGACAAACAACTTTGCAACTATCGTCCCTCCTCATCTTGAACTGTATGAATTGAAAAACAAACTACAGTTAAAGAATGAACAGCTTTCCATATAATGTGTAAATGTGATATGCTTCCCTACTCCCTAGCACCTACAGGCAACATCATTTCTAAAGTATAGCTAATACAAACAGAAGGGTGATGTCCTTACATTGTAAACAGAATTTTCAATGCGGTCCCCACGAAGGACTTCCCCTAAGTTTTCAGCGCTGTTCTTAATCGCTTCAGGTTTGCAGTAGTCCAGGAAATAGTAGTCATATGGGAGTTGTGTCTTTATGGATGATAGTTTGTTGACTTTCACCTGAAGCTCATCATCCTGCAAAGTGAATAGTTAGCCTATAAAAGTACTTGAGTAATGGGAAAATACAGACAAGTAAAGATTGACGAAACTGCTAAACAATCAATACTAGAATACTAGAAGTTTTGGTTATTAAACTGTAATTACCCTACTTATATGGCCCTCATTTCTCAGAAGAAATGACAGTCATCAATGCAACATAATGAGTGGAATCCACCATATTGTAAAGGATGAAATGAAAACCTCAATTTGATCACATCCAAAAACAATATGCATGTGCCACTGAATTTATACAAAAATGTATCACTTGTTCTCCTCTCCTGATGAAGTAATTGGACTCAAAGGCATAAACCTGAGACCACAACCATGCACTTCTCTACTGGTGGAGCCTCTTCAAGTAGATCAACAAGAAAATGCAACACTAGTAGCATAAACATTACCATTATAGAATATGCATTTGATACTCATCTGAGTTGCATTCAACCAAGAGAATCAAAGGAGAGTAAAAATGGACACAATGTATGCATTCTGCCAGACAGCAACCATTTTATGCTGCGATGGAAAAGGTATCTCAGGATGTGTATGACATTTTACATAACTTAGATATTCTAAGCTTGCCTAGCTTATCCAACAACTCCAGTACAGATAAAATGGAAATTCTCTTCATACCTCACACTTTTCATGCAATGCTACTTAAGAATGATCTCTTTGCTACAGTTTATACTGTCATCTAAAGACACGTAGGCCCTAGCAACTTAGATGAAAATAATGCTTCAGCTCAGGTCACTCCCCCACCACACAATGTAAGATTCCAATGTTATAATCTTCGCGAAAATAACCAAGATAAACAACAATCGGTACCAAATGATAAACCCTTAACACCAACATAGTTAATTGTCCAAGTAAATAGTAATTTGCTGACACAAAAGAAGACCAAAACAGAGCAGCGACCAAAACAATCACCATAATTTATCTGTGCCACTAGAAGAACTCAAACCAGCAAGCACAGAAATTCCCTATTTATCAAAACTCCAAGTGTGGCTCTCCCCCATAAAATTGCTCCTCTGCTTCCCTAGGTGCCCTATCTCCACTCTATGCCAGACACCGCTAATCATACCACCACCATCAGGGGCCAACCACGGGAAGGAAGAGTCCAACCACGACGCACCCTGTCTCAACAAAACTAATCGCACAGGCAATCAGAGGCAAGGTGGGCATTGCCCCGTACTGCCTCCCCTTAATTCCTCATACGCACAAAAACACACATGATAAGCTAGCCCTAATTATTCGTCCAGATATTTCACATTTCCACTCGCCACTTCCATAGACGCCGGTTCTCCGAATCACTAAACCCTAAACCACACACACGCACCCAATGACCCTTCAAATGCGGGGAGGCACACCTCAGAGGACAGATCTGAGGCCGCGCCTCCCGGCACGTCCAGATCCGCCGGGACCGACGCCCGGGAGGGGCCACCTAGCGCTAGATCCGAAGATGAGAAGCGGGTGGGGGATGGAATGATCGATCACCTTCTGGAAGTCGCGGGGCGCGACGCCGGGGAGGTAGAAGGCGCGGGCGGGGGAGGCTGCGAGAACGACGGCGGCGGCGAGGAGGAGGAGGCGGCGGCGCTCGCCACCGGTGATCGCCATGGGTGGCGGAGGCGGGGAGGAGTGGGATGGAGTATGTGCGAGAAGGTGGTGGCCTGCAGAGTTGGTGTGAGTTAAGAGAGCCGGGCGGCGGGGGTGCAATAAACCCGTAATAAATTGGAAAAATTAACGTGTGCGAATTGCCAAGCTTTAGCTTGATGGCGATAAATGCATTTCGTGGGTGATATGAGACGAAATTTCAGAAGAAAATCCTACCGACATGGTGGGTAGTATTATTCAAACCTAAAATGGACGGCTCTGATCGAACCGTTCGCAACATTTTGGATGCGTTTTTTTTTAGTCCTTAAATTTTAGATAGTATGAGCCATAACTAGTTGAAGCCATGTTTGACCAGATAAGGATTAATCCAAATCCCTTGGAATGGATATTTTGTATGTGCATCTTGAGGTAGTTTAAGCTTCCGTTGACCTCTCTCTAAATACAATAGCAGCTACAAGATTTAAAATGTTTAATAACGATTTGGTATACGATATTTGCCATAGTAGTTTTGGAGAAGTCTTCGAGACAACGAAATCATTAGCTACACGACTGAGATGGCTGGCCGTGGAAAGGGACGAGGCAACCCAAAACGACGACACTTCCTCACCTCTTACCAGATTAGTTAGGTTTAGTAGCAAACCATAGTGAAATAGTCTTCACTTGCCGCTGCATCTTTCTTTTGCACATGCCAATGAAGCCACCGTGAGTTTCAAGTTTCAATAAGCTGAAGTACAAATAGAGTTACCAACTACCTTTAAGGAGAAAATAGTTGAAATACAACAAATTTACGGGCTAGAGTTTGCAGAACATGAATAATTCAGCAATTTACATTAGCATGTGTAGTCCACCTCAGTTTATTGCCCCATCTTTATTCATTCCCAAAAGTAGATACAACCAGCACGTTCGAGCATCTTGACCTAGAATGCTCTTGCTAACAATTCTGGCAAGTGAAACCAACAAGAGCTCAACTGTATATTACAGAAGTCGCCGCGACCGAGACATCTACGACTACCACTGAAAAGAATATGATCTGACTATATAACTACAGTAAAAGGCCATGAGTTCAAACTGTTCAATTTATTCAAGCTGCACTTGAGAAAACATTGGATTTCTGAACATGGATAGGATCAGTGGGTAGCATCTCTGCTGTAGTACTGATCCAAGGTCTTGGCAGGGATACGGTGGAGAAGCTCACGAGGGAATATGCGAAGCAGTGTCCACGCCAGATCAAGTGACTGGAAGATGTTCCGAGTATCGTATGCTCCTTGTGCTACAAATTTCCTCTCAAATTTGTCGAGGAATTCTAGATAAAGCTGCCAAGACATAAAGAACAGTTTATTAGATTTTTTTTACTTCAAAAGAAAACATCAGCTTATGAGTTATTTCACTAGTGACTAGTGACAAACCAGATCCTCAGAAGAGAGCGCCTCCTCTCCCACAACTGCTTTCATGGCCTGGACATCCTTTCCAATTGCATAGTTGGCATAAAGCTGAAAGGAAAACAGTATGTGCGAATTCCTCTGTAAGTAAACTCAGAGCTTGAAGGAAACCAAATCTATGGCCTCCAAATAGATACCTGATTAGACACATCTGCATGGTCTCGACGTGTCATACCCTCACCAATGGCACTCTGAAAGAATTATTGACTGCTCTTAGAACTAACCTTCAACAAACATGCTGATAGCATCTAACCGTTAAGAAACCAGTTTTCACAAAGTTTAGATTGATAAGCAATCTCACCTTCATCAATCGCGAGAGAGATGGCAGGACATTGATGGGTGGATATATCTGAAAGCAATACAATGCCATCATGTCAATATGGAAAGTAGAGAAAAATCAAAGAAAAAACCGCAAGTTTTGTTTCTTGAGTCACATTAATATGGAAAACTAATCTTTACTACTTTAAAAGAAGGAGTTGGTGGTTGATGAGTCCTCTCCTATATTTCTTTTTAATCGTTTGATCTCAACAATTAAATCTTGACCGTAAATCCCTGCAACTCTAAAACCCCCGCTGACTCCCTAACAGACTCCCTAACGGAACCCGTGCGCGGCCTGATTTCTTTCGGCTTTCTCGATCCTCCCGCAACTACCTGCTTTCTTCCGCCTCTCATCTCATTGCTCCTCCCGCCGCCTCCATCGCTCCTCCCGCCGCCGCGCCGCCCTCGCCTCGTCCCCTCCCTCCGCTCTCTCCATCTCCGCCCCTCCGCGCCGCCGCATCCTCCTCCCTAGCCCGCGCGCCGCGCCGCCGCCTCCTACTCCCCAACCCCGCGCCGCCTCCCTCTCCATCCCCGCGCGCCGTCTCCTACTCCCACCCTCTCTCCTCCTCCTCCGCCGCATCCTTCCTCCTTCGCCCCACGCCGCGCCACTCGATCGCCAGCGTGAATCGCCGCCACCACCATCAACTCCCTCCTCCTCCCTCTATCTTCATTGCAGTTGGTGCCCGCCCCCGGCCACGCCTTCCACGACCACGGCGAACCCCTAGGCCCAGGGACTCAACGGCGTCTAGCGACCTTGCCCTCTCGCAAACACCTCCTATCCCGAGTGGGTCAAGACCATCGCCTCCGAGGTGGGATGCCATGCCTCTCTCTGTTTCTTGATTCGATTTGGGTGTCATTTCCTTTCCTTTTGTACTATGATTTTGATATTGTTGGTTCTGTGTGCGCGTTGGTTCTTGGTAGGTGGAGATGATCACGAAGGCTGCTGAGAAGGGTCAGATGCCGTTGTAGATCAGCGTGGTGCTCTGTGACCGACCACGATATCCCCTCGTCAAGAGCGCCACTAGCGACAAGATCCTCCGCATCCTCAAACATCAAAATTGGGTCCGTATGATATTTATTGCATCTCCAACCATTGAAAGATAAGCAAATGCTACATCTTCTTAGAAACTCACAATTCCTCTTAGAAATCAAGTTTTTCTTGGGTTACTTTCTCATAACAAGTTTCACCTACGGATAATCTAAGGCGGTAGTCCGATGAATCTTAGCTCCTCTTCTTGTCCTGAAATGAAACTTTAAACATCTCACCTAACATTTTTCTTAGCAATGTTTACAAAAGGCAAAGAAAAAGAATCAAATCGATGAGGTCCTTGACTTGGTCGAGTTCTTGCAAAGGTGATTTCTCCTCTTGTTTAAGTTTTAAACCTGGTTGGCTCTGGACAAGCATGTTGCTAATCGGTTGTGAAGTGTGAAATCTGTGAACCCTAAGGTCCCTAACCATTCAGTATCTCTAAATTTTTACCAATGAGAATTATGGTAGACTCCATCCGCACTTTCGAAAATTGCAATTAACCATTTATACTTTAGAAAATGTGCATACGAAGTATGTTTTGTCTCCTAAGGCCATAGAGTCAGTTGACAAGCTCTTATTTATGCACACAGTATGAAATTAGAGACACTGAACTAAAGGCCTTAGACACAGTTTTAAGTTTTAGGGGAAAAAATGTATATGGCCCTTCTTGCAAAAGGTGATTTCTCCTCTTGTTTAAGTTTTAAACTGGTTGGCTCTGGACAAGTATTGTTGCTAACCAATATTGCAGAGGTCAAGCTTTCCAAGGAATCTCTTAATAAAATATAGAAAGTTATAGAAGCAAGAACTTTTCGGGCTCGCAGCAGGCAACACACGATGAGATGCTTTGCTAAGCTCCTTGCGTTTAAGCTCAATTTCTTAGAACAGCTGGATCACATCATTTAACCTACCGCTTTTTTTTAAGCTAGGTTTTTTTTATCAGCACAGCGTTTCTAGGCTGATGAGCTAAATCCTCTTCTTTTCTAGATGCCGTTGTCGCGTGCAGACGAGTGGTCTGTGTGCAAGGTGTTCAACAAGGACCTAGCGAGGCGGGCCAATGGTGGCGGTGGGCGTGGGGCTCGGCGTGTCAACTCGTTTGGCTTCATCGACTTTTCGACCTGTGGAGCTTCCGCGCTCATGGACCCGTCCTTCGGCGCGACGTCGATGAGGTGATTGACTTCAAGGGCCTTGCGTCTACCTCGGGCCATGCCGCGAGGCGCCGGTGCCCATGCTACGCCGGGCATGAGCTACTGCTGCAGTCAAGATGGAATCATGGAAGAGCCCGTGCATTGTAGTACAATCATCATCGGCGGATGACTTAGTTGACCGTGTTTTCCGCAATGAAGTCGTGGACCAAACTCATCTTGTGGAACTCCATCGATAGAAGGTAATCTATTTTATTGTTTTCGCCTATGGGGTGTTTTATTGATTAATATTTGGTCCATATGTTGGATGACATACTGAGAACGTTCGCAAGGAAGCTAATTATAATGCTTCTTATTTGAGTCTTATTTGTGATTATGGTTTGACTCTTGGTGATCTGATTGGTGTATTGGAGGATTTCTTCTCGAGTCTAGGTGCTAAGCCATCAACACAACCTTGTCATAATATTTGTGAATTTTGCAGTTAGACAGTTTTATAAAATTTGTAGTTTTATACCATAACTTCATATTCAACTATTCCAAGAATATTTGTGTTGCATGCATGTCTTATTCATCTACATCATATTCGAGAAGTTAGCTTCTTAGGTATGCATCTTTATTAAGATGAATAAATTTAGATGGTGATTTAAACACTACTAAGAGGATGGAGGAGATCTTTTATTCTACTAAGAGGATGGAGGAAATCTTTTATTTTCACACGAGTCTTTAACAAACTTAGCTGTATATTAGTGACTATGTGCTTTGTTATTGCTAATGACAGCTACTTTGCGCTCCTGCCTTGATCCTGACTAATATTGTATTCCTAGAGCAGAACCCTCCTCTTAAATTGACCCTGTTGTAATAATGGTACCATGCTTTGTCCATAGAAACACAAGAGATTTATTTATTACCTATTAGGCTATTTATCTTGCGAAACATCTCTATTTAGATCAATAGTGTATTGTGTATGTTGCCTATTACCAGATAAGTTTTAACAATGAGGCATTCACAAGTCATCCAACTATTGCTCCCTTTATTGTCCTGTATCTTTGCTTCATCTAACAGTCTTTATATATTGGGCTTGCGCACATGATTTTTTTGCTAATATTGGTATTTATTGTATGGTTTAGGATCTTTATATTTATGTATCGCTTTTTTTGAATTCCGTTACAACGTACGGGCACAATACTAGTAGCAAGTGCTAAATAAGAGCAATAACTAATTGTATGAATGTCTGTTATGGCACTATCATCTTTGCTAACTACGAAGTCAAAGAACATGCAAAAGCACCTGTCTGTTATGGAGTTGTCTGTCAATGTATATCTGTCCTTCAGTAATGTATCCCGTGAGATCAGGAGTTGGATGTGTGATATCTGTTTAGGGGGGGAGCACAACATTAGATATTGCATTTTCATGTTAAGTAGCCAATAAAATGAACATCGCAACAATTCATTTAAATGCAATCAGATTTGCGCCTAAGATTGGCCCACCAGGTAGGACAAAGCATGACCCAACCCAAGTAACTTACAGCTAGCTCACAGGTATACAAACAAGAGTGCTGAGACATTCATGCTGGACTAGTGCGAATACTCAGATTGCATCATACTTTAACAAATCTAGCTCATTGGCAGCAAAATGGGTCGTTGTGTCAAATAATATGCTGGTTATTTCTGCATACTTGTGGAAAAGTCTTACATACAACAACTTAATAGAATGTTCAGAAGATACTGGTAATGGTAATATAGAACCGTAACAAATAGATCAACAGAGCAAACAATTTCATTTCTTACCATCATTAGGCATTGTTAGAATGGGTATTTGGGTAATGGAGCCTGTTCTTCCTTCAATACGCCCAGCACGCTCATATATGGTTGCCAGATCAGTATACATATATCCAGGATAACCACGCCTACCTGGCACCTCTTCTCGGGCAGCTGATACCTACATACACACAAGCACAATTCCCATGAAGTGTTATTGTATATCATAAAAATATATGACAGCCATTTACCAATTTATTAAGATGAACAGTAAGTACATAAAATGTGATATGCGAGACTAACATGCTAGAAATCTTCTGAATTGCTATTTCATAGATAGAGAAAAGTACAAAACACTGTCAGTAGATATATCAAGGTACAAATCCAACATTGATTTGCCCATTTTGGGCAGTGGCGACATGATCAAATGAAATCTCATGAACTTTTCCAAGTAGATCATGACCAAACTCATGCCATTTCAGATAAGTCGTCATATGATATACTTTGTACAAGTATCATGCATGCTAACTGAAAATGTGTCTTTTCAGGTTTTAGTTCATTCAAACAGGAAAATTTGTAATCACATGGGTGGCATTTTAGTGTACAGTAAGGACATAAAATTTGTTAATCCTTTCCTTCAAAAAAATCATTGATCCTTCAAGTCATCAACAAAAAATCTCAGAAGTTTTTCCAAGAAAGGATTATGATTGGATAATGTGCTTCTACGGAATTATGTTCTAAGAGTAATTGGTAAAACGAACATCAACCAAGAATATGAAAAATAATACAAGACATCAAACACAGTACCTCACGAAGCGCATCTGCGTATGAACTCATATCTGTCAAGATAACGAGTACATGCTTCCCACATTCATATGCCAAATATTCTGCAGTTGTTAGCGCAATTCGAGGGGTGATAATACGTTCAATAGTGGGATCATTTGCCTATAAGACAAAAAGGAGCAGAGTGTTAAAAATATGCTTTGCTTGGTATTGATGGTCAAATTGTATTCGGGATACACCTAAAACCACACAGAATCAACTACCTAAAACCACACAGAATCAACTAAGGCCATATTAGCAGAAACAGTTGCCTCTGAATAATAATGAATCTGGATCACAAGTCTACTGTAAATACCAGATTCAGAAAAAGGGTGACCCGCTCCATTGAACCGTTCTCTTCAAAATCACGTTTGAAGAATTGGGCTGTTTCCATGTTCACTCCCATAGCGGCAAACACAATAGCAAAGTTGTCTTCTTCACCACCCTGGAGGTTAAAGAGATCAGAACAATGGTGAACAAAAATTCAGATATGACAAAAAAAAAGTCTACATGGGCAGATTGAACAGGTAAAGCATCCCACTCTATACCATATGGATGTTTCCCTCACAAAAAACAACAGTATTATGAGCTTTTAAGATAAAATACACACACAAGGTGTGTGAGATGCAACCTCAGTTGAAAGAACAGAATGTTCAGATCAGGAATTTATGTAGAATTTCATGTACAGCTAAAGCTATTAGGCATTTAGGCTATATGCACCGTATCTAATTTAAGCCAATTGGTGAGCCCAAATCCCATTGGATCATCAAATGTTAAGTCTCATCCGCTTTATGTGAGCAATAGGGAGTGATTGTTATGTTAGGCTACCTCTGCGTGCTTGCCTTTCTCCAAGCTCTTGACAAGACCAGCCTGACGACAAATCTGAGCAGCAATTTCATTATGAGGAAGACCAGCAGCAGAAAAGAGAGGAATCTTTTGCCCTCGAGCAATGGAGTTCATGACATCAATGGTAGATATCCCTGTTTGAATCATCTCTTCTGGATAGGTTCTCTCACTGGGGTTAATAGAACTTCCTGGAATAAACATCAGAGTACATGATTATCAGAAGTGAAAGATGAGGGGGATTTTACACCATCCGTAATTCTAATTTTTTATGTGTCCCCTCCATGAACATGCACTTATCCATGAGATTCTTACACAACAATGTGCTTGCATTGAAAATTGAGAAAGAACTTACCAGAGATATCCAAGTAGGCCTCAGGCAAAATCGGGGGACCATTATCAATAGGCTTTCCAGAACCATTAAAAATGCGCCCAAGCATATCAAGTGAGACAGGAGTTTTCAAGACCTGCAAGAGAAAAGCAGTGTACCATACATAAAAATAAACAAGCGAGCAAATATACAAACGCAATTTCATTATAAATTTCAGTCTGAAAGTTTAAGACAAGCCCGTCCACTTTATTCAGTTCCAGTGGGACGCAATTGTCATGATTTAGTCAACAACCAACATATATCAAGAACCTTATGATTGAAACTACATGTACTTATCAAGATTCTTGTAAATTTTGTTTATCAGCTACATCCCGAAAGTGAAACCATTCTTCATGCTAACACTTTCCAGTTCAAAGCGTTTAGCCTATTAGAGAATACTTAACCAGTATCTAACCAGGAAATAAAGTGACAAGAAGAGACATGTGAAGAAGAGGCAAGGTACCTCGCCTGTGAACTGCACAGTAGTATATTTGTTGTCTATTCCTGAAGTGCCTTCAAAGACCTGAAGAATCAAGAAGTTCAGAGTTCAGTGATAGACATAGATAATACAATTTAAAGTTTTCTGGAAAACAGACCAAACTAACTGTATTGCAAAATCTAAATCGGGTCTAAAAATAGAGTATTACTTAAGAAACAATCAAGAGTGAATATTTGTTTGGTCATAACAATACAGAATAGAAAATGAAGTAACCTGCACCACAGCTTTTTCACCGTCAACTTCCAAAACTTGACCACGTCGAGTGGTGCCATCTCCCAATCGGATGTTTACAATTTCCTGGTACTTTGGGCCCTAAAGATAGTTACATGAAGAAAGGGATAGTGAGCATAAGTTGTTACCAGACTAGGCTGTTCAACATTTGTGTGATTATGCTAACAGCTGCAAATTGAAGAAAAGCATACACACCTTTACTTTATCCAAGATAACCAGAGGTCCTGCCACACCAGAAACAGTCCTGTACTCTGCATAAGTAAATCGTTTTTTTAGTAAACATCATCTTTGTTAGATAGCCTGAAAAGAATGTTCTTAACAAGGCAGTACTACTATGAGCCTAGCCATGTCTGTGACATAATTAATGGTATTTTGTGACACTTGCAACTTTGGGTGTGTTATGAATCAAAATCTGCCAAAATCAATATAAGCATACAAAATGAACATGATAAACTAAAAGCATGACCTAGCCAAAGTGCCAGGCCTGAAGACATGATATAATGTTGCTTAGTTAGAACTGCAAAGCTACAAAAGCAAACTTCATCTACAATGAATTAGACCCATCCTTATCGGCACGCTATGGTGGTGTGCTTCAGGAAAAGCTCTTTGACTGTGAGTTCTGTATTATTAGGATAACCTACAATTAAATATCAATGTAGCACAGTTACAAATTCAGCAGCCTGATGATGCAAACCATGCTATCATGATACCCAATGATCCATTATCCGGTAGCTTAAGCATGCGTGCATACAAGGTATTTAGCTCTAAGATTTAACCTATTTCCCCTTTCTTTTCCAGTACAATAAGCAAGCCCTCCCAATTTACATAAGCTGGCATGCCAATGTGAGCACTGGTGAGCAGCAATAATACCGCACATGCCCGATGCAAATAGGCGACACACAAACCGACGAACGCACAAAACTACAGTATAAGCCTATAAGGGCACACTGCAGAGCTTGATCTCATTGCTCGTGTTGCACGACTCACCCATGCCGATCTCCAGGGTTCCCTCCTCCATGTCGGCGCCATCCTTCACCAGACCCATGCTGAACCCGGCTAGAACAACCTGCAGAAGGCAACATCAACCGCGCCATCAGAATCAAGAAACAAACCGATCCTTGCTGTGGAGACCACGCAGATCATTCCCACACTCTGATCCACTGACAAAAAAAGGAACCCGTCAAGACTCGCCGACAATCGCTCCCCTCATCTCACAATTCAGGTGAATCCATCGAAAAGCGGGACCTCTCAGCGACCCCTACCCCCAGATCTGGCCATTGGAACAGATCTTAATCTCGAATTCCACACCCGCAACAGCGTGGCGGCACCAATCTAATCTCCCCATGCGGAGAGGAGCAATTGACTGGGCGCGAGCTCGTACTAGGGGTAAGGATTCGAGCGCGAGAGGAGACGAAGCGTACCTCAGGGTGGAATCGGTGGGAGACGGCGAGGAGGAGGTGGTGGTGGATCGGGTGGGCGACGACGCAGCTTGGAGGAGAGGGAAGACGAGACGAGAAATTAATGCAGGAAATACAATCGGATATCGTGGGAGAGGAAGGACGATTTACGTGGTTGCCCTGGACGAATACGCGATTTGCAAATCCAACCGCTCGTCAGAGTATCACGGACGAATCGGACACCACCCAAACTGATGTTCCTTTTTTTTTTTTTGTTTTTACTAGTCAAGTGTCCGTGCGTTGCAACGAATCTTAAATAATTGATAACGTAAATTCTAAAGTCTCAAACAAACTAATATGAGTTTCCCTACGTCCATTTTTTAATATAAAACTTTCCTTATATCTATGAGTTGATTGTTCATGGGACTCAAATTTTTCGCTATGAATCCATCATGGAAAAATAGTTAAAGTTTAAATTTTAAATAGCATTAAAATTCATGTTACAAGCAAGTCAAATCATGCCATGAATCACATGCGTACACATATACGTAGGTAATCCTATCCTTCATAGAAGAGAACACAGAAATACAACATCAAGGCTACTGAAATACAACATCCATCTGTGATGCCAAATCTCAGTTTAACAAAGCCAATTAACAAAGCTACAAAGGCAAATAAAATCATAAGGTACAGCTAATGAGTTAACAAAATAAACAAGGTAAGGAAGAGAAATCATCACAAAAGTGGCCACTTTTACTCTTTTCCTTGTGCACATGCACTTCTTGTATAAACTGCTTTCTTAGAGAAGCTAGCAGAAAGGGGCTTCAGCCTCCTAGGACAAAAGGTTCTTAAGCTTACCTAAGAATTAAGATGTCCCAGAAACTATACATATTCTGAAAAGGTCGCCTAGAAAGGAACTTAACCTAACAGGCATTGCATAAACAGTGGATGGAGAGCATGAGAGATGGTACTATTCTAAAACATGTCTAGTGGCACAAGCCACTGATAGCTTAATAGCTTACAGCATTGTAAAGGAATCAGCAGTTTAGCCTATTTTTCATTGTTAATTAGAGAGGCCATAAAGTCAATCTTAAATTTAAAAAACTGATAAGTGAATTTCAAATGAAAGTGAACAAAAGGCATCAATACAAAAGGCTTAACCCTGAAAGACACACTAATATTTCGAACATAGCATCCTTCAAAGAAAAGGTTATGAAAAGAAAGAAAAGGTAAAGAGTACACAACTACATGAAAAAAAGGTTGGGCTTCCCATTACTGCGTTATGAGGCTTATAAACACTATTCAAGTGCATCCCACATAAAACCTATGAGCAGTGAAGGTTCTTACCTTCAAGTAACAGTATTAATAAAAGATACAGGAAGAAAAAAAAAGGATTATGTGGCAGGAAGGAAAAGCTGAGAAATTAAGTACTGGATACCGAAAGAACCGACTTCAAATTTAAGACATAAACAATTAACACTAACCTAACAGAGGCCACGCATTATACAAGACATGCATTGCAGCTCGAGTCAGTTTCAAGGCTCCTATATGAAAAGAGCCTGTTGGTGTCCTGCTTTCAGACAATGGGAGTTCTATGAGTATTTCAGAATCCTAATGTATTAAATGATCCAAATTCAAGAAGGAAATACTGTGGAGCTACTAAGTTCTTGCTAAAGGAGTGCAACCCAGCTTCAATACATTTTGAACAAGTAAAGAAAGTAAAACAGAAAACTAATACAATTAGTAACAAGTAGCATGTAACTACAACACAACAACTAAGTAACAAAATAAACACATGGATTCAGCTACAAACCAAATGCAAATGTAATTAACTTGAAAATGCAGCTGAAACAGGATAAACTCAATTGAGATTCAGTCAGTCAGTGCTTACCTTTCTCTTGAACACCACCGCTTTCTTATTTGCGGTGGACCAATACGCATGGGTCTTGAAGAACAGAGCATCCCATTCATTTCGGTCATTGCACGAGCTTGCTCGAGAGGATCACCAAATTTCACAAAGCCATAATCCTTTGAGCGCATTGTCAGTTTATCAGTTACAACTTTTGCACCCTTCACAGATGGGTAGTGCACCCTAAATGTCTCTTGTAATATGTAATCCGTAACATCAGCAGCCAAATCACCAACAAAAATTGTATAATCAGGGGTGTTATCACGTTTTTCACCAGCAGTGGCCCAATTCAATCGGTATGTCATCTCAACATTTGGCATCATTGTCCCATTGTACGTTTGAAGAACTCTTTCAGTACCAGCATGACTTGCGAATTCAATAAAGCCATAACCCTGAAGTTGTCCAGTCTGCTTATCACGAATTAGTTATCCCATTAGCTCATAGATTTAGAATGTAACAACATCCCCAAGCATGAATAGCTAGACGTTCAAGTATTCAACACCAGAAATGCACAAAATTAACGGGAGATTCTTACGTCCCGCCGTGCCCTCCTTGCCAATCCGAGCTAATGGGGTGGAACGGGAGCTCGCAAATCGCAACCTGCACCACATCTCACAACCAATCAAATTGCATGCAAACAAACCCAATATACTCATACGGCAAACACAATTGCTTACATACGCGTGGTAGGACCAAAAAAGAAAAAAGAAAGAGGAAAAAGCAACCTTAGCTCCGAAAGACGCGGAGGTGCGAGAGCCGCGAACGCCGCCTCTCCCCGCGCCGATCACGAAGAGATCATAGTCGTAGTTCTCGCCGTCGGTGACGGCCATCTCCTCGTCCTTGAGCATCTTCCTCGCCATGGATTTCGAACGCTACAAAACCCTAAGGCACAACAAGAGTCTCCCTGAGAACTTTCGATCCAAAATTGCAAATCAACACCACCGCAATAATAGCACCACCACTGTGTCGTCGCGCCGCTGCAAGGCTCCGCCGTGAGGCAGGGAGAGAGGAGGACGGGGAGCGAGGGGAGGCGGCGGCGGCGGGGGCATGCGGAGGCGGGGAGAGAGGAGGACGAGGGGCGAGGGGAGGCGACTGGGAGCTAGGGGAGGCGCAGAGGGGCGGCCGTGCGAGGCGGTGGGGAGAGGAGGACAGGGGAGCGAGGGGCGCGGCGCCGCGGGAGGGGTGCGGCCGTGGAAGGCGGGAGAGGAGGATGGGGAGCGAGGGGGAGACGGCGGGGGGTGGGGGCGCTGTGTGGGAGAGCAAGGGGAGGGTGGTGGGAGAGCGAGGGGGAGCGGATCGGGGCAGTGGGAGGAGAGCGAGGGGGAGCGGATCGGGGCGGCGGGGGGAGAGCGGATCAGGGCAGCAGGGGGAGAGCGAGGGGAGCGGATTGGGGCGGCGAGTGCGGAGGGGGAGGAGGGGGCGATGGGGGGAGAACGGTTCAGATTCTATCTCATAATCAGATCGAATGGCTAAAAAGAAATAAGGGAGGACTCATCAACCACCAACTCCTTCTTTTAAAGTAGTAAAGATCACTACGAATTTGAATGCGGTTTAGGGCAAAAAAAGATATTAGGACATGTTTGGATGTTACGGTATTTGAAAACCACAGTTTTCAATGTACCGTACACGAAATACCATAGTTTATAAATACTACAGTTTTTTACGGTATTGATGAAAACCATGATATATTTGGATGTAGCAATATTTAATGCAGTATGGGGTGATCGTTTTAGCGATGGCTTTTGGCTTTTGGCTGAAATTTTACTGTGGTTGGCTTTTTTTACTGTAGCTGAGTTAATGGATAGTGTAGTGAATAGTGATAAAAAACTGAAGTTAGAAGCTGAAGCTTTTAAAAACTAAAACGATCACTGTCTTAAAAACTAGTTATGCTATGTTAATATGGAGAAAATAAACCAAGCTATACACATGCAAATTAGATACTCTACGAGTATGCATTTTCATTGTGGCTAGGTTTTAATTGAACCAATGCGATAGCTCACTCTAGGTTTGTCTATTATGACTCTAGGTTTGTCTATTATGACTAAGTTCTTTTACACTCCCATTTATAGCTTATGGTTTATATTATAATAACTAGCTTTTAAATTATGTATTTTTTAAAGGTATAGGTCTAAAAATTAATTGTAGTAGATATTATATTGAATTTATCTATATTGATTAAAATCACATGCGAATATCTCTCTTCGTACTCTCTCTCTTACCAACAGCCAGAATTCAACACATTCAATAATGCCATGAAAAAGCAAGTAAAGGAAGTGCCAACTTTGAATGTATTAGTATTGTGCCCGTACGTTGTAACGGAATTCAAAAAAAGTGATACATAAATATAAAGATCCTAAACCATACAATAAATACCAATATTAGCAAAAAAAAATCATGTGCGCAAGCCCAATGTATAAAGACTGTTGGATGAAGCAAAGATACAGGACAATAAAGGGAGCAATAGTTGGATGACTTGTGAATGCCTCATTGTTAAAACTTATCTGACAATAGGCAACATACACAATACACTATTGATCTAAATAGAGATGTTTCGCAAGATAAATAGCCTAATAGGTAATAAATAAATCTCTTGTGTTTCTATGGACAAAGCACGGTACCATTATTACAACAGGGTCAATTTAAGAGGAGGGTTCTGCTCTAGGAATACAATATTAGTCAGGATCAAGGCAGGAGCGCAAAAACAAGGCATCACTCAAGTAGTTGTCATTAGCAATAACAAAGCACATAGTCACTAATATACAGCTAAGTTTGTTAAAGACTCGTGTGAAAATAAAAGATTTCCTCCATCCTCTTAGTAGAATAAAAGATCTCCTCCATCCTCTTAGTAGTGTTTAAATCACCATCTAAATTTATTCATCTTAATAAAGATGCATACCTAAGAAGCTAACTTCTCGAATATGATGTAGATGAATAAGACATGCATGCAACACAAATATTCTTGGAATAGTTGAATATGAAGTTATAGTACAAAACTACAAATTTTATAAAACTGTCTAACTACAAAATTCACAAATATTATGACAAGGTTGTGTTGATGGCTTAGCACCTAGACTCGAGAAGAAATCCTCCAATACACCAATCAGATCACCAAGAGTCAAACCATAATCACAAATAAGACCTGAAATAAGAAGCATTATAATTAGCTTCCTTGCCAGAACGTTACTGTATGTCATCCAACATATGGACCAAATATTAATCAATAAAACACCCCATAGGCGAAAACAAGAAAACAGTTACCTTCTATCTGATGGAGTTCCACAAGATGAGTTTGGTCCACAGCTTCATTGCGGAAAACACGGTCAACTAAGTCATCCGCCAATGATGATTGTACTACAGCGGCACGGGCTCTTCCATGATTCCATCTTGACCTGCAGCAGGTAGCTCGTGCTCGGCGTAGCATGGGCACCGGCGCCTCCCGCGGCATGGCCCGAGGTAGACGCAAGGCCCTTGAAGTCAATCACCTCATCGACGTCGCGCGAAGGGCGGGTCCATGAGCGCGAAGCTTCACGGGTCGAAAGTCGATGAAGCCAAACGAGTTGACACGCTCGAGCCCCACGTCCACCGCCACCATTGGCCCGTTCCTCGCCGCTAGGTCCTTGTTGAACACCTTGCACACAGACCACTCGTCTGCACGCGACAACGGCATCTAGAAAAGAAGAGGATTTAGCTCATCAGCCTAGAAACGCTGTGCTGATAAAAAAAACCTAGCTTAAAAAAAAGCGGTAGGTTAAAGATGTGATCCAGCTGTTCTATGAAATTGAGCTTAAACGCAAGGAGCTTAGCAGTGCATCTCATCGTGTGTTGCCTGTTGCAGAGCCTGAAAAGTTCTTGCTTCTATAACTTTCTATATTTTATTAAGAGATTCCCTGGAAAGCTTGACCTCTGCAATATTGGTTAGCAACAATACTTGTCCAGAGCCAACCAGTTTAAAACTTAAACAAGAGGAGAAATCACCTTTTGCAAGAAGGGCCATATACATTTTTTCCCCTAAAACTTAAAACTGTGTCCAAGGCCTTTAGTTCAGTGTCTCTAATTTCATACTGTGTGCATAAATAAGAGCTTGTCAACTGACTCTATGGCCTTAGGAGACAAAACATACTTTGTATGCACATTTTCTAAAGTATAAATGGTTAATTGCAATTTTCGAAAGTGCAGATGGGAGTCTACCATAATTCTCATTGGTAAAAATTTAGAGATACAGAATGGTTAGGGACCTTAGGGTTCACAGTTTCACACTTCACAACCAGTTAGCAATAGTACTTGTCCAGAGCCAACCAGTTTAAAACTTAAACAAGAGGAGAAATCACCTTTTGCAAGAAGGGCCATATTCATTTTTTCCCCTAAAACTTAAAACTGTGTCTAAGGCCTTTAGTTCGGTGTCTCTAATTTCATCTGTGTGCATAAATAAGAGCTTGTCAACCGACTCTATGGCCTTAGGAGACAAAACATACTTTGTATGCACATTTTCTAAAGTATAAATGGTTAATTGCAATTTTGAAAGTGCAGATGGGAGTCTACCATAATTCTCATTGGTAAAAATTTAGAGATACGAATGGTTAGGGACCTTAGGGTTCTGATTTCACACTTCGCAACTTGATTAGCAACAAGACTTGTCCAGAGCCAACCAGTTTAAAACTTAAACAAGAGGAGAAATCACCTTTGCAAGAACTCGACCAAGTCAAGGACCTCATCGATTTGATTCTTTTTCTTTGCCTTTTGTAAACATTGCTAAGAAAAATGTTAGGTGAGATGTTTAAAGTTTCATTTCATAAGAAGAGGAGCTAAGATTCATCGACTACCGCCTTAGATTATCCGTAGGTGAAACTTGTTATGAGAAAGTAACCCAAGAAAAACTTGATTTCTAAGAGGAATTGTGAGTTTCTAAGAAGATGTAGCATTTGCTTATCTTTCAATGGTTGGAGATGCAATAAATATCATACCAGACCCAATTTTGATGTTTGAGGATGCGGAGGATCTTGCTGCTAGTGACGCTCTTGACGAGGGGGATATCGTGCTGGTCACAGAGCACCATGCTGATCTACAACGGCATCTGACCCTTCTCAGCAGCCTTCGTGATCATCTCCACCTACCAAGAACCAACGCGCACACAGAACCAACAATATCAAAATCATAGTACAAAAGGAAAGGAAATGACACCCAAATCGAATCAAGAAACAGAGAGAAGGCATAGCATCCCACCTCGGAGGCGACAGTCTTGACCCAGCTCGGGATAGGAGGTGTTTGCGGGAGGGGCAAGGTCGCTAGACGCCGTTGAGTCCCTGGGCCCAGGGGTTCGCCGTGGTCGTGGAAGGCGTGGCCGGGGGCGGGCACCAACTGCAATGAAGATAGAGGGAGGAGGAGGGAGTTGATGGTGGTGGCGGCGATTCACGCTGGCGATCGAGTGGCGGCGACGTGGGGGGCGAAGGGAGGGAAGGATGCGGCGGCGGAGGAGGGAGAGGGTGGGGAGTAGGAGACGGCGGTGTGGGGGATGGAGAGGGGGAGGCGGCGGCGCGGGGTTGGGGAGTAGGGAGGAGGCGGCACGCGGCTAGGGAGGAGGATGCGGCGCGCGGAGAGGCGAGATGGAGAGCGGAGGAGGGGACGAGGAGGAGGCGCGGCGGCGGAGGAGCGATGGAGGCGGGAGGAGCAATGAGATGAGAGGCGAAGAAAGCAGGTAGTTGCGGGAGGATCGAGAAAGCCGAAAGAAATCAGGCCGCGCACGGGTTCCGTTAGGGAGTCTGTTAGGGAGTCAGCGGGGGTTTTAGAGTTGCAGGGATTTACGGTCAAGATTTAATTGTTGAGATCAAACGATTAAAAAGAGATATAGGAGAGGACTCATCAACCACCAACTCCTTCTTTGAAAGTAGTAAAGATACCATGTACCCAAGCACAAGAAAAGAGAATTAGATGCATGCGACATGATACAGAAGGTGGCTTTGAACGAGTGGGTTCGGTTTTGAGAAAAAAAGAGGTTTATGAGTGAATTTATCAAAACTCCAAAAATACCATGGTATTAGCTAGACTACGATTTATAAGACTACAGAGTTCATTACATCCAAACACATCAAAGTTTTTGATACCATGGTATTTTTAAGAAAACATGGCATTTTCTAAAAATTTAAAAAATACTTGTATTCAAACAGGCCCTTAGATTGTATTGTATTGATCGAACTTCGCAATTCAAAATCTAGTAATGCGCGCGTGTTTCACGCTGTGTGCACTTGCAAAATATACATTTGAGTTGTATGCTTGTTTTCTGGCCGCCATATTTTTATGATAGCTTGTCTTTTAAAAAGAATGTCCTAATAATTAAGGACTTTTTTGGGGTTAGCACATGTGAAATTCTTCACCAAATGATTAGGGTGTGCTGTAGAAGAGACAAGCTTGAACAATAGCCTGGTGCTAAGATGCAAAAGTAAGATCCAGTGAAGGATGACGCGATGATTGTGCGGTTCTGTAGTTCTCTGCCCAATTAGAGTACTTCTTTTTAACATTGTTCTTTTGAAAATTACATTTTTTATATATATGTAGTACATGAAATGTCAAACTTCCAACAAATTGCATACCTATCCTATTTTACAGCGGTACTCCTTTTACATTTGGACTAGAGACTTCCAAACAATAGCCAAAATTCTTGGATCCAGCATTATTAATCAGTTGATTGAGACATGGCGTGATATGATCATGTCCCTGAGAGGCTGGGACCATTATTGTTCCCTCACTTTTCCATTCTTCAAAGTTAATGACTTCAGGATCAATATGCAGCAATATAAGCATGATTTGAATAAATTTGCTAATGTATTGTTTTGTTTCAGGTTCTTTTTGTAATGTACCCCAATCCAAGTAGAACATAACTAGCATGTGGCCCAACCCAGAACACAGCTTCCCTGTTCTCTTCTCCCTGTCCTCTTTGTGTTCCCGTTGACGTGGCGAAGATCCAGAGCACGAGGAGAATACGAGGGGGGGCAGGGAGAATGCTCTAGATCTTCGTCTCGTCAACGAGAACACGAAGGGGACAAAGAGAAGAGAATATGGAAGCCGCGTTCCCCAACCTGACCTGCTTCTTCTCAATGGGAAGGCATTCAGAAACTGTGTTCTTTTGTTTAACAAGCTTCAACGCATAGAAGAATTTTTGGGCATAACGGTAATTTCAATCAATTTCTGATTAAAAGAAAATAAATTGGAATTTTTGATGGGGCTCACATGTAATGAGAGGGAGAGATAAAGAGAGCAGGCCGTCGGCCTGACCTATTCACCTGGATCTGGATCGGCCAATCCCCTTTTATCTTGCCTGCACCATGCAGCACTCAAGTCAATGGGCGTTGACGTCTCCCTCTCCTGATCCCCTACCGCTCTCCTCTATTTAACAAGACATACGAGCCGGTGTTTGGAAGGAGAAATTAGAGGTTAATCCCGGTGGATCCAAAGTCTGTGTGTGGCGATTTGATTTGCCATTGATATAGGGCTTTGGGGCTGATTCGAAGTGAGATCACCGGGGTCTTATTGCTCTTGATTTCCACCATCCTTCTGGGCATTTGCAGTTCGTGTGTGCAACTTGCTGTTGGCTTTGGTTTTTCAAGGGATTGGTATCCCCTTTTGTGAGACTAGTGTGCGAACCGAGTTCTTCTTTCTGCTGGTCTTGCGTGGCATAACTAGCACTTCGGCTTTGGGGACTTGATGCATACCAAGTTTTCAGAGTCGGACATTGTATCTCCGGATTCTGTTGGTATCGTGGCATACGGCGGTGATTGGTTTTCTAGGACAACGTTATTGTGACGTGCCTTGCCCGTTCAGTCTTCATGGTGGCTTTGATTGTCGTAGCACAGTGAGATTTACTTGTGTTCTATAATTTATATTGTGCAAACGTTAGCCGTGCTAGTGTTACATATTTGTTTGGTATATCTGAAATCTATGATAATCACTAGCTCAATTGATGGTTGAAACAAAAAATATAGAACTTTTTCCATTGGTATATCACCTCATGGAGCTGATATTGATCCTTCCAGTGGCAACGGCATCTATTGAGAGAATATTTTCGACAATGAATATTATCAAAGCAAATTTACGCAAAAAGGTGTCGGATGAGTGGCTTAACAATTTGATAGTGTGTTACACCGAGCAAGACATATTTAGATCCATTGATGATGATGCAATCATAAAATCCTTCCAAGGCATGAAAAATCGCAGAATGAATTTACCACGTGAAAGTCGTGATTCAAGCTAGCATCTTAGTGGTATGGTTCTTTTATTTTAAATGTTCATGATCATTTAAGTATAATTTACTATTGCATCGCTAATTTTTCTAATTTTGATGTACAGATTGTTACATACTGGAACCATATTTACATGTTTGGGGGATGCACTTGCCATTAGCGAGGTACCTCCATTGTATTTCTCTCTCTCTTTTTTTGCTTTGCTTTTATTCATGTATGAAACTATGAATTTGATTGCACAAGAATACAAACAATGTTTGTTACAAATTAGTTTAGTCATTCCATGCGTAGGGCCAACAATTCTGGAAAAAGCTTATGATCTGGCAAAAGAATGCATACTCTTTTAGCCCAGCCTCATTTTTATTTTGGATTCAGCATTGGCCACTAGTTACCTTAGATCTTCGAGTTTTAACCATGTGAAAAAGCCACAAACACTCTTGCAAGTCACATGCTTTTTCAATTTTCCCCTATAGCCCATTTTCGTTTACTTTGTCCTCTATAAGTTAAGTTGGCTTGTAAATGCCCCTTGTATCATATGTTCGCGATATTTTTCTCGTGATTTTAATTGTTTTCAGTACTTATTTCAATGATTTAAGTGATTTTGGTATTTGTAATACAAGATTTTAGCACTAAAACATTAGTAATAAAATGGTACATTATAAGTACCAAAATCACCTAAATAATTAAAATAAATATTGGCATCATTGGAATAATGACACCACTAAAACAAGTGACAAAGATAATAAAAACTACGAGAAATAGTGCTAATATGTGGCTTGGGGGTTATATACACCCTGACTTAACTTATGAGAGGAAAGTAAATGATAATCAAATATATATCAAATAGCTAAAAGTATGTGATTTACTGGGTATTTATGGATTGCTCCCTTTAACCAAATTAAGTATGTGACTTGTGAGCAGTGGATGTCACGGCTACCGGTGCCACGTGGATGGTCTGGACTGGCCGTGGTGTCCGCTTCCGTGATCTACATGTTTACTGGCTCAGGAGTGTGTTGTTTTGGCGGTGCACTGCTCTCGTGTTAGACGACCACGTGGACAGCTGGTTGGCGCGGGCCACGGATTGGATCAATCAGAAGAGAATAAGAGAAGGGTAAGGACAAAACAAGAAGACACAAATGAAAGATAAGATTATAAGAACGATGAGGAAGAGTACAAACTACAGAACAACTATGATCCATATGCAAAAGCGTGAATGCGTGGTGATTTACATGAAATTTGTTAACACAAACAACGTATTTGTGTATTGATCTATCTAAGTTTCGGAGTTCATGTTTTGAATTGATGGAGGCACGGCCCAGTTACAGACCAAGCATCAAAGGCTCAAAAACTCGGAGACTAGCGTGGCCCTGAGACTCTGACCCAAGTTAGGCCGAATTTGCTCATGTCTAGTGCAATTCTTAAGCATGTCCCAAGCTAGTCACCTGGGCTGAGCATGGGTGGGGTACTAAAGCCGGGCCCAAAAGTTTCGGTAGGCCAATTCTGGACAGGGGCAGTTCCTTCTGCTCCCTCTGCAAAGGCTTGGGCCGATGTGTGGGCCCATCACACGAGATGCAGAAGTCCCTCCTCACCTTCCCCGATGACCCCATCCTCGACGGCCGCGCAATCCAACACCGACGATAGCACCAGCGAAGAGTTGCCGTGGAGACCCGCTCCGCAGTCCGCACCGCTCGGCATGGGACGAATACTTTTTCTACCGGATCTGGTCGTCCCCACCATCTTCGCCTACACGCCGGCAAGGCGTTCGACGAATTGCCACATTTAAATGGCAGCCCCAGGATGTTCGCAACCGAGAACTACGTCGTTCTTCTTGGAGATGTTCTTCCATCGACGACATTTGTTCTGCTGTGATGCGCTATCATTCCCCTCAGATGGCATGACATTGTTTGCTGTCGGGTCAAATGTGGCGTGGCGGTGGCCGTGGCCCGGCTCGGCTCCATGCAAGGCGTGCGCGCACCGCTTGAGCTGTCGGCCTCGAGTGCGTGCCCGCCTCGCAAGAGATTTGGCATTTGTCCCTACCGGCTGGTTGATCCCTAAATTCTGCGACTTATTTGATCAACAGGTAAGTAGTTTTTCTTTTGAGAACCAAAAGCGATTGACTAAGCCAGTTCTTCATACTGCAACGAGACAAGGCCGATGGTCCGATTCAAAAAAAAAAAAAAACATTAGACGCCAAGAATGTGCTAGGCCAACACACCGGGAAGAGGGTGTTTCTTCGTCAGATACCTCTGTGTCTCTCCAACGATGAGATGTTCCCTTTTAGATTCTAAGATGAAGCAATTTCAGATGAGGCTGAGCTTCACTATAAGCATCAGCAAGACACAAGGGCAAACCATTCCAATCTTCGATCTCAGCCTCCCCGATGTAGTGCTCTCTCATGGACTCACGATCAGCTGTATGTCGCGCTACCTAGAGCTATCACTAAGAGCAACATCAAGGTTATTGTTGTCGCGGAGAAGGAGAAGGACAAGCGGCGGAAGTCTAGGAAGATTTGTGAGAGTTCAAAAAACCATCATCTAAGAGGGTGATCGGAATGACGATGGTTTTTAGTTTTTGCTAAAAAAATACTGTAACTGACTGAAAAAATACTGTAGATAAGTTCGTTTATTGAGTATAATTAAATGTAAAAAAATATAAAAAAACCGAAAACAAAAAAAAGTATAAATAAATTAAAAAAACGAAAATTTTTTTACTATAGCATGTACTGTAGCTACAGTACCTGCTACAGTAAAAAAACGCCCACCGCCCATCGCCCACAGCTAAACTGATCGCCCCCTAAATAGAAGAACTCACATCATAAGCGTTGTATTGATAACTCAGTTACAAATTCATAGTTGCTAATTACTTCATTTCCTCCATAGATAAAAAAAATCCTAGATCAGATTTCAACATTGATATATCACCATTTCTGGCATTGTTGTGAAATCCTTTTATGCTACATCAGCAATATTTATGGATAGCATTTATAAAGAAATTTCTACTCTGTTACTGAAAAAACCACATGAATTTTTTTTGCCACACAACGCAAGTACTACTAATATAATCCTGCTTTATTGTTTCTTAGTATTTATATGATGTCTATGTCAATTCAATGAAAAATACATGCATAAGATGTTCCATAGCAACACACAAACACGCAACTAGTTCTTCCAAAAGAAGAAAAACAAACAAGACCTCAATTCTATGTAATCCTATCACGTGTCTTTTCTGATAGTATAAAAAAACCTCCAGTTTTTTTAGTTCAGAGTCCTGACTGACTTCGAGCATATTCTCTGAGCATAACTTTGATGTGCCTAATTTTTCGAACATGACTTGATGTCTCCTCGGCTTGCTGACTTTCTAAAATTTTCTTTGCTGCATGCCAAGAGTTAGCCAAATGCCAGTGTAGATTTAATCCAGCATAATAGAACGACACATGTAATATTCTCTCTGTTTTGCTATATTCGTCTATATTTTCGGGAGTATCATTTTCAATATATTTGTCCACTCATAGGATCTAGAGTGCAGTTATTATAATTTTTGTACTCTCTATTTTTACTTAAATATTTTGAAAGAGATTAAATGGTTATGGTATGTTATTTAATATGAATATGTATGATTATTTCTTAGTAACAGTTTAGCTAACTTTAGCTCAGGTAGGTTAGTTCAACCCAATTTTTGTGTTTAGCAACTAATATGCATGGTTAATCTAAAATACAGTTTGGCTAGATTAGATAGGTTAGCTAGATTAGTAGTCCGAAAAAAACAAAATGATAGAGGATTAGTCGTAGTGGGTAAGGGTTTGTTTATTCCACGCCGTTAACTTAATCATAGGTTAGTGGCGGTTAAAAGGATTTGATCGAGTTACACTCGGACTCTAACCCACGTGTTTTGTAGGTTAAATCCCTAATCCACCGCTTAACTCTGAACCAAATACAGCATAAAAGACGCGTGGTGCTTCCAGTGGTTGCTGCGAGCTATCTGAATTATCCAAGACCAACTCACTACTCAGCAGCCAAGATTGCTGCCAACCCAACAGGTACGGCACCATGCTGTGTGGCTAAAAGTTATGATTCCCAATCTTATTTGAAGCGCTCGTTTTAGCGATAATTTCTAACTTTTAGCTGAAATTTTATTGTAGTTGGTTTTTTTACTGTAGCTGATTTGGCTTTTTAGGCATAATTAATTTTAAAAAAAATAAAAAAATAGAAAAATATGTTAACCTATTAGGGACAATACAAAGGAATACAAAAAAATACAAAAAAGTCTAAAATATCTTTAAAAAATCAGAAAAAAACGGAATACTGAATAGTAAAAAAAAGCAGAAACTAGAAGCTAAAACCCAAAAAAAATCGAAACGAGCGGGGTGACACGTGTGTGTGTGGATTTTCGTGGATTCAATCTCATGAGTCATGAACCGTCGGTGCCTGAGTTTAAATATAGCTAGGATAATTGACCAAATGTACACCTTTTCTCTAAAAAAACAGCCAAGATTGATCGAATATGGACTTCCTGCATTCAGCTGCGTCTGACCTTATTTATACGTAATTTCATACTAGTATATTTGATACAGTCTCTCATTAGCGACACCCACTACAGCAGTTTAGGTGTATATTGCCATCTCCGTATGCCCGCCAATGAGAGCCAAATAAGCCATGTCACTGCATGTGGTGTTCGGCCAAATCATTCTCACTTTGGTAACCTCAAAACCTCCTTGCAACTATCGTTAACTATGCACAGCTTTGATAGTCCAAGATGCAGTGCCAAGAACAATAAAAGCACAAATGGCAATAACAATGCTATCTTGGCATCTTGCTTGCACCATCCACCAACACACATTCCTAGGCCGGGTAGATATGCAAGTCAATTTACTAAGCTCACGATCTACTTACCCGTCCATCTATAAATGCATTTGGCTTCTTGGCGTGAGGTCGCCATGGCCATGGCGAGCTGGTTCTGCCCCAAGAATGATGCGCGGAGCCAGTTCGTTAAGCTGGTGTTCCCCGGGGGCCACGTCGAGCTGCTGGACCGGCCGGTGATGGCGGCGGAGGTGATGATGCAGCACCCGCGGTTCTGCGTGGCGCGTCCCGACGTGTTCCGGGAGCCCGCCGGCGCGGTCGCCGCGCCGGACACCGTGCTCCAGCTCGGGCACAAGTACTACGTCGTGCCGAAGAGCACCGTGCGGAGGTTGCAGAAGTACTCCTCCTCCCACGGCGGCGGCCGGCGCGGCGGCGGCGTGTCGCTGAAGAGGCACCTCGCCAGCTCCAGCGGCCACGAGAGGGGCGGCGTGTCGCTCAGCGGCCACGAGAGGGGCTACAAGGTCGGGCGCAAGAAGTGGCTCACCTGCTTGTTGGGCGGCGAAGCCAAGGCACAGAGGCCTCAGGAAGGCGTCAGCCATGGCAGTAAAGCTGAGACGACAAGGGAGGTTGATGTGAAGGACACCAAGGAGAACGGGAAGGCTCTGATGAACAGTGAATCGTCGGGACGGCGGCGGCGGCGCCTCGCCTCGCCGGGGAACTCGGCATCCTATTCTTGGCAGCCTAGCCTTCACAGCATAACTGAAGAGTAGCCTTGTCTATGCATGTGATGCCGTGATTCTTGTGTCTGAACATGCATCCATTCAGTCAATGGAGATTGCATGTCTTGTACATTAGTGTGTTGAACCCTTCTCTACTTTGTCCAGTTAGGATGCAGACGCTTAGCCACTAGCAATTTATAAGGCCTTGATACTTATACAGAATCTTAGCTTGTCAAGTCCTAAATTGCCTTCCATCTCAAAAAAATAATAATCTAAATTGCGTCTCTTCACTCTTATAATTAATTCTTCTTGATCTTAAGTTCAAACTTCAAAACGCTGTTCAAGGTTGCTACCGATCATGTAGTGAACATTGGAACAACACTGGCCTAAAGAGTAATCATTATTCTCTTGCAGTATTATGCTGCAATTCTTTTTTGAGTTCCGAAGGAGAAGAGGCACGTGCGTAACTGCAATGGACAACTTATCACTAATCCTGCCTAGCTCCACCAATCTCAGCCGTTTCTTTCCTCCTACGGCTCAGATTATGCCACATAACATCTCTTCTTCTGTTAGATTATTGCAGATGATAGACAGAAGTGAAGCCTCCGCTCTGCCATCACTCGATCCGTTTCCCAATCTCGGCGAGCTCCCAGATGTCAACCCGGTGGGGAGCAGAAAAGTGGGACGGCAATGGATGTAGGTTTCAGGATAACGACTAGAGGTGAATAGGAGTTTTGTCTAAAAAAATAGCTAAAACTTAGTTTTTGAGTAATTGTAAAATAAAATTCGCTTTGCACAATTCAAAACTCAAATAATCTAGGGATCACTAAGCACACCAACAACCTAGATCTAATTAAAATTTGTAATCCTAAAATGACAAACGAAACTCAATCACTAGGAACGTAAATGCACAACGTAAATAATACAAGATCAAATCACAAGACAAACACAAGCAATTTTTCTCTGGTGATTAAATACTTACAAGTTTCTCCTAATCCATGTTGAGAGAGCTCAAACGAATTACCAAGCAGGCTCCAATCTGTAGGCAAATAAGCATTCCTCAATTCACTGGTGTTAGTTCTTTCACTCTTCAGGTAAGTAAACTTGAATCTTCACAATGCCATCAGGCCTTTTCATGTGCGTCCAGCCGACGTGTAGCCCTCATACGCGTCCAGACCCTGTCGCTCCCGGGCATTGTCATTTGTCCGTGTCCCGACCATGTCCCCGCCCCAGATGATGTCCGCGTCCCAACGTCGTCGACGCGGGGGAGTCCAGTCGGCGCCCCACTCGAGCACCGCGGGCGCGAGGGATCCGCCCCGACTTGCGGCGCGGCGGGGAGGAGAAGGCGCTGGAGGAGGGGCCGCCGAGGTGGGCCCATGCCCTTCCCGAAGGCGCGTGTCCCTTTGTGGCGATGCCATGGCTCCATCCTTGACGCGGACTGGGTTGAACGGCGGCTCGCGCTTCGCAAAACGCTTCTGCCTGGGAAGTGAAGCGAGTGGTGTCCAGAACTGCCGAAGCGAGCGGAGTCCAAAACACACGAACTAAGCGGGTCCGGAACGCGCGAATGGAGCGGAGTCCAGAATGCGCCGAGTCCCGGAGTGGGGCTCGGCGAGAGGTCTAGCTGCTGCTTCCCCAATCAACAAATCTCCGCGTGGATGGGAAATACTTAGCAATGTCTCCGACAACATGGCGTCATTCAAGTGTTCAGAAAGAGTATTTTCTAGCAGGTCATATGCATCAGTCAAGCGTCCAGTACAACAGAGCATATCAACAACACGTGAGTTATGCAAACTATTTGCCTCCAGACCGTACTGGCCTTCCATGCGCTCGAGCAAGTCCATTCCCTCCTCAACAGGACTGCATCATTTGCCACTTGACTTGCCTCCTCGTGTATCATCTTTGCATCTGCACCGAATCCCTGAATAAACTTCATTCGGTTCCCTCCGTTGAAGAATCCCTGAATAAACTTCATTCGGTTCCCTCCGTTGAGCCCAATTGAGTTCTGTAGGTGATGAAACCATTCAATCTCCATATCGACCACCTTCTCAAAAGTCATCAGTCTGGTCCTCCTAATCAACTTGCACCCAGCCACTGAAAAAAAAGGTATGAGCCGATAGGAAGTGACAAGAAATATACTGCACCAAATACCAGGAACATAGATGACCAAAACTCTTCTTGGCGTTCTTTACTCCTTGGAATTGGACATGGAGAAGAACCGGGGCCAATTGATGGTTGAATGTGGGGTGGCTCAATGCAAGCAAGCTAGATATAGTATGATGTGTTATTCCTCTGCAGTGCGTCTGGCTAGGATTTGCTGATTTGATCATCCTCCCAACTAGGACATTTTTCAGCTTGAGATCGCAATATGTAATCCTGAGCGTACGCAGGTACTCCAGTGCCAAGGAGCACCTCCGCTACATAGAACTTGGTAGCTTGCCCTGAAAAATGTTTTCCAGGCCGCCTTTGTAGAAGAGTGTGCGTGCAGGTCCCCTCCGGGGCTGAATTCCATAACCAGAAGTGAAAATTTACCCGTCCCAAAGTGAGCATATAGGGTTAGTAGACATGGGTGATCCAGGGACTGCAGTATCTCCTAAACCTGTCCAAATGGGCCGGGCCTACACGGGCCGCACTGCGGCCCGGCACTGTAGACCTGACCCGAAATGGCATGAGCAGATTGCTAATCGGGCCGGGCCGGCACGGCACGGCCCGTTTAGCAATCGGGTCGACACCGGCACGGCCCGGCCCACCCAACGGCTCTAAACGGGCACGCCCGGCCCGGCACGGCACGCCCGGCCCGCAATTTCGAAAAATAGCCGTTTTTTCTAACCGTTGGGGGTAAAAAAATTCGAGAAAATAGCAAAAAATTCAAAAAAAATCTGAAATTTTTTCTATAAATAGGTGGGCATCCGGCCTCCATTCTCCACACCTTAAATCTCACTCTCCTCTCTCGGTTTAGCTGTGAAAATTCCGAAAGTGCTTGCACAAATTTGATGAAAATTCGGGAAAAATTCCGACAATTCAAAAATCTTTAGATTTTTTGTGAGAGCTGCAAAGGAGGTAATAATTCTGTCTTATTTTAATTTTTGGGTATTATTTATTAGTTTAATTTTTTGCTATTATTTGTTGGTTTAATAGGAAGTTAATCGTTCTTTACTATTTCAATTTACAGTTGATTTAATAGAGAACTACGATTTTGAACTCTCCGAATTCGGCCTCTCGGCAGAGGATATGCAACTGTTTCCACAAGCATATCCATCTGAAGATGCCGAAGAAATGATGGCCCCGGAGCGCAGGTCCAATCGATCCATCTTCATTGGCTCAATAAGTGCATCCACGACTCAAAGCACGGGTGCAAAAGATCAAGAGCTAGTACATCAACGCTTGGAATGATTTCGACAAGAAGTTCAAGACCGAGGATGATGGGACTTGGTGAGGTATCTTGTTTGTAAAATTTGTGGTAATGAATTGATCGCAAAATCTTCAGTGGGATGGGTCATCTACAACGACATGCTGCAAGTTGCAAGAAAAAGTAAGGAATACAAATGCGCCAGACACAACTGCAATATAACCCTGACGGCTCGGCACGTACGTGGGAGTACAACCCAAATGTAGCTCGAGAATCTCTTTGTAGATTAATTGCTTCTCAAGATTTACCTTTAAATTTTGGTGAGTCTGATGCTTTTCAAAAATATATTAGGACTGCTCATAACCCTCGATTTAAATCTGTATCTAGGCAAACAACAACTAGAGATTTAATTAAATATTATAACAATTGTCGTGATAAAATAAAAGAAATGTTTCATACCTGTACATTCTCTATTGCTTTGACTTCTGATATATGGAGTGCTAGAGCTAGAGAGGATTATATTAGTGTTGTTGCTCATTATATTAATGATGACTGGGTAATGAAAAAAAGAATTATAGGATTTAAATTAATTAATGTTTCACATAGTGCTGAAAATATTGCAGAAAGTATTATTAGAGTTGTAGAAGATTTTGGTCTCACAGATAAAATTTTTTCTATAACTTTAGATAATGCAGCTACAAACACTAAAGCTATGGAAATTCTTACTCCTGTGTTTAATTCTTATGTACACTCTTTCCTATTGCATCAACGTTGTGCTTGTCATATTATTAATCTTATTGTTAAATCCGGTTTAAAAAGATTAAATGCTTGTATTGATTCTTTTAGAGATGCTATTTCATTTATTAATTGTTCAAACCAACGAATAGCCGCATATAAGAGTTTTTGCGTAGCAATGAATGTTCGTCCTAGAAAATTTGCTTTAGACATGCCTGTTAGATGGAACTCTACTTATCTTATGCTTAAACATATATTGCCATATAGGAGCACCTTATCTGTTTTCCTTCACACCCAAAGCCATCAATCTCGTGCAGGTACACATCAGTTAGGAGGAGGAAGGCGACAAAGCACTGGAGACCTATCAAGCTATCTCAACAGTGATAGCGTCAGTTTCGAGCAGGAGTTGAACATCCTCTCATGGTGGCAAACCCAAAAGGTGTCATATCCAGTGCTATCCATATTAGCGCGGGATGTGTTGACTGTTCCTGTCTCTACAGTCTCCTCGGAGTCAGCATTCAGTCTTTCCGGAAGAATAATCGAGGAGCGACGAACAAGTCTCTCCAACGAGATGGTCGAAGTACTTATGACCGTCAAAGACTGGGAACAAACTGAATCAAGACTCCAACATACTGCAGAAAATAAAGATTTAGAAGAATCTTTTGAGAATTTGTATTTAGATAGCAATGAATAGGATTTTCAATATTTTTCTTCACATATAGTCACTAATGAGCTTTATAGGTTGTACTCTTTTTTCTTTACCAAGGTTTTCTCAAATTGAGTTTTTACTTGGTAAAGTTTTTAATGAGGCAGCCATCCCATGTAATTTAATAAGTTAATAAAGCTCATTATGTCATTGCAAATATTTATTTTTATGATTAGCAATGTCTATAAATTTCTATATTTTTTGATTTTTTTGAATTTTTTCTAAATTTTCTACAATTTTTTTTACAATTTTTCTTATTTTTCTTATTTTTTTCTGTTTTTCGAGCTAGCCGGGCCGGCACGGCCCGTTTAGCCTTAACCATGCCCGGGCCGGCACGGCACGGCTTCAGGCCGTGCCTAAACGGGCCATGCCGAGCACGGGCCTGTGCCGTGCCGGCCCGACACGGCCCAGTGGCCAGCTTTAGTATCTCCCATTCAGTTTGTGCTCAAAGCAGCTCCTTCCGACTTGCCATCCTGGAGGAGCATAGACATCATGGAGTTTAAGGTTACTATATTTCTTTTGAGGTATCCTCTCAAACATCCTTTGAATCTCCAAAGTCTTGACATCCAGTGAAACAGATTCTATGACCAGCTCATTCTCTTTTGAGAGTATGAATTCATAGCCATTCACAATACACCACAGAAATATGCATCCCTTGGCTGTACTAACAACGAAACACTCACAATTCAAGGGACACGGAATTATCTTCTCCAACTGCCACTGATTGGCACTCTTGCCCTCATTTTGTCTAACGGTATGATACAAATGAGACTTCCAATTTGCAGTGTCACTACAGAAAACAGATATCACAGGCCTGCCTACCCCAGCATCCACAACGCAAATCTGCTGCATATTGTTGCAGGGCGGAAAGTCGACAGTGGAGAACTCCATCCTGCCTACGTCAAGCACAAGCAACTTCGAGGGACAAAGGCGGCTAGGTCCCTGGGTACGGATGGAAGCAGCATGTAGAGCCAGAACAACGGGTCGCAGACCAACAGATCCGAGAAATAGAAGCCCTTATGTGTGTGTGTGTGGGGTTCGGGTAGTCCGCCATGAGGACGTGGCCGTCGGAGACGGCGCATATTCTCTGACTTAGCTCCTGTTAAGTCACAGCGTGATTTACCGTATGATCAACCATCCGATCTGCATCAAACGGTCTAGATTATTTTACTTCTATTTCTAGCTTTTTTTTTTAGTTTTTGATTTTTTACTTCTAATTTTTAGTTTTTTTACTTTCATCTAGAAAAAGATGAAAGTAAAAAAACTAAAAAATAGAAGTAAAAAAAATCAAAAGCTAAAAAAAACTAGAAATAGAAGTAAAATAATCTGGACCGTTTGATGTAGATCTGACGGTAGATCATACGATAAGTCACAGTGTGACTTAGCAGGAGCTAAGTCAGAGAATCTCGTTCGGTCGGAGACATCGAGGGGTGTCCAGCTGTCTACCCATCCAGTTGCAGGAGGAAGGCGAAGGAGAAGTCTGCAGCCTGAGCCATGGCGGTGGCGGCAGGAGCAGCGGGGTGTGGCAGCTC
Organism: Melocanna baccifera; assembly: GCA_036346265.1. Lineage (NCBI taxonomy): Eukaryota > Viridiplantae > Streptophyta > Magnoliopsida > Poales > Poaceae > Melocanna > Melocanna baccifera. Next base: position 4,492,382 of record CM070693.1, on the reverse strand, counting down.
TACGGGGTAGGATTCGTCGTAGCTGACGAAGCCGAGGAGGGATGGCATGTCGAGGCGGCGAAAGCGACGGACGAACTTAGGGTCGGTGATCATGCGGAGGAAGGACAGGCAGGGATCTCCGCGAGGAGATCGTCCGGCAGGGCCGGTAGCAGCGGCGGCGGTGGGGCTCCGATGGTTTCAGCGACTAGTGGAGGCGAAGGGGCGTCAAGGGGTTTAGCGACTGACAGAGTCACAGAGGAGTTGGCGGGGCATCGAGAGGTTCAGCGACCGGAGGAGGCGAGGGCTTCAAAGGGTTTAGCGACTGACAGCGGAGGCGCCGGGGCGTCGAGAGGCTCAGCAACCGGAGGAGGCGAGGGCTTTGAGGGGTTCAAGGGCCGGCTGCAGCGGCGAAGCCATGGCGTCGAGGGGAGCCCGAGTGAGGGGCGCGATCCAGCCTCCCGGGGCTGCTCGAGGAGAGGAGACCGATGGCGGGAGGATCCCGGGTGCATCCAGAGGTGCCCAAAGGTAGTGTGCTCGGGGGCATCCGGGGATGGTTGAAGCCAGGAGCAGCCGGAGGCGCCCAGAGGTAGTGTGCTCGGGGGCGTCTAGGGGGAGTACCCAGGGGCGTCCGGGTTTTCGTGGCGAAGCTCCCCCGGAGGGTCTGGGGACCTTAAGGCAAGTCCGCCCGAGCGCGTCCGGGGCGTCAAAGCGGCAAGGACCTGAGGGAACCTGGGGCCGTGGGGCTCCCGAGCACGCACCGACTCAGCGCCTAGTTGCCTAGGGGAGGACGGTCCATGCTCTCGGAGTGGGCAACGCTTCAGGGTGTGCCACCCGGGGAGGTCGAGGCGGCAAGTAGGAGTCCCCCTTCGGCGGAGCGGCTGGCTCAGCCTTGAGGCGAGCCTGGACAACAGGGGATGGGTGGCTTAACGAGGTCCAAGGCAAGTGACGTGAAGGGGTCCTGGGCCCCCGAGGCTAGGCGGCATGGCTGAGCCCAAGGGTTGCTCACTGGCCAGTCGGTGGAAGACCGGAGGATTTGGAGGTGTGGAAACATGTGAAGGGATGGGGGAAGTGAGCTAAGGGGAGATCAGAAAGTGAAGCCCAGGGGGACCCTGGGTGGCGGTGGCATGGAACCCCGGAGGACCACCCAGAGGCAGCGGTGTGCAGTCCAGGGATCAGTCCGAGGTGTGAAGCCTGGCTGCGTAGCAAAATCTCGAACTGAGCGCAGGGCGGTCCCAGGAGCGGCTCGGGATGGCGGAGGTATGGAACCTGGGGGAGCCTACGAGGCAGTGGATTAGAAAGGGGGAACTTCATCATATACCCTCCCCACATTTGAGAGTTTCAGGATTTACCCTCCCCACTCAATGACATGTGGGGTTGGGATGAGTCACTGACACGCGGGCCGGAGGGTAAATCCTGAATTTCAATCTAAGGGAAGGGTATATGATGAATAAATCCATTAGAAAGAGGGATCCAAGGAGGTCCCGGATCGGATGATGGAGCGGATGTCCCCGAGGGAGCCCCGGGTAGGGTAGAAGAGGGGCCCAGCCACCCAGGGAGGCCCTAGGCGACGTCGAAAGGAGTTGCCATGGGACGAACCGACCAGCAAAGGGGGAACCAATGCAGAGGGCAAGCAGCCTAGAGGAGAGGAAAAGGCAACAATAGCGGCGTAGCAGAGAGTTCGACCGGAGGAGCAAGGAAGGTCCCTGGGGATATCCCGGGCTGCAGTGTGGAATTTCTCTGGGAGGGTCCAGGATTGCGAGGAAGGTCGCCGGGGGGGGGGTCCCGGGCTTCAGCGCAGAGGAACCCTAGGGAGCACTCAAAGGGAGCCAAGGCGGCACCAAGGGAAGGTCCGGGGCGACGAAGTGCAAGATCCCCTGGGCAGTTCGGGGTGGTGAGGCGCAAGATGGCCGGGGTGGTTCGGGGAGACGAAGGGTGAGGCGCCGGGGCGCCAGGTACAAGGCCCCCAGGGCAGTCCGAGGTGGTGAAGCACGAAGTCGGAGGGGTCATGGAGCAGAGCGCAGGGCTGGGGCCGAGTGCGGAGCGAGGCCGGTGGCGAGTGGCATAAGGACCTCCGAAGCCAACCGAGGGTGAAGCGGAGCCCAAAGCCGTGCCAAGTAAAGCCCTAGGGGAGGCCAGGGGTGAGGTCGTCCGCCCCTGGTGGAGTCCGGAATGACCCAAACTCAGACGTCGACCTTCCGTGTCTTCATCTTCGTAAGCAACATGTCTTCTCGCTCGGAGTCTCTACGGACGGCGCCAACTATCGTTGGTATGAGTTCGGACAGTAAACTTATAAGCACCCCCCAGTCGGATATGCCATAATTACGAAGGGACTCGAGAAACACATAACAACAAAGTCCTTGCAAAAGTTCTCCTTCCTCTCTCCAAGTGTATTTCATATGAGTGTTCTAGGATTATAAAATGACATCTCCCCTCCTATTATACGGGGTCCTATTTATAGGGGGAGAGAAGCAGGCCAGCGTAGTTACAACTTTACCCTTATGGTTTAGCCTATTCCTGGGGCATTTCGGTCATTTGCTCCATGCGAGCCTCGCTAGGTCCAGGGCCCCGATGTCGGCCCAGGGTTCTCCTAGAGATAGTCTTGCATACTTCGTCCAGAGTTGGCCTCGGACGTCTCTAGGGCCGGTCTTATGTACTCTGTTTGGGGTCGGCCTCGGACCCTCCTAGAATTGATCCTGTATACTCCGCCCAGGATTGTAACCCTAGAATTAGCTTAGGGTAGACCTTCCAACAGACGCCGCTGCTCCGAGGTAGTTGTAGACCTGAGGTAGCGCAGGGACCCTCCTCCAACAGATGATATTATGAAGGCATTTTCTGCTGAATGCAGAATACAATGCTGCACTGAAACGTTACTTTTGTGCCTGATCTTTGTGAAAAAAATATAATAGGGTTGATCAGAAAAGTACCCTCAACTGGGGCTGTAAACAAACAATCAACTAGTGCTGAAATCTACTTTTTGCAACCTGCAAACAGCATGCTCCAAGAGCAACTGTAAATAACAAGTTTGTAAAAACAATTATATTTATTAACAGCAAGAGCAAATGGTTCCAAGTGCAACAAGTCTGCAAACATATGGGGAACAACATGTATGTTTCCAACTTCCAAGTGCATTAAGTTGGCAACTTTGGCATTATGGAGAAAAGCAATATTATCAATATAGTATTGGGCATGATAATTTCCTCATGATAAGGTAGAATGAGAAATTATGTTACCCAAGTGCCCAACCTACGTTGAAGTGATCAATTCTTTTTCCATTTCAGTCCTCCTGCTTAGTTGAACATAGATGCAAAGAACTTATTCAACACCGTGGATGCACTTACTTCTTGAAATCACATGCTAAAATGGTATAATAAAAATCACTTTTATGTCCAGGTTATTAAAAGTTCAGAACATATGCCATGCAAAATATGACACCTCAAAATATCATCTGACCTAATAATTCCTTAAAAATTGCACAGGGTACAGAAAAATTTCATATATAACCAAAAATTTTGCGAGCATCCCATCCTGAAAAGTTAAAAGACCTCAAGAGCCTTGTCAAGTTGATCAAACTAGTCATCCGTTTTTGTCCCACTCTAGAATGCACAATCACATAATGATAAACTCAACACAACTTTTGAGTTACATGAAAAAACAAGAGAATAAATAACTAACAAGATGCAACTTACAACTAACTCGACTTGTTGATCAATATACCACTTAGCAACATGATGTCATGATCCTAAAAATAAAGTCATGTCAGTTCACATAGAAAATAAGAACATAGCTGTTATTAAACAAAACAGAATGATAATATCAAGGACTGAACTAGAAGTTGGTGATAATTTACATGACAGACAATAATAATTGAACAGCTACATATCGTAGAAATAGACAGTAAAAAATGATTACAGCACGCAACTGGAATCGCTGTTTTTCAGTCTTGATATATGCCCAGGTACATTATCTAAACCGGATGGCTACTTCAAAACAATCATTTATACGGTGCAAGTAATACAAACCACAAGAAAATAATGCAAGGAAAACAGGTACATGAATGACTCGAAAAGGACTCATACCGTACAAATTGAAACAAGGCACTAAACAGATTTGTCCATTTCAAACTATGATGGAAACGGAACCATTCCATCGTATGTCAATTCACAGTACAACCTGAACGAAATCTTCCAGGTCGATGGACTGTCAGCATACAGAATTCTGCTCTGCTATGTTATTTCGTTCCTTAATCCTTCGTCAAAGAATGCCGATTGCTATCTCAGTCCTTGTATTTGTATCGGCCAAGTCGCAGAGAGCCCGCACTTCACTGCACTGTTTCAAGGGGAAAATCAATGTGGTTTCCTCAATTTCTTCTTGTCACAAGAACGCAACCAAGGTTGGCTGCTTCTTCCTCCTCATCTGGCCTCCATCCCATCTGGTCCGCCAGCAGCCCGAGCACCTCCCATATCTCGATGCGCCGCGGATGCATCTGGTCATCGGCGATGAACGAGCTAACCTCACCATCGACCTCGATCGCGCTATATGCAGGGACCCTCTTGACCCCCCTGCTGCCGATAAGCCTTTGGACCCTCCGAGCGTCATCCTTCCGGTTGGCATCGAGATAAATGTTTGACAACTGGACGTAGATGCCCTCATCGGCGCCGAGGCCTACCTTTTCGAGCCCCGTCGCTGCCACCTCCGCCAACTCCACGTTGCCGTATATCCGGCAGCCTGCTAGCACCGAGCCCCACACGGACGCAAGCGGAGTCATCGGCATCGTCTCGATCAACCCCACCGCGTCCTCCAGCCGCCCGACCCGACAGATCATGTCAACCGTGCAGCTGTAGTGCTCATGCCCCGGCGTTAGAGGTGGGACTTGGGCCGGGCTTCTTTGGGCCAACTCGGCACACCAAGACGGCCGGCCAAGCACGCCCACCCGACACGTGGTGGGCGTCGCGCGACGGCACGAACGGCGGGCCGGGCCTCAAAATCCGGCACGGTGGGCGGCACGGCACGGCACGGTAGATCGGGCCGTGCTCGGGCTGACACGGCACGGCGGGCTCGGACGACACGGGGGCACGGCCGGCACGCCAGCCACCTTGGCCTCCCTGGCTCCTCCTCCCGCATCCCCGCCCCGCCTCCCGGCCCCTCCAGCATCCCCGCCCCGCCTCCGTCACCATCCCAATCCACAGTTCCACACCCCACAAGAAATCACAATCATACACACAGCAGAGGGAGTAGAGGAGTAGAGTGGAGGGGAAGGAAAGGAGCGTACTCGAGCACTTCCGACGTAGCCGAAGCCGATGACGAAGGCGGCGGCGGATTGCATGAGGCAACATAGCCAAAGTCGAAGCCGTCACCTTCGTCGTGCATAGTTACTTTGGGCTGGGCTTGAGCTGGCACGGCACGAATGCCGACACGGCGGGCTTTGGGCCGTGCTTGGGTCTGGTCGGAGGTGAGGCGGGCCAGCACGGTGGGATGACTGGGCCGAGCTGGCACAGCACGAATCAGCCCGAAGCACGGTGGGCCTGGGCCTGGGCCGTGCCGGCACGGCCTGGCCCAACTCCCACCACTACCCGGCGTGATGCCGTACCGATGGTGCATCTCCTTGAGCAGCCTAAGCCCATCCTCGACCTTCCCGGCGTAAGCACACGCAGACAACGCTCCAAGCACCGCCACACCGTCCGGTCGCACCCTGTCCTCCCTCACCATCCTCTCCAGGCACGCCACCGCCTCCCCTGCCATGCTGTGCACCGCGAACGCGCCCACCATGGTGCCCCAGACGTACTCGTTCCGCTCTGGCATGCCCTCGAACACCCTCACCGCCTCCTCCAGGCAGCCGCACTTGGTGTACATGCTGACCAGCGCCGACCCGACGAACACGTCCGCGAGCAGCCCCGGCGAGCTGCTCTCCACGTACCGGTGAACCCACTCCCCACACTCCAGCGCGCCGGCCTGCGCGCACGCCGCGATGGCCGTCGTCTGCGCGCACGCCGCGATGGCCGTCGTGAGCACGATGGCATCCAGGGCCACCCCGTCCAGGAACATGGCCCTGAACAGCGCCAGCCCCTGCGCGGCCAACCCCGCGCGCGTGTACGCCCCGATCACCAGGTCGTAGTGTATCGCCTCCCGCCTCGGCAATTCGTCGAACACCCTCCGCGCGTCGTCCGGGCGGGGCGCGTGGAGCTGGAGCAGCGCGGTGGTGACGTAGTGGTCGGAGGGGAAGAGAGCGTTCTTGAGGAGGAGGGCGTGGAGCTGGGGCCCGAGGGACGGGGCGACAATGGCGGCGGCGGAGAGGGCGAAGGGGAAGGAGAGGTGGTCGGGGGAGGGGAGGGGCGACGCGGGGGAGAGCATGAGCATGAGGAGGCGGAGGGCGAGGATCGGATGGGCCGGGAAGGAGGCGGAGGAGGGAGTTGAGCGCGAGGAGGGAGAGGTCGGGGTGCCGCGGGAGGAGGCCGGCGGTGGTGAGGAGGGTCTGGACGGGGAGGAGCGGCGCGGCGGGGGAGGCGGCAGTGGACGGGAGGAGGCGGGAGGCGAGGAGGGAGTGGCAGAACGCGAAGGTTGGCTTGGGGATGTACGGGCGCATGCTTGCCTGGCTCGAGCGGCGGGAGTGGGTGTTATTGGTGGAAATAGACAAATAGTTCTGGGAATGTCCAGTTTTGGGCGCCATGGAACTCTTCGCAAGCTCACACTTACCATAAAGGGAGCATATTGCTATTATAGGACACGAAACAATGGACTTCGCTATTATAGGACTCCAATCGTTGACTTCGCTAAAACGACCTTTGAAGCGTTGGTACTTTGTTATATATAACATTTGGTCTTTTTAATCACTTTTCTCATCTAAAATACATGTATTTTACCATGGGATGATCGTATTGCCCTCCAAATCTCATTCACGTTCGTTTCCTTCGTTTCTTGCTCGCACGCCGCCGCTTCAAACTTCCTCTGCATTAAGGCGTGCCAGTGTCCAGGGACTGATTTTTACTGTTCCATTTCTTCTTCTTGCTCCTTCATCTTCTTACTCCCTGAGTTCTGTGACATGCCAATCTCTGGAGGGATGACATCAAACTGTGCATGAATGGAGCGAAAAATAAGCATCAGCTCATGTTTGAAGATTGTTGAGTACCTTTTGTTCATCAGAGTTAATCCAGAGCATCACTCATGTTTGAAGGAAACGAACGTGAATGAGATTTGGAGGGCAATACGGTCATTCCATGGTAAAATACATGTATTTTAGATGAGAAAAGTGATTAAAAGGACCAAATGTCATGTATAACAAAGTGCCAACGCTTCAAAGGTCGTTTTAGCGAAGTCAACGATTAGAGTCCTATAATAGCGAAGCCCATTGTTTCGTGTCCTATAATAGCAATTTTCTCCCATAAAGGTGATGTGAACTAGGCGGGCGAGGCGGAGGCGGGAGAATGGTGGGGGCAGAGGGGGGAGACGGCGGCGGCGCTGCGGAGAGGAGGGGTGCGGCGGGGATGGAGGAGACAGGAAGGGCAGAGGGAGGAAGGGCGGAGAAAGGCACTGGACGGGCCAGGCGGAGGCGGGAGAATGGTGGGGGCGGAGGGGGGAGATGGCAGCGGCACTGTGGAGAGGAGGGGAGGGCGGGATGGAGGAGACAGGAAGGGCGACGGGAGGAGGCGTGGAGGGGGGAGGGAGATGGCGAGCGCGTCGCGGGTCTCGCCGCCGCGGCCGCCGCCGGTGGGGAGGAACGGAAGGAGGGACTCGAGGCAAATTTTACGTCGTGCACTGCACTGTATTTGATGAGAGGGACCAAAATGCAAGGGGAACAAAAGAAACGGCGTGTAACTGCGAAAATACTCAGTTAGCCCACGCCGTCAGGAGAGAGCGGCTCCTCTCCACCGCTCCCGGCTTCCATGGCGATCTCGAGGCCCCGAAGCCGCGGCGTCCCCCTCCTCCCGCTCCTCCTCCTCCTTCTCGCCCCGCTCATCTACTCCGGTACGACCCCGCCACTCCTCCTCTCGATTCCGGCAAAGTTACAACTGACACTTCCCGATCCAATCTGCGGCCGTTCTTGCCAGTATCCAGGCTTCAGTTGAGCTGGGCGCCGGAGGGGGCCCTGAACCTGCCACCATCCGCCTCGCCGAAGCGGCCCGATCGCCTTGTGCTCGGTCCCGCCTCCGGCCAGGGCCGCCCCGACCGCCTCCAGTGCCAAGGTCTAGACCCTTTCGTTTCCATGTAGTTTCCATCCGTTTCTTGCATTGTGATTTGTGGGTGTTGTGCTGCTGGGTTTAGGGGTTTTATAGGGTAGTGCGTGGAGTTCGGAAATAGAGCTGTCTGCTTGAAATGTGGTGACCTTTTTTTGTTCAAAGAATCAAGAATGGATGTGTGATCCCTGGGCACATCCTTGATTAGATGACTCGATGTGTGATCCCTGGGGCTCATCGTTGATTAGACGACTCTGTTCTTGGTCTCTGCTCCCTGTCATACTATCTTGACTATTGCATAGCGCAGATATGCGATCTGTTACTATTACAGTCTTCTAATCGCTTGCAGTGTGCTCTAATAAAAGGGTTATTTGTGTTCTCTGGTATTGTTTATGTTAGCAATTAGCACTAGCACATTTGCATCTAGTGCAAGAAAGAAAGGAGACAAAGGTAAGGATCGCCTTGTGTCCTTGTCTCTGTCCTTTCCTGCCATTGAACTGTTTATCTGCAAGTCCATGGCAATCAACCTATGACCCTAGTAGTATTGCCTTTTAGTAAAGATAGAATTCAGTAAATCCATTGCTTAGAGGACATTTTTTTGTGGTATTTTATCTTGAAACGAGTAAATGACCAGTTGACTGCATCATGTGCCTTCTCAAAAACCATGTTTCAGATAAATTGTTAAGAACTTAGGATTTTTGAAGTGATTTTCTGCGCTTTCAGGAAGTGAGTTATGCAAATCAGTGTTGTGAGAGGTGGGAGGACATGTGTTACTGAGTAACGAATATGCTGTTCATATGAAAGCTAGTAATTCTAAAGTCCTCTGGTTGCATATGCTAAATCTGATTGTTTAGACTTTTTGACATGCAGCAAGTAGTTGTGGACGATGGGTGGTCTTTGCCCCAGCCTCAACGGCCAGGTGCCGTGGTCGTGGTGGAACGGTGGAGATGGGAAGGAGAATGCGCAATAGGGGGAGGAGTGCGCAGGGGGTAAGAGAAGAAGAGATTGAGGGAGGAGATAGATGATAACTTCTCACTTAATTCATAAAGCCAATGATGTATCCCTTATATAAGAGATGGGGCTCCTAACAATAAATCTAACTCTTAACCATCTTATCTCTAACTCAATTAAACAACTTGATTCTTAAGCAAACTCAATTAAACCATCCGAAGGACTTATCTGCCAACTACTGCCTCACGGCCTGGGGCTGGCGTGGGCTCTGGCTAGTGCTGACCCCACATGACAATATGGTATTGTGGTTGGAGTTGGTGTGCTTATGTTTTGTAGGTTATGTGTTGGTACAAGATACAATCATGGTTACATATAGACATACAGTGATTTGTATGGGCAGGGGAGAAATTCCAGAGTATTCGGAAATTTTCTAGAGTAATATTGCTATCTTATTGTTGATAACTCTGTGAATACTATCTGGTATTTAGTTTATCTATGTCTTTGAAATGCCTACATTAATGTGAACACGGAAGCCTTCAAGTTTCAACATGTGTGCAATTTGCTTCTTGTCATACAAGGTCTATGTCAATGTAGGTTTTCAGTGCAAGAAGCTCACATCCTGCAAAATGTTACTAATAATCATTGTCTTCATTTATAATATCTTGATACAAAACAAACATTGTATAACAACTGATTCACAAGAATGTCATTCTCCTATTTAATTCCCAACTGTAGTGTCCAATTTGAAACAGTTCCCAGGAAACCAGTATACTGTTATCAGAGCCTAAAGGTTGCATATATTTTGGAGAATGTAATCTTAGTATTAATCATAGTCTACGATGTTCTGTAATATGTATTTAATAGTGGCAGGTAGGATTTTGGGTGTCTCATAGGTCATAAGATTGTTCATACTTTTATAATGTGAATGAAATCAGCATCTAGTGGTTGGCTTCATCTGACTGACTACATTGTCCCATTTTCCTCAGGACTTAAATCTGTGAATAAGATCAGTTTATCAAGTGAAAGAGATTATTCTGGAGAACATGTTTCTTTTGTTACAGTATTCACTACCTACAACTCTGAACCAGCTGGAGCTGGTGTAACTGTTGGAAAGCATTCTTATAGCAAGGTGGAAAGGTCCATGGCAATTCTTAATACTTTCATTAGTTTCATACAGGTACCTCTTCCCTTTGTTCTTTTTGTGTGATGATCACTAGTTAACTAACAAGATTCTTAATTTATAGTTATGTTTTTGCATGTTGTGAATGATTGATAACCAAACACTCCCAGCTAATAAAATTACAACTGATTTATACATCCTTTCTCTTGGTGGGTGTTATTTCTATGGTGGTAGAGGGAAAAAGAAATGTAGCCAACACAATAAGAACATAAATATTGACATTACTATCATATCCTTTTCTAGAATAGAAACTAGGTATGAGTTTATGGTCAAATTAGGTACCTATGCACTACTATGGCTACTCTTCTAGCATCTAAATTGAAACTTGAAAAATGTGACCTCCCTTCATCGGCGATAGTAATGCTGGTTGTTTTTAACATATGATCTTATTTGTAGAACCCTGCAGGTGTCAATGCCAAGAAGCAATGTGATCATATTGACTGATCCTAATTCAAAATTTTCAATAAATCAAGGAAGTGCTGCAATATTGCCTATCAAAGGAAATTATTCTCGAGGAAATTTGATGCTTCAGAGAATCAAGTCCTACATTGTAAGCCTATTTGCTTCACTCATATGATATCTCAAGTTTTCTGCACATGCTTTCTCAAAAGTACCGCTTATGTGATTTAACATATTGTCACTGCTACCCAACCATCTTTATGCATTATTTTCTACTAAATGAGTTATATGTTTATTTTCCTGGTCCATATTCAGGCATTCCTGGAGCAAAAACTTGTGGCGCTTGAGAAGGTGGAGGAGTTTAATAATTTTGTTTTCACTGATTCTGATATAGCAGTGGTCGATGATCTTGGACATATATTCAAGAGATATCCTCATTGTCACATTGCTCTTACTTTTCGTAATAACAAGGGTCAGCCTTTGAACTCTGGATTTGTTGCTGTCAGAGGGACCAGGGATGGCATCTCTAAGTAAGTTAATAGCATCCGTGGAACATATCTTAATATGAAAAATTGTCAATACTTAAGTAACTCCTTTTTTCTCTTTTTTGCTTTTAGGGCTATGGAATTCTTCAAAGAAGTCCTTGAAGCATACAACTTAAAATATATGAAGGCCTCCCGCATGCTTGGTGATCAATTAGCACTGGCATGGGTGGTGAAGTCTCATTTACCATCTACTTTTGGAAAATTTTCTAGGCATGAGGCATTTACAGGTGAAGTCAACGGAGCGTCTATTCTCTTTTTGCCTTGTTCTGTTTATAATTGGACTCCACCTGAGGGTGCTGGTCAGTTTCATGGTATGCCCTTGGATGTTAAGGTATAACATTTTTCCTACTTGTAAGGAACTTATTTGATCCAAGTCACTCTTTTTCTTCATAGTAATTCTTTTTTTATCAGTAATAGAAAATAGTTTATCTTACACATTCTCTTGCGCACATGATTATAGTAGAATCAAATAATGAAAAGATGAAAGCTTGTTTTGGTTTTATTTTATTTTCATGGCACTATTGCAGTGTTACTTTCTTGATCCATTGTTGACCACTTGACCAGTGTTACACATGCTGATTTTGGGCAGTTCCCAGCTTCCCAGGAGCATGTTGAATAATAAATTATAAATATGTCCATTGTATAGCATCCTTCTTGTTGTTTTCCATTAACTAATGCACAAAATTAATCTGCTTCAATATTCTTAGGTTGTCCATTTCAAAGGTTCAAGGAAGCGTTTGATGCTTGAGGCATGGAATTTCTACAACTCAACCTCTGAGTTATCTGATATGTTGTGCCTGATCTTGAAGAGTGGTAGGACAAAATATGACTTCTGAACCTTTGCTCCACAATGAGGTTACATTTGGCTCTCTCTCTCCCCCCCCCCCCCTCCCCCCGTGTGCGCACGCGTGCGCCATACGGGGATACCTTCATTGTTTTGTTTTTACACATCTGCATGTGTGCATCTGAATGATGCTGCAAGAGGTGTTTATGGCGTAGCAACAAGAACTCATAGGATTTATTGCATTAGTTATTAATATTGCCGCGGCATTTTGGGTTTCTGTTCCTGTGCCTTTTAAAGGTCACATAACACAATTTGTGTTTCTCTTTGTTGTCTTCTTTGCAATGTTTTGTGTGTGGTTTTTCGAGTTTTGACTTGATATTTATTTGCCTTGGTGAACTGCTAGAACTTGTGCTTTACTATTAAGTTTTTTTAACAAGCTTGTCTACTCTTCGCAGTTGGTCCTGCTCAAAGGGGTGTTGCATGTTTCTCAGGAAACACAGGCAATCCTCGCTGAGCTCCACACTGATCCATTTGACATGGGGCTTCAACCCTGCATCTCCGAGTCATTGCAAGAATTCAGGCGGCGTGGTATCACAAGAATTCAGAACGCAATGAAAATTTGCTCATCAATGTAACAATTTCTTGGTGGTGGCTGATAAGATTGTTGGAATTTGCCCCTTCACACTAGATGTCATTATTGGTAAAATTGATGCTACCTGGGTTGTTTCTTTCAGATGCTTATGTTTTGCCCGTCTCTCGCATAGTTTAGTAGGGTTTAAGTATGTTTTAGCCGCACTTCGCCATTGGAGAAGTGGGCAACCCTTGGTTTGTTTGTCGCCCCATACATCCACACGGCTCCGTAGAGCCCTGCACACTGGTTGCCACACCAAATGTAGGGGGTACAAACAGAGAGGATATTTTTCGATCTTTCGTCCGACCGAAAGCATTCAGATCTAATCCGGCTAATTTTTCGGATTCGAAACTAGATAGTTTTCCCGGATGTGAAATCGGATTTGGAATAAAAATATCTATTAGATTTGGAGCTATCTAAAAGTTTAATAAAATAGTATTTTGTAAACTTATTCAGGATATCTGATAAACTTTAGGTCTATGAGTCATGTTTTAGCCGATCAACCTAATAGACAAGTCCATGAGGTCATTGTCCTATGTGTCGACTAGCTTCTCATTTGTCCAGTGGATTGTTAAGAGAAATTGACCCACGAGACTTTTTAGTATTGGAATTAGTTTTTTATTTTGAGAAAACACAGGAGATCCAAATAAGTCAAGAAAAATAGCAAATGATCTCAGAAAAATTTCAAACAATTTAGACAAATATTTTTGAACGTCAGGAACTTTAAAAAAATACTTTTGAATTTAATTGATGTAGTCAAATTTACTCGTTAAAACTTACAATGTGGTGCATTTTAGATGTATAGTACGATTGGTTTATTGATCTTTTATGTGCAACACATGGGTTTTGTTTTTACGCAGTTTTCAACTAAATATTCGTGATCGAGACCAAAAGTGTATATATCCATATTAGATATTATCCATATCTCTCTCATTTTAAGAAAAAAATATAGAATAAGATATAGGATAAACAAAATCCATCCGTAGTGCTCCAATTGCACCACTACCTCCATGCACTTCAATACCAACACAAAAAGCACTGATGCCCTCAGCTCACACAGGTCTAGTCCGCAATTAGAAATGTGCAACCCCGACCGCCAGCTTCTATCCAAGGGGCAACGGATGTTACACCTTTCAATTTTACGGAAGGGTGTGAAAAACATGACTACGACTGCGATCATTTAAGATGCAGATGACTCTTAAGAAAGTATTATAACCTCAATAACATAACGACACGAAGAGCAGATACCCAAAAACTCTCGACATAGCACAAAAATTAACCAGTTCACGGGGTATACCTGGTCAAATGGACAAAAGTAACAAGCAAACTATCAAAAACATCAACTGTTTTTGACTCTGAATTCAAGGTCTAAATAGTTTTGTCACCGGCTCACTGCTGTTTTGCTTCCAAACATTTGCACCACTCACTTAAAGCATTTAGCGTCCAGCAAGGCCTCGCCCTCGAACGGCTCCTGGTCCTCAATCATGGCGTTGACACGCTCCTTCTGGGCCTCATCCGAGATGTCAACCTTGACCCACTCATAGAGCTCCATGTCGTAGACCTCATCCATGACGAACTTGGGGATGTCCTGACCACGGAAGAGCCAGAGTCCCTTGACCTTGAAGGGTGGCGTGGAGCCAATCACAAGCATCTTGCCAAAAGCATACTTGCGGCAAAGATCCATCCGCTGCAGGAACCCGCCAACCTTGTTCAAGGTCACGAATGATACAGTGTTCTCATCGTTGTACTTGTAATCACAGAACCAGAGAGAGTAACCCTCTGAGTCATACATGTCCCAGAAACCTGAAACATAGGCATCATGACTTTCAGTATATTTAAAAATCTAGAAAAGGAAATGAATTGAAGTTCATTTTTATATATCTATTTTGCTCAGATTATCATAAGTTGTTGTAACAAAAGAGAATAATACCGTTCCACTAATTTAAGCTCACATGATGTGTAATACCATTCTCTGCTAGAAAAAGATTAGTCATTTCTAGTCTCCATTTGCAACAAGCACAACATGCCACAAGTATGAACACATTTGGGAAAGAATTGCTGCCTCTGCTGTACTAAGAAGCATTGCTATCCAGGACAGAGAGGAAGGCAGTCACCACAGGCAAGCATTCAAGTCAGCGTTTAAAAAAACTATACTCAAGACTTCTAAACAGTTCCAGACAGTGATAACGAATATCCCAGTTAACAGTTGTGAAGTAATATCACTAAACTATGTGGAATAGCACAGTTCTGAAAGAAAATGGAAATGATACCTTTAATGGCAACCTCACGGAAGTTAGTCTTTGTGTTTGAGTATAACCTCTTCCACTCATCAAGTATCATCTTGCTTGGTGGCAGTAGATCAAGAGGATTCTTTGGCTTTGGCTTTGGCGCCTCCTCTTCCTCTGGTAACTCAACCACCTTCGGCTTTGGGGCCTCCTTCGGAGCCTCCTTCTTGACCTCCTTTGCCTTTGGCTCCTTAGGAGGAGCAACCTTTTTCTGAACAGGAGGTACAGATTCTGCCTGCTTGACATCACCGATGACCTTCTTGAAGTTAGGCTGGTTAACCATGGTCCAAAAGTACCTCTCAACATGAGGGAACTCAGAGGTGAAGCTCTTGGTCAGGATCCGCGCAAAACCATGATAGAGGTTGCATGTCATTATGATATCAGCTAGAGTGACACAATGTCCAACAAGGAATGTGTTTGAGGCAAGGTGTGTGTTCAGAGCACCAAACGACCTCTTCAATGCAGCAATACCGACTTCCTCAGTCTGCACAGGTAAAAATTGGACTATAGTAGATTTCCAATGCTCAATATGGAGAGATATAATACACCAATCCTACAACTTACCACAGGAACATAAGGAACATAACCAAGCCTTGGATACAACCACCTTGCAATATTGGCATCAACCTCTGTGGCAGCGAAGTCCATCCATTGCTCAATATGGGCCTGCAAGAACCATTAATGGATAAGCACAAAAACTTGCTGCACTATGATAATAAAGAATTTGATAGATCACTCACATATTCAATAAGAGAAGATCCATAAAGATAGTGGTCACCCTTCAAACGAGCAACTTAAGAAAGGAGACACGGTGATTAATTTAATCAGTATAAAGTCAAGTAAGATTTAGAATGAAAAGGTGTAAGGCTATATATACCATAGCGTGCGATAGCATTGCTCTCAAAAACAGCACCATCAGGAGTCTCAAGAACAGGAATCTGCAAAGAATTGTTAGTTCCTGAACCACTGTATTGAACTTAATTTGTATATTTAATTGGTGTACCTTCCCAAGGGGATTCATCTTAAGAAATTTGGGGGTTTTGTTTGAGACACCCATCTCGAAATTCTTGGTGAGGTCAACCTTGACCCCACTGTATTCTGCCGCAATAAGTGCCTTAAAGGCATTCTTGTTGCCGCTTCCAGAATGCAACACCTATGCCAACAAAAATATTAGACACACTGCCGTAACAATAGAAAATCCTCTGCATCTGCATATAAAGTAACTAGTCTACATGCAAGCAGAGCAACTTCATGTGTACCAAAGGATCATAGGTAAGCAAAGTGAAAGAACAAGAAAAGCACTTATCGCTCCCATGAGCAAACAAAGCTCCTAAAATCCATTGCAATACCGTCATATACAAGAGAACAGCAACTCACAAGATCGAGCATTGGAAATCAAAATAGACTATTATTCACAAATAACTGATATATCCTGGAGATCCAACGAGCTTAAGCATGATCCAAAACAAATCGTCTCGACAGAAAATCTAAATGACCTATTACCCATCCCTGTCGCATCAATATTTCAGTCAACACCCCACCTAAATCCTACATCCATGACTTGCGAATTGCATCCAGCAGAGACGCGACACAGGCAGAAACCTACAAACTAGCATTACGTATTAGATCAAGCTAACCACGCAGCACGCGTCCTCAAAATCCAATAGACTTGACAATATCCGAGCACATCAACATCTACTTACAGGCAACCTGAACTACGCAACCACTACTGAAGCAAGAACGAAATCGATGAAGCAGAATGAACTCACAAGCGCCATGTCGGGCAGGAGCTGCTGGCTTCGCCCGATCCAAATCTCAGATCTGCACAAAACAAAACGGGAAAAATAACCAAAATTAGTGAGATCGAGCACGATTGGCACGAACAGATGGGAGAAGCTAAAGATTAAATCTCTTGCGAGAGTTCTACGGGGTGGATTCGGGGCTCTTACAGTGGCGTGGATCGTGATGAGATCGTGGAGTTTACAGCGGCAGCGAAAACCCCAGCGGCCGAGGGAGGGAGAGGGGTTTACAGGGCTCGGAGCTGCGGATTTATGGCGGCGCAGGAGAGCGGAGGGGGAGAGGAGCTCGCTGCTATCTAGGGTTGCAGGAGGGAGCGTCCAGATGGCGTGGTGAGGCGGTTGGACGGACGAGATTATTCGGGGAATAAGGCGGATGAGCGGGTGGGTTTTTTGTCAGCTTGGACTCCTTGAGTTGTTGTATATTTGAGATCAAGTCCTTGAAGGCTAATGTATAGAAAATTATTCATCATATACCCTCCCTTTAGATTGAAATTCAGAATTTACCTTCTGGCTCATATGTCAGTGACTCATCCTGACCCCACATGTCATTAGTGGAGAGGGTAAATCCTGAAATTCTCAAATATAGGGAGGGTATATGATGAAGTTTCCCAATGTATAGTCCTTATTTTCCTGTAAGAAGATAGAATGATTCGGGAGAGTACCTCCAAACATTGTGGAATCCTTACGAATAAGAATTCAGACATATCCAGTATGGGCAGAAGAAGAAAGGAACTATGGGATTCCGCAACGTCGCAACTCATATTAAAAGATCCCAGCCTTTGCAAGTATCGTTATTATTAGTATAGTGCTACTTCGACTAAATTACTGATGTTTTCGATACGAACATGGCTTCCAAAGCACAATATTCATCACTGATTTCTATTACAACATAATTTTGATTTTTAATTTATTAGAATAGTTTACTCGTGTCATGTTTGTATGAACACCCTACATATTTTGTAAAAATATCGTTAACCAATTCTTTAAAAAAGTATATCGTTAACTAAAGCTAAAACAGTTTGACTGCGTGTATATTAGGATAGCACTAAAAGCGTAGTAGGCCGCTCAGGCAAGTCTTCATTCCTAGTCCTTTCTATCTCTGCATACATCCATGGTACACTAATTACAAAAGCTGCTCCTACGTAAACCTAAACTAAAATTCAAATGTCTGAATAAGGAGCGATAAACATAAGTTAAAAACTAAGGGATAACATGCATAAATGGCAATACATTCCCGGTTTTTGAAGTGTGAAGTGGATATTCCGTAGAGAACTACTAGCCAATGTTGTATTGTCAGAGGCACCATAGACAGTACAGCTCGCCCCTGCTATCCCCGCCGCTTGCCCGCATCCTCGCCACTCCCCTCCCTACCTTCGTCGCTCTGCCCCTCCTCCTCCTCTCTTCTCTGACGCAGGCGACAGCTCTAGGCGCCTCCTTCACTATCCTCGCGCCCGCTCCCCCCCCCCATAGCCGGTGGTGAGCTTGCAACCTCGCCGGACCACCAGCTCCCCCTCCTCCGCCAGCCACCTCGTCCAACCTAACATTCTCTCGGCCCTCCGCTGCCGTCCACTGCCCTCCGCCGTTGCCTATCGCCCACCGCCGCAACAGCCTCCCTCTACTTCCTCGGAGTTCTATCTCCTCCCAAAGAACCTTTTGGGCTTGATGTTCGGCAGGCCTTGAGCATTTTGCCCCTCAATTGTTGGGCCAAAACCTTATGGGCTGTCACCTGTTCAACCCAATTGGGGCCTAGTTGCCATACAAGACACTTCAACTATTCGTCTCATCGACTTCACTTGCAGCGCCGTTCGCGCTCTCCGCAGAGTCCCCGACCGTGGTGAGCGGCGAACGCCGAGGGCAAGGAGCGCGAGCCACGGCCGTGGCAACCCTGTGTCTCCTCCACTTCGGCCTCTCCTCCGCCTTCTCTCGCCCTCGCCACCAGGAGTAGATCTAGGAAAAATGGTTGTTGGTGTCACTATGCATCGCAGTGCCACAAAAAAAATCATTTGCATGGTATTTCACATTGTACCATATAACTAGATTAAATCCTACAATCAAGATTTACATAACAATATAATGTTTTTTTCAAATGATGAGTTAAATCCAACATTTAACTAGAAGTTAGACATTTTTAAAAGAAAAATGTAGGACCACAGCCCTGATAGATAAATCTTTAATTTACAGCTACTGAATCTCAGTGATTGAGTGGCTGCATATGGCATTTTTAGAAGGAAATGTGTCACTAAATGCACTTATCCCTTTTTTCTAGTGTGAAAAACAGTGATTCATTTGTCACATGCCATTTGGCAAATGAATGATACTGTCGGCACCTCTTGTTCCTTACTGGAATTCAGTAAATATCGGTAAATTGTATCATATAGAGAAAGACCTTATAGTGTTGTGTTAGAACTGAGTTAATCACTTTTACTTGCAATTCATATGTTTATGAGGCTAAAAAGGGAGGATCGGATACCAAGGGACTTCTACTATGCTAATTGAAAGTCCAAGGGTGGTATTACCAGGTAGCCAACCTTTGACCTACTTCAGTAACTAGAGGCCATGAGAGCAAAGCTTAAGCTGACGCCCAGATGTCTTGAATGAGCGGTATGTCTCATATTAACTCACCCTAATTATTCGAATCATGATAGAAATTTCGTTTTCTCCCCATGGTAGATAGTTTTCAACTTGCTGATGAGTGCTTCTTTTATTTGAATCAGGATTGGTGTGCCACTCTGCAAATTCTTCAAAGAAGTGCCTGCTTCTTTGGTTTGAAACTTTGAATGATACCAAATATGATTAACCTCTTTATGTATATGTTAAGTAACTGGTATCAAATTATTCATATGTTTTATGGTCACTAACCACAAGAGTAGTCTTCCAGCATTTTCTTCTAACTGTTAAGTAACTGGTATCAAATTATTCATATGTTTTGTGATCACTAACCACAAGAGTAGTCTTCCAGCATTTTCTTCTAACTGCAATCTTGTGTTGCGCTTCATACTGTTTCCCTGAGTTTGAGAATGATACAAAAAAAAATCGTACCTTTTCAGTATAAACAACATTGATATGTGGTTACCTTTTTGTTTGGTAACGGAAGATAAGGCTACCTTTTCAGTTACAGTAAAATTAGGGGATGTAGAGGGGTGGCTTCGGAGAGGAAGGTGATCTGGACGGGACATGGGAATTGAGGAAGGCGGTAGAAATATATTTTTCTTAGATGTATTTTGCTGTTAGGCATCTCCATAAGTTATTAGTCAGAATTTGTGAACTAACAAGTATGGAATATGAATCAACCTAAGTATCTTTTTTCACCTAAACAAAAGTAGCTTGTGTACATTTGCACGTACTTACTGGTTGAAATGAAGGAAAGGATGAAGTGATGATACACTAGCATCGCAAAAAGGTTTGAGGGTCTGAACTTTTTGACATCCTGTGGGATCCACTTCTGCTTTCAACAATAAACCAAAGAAGAAAGGAAAGACAAGGAAGCAACGAAACAAAAGGCAATTGTGACCATAGTTTTTCTTCTTTTGGAAAAGGGGGGATTTCATGATAGCTCATTCTCCAAACAAAGTTACTCAGTGCCAATTGTTATATCAGAAATCATGTGATTCTGAATGATATGTTGCCATCCAATCTATTAGTTTGGTCGTTTATCTTTGTTTGAAAATGACATTTATTTTCAGCAATTTAGTGGACGTGCAGCAGAAGTAAGGACTAGGTCAGTCTTTAAAAGCATGCGGCCGTTTAATACTTTGCTCGCCACCTTCTTATTTCCTATGTTGCTTGTCCTTGGACAGATATAAAGCTCTTGAAGTCATTCACAATTCTACAAACAAAAAAAAAATAGTTTATAGATGTATTGATGAAATCTGTATTTGATATTGAAGAAAAATGGATTTCCAAACAGAAGTATGACATTAGCCCGTCATCTAGGCTGAGGCATCAGGCATCACAAATGTAGTTTGCAGATTTACAGTAGTGACGCTTACACATACATAAACTTTTTTTCATGAACTCCCTTTATGAATGTTAAATTCAAGGTTCATTAAACTTTTTTTCATGAACTCCCTTTATGAATGTTAAATTCAAGGTTCATTTTTATGGTTTGGTTAACTTTAATGCTGGTGCAGGTCAGGTCAGCAGGCCAACATTTGTACATGATGTACATTAATTTATATTAAAAAAATAATGTAGAAATCTCTCAGACATACTATATAGAGTTGCTTCACACTTTCACTTACAAAATAGAACAGAAAGAGGAATTGACCATTACCTTATGTCTACACAGAAAAATGAAAGCAAACTGGTCTTCATGCTTGATTCGCAAATCTGGCACAGCAGTCTCTTTTATCTTTATTGAATTTAGCGCTTACCATACTATGATCCATCTTCCTTACCAAGCATAATCCCAGAATGCCAGTGCATTTAGTCCCAAAATAAGTGGCTGTGGTTCATCCCCTCATCCCACCCGTAGGTTAACCTTATCCTTAATAGTTCTTTCTTTGCTTCTCCCTTTTTTGGTTGTTTCTCTGATGGCTACATGTTGTTGCGGGCGTGTGCCCCCCCACAACCACTTACTGGCTTGCTGTGTGAACACATCCCCATCGTCTTACTAGTTAAATGTTTTTTTTAATTTCAGTGTTAAGCTTATTTGATGAATTGCTACGATTTACATTCATGTGCTTTTACTTTCGCTACTAATTGCAATACTTGACTGCTTTGTTTTTTTTTTTGTGTGTGTGAAATTACACCTGTCGATATTGGGCAGGACTTCTCTACGTTGATGATGAACTAGGTATGATCTAATCTGTCATTGCTGTTTGATTTTATTTTCCGATGACTGAGAGCTCAGTAGCACCTCTTCAAAGATCTTGGCCCCTCTTTTTCTTGGTTAACTGTAAGGGGGAAAGAGTGTAGAAAAGGACTAGATATTTTATGTCTAATAAGTTTCTTTGTCTCAACAACAGACTCTACTCATTGTGCACCAATTTTTTTAAAAAATTCTGCTACTGTTTGTGCTGATTACTAAACATAATCCTATGCTTCAAGGTACAGCCGTCATCCTTAACTGAACTACCTGTATATGTACTGTCATTGTTTTCTTTTTCAATCACCAACCATACATTTGCTGTTACCCCCACAGAGGGTCCCTGTAGACATGGTGCACAGTGTCCTTTTGCTCAAAGACATGAACCCTTTGGATTTGCAGAACCTTCTGAAAGTTACGTATTTGTTGTGCACAAGTCTATCATTAAGCCTTGCCTTTCCACCTTACAACTCGTGACAGCGAGTGAATTACTCTCTCTACAGGAGTGATTCAAAGACCGTATACGTATGCATCCTAACCATCATACAAACCAGCAGCTGCCCCTCTATTAAAAACATTATCCAGCTGTAGGAGTGATCCGATAATAAGTTTGACAGTGCTGCTTGAATCTCTTGTGCACCTATCTGTGAACCAGCCCTATGACTATCAGCAAAACTACTATGGCAGTATGGCTTATGCACTAGATCTAGGCAATAGCAATCTTTGTAGCTTAATTAGGATTTGATGGATACTCTGTCTTTTCTTATATTAATCATTAATCTTTGTGGTTGGGTTCTCTTCTTGTGGATCAGTGTTGTCGTAGACAAATACGTGGTCTACTCATGCTAAATATTGCCATCATTTACCGTGATGATGCACTAGATTCCCAACCGATTTTGAGTGACACTGTGCCATGCGTGCTGTTGTCGTAATGCACAGGCCCCTCTTCAATGAACAACGGAGAGATCTAGACAGGATACAATTATGCTCATCTGATGACTGTGCTATTCCCTGGAATCGAGGGTCGTTGGTCACTATTTGGCCCGAATACTGTGCTGAAATACATAGGTCCGATCTGGCGTATTCTGAGTTGGAACAGTTCCTCTTCAGATTTTGCATTGTTCCATAGTTGCGGCCTTTTCGCAGTTTGATAATTGTCATTGCTTATGGGTCAGGGATTAGGACTTCTCGTGCTAAATCGAAATCTTGAACAGTTTCTCTTCAGAGTTGTTTCTTAAGAACCTGTAGTTTTTATTCATATTATTCCTGAAATGGGCTGTTCAGGCCAGAAACCTTATTAGATTTATCTGGATTTGGTGCCGACTGCCAAACCATCAAGCATCTACACCGAAACTGAACCTGTTTGACGATGACCTGCAGGTTTCAGCTCGGATTTGGCAGTGCTGCATTTCTACTGGCCTGCATGCCTGCGAAATGTTCAGAGATATAGCTCCAATCTCAACGCAACGGCGAAACATCCATTCTTGAAGATCTCTACACGTAAGTGGGCCAACCCATGATCTTGCCAATTGCTTTTCTTTGTCAAGCTCCATCCTCTTCTCTACACACACACACACACACACACAAACGCGTACGTTGCCATGATCCACAGAGCTCATCCGGCTGTAAAAAGACAGCGTGGTTTGCAGAGCTGTGCAGTGGGCGCGGCCTGCCCCTTGTGCATAGATTTGGGCCAATTAGTTGATTGTTTGGGCGTGCGCCTCGCTGCATCTGTCCCCACTCCCCATTAAGGGCCAGATCACGAGAGGGCGAGGAACAAGTCGCCCAGATTTTGGCCTCACGTAGCTGGGACTGCATGGGCTCGCTCGTGTGGGAAGAGGTGTCACCTTCAAGGTTTCGACCGTGTCTAGTTCCCTAGTAACTAGGGGGTGGAAACGAGCTAAACCGAGCCGGCTCGAGCCAGGTTTAGTCGAGCTCACATCGAGCCGAGCCATGGCTCAACTCGGCTTGTTTAGAAGTCAAGCTAGAGTGCAGGCTTGGCTCGGCTCGGCAGATGGCTCGAGCCAGCTCGTGAGCCAAGCTTTTGGCTTGGCTACGATGTTGTTATGGCCCTTCTGGGACATTAGATGTTGATCCCATCAAGCGACACCCCGTTGATGGAGCAAGACGGATCTAATCAAGGAGCAAGACGGAGGATCTGCTCACCTGTTGATGGTGGAGGCCATGGTCGCCACCGGCGACATCCCATTGGCCCTCCTCCGCGTGTAGGAAGGGGGCGGCAATGGCGAGGCCCTGTGGCTATGGGACGGCAACGGCGCGTAGGAGGCCCTGTGCAACGGCGGGGGCGGCGGGGGAGAGGGGGAGAGGCGGCGGCACCGGGGGGATCGGTGGTGGGGGCGGGCGGGGGAGAGGGGGATCGGTGGCAGGGGGTACAAGAAGGAGGGGCGGCGGTGATAAAAACCGGGGTGCAGCTCGTTCGGGCTAGGCTCGTTAGTGAGCTGAGCTGAATTCTGGGCTTGGCTCGCTGAGGAAAACTATGAGCTCGAGCCAAGCCGAGCCGAGCCGATCACGAGCTCGAGTAGCTCGCGAGCCTCGAACTTTTTGTCCAGCTCTACTCGTAACAGAGGATAGATCAGGTCGAGAGAATAGAAGAGTGAGCCAGCGTTGAAGAGATATGGATGAGCTTGCAAGCTTCCTTCCTTGCCTTGCCTCTTTTGGTAATCGGCAGGGAGCAGAACTACTGTTTCTAGCTACATATCTAGTGGTGCATGCACCTCATGATGATCATTTGGATTTACACGTCATTCGATATAGGGGTGGAAATCTCAGGGATACGGGAGGTTAGACCTGCGTAATCTCGCATTCTACAACTGAAATGTTTCTAATGAAGCCATGAAATCATTTTAGATTTTAGACACAAAGTTTATACAGAAAGGTTTCATGTAATTGAAAAAAAAGGTTTTTCTTAAAAAAAATTATAATTTTTTAACGGAATGGTTTACGTATAATTGTTTGTTTTGATGAGATATACAAAATAAAATTTCAACCATTTACTCCCTCCGAGTGGAAGAAGGTGAAACTAGGGGTGAAAACAGATTGGATAGTCAAAACCATATTTGTATTAGTATTTGTAAACGAATACGAATATAAATCCGAATATTCTCAAACATGAATCGAATATTATAACGAATATGGATTCGAATCAAATATCTACTCACTTCAGTAGGATCCGGATATCCTTATAACTTATGTAGTATGAAGACATTAATGATATTTTATCCTCGTACAATCTGCTTAATCATTCTAATTTATTTACTTCACCTAAAGAAACATGAATTCATGTTCAATTAAAAAAACTTATCCAACTAATTAGTCATATTGTAATAAAATATGCATATTACTTCGTCGAATACGAATACAGATGCAGATAGTTTGGATAAAATAATATTTTGGATGATAAAAGTCTATACTATATTCGCATCCATATGTTTTATGTGACTTTGAATACGAATAGGACATAAATTGTTAATGAGATGAAAAAATCTATACCATACTTGTATCCTATCGAATACGGTAACCGAATAATACAGATAATTCTTATCCACTTTTCACCCCTAGGTAAAACCGTGAAAGTGAAGGAATGTGGACAAAAAAATTTATGTAAAAAGTGTTTTCATTGCAGCTATATCCATTTATCAAGTAAAGCATAATGCACCCTCAAAAAAACTTGTTAAATAAAAGAATTGTTTTTTAACATAATGACAGGGCCATTATAGTTTATAACTGGGGCTAAAGGAGATAAGTGGTATGGCTTATAGCTTAAATTTTTGAATTTTGACTGTTAATGACAGCCGGTACGCAGAGAAAAATAGTCGTATGTGATTTTAGTCGATACAACTGATCTCAGTACATTTTTTACTACAATATTTTTGTTGATCCCACCTTAAAAGCACACCGTTTAAAAGTTAGTTATTATAACATATATAAACCAAAGCCGACTTTGAGTCCATTCCAACCCACCCCTTATTGATATGATAATGATATCAGTGCTTGGAGTTATCTAATACAGTAAAAAGGAGAAAAAAAATCAAAGTTCTTCGCACAATGGCAACGTAGTGATGAGTTGTTCCATATAGATTGGTGCTTTGGAAGTAAACAAAAACTATGAAACATGCATGCTTACAGTGGGCCAAGGGTCAGGAAGTGTCTCCTTGCCTGCTCAATCCATTTAAAGTTCTTTGTCTACAGTCTACACCCAAAAATGGAGAACGAAGGGAGAGAGGCAGAGATGCCGACTTCATGCAAATCTATCTATGTCTCCACAGCTAACAGGCCTCTCAAAGATCTTTCAGTTTTTTATTGAACTGGCTAGTCATCTGCACCGGTAGTCTTGCTAGAATAGTAGCATTGAACGTGTATGTACCTATGTAGTGGGTGCAAGAAGAACAGATCACATGTGAACGTTAGCAATAGTTCCAGATCGCAACTGTACGGCCATCTACCAGAGATCTACTGGTTAGCAAAAGGTTTATTTAAAGGGCTATTAATGCCGATAACTAGGTAGCACTGATTAGATGGTGGTTAGCAAAGCAGTGGTACTGTTTGATGGACAAGAGCTAGCTGGCCCCCTAGGGATTCTGGCTGCCATGCATGTGTTACAGGTTTGCATTACTTGATGTTGAATTTATAGGGTTTGATTGGAGTGGTTGTGGTTTATGGGTTTTGGTTGAAATTTTTGAATTTTAACTGTTTATGATAGAGATTACGAAGAGAGATACTCGCTTGCGATTTTGGATGGTACAGATGTTGAGTTTTTAACATGTACTACAATTAACTTGTAGACCCTATTTTGAAAAAAAAATACTCGTTTAAAAGTTAGATGCTATAGCAAAAACTAAAAACCGTTTCTAAAAGCAGTTTTAAACAGACCCATAGTTTACCTTCCAAAGATACACTAAAGCATAAGTGAGCCTTATTTGGGTTAAAGAAAACGTAGAGAAGGCCAAGTTCTTGGTGTTTTCAACTTGCACGCGCGGTAAAAAGTGGAAGACATCTTGTACGTGGCGCTTGTCGCAGCATTGTTATCTTCTGAATTTTGGCAAATCACAGTGGACTAAGCTCAACAAACATAAGTAGATTACTGTATGCATTTGTGTTATATAACAACTAATTTTATGCTTCAAAACCGCCCTCTTTCGTATTCAGCTTTTTAAGGCTCGCCCTCTCTGCATTTTGCATGAAGCTTCACCACTGCACGTTGCTGTATATTTCGAGAACTTCCTATGTGATCTAGGTTAAACGTACTACAGCTAATTAAGTAGTTAATTAATCAGCTTCTGTTAGAACTTCTAAGTTTCAGCCACCTTAATTTTAAATAGTAAATACAAGACTAGTAGTAGGTATATGCATCGCTTGTATATGATACCGATGGGGATGTATAATCTACCTGGTTTCTGACAAAACCTAGCTTGCTAATTAGAATTACACTGTAAAGAGTATTTTGACTGGAGGTTCTCAGATTTGTCCATTTTTGTCGTTTAGGTTGTTAAGCTTGTAAGTTACTAAGGGGGTGATCGGAATAGCGATGGCTTTTGGCTTTTGGTGAAAAACATCAGTAATTGGTGAAAAACATCAGAATGTGAGTTAGTGGATAGTGTAGTGAATAGTGAAAAAAAAGCTAAAGCTAGAAGCTGAAGCCGAAAAAAGCCGAAACGATCAGGACCTAATTTTAGCTTAGCAAATACATACACTTGTTTAATTGTGCCTGTTGTGGTTATATGCTAAACAGTGAATGATATGACTACGAGAAGACCATAGAGGGGCTACCTAGAGTTTGAGACACAATAGGGAGCAATATAGAAGGTATGTACCATGCTGTAGTTATTATGTAGACCCTTTCCTACAGAAAAATGAGCTCTCCTCCCTCCATGGGTTCATATTTATAGCTATAAAGAGTTTGTTTACACAAATACCCCCTTGGGGTCTGTAATAGTAAGAGCAAACATGTATTTTTCTCAGCACAACCATTTTGGACTTGCGACGTAATTACATATACAATGGGCCTTTGGTGTAGTGAGCCGATTAGGCTAAGGTAAGGGCCACTCTTCTAACAGTAGTCTCTCATGGTCAAGGGCTTCGTAATCGGTAAGCCAAAACCATACTGCTTGCTTTTGGCCCTCTCTATCCCTTCGACCTCCCGATTGGTTGTCTGGTTTTTGATTGCTGTCATTGGCGCTTGCCCAGAATGCCTTATGCCATACACGTGCACGCAATCTGGAAGCGGGATGTGCAGCGTGGGTTGCCGCGTTGGTTACGGGGGTGTGTGTTCCTCCTTAAAAGGTGTGCTCATCTTGTTGCCATTAATACCGCTATCCCATCGGTATTTAAACACTGTGGCACTTTAGTTGAACCATTTCCTTCTCATTCTTGCCCTTGCCCGTCATATTGGCAGTTCCTTCACTTGATGCAACGCTTTCCCCCTTCGCGTGCTTGTTACCGGTGATGGCTCAAGGGACTGAGTGCGCCGGATGCGGCGGTACGTTGGCTGTGTCGTCAAGTCACGACGGTGAGGACATGCGGTCTGAACTCGCCATTGGTAAGCAGTGGAAAGCATCGAAAAAGGTGGCTGATGCATGCATCAACACTCTCGGCCGGTCGATAGTGACCAACGAGCTCCTTGATGCTCTCATGCGTGACGAGGAGCTGACAATCGATGGTTGATGAAGTTGTCCTGCTAACACAGGAGGGTGAGATGCTCATCTTTGTTGCTTACTTCGACGTCGGGCTTCGTATCCCTGCCGTGCGCTTTGTGGGTGAAATCCTCCATACGTATGACCTGGAGTTCCCACAGCTTATGTCGAATGTCATCGCGTGTCTTACGGTATTCTCCTAGGCGGCCCGATTGGAGGTCACCATTCCCAGCGCGCTGCTCCTCATTTCTGTACACAACGTGTGGTGCCAGCCGAAGCGGGTGTCTGATGAACTATACTCGAACTGGCCAACGTGAATTTTTAGGTTCAATCCAGTTGCTTGAAGGACTTTCCTTCGAACTCAATGCAGACGAAGTGAGAGTCAAATTGGGCTCCAGAGATGGTTCTACCACACTATCGATCCTAGGAGCAACCTTCGCTAGACTAGGTGTATGATGGACTTTGTTCCCTTACTACACGCGAAGCTCGATCGGGACGACAAGGTGTGCGCGAGGAGGCTTGCATGCACGATCTCACGAAGGAGTTTTGCATGCTCCACGTGTCCCCCTGGCTCGTCATTGGGAGTTGCAGACTAGGTCCACCCAGGAGGATGGCATCCACACTCCCCTGATGTAGTTGGCAAAGCCTATTGGTCCTGGTAAGTTGGCTAGGCTTCGCATCATATATCTTCGTTATATGGCCCTCCCACTCAGTGGGACGCTGACGCCTATCGATCGTATCTGTTGTAGTCTTATCATTGGCAGAGGCCGAGAGGGCCATAGCCTTGTTCCTGGGGTCTTACATCCTAAAGGAGCTAGCATAGCCTTCAGGTCGTGCCAACGTCAAACGGGCCACACACAAATCGTGTGTGTGAGGTCCTCAGGCTCCATGTGCCCGATCATCCTATTCCTACTACTAGTGGCGGTCGACCTCGTGGCTCATGTGGAAGCGACGGTGAGGATGACGGCGGCCACAATGATCCCGATGGATGCGAAGACTCACCTCCACCTATCACCGCTGTCCCTCTGTCGGCGCCTCCCCCTGCTCTGCTTGCCCCCGAGGCGAGCCTGGAGGAACCTAGTGAGGGCGAGGACGTTGAGGAGGAGGAGAATGATGGAGATGGCATGGAGAGTGGTGACAAAGGTCGCCTTGCAAACGACCATGAGGCGTGCACGGAGGACTACAAGAAAGGCGTTATCGCAGAGGCCATTCTGCCTTCCATTATGCTTTCGGGATTAACCATGGAGCCCACATAATATACTTCGCCTAGCCTCCCGTTGAAGCGTGCTCGGTTGGAGTCTTCCCTTGCGGCCCCTGAGATAGGGTACCACATTGCTCTAGACATGCTGGAGGAAGATTCAAGCTCCGAAGCTGGCACGACACCAACCCCTGTAGGCATTGCCGTGGACTCTGCGCCGATGTCATCTCTTGTGCGAACCCCCATGTGTGCCCATGACAACACTCATGTTCGTACCTCTAGCAAGCCAACCACATGTTTGATCCCTTCCTTCGATTCCCAAGACTTTGCGAGGCTGTCTCCGATATGCTCTCTCACGCTGTCACCCTCAATAGCAACCCCTCCTTCATCGATAGCGGGAGTGTAGGCACCCGATGACAGGGTCCCTCAGGGAGGCGAAGGCACGGTTAGCACGGAGGATACCTCACCAATTGCTATGACTGAGGTGGCGGGGCGGAGGTACATTGGCTATCGCTCGGAGACTTTATCGCCCATGTCGGACTGTGCTGACGCTGCCCTGACCGAAGGGTACTACAATTGTGTGGTATGGAGGTCCTGTTTGGTGCTCTCAAAGCTAGCGAGGTGAAGGTACGCTGCGCGGTACGCGTTGTTCTTCATGCGTATTTGTATGTATGATGTGTACATGTCCACATCATCTTCTTTGGTCCAGACGGTGGCTTTGTCAAGGGCGTTGTAGTAGCTACCAATCACAAGTCCGCTAACCTTTAGGAGCAGCTTAGGGCCACCCAAGCGGAGGTCATTGCTGCTCGAAAGGCCAAGGAGGATGCCTCGGCTCTCTCCGCAGAATGGGTGGAACGCATTCTGTTCCTTGAGATAGAGGGAGAGAAGGCTATCTTCGACGCGAAGGCCATCGCACTGTAGGCCTGCCCACACGACATAGGAGAGGAACAACCTCCTATAGCAAATCACGTTTCTCAAGTGTGAGAAGGGTCGCTTGGCGTCGGATGTGGCGAAGGGTCACCACCTCCGCAACCAATTTGTCATTTCCGCCTAGGAATCCATGGAGGCTTTGGAGGCTATTCGTTGGCTACACTAACGAATCTGACGGTCTCAATTCCCCAAGGTTCCACGAGCTGGAGGACCTCGTGTGCAGCATTCGTTGCATCCGTGACGCGTCCGCACTTTCCCTGAACGCCGCCCAGACCTATGGCAATCACTACTCGCAAATGACCACGCAGATACTCCTTGGGATGCTCCATATGCATGGATGCGACCATGTTGGCGAGCTGGCAGATCCCCTGCTCGATCTTCCCCACAGAATCTCGACGATGCTCAGCGCCCTTCATGCAACGTGGAAGTCTATTCGCGCCTTCCATGAGCACATCTGGGGGTACCTTGGCAAGGTTGCGACAAAGATATCACTGTAGCGAACCCTGGGTAGACTGATGGATCTGGGAACATGGCTTGCTAGAGTGCGATGATGAACTACTTTGAGCGCTATAGCCAAGGAGGCCCTTGCCATAGATCGGCAGGTGTGAAGCCACTAAACCCTTCCTTCATGCTTACTTCGGTGCATAGGCTGTAGGGTACTACCTGCGATGATCTATTTTCTTTTTAGTTTTCTCTCCTTCTCTTCCTCCCTTTATATTTTTTTGTGAACTGATAGGGGTGGATACCCTCCTTGTTTAAAGTGGTAATAGTATTTTGGGAAGATGCTTTGTTGTTCGCTTGCTTTGCACTTGTGCTTGTGCTTTGCTTGGCCACGTGGTTACCATAGCTTGTTTGGACAGATGTCCAACATAGACTGGCTTCTTGTTGCAGACCGACCTCTCCACCGCGTACTCCACCATTGGGATTGGAAAGAGGAATCACTATGTGTCTGGGCTAACTTTCTATCTATGCCACATGTCTACCCTAGTGAATACATAAAGATAGAGAGCTCCAACGAGGGCGATTAGTCTACCGCTGCATCTCCGCTATTTGTCTACTCTCTTTCATTTAAGTTGAGTGGTAGAACAAGTAGCTCTGCCCCCCACCCTTTGAACTAGCGTCATCGAAGATAGCGGTGGAATGAGTAGGGTTCACGTGCACTCCATCCCCCACCCTTCGAACTAGTGTCGTCAGAGACGACAATGGAATGAGTAGGGTTCACGTGTGCTCCATACCCCACCCTTTTAACTGGCGTCTTCAAAGACGATGGTGGAACGAGTAGGGTTTGCGCTCTCCGTTCCCTACCCTTTGAATTGGCATCGTCGAAGACGGGGGTGGAACGAGTAAGGTTCACACACGCTCCACTCTCACCCTTCGAATGAGTGTCGTTGAAGATGGCGATAGAACAAGTTGGGTTCACGCGCGCCGTCCCCCACCCTTCACCCCACTCGTTATGAAACCACGGAATTTGTAAGATGTTCCTTCTTCACAGAAGCTCAAGTTCTCCACTAGGAAAAGGTGGGGAGAAAGAAGAGATTGCGACCATAGATGGTGATGGCTAGCCCAAATAATACCACTAGATTTAGAGGGACTAAAGGCACAGGGCGCGGTGGCCTTCGCGCTTGGTTTCAAGCTCCATAGCCCCGACACTTATTTTAGCCTCTGTAGAGTAGGCCGGGACATACGTGGGTCCCGACGTTTATTTTAGACCCGGTAGAGTGGCGCTGGGAAATGTGTGGGTTTCGACGCTTGCTTTTGACATTGTAGAGTGGGTCAGGACACGTGTGGGTCCTGATGCTTAGTTTAAACTCTGTAGAGTGGGCTGGGACATGCGTGGGTCCCGACGCTTATTTAGACTTCGTAGAGTGGACCAAGACGCGCATGGGTCCTGGCGCTTATTTTAGATTCTGTGGAGTGGGCAGAGATAAGTGTGTGTCCCGGCACTTATTTTAGACATCGTAGAGTGGGCTGGGGCGTGTGCAGGTCTTGACGCTTATTTTAGACTCTGTAGAGTGAATCGGGATGCGCGTGTGTCTCGACACTTATTTTAGACTTCTTAGAGTGGGCCAGAATGCGCATGAGTCTCGACACTTATTTTAGACTCGTAGAGTGGGTCAGGACATGTGTGTGTCCCAATGCTTATTTTAAACCCCGCAGAGTGGGCTAGGACATGTGTGTGTCCCGACGCTTATTTTAGATTTCGTAGATTGGATTAGAACACGTGTGGGTCTCGACGCTTGCTTTAGACTCCATAGAGTGGGTCGAGACGCATGTGGATCTTGATGCTTATTTTAGACTCCAAGGCACACTTGGATATACTCTTTTTGCTAGGCCCAAAAATGTTTTATTCGACCCTATTTGCGCGGATGGGCTTTACATGATGTTTGTACAAGTATGACACGTAGGCCTATCATCAAATTGGCGCATCGCTGTGTGCCTAGTGTGGATCTCCCGACAGCTACACGTAGTAGCAACGGAGGTGGTCACCATACCAAGTATGCTAGAGCTTCGTGCCGTTGAGGGTGGACAGATGGTACGAGCCCATCCTAAAGGAAGGCATGACTTTGTAGGGCCCTTCCCATTTAGACTCTAGCTTCCCTGTTGTGGTAGCGTTCATGATCTTCTTGAGGCCGAGGTCTCCCACCGCAAGTCGCCATGGCTTGACCTTCTTGTTGTAAGAGGCTTCGGTCACCCGAAGGTATTTGGTGATGTTATGGGTTGCCTGGACCTGAGCCTCGTCAATAAGGTCTAGTGACAGGCTATGTTCTTCTGGTGGCGCCTAGAGCAGCACTCGATGGGACTTTACTTTGAGCTCCTCAGGTGTTATGACTTT
The DNA here is from genome assembly GCA_036346265.1 of Melocanna baccifera. Taxonomy (NCBI): domain Eukaryota; kingdom Viridiplantae; phylum Streptophyta; class Magnoliopsida; order Poales; family Poaceae; genus Melocanna; species Melocanna baccifera. The sequence goes on along the minus strand of CM070693.1, from coordinate 4,459,243 downwards.
GTCCCCAAAGAGTAGTTTGAACGGGGTGAAGCCAATGGGGCACGTTGTCATGGTGCACATGGACTAGAGCACTTTCGGCAACTCCTTCCAGCCACTTTCCCTTGGGAAGACCGACCAAATGCTTCTTTATGCCATCGGAGATGGTACCATTAGCGCATTTGACTGCTTTGTTGGACTGTAGGTGGCCTCCATAGACGTTGCATACTTTGATGCCCATGTGCTCACAAAATGTTTGGAGGGCCACTGTGCAAACTACATACCATTGTCAACTGTGATCTCTCTGGGGACTCTGAAGCAGTATATGATGTTTTGCCAGAGGAATTTCTGTGCCATTGTGGAGGTGATCCTAGCGAGGGGGATCGGCTCGACTCATTTGGAGAAGTAGTCATGGACCATGATAACGAACCAGAGGTCACTAGGAGCCCGAGGGAGCGAGCCTATGATGTCGAGGCCCCAATACGCTAGTGGCCATACTAGTGGGCTTGGCAGGGGTTGGGTAGCTTGTATGCAAATCTTCCCGCCATTAGCATCCTTGGCAGTGCTTGACCAACTCTCATGCGTCCAAAGCTGCCACGGGCCAATAGAAGCTTTGGTGGAAGGCCTTCCCCATGAGGGCACAGGGGGCTAAGTGTGAACCGCATAGGCCACCATGAATCTCCATGAGGAGCTCTTGGCCCTCTCATTGTGAGAGGCATCATAGGAGCGGGGCACACATGCCCCTTTTGTACGTCCGCCATGTCGAAGGCTCTCGCCTAGTTTGCCAATTTCTGGAACTTCTGTGGGTCGTCCAGCTCCTCGGTCCTCTAGAGGAAAGCAACAATTGGCTACCTCCTATCGTCTTCCTAACTGATGTGTAGCATGCGGGGGGCTCCGCATGGTTCTACGGTACTACTATGGTAGTGATGACTTTGAAGAACACGCTGGAGGATGGCTTGCATCCTTGGCTAGTCGCCCCCGTATTATTGGCTCTTGGAATTGTCTTGACGGTGACCCCTAAAAAATGTCGCTCCCTTGCCTTGATGGCGGCGAAGTACTTGGAAAGATTGGGGTCCTTGGCTTGATATGATTTGTTGATGTGCCCCACGAGTAAGCGAGAGTCACTGTGCATGAGCACCCTTCTGGCTCTGAGTGCCTTCACCTTGCGAAGGCCATACAACAGGGCCTCGTATTCCATCATGTTGTTGGTTGCTTGGAACTTGAGGTGCATTGTGTACACTAGACTTTGACCCTCGGGGGTTGTGATGACAGCCCCTATCCCTGCGTCCGCGACGCCACATGCACCGTCAATATGTAGGGTCCACACTAGCTCCGGGGCGGTTGATAGCTCGGCTGACGCGTGGGGTCTACTCCACAACGAAGTCCGCTAGTATCTATGATCTTATTACGGTGCAACATCTCTCCCAAGGGGAAGGACGAGGGCACGGTGATCCTATGAGCTAGGAAGTAGTGTCATAGCTTGCGTGAAGCCATTAGTAAGGCGTAAGCCAACTTCTTCAACTTGGTGTACCACGTCTTCACTTCTTGCAATGCTTCGAAGATATAGTACACCAAACACTGAACAGAGTCCTCCTCCAGCATGAGGATCGCACTAACCGCGTGTAGCATCGTTGCCAAATACAATAGGAGTGGAGCAAAGCGTCTGGTGCTAGGCATGTGAGCTTGGGGCCTACCGGACACCAGGAGGCTAGGCAACTTGCCTGCTCAAACTCCAAAAACACACTTCTTTGGGTTGAGTTTTATGCTAGCCCCATAAAGGTTGACGAATGTTTCCTGGATGTCTACCATATGGGAGACCGCCTACCAGCTTTTGACAACCATGTCATCCATGTAGGTTTCGACATTTCAACCCAGTTGAGATGCGAGGACCAAGGTGACGAGCCTAGTAAAAGTTGCCCTAATGTTTTTTAGCCCGAAGGGCATTCCAACGAAGCAATATGTCCCATCGGGGACTATGAAGCTAGTCTTGGCTTCATCCTCTTTGGCCATATGGATTCGGTGATATCTAGAGTATGCATCGAGTAAGCTCATCAATTCACACCCCCACCGTGGTGTCCACCAATTGATTAATGCGCGATAGGGGGTAGTCATCTTTAAGGCATGCCTTGTTGAGGTTGGTAAAGTTTATAAGTATACGCCAACTACCGTTTGTCTTCTTGACCAGCATCGAGTTGGCGAGCCACTCGGGGTGGACCATCTAGGCGATGAGCTTGGCCAGCTCCACCTTGGCAGCCTATTGCCTGTCTAGAGACATTCTCATTCGCTACTTCACAAGCTTCATGTTGGGGCGTACCGCCAACTTGTGCTCGATGGTAGAGCAATACACTCCCGTGAAGTTGGTTGGTGGCCACGCGAAGACCTCTGCGTTCTTGCGGAGAACTTCCAGCAAGCTCTGTTCGACCTCCAGGGTAAGGCCACCCCCCGGCTGATACCCGCTTCAATGGGTCTTCGCTATTGAGAGGCACCCTCTTTACCTAATCATCCAACCTCGGCTTCGGCATCCACTCTGGCGCAGAGGGAGGGTGTGTTGCCGAGGGAGGGTGAGGCCCTAGCTCACCACGTGCACTTTTCAATTGTCAAGCAAGGTCCTGGTCATTAAATACCATGATAACCTCCTTAGGGCCCAAAAGATTCATACACAAGTAATTGTGGTGCGGGAATACACCGAACACGTTAAGGGTTGCTCTTCCCAGGATGACGTTGTGCGGATACGGGAGGTCCACAATGTCGAAGTTGATAACCTCCATTCTGCCCTGCTCACCTTGGCCGAAGGCTACTTCAAGCGCCACCTGTCCCAACGCGTTGACTGGACGCCCTTTGAAGCCTTGCAGGGGTCCCTTGGCAGCTAGAACCTACTCCGGGGATACCCATTTGGTTGAAGATGCTGATGAACAGGAGGTTCTTAGAGCTACCTCCATGTACTAGGACCCGCCTCACATCACACCCAGCTATGTTGGTCTCGATGACCGGTGAGTCTTGGTGAGGGAAGTCCACCCTCGGGGCATCCTCCATTGTGAAAGTGATGTCGGCTTGGGCCCACTTTGGGAGCTCTTGTGCTGAGTATGTGGTGACGTGGTGTATTTGGCATGCGTAGGCCATCTGTTGTCACTTGGAGAGGAATTTGAGGTACGACCCCCCGTGAAGGCACTGATCACTCGGCGAGGTCCAACATCAGGGGCCTATATATGCAGCACGTTCGGCGGGGGCTGGACAAGCTGTACCTCTGAGGGTTGTTGTACGTGCGCCACCACTATTGCCCTTGCATCTTGGGCGCTCTCGATCAGCTTTCACGAGCACCGCACCTGGCGGGCAATCGCATGTGATATGCTCCCCGGCTGTGCAACTTCGCACCATGCCCCCTGTTGTCGCTCGTCTTACCGACCTCGCCCCCTTCCACGACCACGGTTGTTTCCTCTGCTATTGCAGCGGGAGTTTCCTGACTACGGACCTCTTGCATCTCATGCATGGCTCCTCATAGGTCTACCAACTCCCGTTGCAGTGCTCCACAAATCGCCTCCAGGGCGCCATCAACCTAGTCTGATGTAGGGACCAGGGCATCCTTCATTAGCTTCGCAATGACGGTGAAGGTGTCGGGGTTGGCGGAGGTTGTCATGTTGATGGTGAGGACACTGGTGTGGCCCAGGGCCACCAAGGCCGGGTCCACTATTCGCGATGTCACTTGCCTTGTGGCCCGCATGGCTATCAGAGAGCCATCTTCGTTACCCACCGTGGCCCCAGACATGGCTAGCCCGATGTGCCGCTACCACAGGGCGGGGGGCCCTCAACCATTTGCTTCCTTGCTCTCGCCACAGTAATTTCAGTCATGGTACTTCTCTTTTGCTTGGGGGCCGATGTCATCTTCCTTGGTGCCATCGCGCCCCAGCGTCCTTGCCTTAGCTTGCAACTTCTACGCTGGTCTCCATGAACGGCATCAACTGTTATGGTTATGTGCCAAATAGTGGATAATGGGGCTACAGAAAGACTACAAAGGATCTATCTGGAGGTTGATACACAGTAGAGAGCTGTATAGAAGGTATGTACTACGCCGCTATTATTACCTAGACCCTTTCTTACCAAAAAAAATGAGCTCTCCCCCTCCATGGCACCCTATGGTCTATATTTATAGCCATGAGGAGGTTGTTTACACAAATACCCATTGGGGTCTATAATAGTAAGAACAAACATGTCTTTTCTTCGGTACAACAATTTTATGCTTGCCACCTAATTACATATACAATGGGCCTTTGGCATTCTGGGCTGATTGGACCAACGTGGGGGCCACTCCCCTAGCGGTGCCAGTTAAGCCCCTTGGTTAAGTAATGTAAATGACCTGCAGGGACCTAAAGTAGCACATCTAGGCAAACTTAATTATCTAAATATCAGGCAAGTTTAGTAATTGGTTGGTTGTTGGTTAGACGTCGGAGCTCAACTTCACACACTAGAGATCATCCCTAATGCTCATCTTTACACACGTGTGTCTCAGTAGCAATACACTCGGTGTGGCCTCTACAATTCTAGGAGTGTTCCAGTGAGCGCACTCGCATGTGTGTGCGCGCGGTGGTGTGCGTGCGTGTGTTCTAAAAATGTATTAGGCAAGTTTAGGGAAATTAAATTAAGTTACCACGGCTTGTCGCATCAATTTCTTCCACCATTTAACTAACCCAATAGACCTAATTAGTGGCACCTTTAAGCTACTTTAGGTCTTTAGCGGCATGCTATTTCTGCAATTCACTCGAGTAGAAATGGAATAAGCTAAGTTGGTTATAGGATTTCGGCAGACAGGCCATTTGTGCTGCAGAAACTTTCGTTTGCCCTAATTTGAGGGCACGCTACAGTTGCACGAGATGATTGCCACATAGGTTAGCAAGCATACTCGGATCATGCATGGGCATAACGGCATCCTTTGGAGCGAGACCTGACCCTGGTCGGGTCCAGGAATTAATGTGTGTTTGCACAGCTCCCGACGTGTTTTGCTGTTCCCCTCCGATCTAGCTCATCCCTTTCCTGTGCTCTCTCTCTCTCTCTCTGAAAGGGATCGCACACGAATGATCTACACGGCCCAGACGCCTCTCTCTTGGTTCCCTTTATAAAAGGGATCTGGTTCCCCCCTACTGTCCATGGTCATTCTTGGCCTGCAAATTGCCCTCCCAACTGCACATCACACCACTACAGTACCAGCTTCCCATCTCGTCCTCTCCATCTCAACCTGATCTCCACTTATCTAGGTGTCACCGGCACTTGCAACCTAGCTAAGCTAGATCTCTAGCTTCCTCTAGATCTCATGTCTGCCATCTACGTGAGCCAGCTCTCTACTACTCTCCCTCTAATGGAGGGAGATCATCACCAAGCTCATCATCATCATCAGGGTCACTTCCAAGCCTTCACCCTACCAAAGGATCCCCCAATCTTGTTCCCCTTTGTGATCAACAACAGCAGCCCTAGTGACATCAGCCCAATCTATGGATCAGACCATCACTTGAGGCAGCATCAAGCTATACTGGAGCCCCAACATGTAAGTACTAACTAGCTAGCTAGGGGATTAATTAATTTCTCAATCCCAGATACATCTACTTGTATTGATTTGTTTGCTCACTTTCAAGTTGTTTAACTAACATGCTCTTTTATTTTTTTTTTATTATCAGATGATTGGCGGATCATCAAGCGTCTTTGCGACACCGTTCCCGACCGTCCAGAGCATCCGTGACGACATGATCGAGCGATCCTCGTACGATCCATACGATATGGAGAAGCTGCAGGCCACCAGCGAATCAGTCAAGACCGGCAAGTGGACGGCGCCGGCTGCGGCCAAGATGAGGATCACGAGGAAGACGAGAGATCCCGGTGTTGGTGGGGCGGCGAAGAAGACGAGGAGGAGGGCACAAGCATACGAGGATCACAGCCACAGCGGCGGCGGCGGCGGCATGAACCAACCTTTGGGTGTTATTAGGGTGTGCTCCGACTGCAACACCACCAAGACCCCCTTGTGGAGGAGTGGTCCTTGTGGCCCCAAGGTAGGATTTTGTTGCCTTCTGAACTCATGGTCCATGCATGCTCACACTTCGTGCAAATGGTGTAACTTGAACTCTATAATTGCAACTGTAACTCTGCTTATCAGTTGTCCGATCACCAAGCAACTTTGGCACAGCATCTTCTCTTGGTTGTCACTCGGCAGACCCTACTCCTTCACTTAGCAAACTCTCTAGGACCAATGGATAGCCATCAGGGAACTGGTACCCAACTCCAAGCGCAAAGGAGTAGACTCCCTAGTGATTCTATTGGTATGGATGATTTGGAAGGAAAGGAACAGGATCTGGCATAACCAAGGAAGGTTAGACTTTGAAGAGCTTTCCATTTGCACCAAGCAGGAATTCTTCTCTTGGTCGGCTCTGCACAAGTCCAAGCTGGCCGATCTGCTTTCAGGCCCTAGGCAATGCTCTCCTCGAATAGCTTAGTGTTTTACTCGGTTGTAGTTATTGTTCCAGTCGCTTCCATCTTCTTGAAATTTCTGCTTTCAGCTTTTCCGCCCTTAAGGTCTTCTTGACCTCTTTTCTCGGACCGAAAACTAGATTATGAACGGTGCTGTCTTCCTTTTCTTATTGTATGGAATGTATACCTTTTGCGTTTTCGCGAAAAAACTGTAACTCGTTTTGATGGCCTGTTGCATGCTGCAGTCGCTTTGCAACGCGTGCGGCATCAGGCAGCGGAAGGCGCGGCGGGCAATGATGGCCCCCGGGACGTCCACCGACGGCGCCAAGGTGGGCACGACGAGTGACGCCGCGACAGCGCACCCGAAGGTGAAGAAGGAGAAGAGAGCGGACGTCGACCGGTCGCTACCGTTCAAGAAACGGTGCAAGCTGGTGGTCCAGGATTACACTGCCGCCACCGCTGCCGCTGCCGACGACAAGGCCAGTGTCAAGTCTGCCGAGGTTGTCAGCTTTGAGCCGACGAGGGATCTCGTCGACAACATCGGAGTCAACTGGGGCAAGAGCTCCGCAGCGGCTGCCGCCTGCTTCCGGTCATCACCGGCCTTCACAGCGCAGGACGAGATCACGGACGCCGCCATGCTGCTCATGACGCTGTCCTGCGGGCTTGTCCGGAGCTGATCTCGATGGATCGACCGAGACCGAGAGTAACACTACCACTGCAGGCTTTTTTCAGCTAGTGCGTTAGACTGTTCGTACTGTCCGAGCTACTGTGTTTTGGCTTCTTGTTCTTGTTGCTAGTGTAACCTGCTCTACTGTTAGTCTTGTGATTTGTTGTGTGTATGAGAGAGAGAGAGACTGAGGTAGAAACAAGGAGGACGAAGCAATAAGGAAAAAAATGTCATCTAGCAAGGATATGCGTGCACCGTGAGTTCAATTTGGATCAGTAGTTTTTTTGCTGCGGCGGCTAATTAAGCCACTGGTTACTATTATGTATGTTCTTCGTTTTGGTTGAATTTCTTGTACTGGAGCTCGTAATGATATGGAGAGATCGAACCACGAAGTGTTACTGTTCATCGGAACTCGTTTTCATCACTTTTGTTTCTGATGATTATGTCAGTTATGATCTGCTTTACTTTGTGCCAGCAGGGTGTCCTTTTTTACTGACTTTGAGGCAAACATTCTCTTTATCATATGGCATCTGAGGAGCATAATCAATTTGATTATTTGCAAGTGATAAACATAGCGATTGCTTGTAAATTAATCTGAGGAGCATAATTAATTTGATTGTTTTCTTTCACTCAAGTGATAAGCATAGCAATTACTTGTAAAAGAAGATGAAGGTCGAGTTAAGAAAAAGGTATTTTGTTAAGTTGATCAAAATATCAGAAACTGCATTGGATCAAAACCGTGGTGTTTAAGTGGCACTTTGGAAAGTGGTTTAGGTCAAAAAGAAGTTGAGAAGATCAAGTTGGATCAAATGCTAAAAACTTAGTAGATTCAAACTCATGTACTTTGAAAAGCGTATATGACTGTAGTGTGTAAGTAAAACATATGTTGTATGCTCTCTTTTTCCTATATGTACTATTGGATAATATCCATTAAGGTTATATGTAGGCTGGTTGCCCAATCTAATTATTGAAGTCAAGTGTTCTAGGGTTAGGGTTGGAGAAATATGAGTGATGTGGTATGCTCTCTTTTTCCTCCAAGTAGAGTGGCTGTAAATCCTTCATTGTCAAGTAGAAATATATTAACTTTATTTATCTTTTATCGATCCATCTTGTTTTGGTTTATTTACTTTTGATTTTGTTGGTTTTGATCTTCTCTCTCATCTATTTGATCTTGTTGGATACCAGGACAAGTAAGTGATGAATATGTTTTATGAAAATCAATCTCCATCTATCTATTCATCAAGTTTGATAAGTTCTTGAAGTTGTTCGTTTTTGCTTAGATTTGACTTTCTCGGGAGATTTATTGATCCAAATATTTTTATCTCAAATCTTCAGAAGTTGTTGCTTGCTGTGATATGCGAGAATACATCTAGAGCCATCTTGGTTATCCTCCACCTATGAGCAAGTCATATTCTTCATTTTCAGTTTTTGCCTGATTTTGATGCAAACTTACTTGCTCTTTAAAAGGTTTGAATTTTATCATGAATTCTTGTGATCCTTGAATGGAATAGATTCCTAAGACTTTAAGCAAGATGTGTGTAAAATTTTATATCATTTAGATTTATATTTCTGGAGTTACACCAAAAGTTGCTTTAGCTCAGACTAATTTTTTTGTTCTGAAACAGGGGATGATCGACCACCCCCTCTAGTCAAACTACTAGAGGCTGGTTAGATCGGCATCTAGCTGGTGGTCAAACCGTCAGGCACCAGTCAGACCACCCTGGTAGCCGGTCTGACTACCAGTGCCTTGAGGTTATGTGGATTTCAGTTTCTTAAGCTACTTGTTTGGTTTTAGCTTTCAATCATAACATTCATAGCTTAGTAGTTATTGGAGTAAAGAATCGACGAATATTTGAGAAAAATTTTTGAAGGCACCATTTACTTCTTGTTGCCAAACAGGAAAAATTTATTGAAATTTGAAAATGATTTGAAAGCTCTCAAATCCCATTATAGAGTTTTTCTTTTTAAACAAGATTCTAGAGTTTTTTTGTACTGTTAGCTGAAAGTTATACTCGACTGAATGTTCTGACGGCTGTGCCAAATACAAGTTCCATGCTTATTTCGCAGACAAAATTGTCCGCGTGTCAAATATCGTCTCTATGTTTAGTTCACAGACAAAATTAAATTTGATCAGGCAACGATATTTGGCCACATTTGGTAACTTTTGAGTTTTGACTACACCACAAGCTTTCACCACCCATTTCACATTGGGCGGCCCGTTTAATCCATGCCCAAATTAGTGGTCGTGCTCATGCCATGCATGCCACACATTTGACCATGGCCAAATCTTTATGGCAACTTAGCATGCATGCCAAATACGAAGCATTGCTTGTACCTGACAGAGAGGCATGCATGGCATGGGCCGGCAGGCAGGCAGACTTGAAGCACGGTAACTACGGTGGTCGGACATACGGGAGGAAACCACTTGAGTGATTTTCTTGTCACTTACACACGGTAATTTTCTTGCTGTTGCTGTTACTACTGCTGCTGCTGTTGTTATTCTATCTGAAGTCTGAGCCGCTCATTTGTTCTTTGCTTTATTACTATTGCCGCGGCCGTTGTTACTCTGTCAAGTCTTGAGCCGCCTATTCTTTATTCGGCCGTTGTTGCCGTGTTGCTGTTGCTGTTGTATATTTAATGCTGCTGCTGTTGCTGTTGTTGCCGTGTTACCGTCTGAACTGCTGAGCTCATTGTATATTTAATGCTGCTGCTGTTGTTTATTGTATATTTAATTGCTAACGAGCCTAACGAGCCGAGCCTGAGCTTTTTACCGAGCCGAGCTGAGCCTATTTTTTAGCTCGTTAGTCTAACGAGCCGAGCCCAAACCGAGCCACTATTTTATCGAGCCGAGCCGAGCTAAGCCTATTTTTTAGCTCGTTAGTCTAACGAGCCGAGCCCAAACCGAGCCACTATTTTATCGAGCCTTACCGAGCCGAGCCGAGCCGGCTCGATATCCACCCCTACATGCCACACATTTGACCATGGCCAAATCTTTATGGCAACTTAGCATGCATGCCAAATACGAAGCATTGCTTGTACCTGACAGAGAGGCATGCATGGGCCGGCAGGCAGGCAGACTTGAAGCACGGTAACTACGGTGGTCGGACATACGGGAGGAAACCACTTGAGTAATTTTCTTGTCACTTACACAGGCAACGCTTGTAAATCAGTCTGCGCTTGCAGGCTTTCTCCTTAGCCAGCTTAGGTACGGAAAAGAAACCTAACAAGTCAAATATGCAATGCACTGCCAGTGGCTCAGTGTGACGTACAACATCCATGCATGGCAATGCCACAGCTAGCTGGTGATCGAGATTCATGCTGCACTGCTATCGGCCAAAATCGATGTTAAGCATGCTGCATGCGTGCATTTTGAACGGCCTGGAATCCTTTGCGAAGGATGCTGTGTTGCAAGTGTTCCACACCGCTGTTTATCTGGAGCTTGAACATCTTTTAATTTGCATGCCTGAACTTATTGCATCTCTTGATAGTTTAGCCACATTTGCGCCATTTCTGCCGTTTTGGCCTCACTCATTTACAACCAGAAGAGACTGAAACAGACCAACCATGCCAATTGCCAACAGAAGTACGGCGAGCAGGATCTGAGAAATATCTGACGAAACGCCTGAACACCTAGAAGCCTCTGCTAGCTAGCTGGCTGAAACTTTTAGTGATCCCGAAAAGGCGAAAGGCGTATTTTTGCACCGGATTGTGGTCGCCGATCGTTCGTCCTGATGTATCCAGAGATTCCAGACAAGATCGATGGAACACTCAAATGGCGCACACGGCATGCGCGCGGTGACCTTGATCTCTCTCTTGGCCCTTGCATTCCGCGAACGAACAGGCTGTGCGTGTGCTGTTGCTTTCTGAATTTCTCCTCTCCGGCGCGAGCGCGGTCGGATAGCTCCAATTTTCTCCGGGTTTTTTATGTGGATTTGGTTGCGTTTGATTTCTCTGCCGCGCCGGCGACCTGGAGGCTGCGACGCCGCTCGTTTGGGCGGAGATGGATGGATGGCCTGGTCGTCGTCACCTCTATCCGTCGCCTTCATTGGAGAATTGTTGACTGGGATGGTTCATATATTGTTGGTTGCTTGTACTGTAGCATGGTGTTGATTAGTTAACTCATATCTGGGATTGTTGTGAGACGTACCTGTGACCAATGGCTTCGTCGATTGGATGGCTTGAGTCATGGACTGATGGCTCTGCTAAGCTAAGCAAAGGTAAGGTGAGCTTATCGTCATCTTGATTAGCTGTGCTACCTTGTCCACTCATCTGGATTCGTTTCTGTACGTGTTTGCACGATGCACCTAGCTTGTCCATGAAAAATGAATGACTTGATGGTTGACACTTGATTGGCACGTACTCGTGGCTTTTTTAGGCAATGTAGGTTGACGCTTGATAGGCACGTACTCGTGGTACTCGTGGTATTTTTAGGTAAGGCTACATTCACATTAGTTATCCTATGACATTTAGTTGATTACGAGGGTGCTTGTATTGATTTCTATTTGTTTGAAGAATTTAGAAATTAATATAAACACCTAGCTTCTTATTAGTTAGCTCATATCTGGGATTGTTGTGAGACCTGTGACCAATGGCTTCGTCGATTGGATGGCTTGAGTCATGGACTTATGGCTCTGCTAAGCTAAGCAAAGGTAAGGTGAGCTTATCGTCATCTTGATTAGCTGTGTTACCTTGTCCACTCATCTGGATTCGTTTCTGTACGTGTTTGCATGATGCACCTAGCTTGTCCATGAAAAATGGTTGACACTTGATAGGCACTTACTCGTGGCTTTTTTAGGCAATGTAGGTTGACGCTTGATAGGCGCGTACTCGTGGCATTTTTAGGCAAGGCTACATTCACATTAGTTATCCTATGACGTTTAGTTGATTACGAGGGTGTTTGTATTGATTTCTATTTATTTAAAGAATTTAGAAATTAATATAAACACCTAGCTTCTTATTAGTTAGCTCATATCTGGGTTTGTTGTGAGACCTGTGACCAATGGCTTCGTCGATTGGATGGCTTGAGTCATGGACTGATGGCTCTGCTAAGCTAAGCAAAGGTAAGGTGAGCTTATCGTCATCTTGATTAGCTGTGCTACCTTGTCCACTCATCTGGATTCATTTTTGTACGTGTTTGCACGATGCACCTAGCTTGTCCATGAAAAATGAATGACTTGATGGTTGACACTTGATAGGCACTTACTCGTGGCTTTTTTAGGCAATGTAGGTTGACGCTTGATAGGCACGTACTCGTGGTACTCGTGGCATTTTTAGGCAAGGCTACATTCACATTAGTTATCCTATGACGTTTAGTTGATTACGAGGGTGTTTGTATTGATTTCTATTTATTTAAAGAATTTAGAAATTAATATAAACACCTAGCTTCTTAAAATGATATCTCTACTTTTCTTGCTCTAAGGATAAGAAATGATTAGGTTATGAGCGCATCATGCATTCTATTCATTTCGCTCATGTCTTGCACATATATACATACATACATACATACATACATATACATATATATATATATATATATATATATATATATATATATATATATATATATATCATCACCTCACTTTTTGTATCACTCGTCCTTTTCTTCTAAAATTCACTTTTTTCAGTCGCTATTATTCATTTTCAACCAAAAGATATCATTAGAAATCAATACGAACACCTCTACTTCAATCTTTATGTTTTTATTTCTTTTCTCCCTTTAGTCAATTTAGTGGAGCATAGTCAACGGTAGTCAGATTTTATGACCGAAAGATATCCTCTCCTCTCCCACCCTTACACATTTTATGACCCTTAGATATCATCTCGTCTCCCACCCTTTCACAAAGCCATTCCCCTCTCCCATCCCAACACTAACCTTACACCGCCCATCCCATCTAACCACCTATGTTCCCCTCTACCACCTCTAGCGGTGCCACCACCGTGTCATCATTGCCTAACCACGATGAACCTCTACACTAACTGTTGTGTAGCTCGTTAAAGAGGATTCCACCACCACCGGTGCATGAATTTTGAGTTGAATCTAAAGGTCAGAAATCTAACTAATTTTGGGGAAGAAATCAGCTAGCTAATCTTATTAAAAACTGTTAATAATGCGCATTTGCATCATTAGTCACGAATTTTGCATTCTTAAAGAATCACTTGGTGTGGGGAAATGCCAGTACCACAATAAAAATTGCGTGCATAGAAATCTCAAAAGATGCTTATTAAACTGAAATACAAACAAACTACAAACTCAACACAACCACAATGCTCCTTTGAAGCACCTTGTTTGACTTGTGCAACTTCATTGCTTACATGAATGCACATCCGTTCTCCCTAAAACAAAAAAAAAAGAACCAAATAATGAACTATTACAAATCAAGCTTTGATGCTGCTTCGGATCAGCATTCAACCACCCAACAAGAAAATCCTTGGGTTTTTGAGGTGGCTTTTGTCTTTAGCTTCTAGAAGCCAAAACAAACGAAGTGATTTTTTGAATCCCTTTGTCCAGATAGTTTCTTGAGTCTACTGATGTGTACGTCATCCACATCAACGTCTTTACCGTCTACCACTATCTCAAAAGATATAACCAAAAGTCATCTTCCATCCCGAAAGAACATAGCCTATACCTACGGAGAACTGAACTCAACCCTCTCAAGTTCCACATGCAGCGGCCATGGAAGCCAAGTAACCTTCAGCTTCTACGGAGGATCGGAACGCTATGCACTTGCAGTGGCTTTGGTGTCCTCGTCGGGCGTGACTGTCGTCATTCGATCGTCCTACCCGCATTGATGATCACACATACGCAACGTCAGTTGTCGTATCAGAGCGAAAGGTCCTGAATTTAGGGGTGCGGAGAAATGAATGCCACGCGCTTGTCCTTGTTCATGGGGTACATGAGGATGCCCTTGAACACGCCGGCGTCGAAGTCGAGAATGCGCGATCTAGGGATAACGAGGTTTATTCACGGGTGCGGCGCGTCCCATACGCTGGCCGACCGCAGCTTCTGCTCGCTTGCACACTCGACAAACTGATCGTGGCTGTATACCTGATCCATGATGGCGGCGGCGCCGTCATCCTAGTGCATTGCACCTTCGATGTAGTGGATCGCTCCAGCCACCAGATCCCGGCTTCAAAGGTGAGCCCGGTAAGTTGAGAAAGCTCTGAAGCCGAGAAGGAGGACGACGACCTACGGCCCGCTGTCAAGGTCTGATTGAGCTGGACCTGCCCTCCCGGCGAAGGCAGAATGAAAATAGAGGGTAAACTTAAAGTCTCAAAGGATTAAGCTAATTTGATGTAAACATACTATTTTACTCTTTTACAATCTAAATTTATATATAAATAGAAGAGAAGTAAAGCAAAAGAGGTAAATTAATTCTACAAGACAATCACAACACAAACAAGACAACTTGCTAAGGTAAACCATCAGGGAAAATAATTAAAGTATGGTACAAACAATTCAAGGTCAACGAAACAAAGAAACAAAGGGAACACACCAAACCCAGCTGAGAGTCCTAATAATCAATCAGAGTCTTAGATTTGCATATTATTGTTGTACAATAAATTACCAAGATAAAATCCTAAATGAATTATGTTCATAGAAAATGGATATTCGATCACACATAAATCTACAAAGCATGCAAACAAATGCCTATTAAGAACTTCATTCAACATTAAGAAATTTAGGTCATGATAGACAACACCTGGTGGGCATTTGGAAAGCGAATGTTTTCCTAGCAAGATTACTAAAAAGGAAAACAATATTGATTTAAGTCCTCTTCCAGTTAATGTCAATCACATAGAGAAACCATAAACTCCAGTAAAAAAACCCCCCACATTTCTATTGTATACTGAAAAATACAGATGTTTGAAAGGAGATGGACAACACCCTTAAAAGAGTCCCAACCAAGGCACTAATCTTTGTGGTATTGTGGATGACACTACACTTTTGAGCTCATGATCCTTTTAAGTTCTTTCAGTTAAAATTACTAGTTCAAGACTTGTCCTTATTTCTGACACACAAACTCTGTTTTGAATCCTGTTCTTAACTTTTTAGATGGAAAATCCCATTCTCGATTAACTAATCCATTCAAGTGAAATTGATTCACTGAACTTCTACTACCTAATTCAAGCTCTCTAAAATCATAGGCACATATTTATAGCAACCCAACTAGCTTTTTTGAGAACAAATACACACGTCCATATTTACACAGCTTAGTTGTCAGTCTATAAGCAAAGCTGCTTGAACAAAAACTGAGCATAGCTACACCTCCATACTAGATTACAATTTACATCTCTTAGTTTCTAAGTCGCAACCTAAGTTATGGGTCAATTTTTACTCCGAGTTTAAGTTACTGTGATACTGAGTAAGAATAGGAAGGCTTGTGCATTGTTATGAAGCCATTAAGGGTGCGCTCGTTTTAGCGATGGTTTTTGGATTTTGGCTGAAATTTTACTATAACTGACTTTTTTTATTGTAGCTGATTTGGCTTTTTGGGCATAATTAATTTTAAAAAATGTAAAAATAGAAAAAAAAACATGTTAACCTATTAGGGACAATACAAAGAAACACGAAAAAAAGAAAATACAAAAAAGTCTAAAATATCTAAATTTTTTTTAAAAAAATGAAATACTAAATAATAAAAAAAAGCAGAAGCTAGAAACAGAAGCAAAAAAAAAAGCCGAAACGAGCCACATTCTCAGGGATCATCAGAACAAACATGTGTTCCTCCTTTCCTGATGTTTTCGTACTGCTTCTCCTTGACTTCACCTGCAGCAACACAAATCATTTTGCTACTGCAGAAAAGAGGTAAAAGCAGTGAAAACAGGAGGAAAGAATTCACCTTATGCCCTATTATTTTGATGCTTGAGTTCCTCCCTTGCTTCCTGTTGCTCCTTGCTTCTCCTTCCCTGACCAGCAGCTGAGCCTGACGCCAACCCCTTCTAATGCTGCCTCTTGTTCTCCTCCCCGGTTTCCCCCGCAGACCTAATCCCCTGCCGGGCCGGCCGTCTCCGCTCCTCGCCTAGGTCGCATGTCCGGCCGCGTCCGCTACTCGCCGGCCTGGGCGCCTCCGCAGCTCCGCTCCCCGCTGTCCCGGCCTCCCAGGAAGGACAACCGACCGGATCTGCTCGGGCCGTCACCCTACCGGCCAGATCTGGCTCGGGCCGTCACTCGCCGCCCTGCCGTGCCCATGCCACCGGGCAGCCAACCGTCACGTCACCTTCCTCTGGTTCGGGCCGCCGCGCAGCCAACCGTCGCACCGCTGGGCGGCCTGTTCATCGTGCCGGTAGATGTAGACCTCCTATTATCTACACTCCTCAACCAATCCACATCACAATATCCTTCCACGTTCAAATACTGATTCTTCCTGAGCCAAAGGCATTTTTCAGGACTACTCTTCATATACCGTAGGATCTGATAGACATCTTCTATGCGTCCCGTTCTAGAACCATGCATATATTAACTTATTGCACTCACTACATATGAAATATCAGATCTTTGTGACACAAATGATGACACGCCCAACCAACCTTTCATAAGTCTTCTTATCAACTGGATCACCAGACTTGGAACAAAGTTTGTGATTCTTAGGGGTGAAAATTGGGTGGATAATTTTCGACTGTCCGTCCAACCAAAAGCATCCGGATGCAATTCGGAGTGAAAAAATGGATATCTGGCTATTTTTTGGATTTTGGAGTTAGGGCCGGATATTTTTTTTCGGATATGAGAATTCAGAAAAAGAAGTATCATTCAGAGCTATCGGGAATTTAATGGAGTTCGGTAAACTGTAACCCGAATAGCCAGCATACCCACGCAGGCCCAACCCCCAGCCTCATATGGGTCATGGCCGATGGCCCAAGAGAAACAGTAGGTAATATCATCCAGCCACTTGTCTAGTTCCTTGCTAAGTTGCTAACCCTAACTCCCCTCAATTCCCAAATCAGTCTCAGCTCCTGCGAGTCAGGGCCGAGGGGAAGCCGCCGTCACCCGTCCAACGGCCACCGCGCCGTCGACCTCACTCGCCGCCACTTGTGCTGTGTTCTCTTGTTTTACCCAAGTTACTTGACCTGCAAAGACCAGTTTCATGGGTTCTTCTTTCTGCCGCATTGGATGTCTGCAAACACCACCCATCTTCTGCACCGGAGGCTGTACTCGTTCCACTAGTTCTTAGAAAGGAGGGGCTAAATGTTCCTCAGTGTGATGTGCTCACGCGGATTGTCAAGGATTGCATGCATCCTTTGCATGTCACTGCATTCTGCAATAGGATGCTTTCAGGGAGGGGGGAGAGAGAGAGAGAGGGGAGACCACTTTGTATGCCTCAGTACTGGGAGAATATGTTAGAAATAGGCCAAGAGAGCTATTTTCTTAATTCTAAAGTATTTATGGTTTAGTACAATATTACTAATGCAACATGGGGAGATTGATTTATAAGGTGAAGTTTATGTCACTCCATAAATTATGAATAGAATGGCATGAGGAGGGCTTTGGCTAACCACACACGCACGCGTGTGCCGTATTCGCATATTTTCACGTGAAAATTGTGTGACTTGTGACGCGCGACCGTGACGTGGCGCGTCCCTTGGCAAACCAAGTCCACCTTTATTTTTGCTGAAACGTGCACCACTCTCTCTCTGTTTGAATGAGATTTAAACGTTTGAATTTGAAGCTTTATTAGGTTTGATGACAAGCAGTTACCAGTAGGTAGATGGCTAGTTAAATATATCAGTTACTAATGGGTAAATAACTATTTTTAATCATGTTATATATATATATATATATATATATATATATATATATGCCTAGAGACGTCTAGAGTATAGCCAAGAATTACTAATGGGTAAATAACTATTCTCTTCCTCCTGCGAACTTATGCTGTTATGCTACACCGCCTAAGCCTCGTCGACTCTTCTTCCCAGCGTGCGCCGTGAAGAAGGGGAGCGATATCTCCGAGCCGTTGCTGCCGTGAAGATATGTATAGGGGCGGCAATAAGGTTTCTAGGTAGTGCACATCTGCGCGACCGCTCACTTCACTGCGTCATTTACGTTTTATATTGCATCAAATCTACGCTGTTTCCTATTCTTCATCAAATCCAACAGTAAGTTGTTCGTACGTTCGATCGACTTTAATACTATATTTTTTGTGTATTTTCTGAAGTACAATAAGTAGCCTGTTGTTAGTTATGTGTTTTACATCACTAGTTTATTGTATTTGTCTTCTAGTAATGTTTGGAATTAAAATATTGTCTATATTTTCAACAGAATATTGGTAGTGATTTGGTCTGGACGGAATCTCTTTTCGCATTGTTGCACAGCATTCTCAATCAAGACATTTGCTTGACACCAAGCACCACTGGAAAGCTAGTGACCGTGATCGATGATATGTCATCAAAGTTCCCAAGGTCGCTAAAATTTGGGAACTTTCTGCTGTGTTTCGTCACAAAGTGTTGGCATGAATCTAAGATTCACAGGGTTTTGCTTGAGAGAGCTGCTGTGAGAACCAGCACTTTTCTGACTAAAGCTGTATTGGCAAAACTGCGGCCTGCGAACTGAAGTGTTGTCTTGAAGTGTTTAAAGTTGAGCATCCGGTGAGCCTACATGTCCATTCAGATTAGTAATTTTGTGAAAGGCCTGTTTTGCTTGACTTTTAAAATGGGCAGCTTTTGTAGCTCTGGAAACCATGGAAGAACGATTCATATATAAAAAAATTAGCAAAAAATGTACTGTGAAAATGCTATTTACTGGACCCACACTCAAGGAACGGAATTTTGTTGTATATGACTCAAATGCGACAAGATTGTCATGAAATCTAGAGTACCCAGTTAAAGGAAATAAATAGGCCTGTTGAAACTTAACTGTAACAACTATACATAATCTAGTGGTCATTTTCACCAGTCGTTTCTATCCAAGAACTATGGTTTTCAATTTGAAGTGTGTGCATAAGATGTTTTAATTGTTAGATGATCAAACCCTTATGCTCATACACATGGCCTTTCTATCAGTGGAGGATTTGTGGTTAGATCTCTGTTCACCATGATTTTCTGTCATAAGCACACACCTGTTCCTGATGCCCAGATCATGCACTTCAGATTCAATCAACTCTAGTGGTGTGGTTGTCTTGGACATATACTATTGTTCCTAGAGAACCAATGAGAAAAGTACAAAGTAGTTTTTATTCTTGAACTATTCAGTCAAGGATGGAATATTTTCTAGTATATACATGCTTCATTGTCCTTTTTTTTTGCCATATAACTGTTTTGAGTTATATTTCACATGGCATATCACAAGTCATAGGCAGCATGACTGCCAACAGTAAAGTGAACACAGCTTTACTAAGCTTTGGGATAAATTAAGTCTTCATTGGTTGTGGCATATTAATGTAGCATGCGTGCATCATTTTTACCCCCTATAGTTGTTCTTCATCAGCTATTGTGTGCTATTTTTCCATTTGCAGAAAAGCAAAATCCGTACATTCGATATTAACTTATAACAGATACAGGTAAATCAGGCAGTTTATTCCTCTAATGAAAAATAAAGATTGAGAACACAATACATAGTTTTGATGAGGACCACTTGACTTTTGCTTAGGGACAGTACATATAGTGGCTTTTGATGGGAGTCACTTGAATACGTTCTTTGTAGTTTGGAACCTTGATACCTTGTCAGTGAACTTTGTAGTGGCATAGAAATTAAGGTAGTCTTGGAAACGGTATTGGCTAGGATATGTAAGCTTTGGAGCTGGGCAGATTATAGCATCGGGACCAGGGTTGTAGAATGTCGCAATAGATAGACGGCTCCCATTCTTATTGGGGAGTACCTGATGGTAAATGCTTTTGTATATTCCATTGCTGATGACTTCAATCTGATCTCCAAGGTTTACGAAAATTCTATTTCCTTGTGTTGGTGGTATTGGGATCCATCTACCATCTTTCATGAACTCCAAACCTGGGACCAAGTCATCTTGAAATAGAAGTATGATTCCCCCTGCATCAGTGTGTCCCCGCAGTCCCTTCACAAGTTCTGGATGACTACACCTGGGGTACTTTGCCACCTTGATGCCTACAGAAGGCTTGGTGAATGCTCTCTTCAAGTAATCCTTGTCCAGCCCAAGATTTTCGCTCATGACTTCTGCTAGCTGCTCAGCCAACTTGATTGCTTCTTCAGCATATTCGGGAACTGTGGTACTGTATAGTTAATTCCTTTTATTAGTATGCCTTACAAACTTCTGATTTGTAAGTTTTGCCAATTGTATTGGACATGACTACTGCAATTCATGGTAATAAGTTTTACTGTAATTTACATTGCAAACTCACCAAAGCTGCTCCGGAATATCATGAATGTTTGATTCTGGCTGATGACGATACATGAAACTGCACTCCCAGTCAACATTTGAGGTGACTTTATCAGGACCTAGGGTTTTTGCCATCTCGGAATTGTAGAAGTTCTTCTCCATATTTTGCTTGTAGTATTTGTTCACCAGTCCCTTGATTTTGTGCATGAGGTCATCATTGATCCCATGGTTTTCAAGCTGACATACAGTTAGTTATTCATACAAGATAATAGTGAGAAACTAGAAATGACTTTTTTTTATGAAGATAATAATCTTATACATTCTTACTTACCCAAAAGAAGCCCCATTGTGCACAGGCATCATGGAGAAGTGAAAGTGTCTCTGGCCTCTTCTCGCCACACAGCTCATCCATCTTTATCACTGGAATTTCCATTTCCTGAAACACTGGAGTATAGCAGTTTAACAAAATGTGGTACTCTTCTGGAGTTGATCTGCTAAAGCTACAGCAAGGTAGGTATTTATAATGGCCTAGATAGGAATGTTGGGAATTATATTTTTCCAGATTACAAAACATGGCGTGGTTTGAATATGAAGGAAACCTTGCTTTCTTAGGAGGCATTTGCAAAATCCTGTCCATATACATTTCACTATTCCCATGTGATTTAGCTAAGATAACTTGTCTAGTATCCTTCAAAACTCATCGTCATCATGATGGTTGACTTATGAGCTACACATGATTGCTATTTGTTTATCCTGTTTTACTTCCATATAAAAATGAATCATAGTGGCAGTCATCTTATTGAGATAACTAGTTGTCTTTAGAGATTCACTTTCTTTAGAACAGTTTCGCCGCCATGAGTCGTGGTGATGATGTTACCGTGCACAGATTGGGAGGAGTAAAATCTCAGTTTTGAGATTCTTTCAAGTCAGACTAATCATGTCAGTTAGTTTGACTTTGCGGTTCAATGCATGAAGGCCTGTATGCAGTCAATTACAATTCACAAACAAACGAACAATTCGATGCATTTCTTGTGCATATACAAGCCTAGATTTTCTCAGGGATTTGCTAGATCATGTTTGCATTTTTTTTAAACCACACTTGTTAATTTGCTGCATAACAATATTCTAGTAGATTGAGTCGTCTTTACACAATGTTAGTAAGTAGATAGTTCCTTCTTGATCACTTGTTAGTTGCATTGTTGTTGTAGCATTAGTCTCATAAGTTGAGCTACTTATGGAAAGGCTAGTGGCTGTTTAGTCCTCACCCCATCAGGCCTCAGGGCATGCCTCAGGTTGCCTTAATTCTGCCGTAGCTTCAAAGTTGCCTCACTTTGATAATTTGTTTGCCTTCTTTAAAATTTAAATGATTAAATTTTAATATGTATAGCTATGGTATAACCAACTTATAGCTATAAAAAGTTTCTCACTTTCGCTCCCCTACATTTTCTCCCATTTCCTTCTCTCCTTGTAGGATCCGGATGGTTGGTAAGTGTGTAAAGTGCATAAAATACAAGCATATGTACTAGTCACTCCTAAATTTAATTATTCAATTTTGACAGATTTCTTTACATGGCCTTATGTGAGGTTTAAAATTTTCGGTACTCCGTGGGGTGGCAAGTTGAAAATGAATTTTGTGACTAGTCTAAAATCCAAGGTGTTATTCTTTGCCCCTCAATTTTCATCTGAAGTCTGAACCCCGTCAATATTCTTGTTGATTCTTCCTGAGGTTCGTGTGCTTGACTCAGCTAGTAGATGCTGCTATGACTTAAATGTGTTTGACTGTGAGCGTTTGAAAAGATTTTCTGCTAACTCTGTGGTAGGAAGTAAATACTGATAAATTTACTTTCCTGGTTCTACCGTTCATTTATCGAAGTGATATTTGATTACTGTTGCTTGGCTCGTGTTTCCGTACAAACTCGCTGTACCTGTATATGTTTCGACCGTGCACCTGTTTTTATAGATGGCACAAGAAGCCGACAAGGCCGGCCCCAGCAATGTCCAGCTCTGCTCTGCAGCTGCGGTCTGACCACGGCGGCAGCCAAGGCACGAACACGTCGGAGAATCCTGGAAAGTGTGATGTACAATTGCCCAATTCGTGAGGTTAGTGCCAATCTGATGTTCTTGGATGGATGTCGGTTGCATTTGCCGCTTTCTGGTTGCTGGAGCTGCAGATTGGATGTGAGTAGGGGCTTGTGATGCCCAAACCGCAGCTGTGGGCGGCGCGGCCGGTCCAAACAGAAGTAGCGAGCGGATCACGGCGCTCCCCGCGCGGCCCATAAGTTGGCGTGCGTGCAGCGTCCCCCGCGCCACCAACAGAACTCAGAATCCATATAAATGGCACTATAGGAATCTTTTTTTGAATTTGGTTTTTCGAAGTCT
Organism: Melocanna baccifera; assembly: GCA_036346265.1. NCBI lineage: Eukaryota > Viridiplantae > Streptophyta > Magnoliopsida > Poales > Poaceae > Melocanna > Melocanna baccifera. Next base: position 4,436,488 of record CM070693.1, on the reverse strand, counting down.
ATTTTTGTAAATTTAGCCTCCTCTTTGAGCTCAATAGGTCATCGGCGCCTACATAGTAATTAATTAGTGCTAATCATACAGTATTAGAGCTAAATCATTGTTAATTTGGGCCCCTACTGATTCTTATCGTGATGCTGTTATTCATCAGAAGTGGCAGCATGCGATGGCAAAGGAGATTGCTGCCCTTGAGCGTACTGGTACATGAGATCTTGTTCATCTTCCTGTACGTGTCATTCATGTCACGTGTAAGTGGGTCTATAATGTTAAGACCCGTTTTGATAGTTCTCTTGAGCACTACAAAGCTCATTTGTGGCGCGTGGTTTTCAGTAGGAGCATGGTCGTGACTATGATGAGATATTTGCTCATGTTGCTCATATGATCACTGTTTGCACTCTTCTTGCTGTAGCCTCTGTTCAATAATGGTCTATCTCTCAGTTGGACGTCAAAAATGTCTTTCTCAATGACGAGTTGCGTGACGAGGTCTACATGCAGTCGTCCCCTAGGTATTCTGTTCCTGATAGTATAATTTGTCGCCTTCGCCTCTCTATGGCCTCAAGCAAGCTCATCGTACTTGGTTTGATCGTTTCTCTTCTGTTGTTACTACAGCTGGTTTCTCTGCCAGTGGTCATAATCCTGCTCTTTTTATTCACACTTCGTCTTATGGTCGAGCGCTTATTCTTTTGTATGTTGATAATATGATCATTACTGGAGATGATTCTTAGTACATCACTTTTGTCAAAGAGCGTTTTCATGAGTATTTTTTCATGTCTAATTTAGGTCCACTTAACTACTTTCTTGGGATTGAGATTATTTTTGTTCCTGAGGGTTTATATTTGTCCTAAGAAAAGTATATCCAATATCTTCTTGATCGTGCCTCTCTTACTATCAACGCACAGCTGAGACTCCTATAGAGCTTAATATTTATCTTCATCTCACTGATGGTGAGTCTCTTCTTGATTCTACTAGCTATCGTCACCTTGTTGGGAACCTTATTTATCTTAGTGTTACTCGTCCTGACATTTCATATCCTGTGCATATCTTAAGTCAGTTTGTTTCTGCTCCCACTCAGCTCCACTATAATCATATTCTTCGTGTCCTACAATACCTTCATGGAACTCTCTCGTCGTCTCTTTTTCCCTCGCTCCAACTCTTTACAGCTCTATGCATATTCTGATGCCACTTGGGCTAGTGATCTCTCTAGTCGCCGGTCCCTGTCTGCTTATTATATTTTTCTTGGTGGTTCTTTCATTACTTAGAAGACTAAGAAGCAGATAGCAGTTTCTCATTTGAGTGCTGAGGATGAGTTGTGAGCTATGGCTTTGCTGACTACGGAGGTTACTTGGCTACGGTGGTCACTTGAGAATTTTATTGTTTCTGTTTCTATACTGACTCCTCTTTTGTCTAACAGTACAAGTATTATTAGGATTGCTAAAGATCCGGTGAAACATAAGCTTACAAAGCATATTGGTGTTGATGCTTCCTACATGCGGACACAGGTGTAGGATCAGGTTATTCTTCTTCCGTATGTGCCTTTCGAGCTTCAGTTGGTAAATTTCTTCACAAAGACAATGACCAGAGCCCAGTATAGCTTTCACCTCTCTAAACTTCATATTGTTGATCCACCATAAGTTTGAATGGGGTATTAGATATATTTTATATAGTTGTGTATTTACTCTGTTGTATAAGAGATTTTCTGCATATATGATATACCTGTACGTGTATGTATATTGGCCTATTGATTTCATAATGAATATAAGCACTATTCATAACAGAATCAACTACCAAATGGATAGCTTATTGGCGGACATTCTTCATCTCGGTCGCTGAACTTTTTGGATACAGCAATGGTGACGAATGGATGGTTGCGCACTACTTGTTCAGGAAGAAGTAGATGCTACTGCTCGCCATTCCTGGAGCAAAGTAGAATCGCTTGTATCTAGTAAGGTGCTCTGAAAGGATTTTTCCAATAAAATCACGAATCATGGTTCTTTTTCCTTTTTCTTGTTTTGAGACGCGAATCATGGTGCTGGTACTTTATTTCGGACGTTGTCAATCTGTAGCGCATGTTCTGGCCATTTAGATGCTTTATGAAGGTTTTACACTTTCCAAGCTCAAGAAAGAACACATTTATATCTTGAAATAGGTATGGCTCGAGAACTTAAGACATAGATCCTTATGACTATCAGCTCGTACCAACAGCTGGGACACTGACATGTGATCTTGGAGAACAGATTTCTCCTGACATAAATCTGGATGCAATGGCGAGAGCTCTGTTGGATCGTGTGATCCTGGAGAATGTCTGAACCTTGTTTCCACACCTGACATTCAACTAGGATTAGCGTATTATCGTTTGGTTTAAATATAGCATACATCGGGGCTATATCAAGAGAACACACTGCATACATAGAACTAAAAAAAAAATGTTCTGGTTGCCACCAAACCAGACACTAGCGTTTAGGCGGAAATTGAATTCAAGTCTTTGAATAACAAGGAGCCATTTAGCCTGAACCTTCTCTGAATGTGACCATTCTTAAGCCAGCAAAACCAGTTACCTACGAAATTACCTCTTCCTGCTACTATGATATACAGCTATCTCCTCTTTGTTCACAGGTGGAACTTAAAATCATAACTATCAAATTATATACAACCACAAACATAGTAGTTTTCTCATGCCTTCATTAAGATGATTGTGACTTCCATTGCTGTATCGCCACATGCAAGGAATGGTTGGGAATTACGGATAAATTTGGAAGACTCTGTTTCGTAACTGGGGATATCTTGTGTTTCTTGAGCCAAGCTTTTATTGCCCTGTGCTCATAGGTATGCCCATCAGCAGCAACGTAAGGATCGTCCATTACCACCTGCACCAAAATTATTTTGTTAAGCTAGAGCGATAGTAGGAACTGGTGTGATCAAGTACCTACCAAATCTTACCTGCAATATAGGGCAGATGAAGTGGCTTGGCGCGACTACATTTGGACTTCTTAACTTGAGAGAAGCAGTAACCCTGCTCAGAATCTCTTCGAGCTCTGGCAGCACCTCTGACTCAAGATTAGGCCTGTCCCTGCATTTTAATGCTGTACATCGCAATCCCAGTTTTGCCAACATCTCTGCCTCAGCCATTGGCCAATCAGTTTGAGACTTGTCGACAATATCGGAAAATATGCCTTTATTAATCGCCTCTTCTGCACTAAGTATTAGCCCATGTGGACGTTTGCCAGTTAGTAGTTGAAGAATGATAATCCCCAAAGCATAAAGATCTGATTTTGGTCGGACTGTCCCAGTTAATTGGTACTCGGGATCCATGTAGTACAGTGTACCAGCAATGACAGTGTCTCTGTACTCTGTGAGCCCTTCTGGCACAAGATCTGATATGAGCTTAGCAAAACCTACGTCGCCAATTTTGCTTACATAATTCTTGTCCAGCAAGATATTTCCAGGCTTCAGGTCACGATGGACAATAGGCTCTGGTTTCGTTCCATGCAAGAAAGCAAGCCCGCAAGCCACCTCAAAGATAATTTGGAATCGCAGAAACCAATGGAGTGGTTGGTGCCCTTTATTGTTAATAAGTTGATCTTCTAGACTTCCATTCTCCATGTATTCATATACGAGACATCCAATTTCAGGACAAAAACCTAGCAACAAAACCAAGTTGGGATGGTGAAGTTGGCTCAGAATCCCCACCTGCATGATGTCAAAAAGTCGAACCATCCAATGAATTCCTCATGAACAGTAAAAAATATTATGTTATTTATGTTGCCTTTATGTCTATGGACCACACAGTAAAACTGATATGAAATGTAATAAGTTGACAAAAAATGCAACAAAAAAAACTACCACTAGCAATTTCAGTAACTAGCCCAAAAAGTCGTTAGTTAGGTCTAGTGAGAAAACTAGAAAAACATAAATCAGGGTACCTCTCTCAAGAACTCGTCGATCTTGTCACTGGAATCCTGATGAATAACCTTGACAGCAACTTCAGTGTGATCAAGGGTGCACCTGTATACATTCCCATAGCCTCCCTCACCAATCTTTTTTGCATCGGAAAAGTTATCAGTGGCAAGCTCTATTTCATGTCTTGAGTACCGCCTGCAACTTTTGCCTGTCGACAAAAGAGCATCCACAACCTTTGCCTTCTCAGTAGTCACCATGTTAGCTACTATTTCAGCCTTGTGCTGGGAACAAGCCTCGCGAGTGAATGACTCTTTTGCCATATCAACTTCTCTAATAGCTTCTAACCGTTTGGCCTTCTCATCAGCAACCACCTGTTTCAGCGATTCCTCCCTCTGTACTGCATCCTGCACCTTCTTCGCCTCTTCGGTACATTCGTTAGAAAGTACCTGGATCTGAAACATCCAAATCAAATGGAGAAGAACTAAGTAAAACCTTCCTTCAGAGGAGGGAGGGGGGACTGAATGAAAGCTTAATGTATGGGTAGTAGCATCCAACTCAGGGGACTAATATCAAACTTCTAACCAGAAGATGATTCAAGTGTGAATAAGAATGTGCCTTGTAATGATTTGAAATAACCAAATAATAATTCTTTTAATTTATCAAATAGTGGCATTAACTCAAGTATACAACAATCATTACAACAACTTATAACCTTAGCTTGGATTAGATCTTCACAAGCTTTATCAAACATCACTAACCATTTTCTTAGCATTGACGAGATCTTCACAAGCTTTGTCGTACATCATTAATGTATCCTGCAATTCCTTCCTCAGTTTTGCTACTTCATCTATAGGTTGGGACTGCAAATCAAGCCAGCATAACAAAATTAGCATTCTAAAATTGCACAGCTCACAATTACCAGAAAGGCAGAAATTATGTGAATGCATCTGGAATCTAACATTAGTCAGAATATTCTCAAGGCTGGAAAACAGCTCTGACCTCTTCAATTGAGCTTAAGGCAACATAAGGAACTTCCTTCAATTGGCCAATAGCATCAAAATCTTTGTTCCCTTCTGTCCCTGGTGTCTTTCGACCTAAGCTTCCTAAAAGGCCTCTTCCGTGGCTTTCCGAACTTTTACCAGCATTGGTGGAAGTGCTAAGAGAACAGCAGGCTTGAGAGCACGAGTCAGAATTAGTATCTCCAGAAGATTTTGGTGTCTCATCATCAGGGAGGTCATGCAATGATTGTTTGTCTTGTAACCAGTTCCTCTGTACTTGGGCAAATGCTTTATGACTAATTGACTGAATCCTTACACAAGTGTTTGACTCTGTAAAAACATTTGTTCAAGACAAAATAAGTGTCTCACCATTGCGTTACTAAAAGTAAACAAGACAAAAGTAACAAAGGAAGAGAAATTATCAAAACATACTGCCTGTTCGAGCCTGATTTGCGAACTTTATAGTTAATCTGCGCCGGGACACAACGAATACATTGCAAGAACATGGCATAGCTTTCAGGACAGTAAAGGGCACATCTCGGAGACGTAATATCCTGAAAAAATAACAGATGTACCATTTACCAACAGTAGATTTGGCACGACTGGCTGTAAACCACTATGGCAAAAACACAGTAATAAACACAGATGCTCACAAATTTTGTTTATGCATTTGAAGTTGGTAAATAATAAATTTATGGAAACAAGAAATAAGAGCTGTTATTCAGCCCTCAAGTAATGTATATTTATGCAGTTGTGGTATTGCATGCAGGAATTCTACAGATTCAGCAAACACCTAGCACAACATTGCAGGTATGATCTTTAAATTGAGAAGAGAGTAGAGCGCTTTAAGCCCTTAATTTGTTAGGAGTTGGAACAACGTCAATAGCTAACAGCCAAAGAAAAAAGGTTCGCTAAAAGGACGGTACCGAGAAAAAGTATACAAGACTACCACAAGTAATAAATTAAATGAAACCACCAAACAGATGTGACAGTTGAGGCACATAATGACCGCATTAAGCTCTACAGCATAAACAGACGCCAGCTGCTGCTCATGGAATTGGCATCTGACATCTGCTATTTTGTTTTAGAAATATTTTGTGTGATATGAGGTAGGAACATGTGCATCTTTTGGATAAGAACAAAGTTAATGCATCTTTTGGATAAGAACAAAGTTAAGTCTGAGACTAGTCTTCAAAAAAAAAGTCTTGAGACTTAATTTGTGTGGAAAACTATCCGAAAATGAACCCTTTTCATCATACCCTTCGCAGCTAGAAACTCCCCCACCAACTGCTCCTAAGAGATGAAACCATTGGGACCAAATAGTGCATAAATTTGTATAATATAAACCAAAACCAGCTGCATATGCTGACAATGTTAGCACTACATAACAGGGACAGATCAGAGTCAACAGAAGTATTGCTGTTGCTGCTAATCTTACCAAGATACACTTTGCAGGCTAAGTTATTAGCCCTACTATATTTTGTTGGAAAGCGTAAATGAGAGGAAAAGAGGTTCAGAGTCAACAGAAAAGGAAGTTTAATCGCGATACATGTACGTGCATGCATCTATCACCTTTTTTCATGACCAAATGCGTAGCAAGACAGAATCAGCCACATCTCACCAACATATCCCCAAAAGGGACTCAACTCTGCTCCCTACCTATCTACGTTTCTGTTTTCATCCTGGGAAAAGGCTATACAGGTAACAACAATAACAACAATTCTCTCCCTCTAATCCCTATCACATGTCGTCGTTGGGTTCTCAAAAAGCGAAATTCTATCCTTTTTTGTGCTTCGAAAAGGAGATGAAAAAATAAATAGAAATTCGTACCTCCGGAACCAGCTCAGGGAGGCGGATCCGAGCACCAGGTTGCGGACTCCGGACTCCGCCGTGTACCTCACCAGCGCCTCCGCAACGCTGTCCCCCTCCAGAATCACCGTCTCCACCTGCACGCTCGAATTGGAAGCACCAGTTGATCGAGCAAAACTATGAGCTAGTAGCGCAGCGAAATTGCGCGGAGAAGATGTGGAAGAGCGGACTGACGCTTCTGCGGCCGCAGAAGCGGCGGAAGGGGAGGAAGACCTCCTGCGCGCGCGCCCTCCGGTCCTGCGCGTACATCTCCACCACCTCCGCCTCCATCCTCTCCACCGGAACCCTCTCCCCCGCTACACCACAAGGCAAAAGGGGAAAAAAGCATCAGTTCGCTGTTGCTTCGCACCACCACACCACCGCGCGAACCGAATCGATGAGGAGACTGAGAGAAGCAGCGAGCTTACAGGGGGAGGGGACGAAGGAGACGGGCCGCATGACGTGGACGAGCGCGACCCGGCCGGGCCCCGGGGCGAGGTTGGCGGCGGCCCACCTGGCCGCGCGGCGGCTGCCGCGGCCGTCCCCGCGCACGGCCACAGCCACCGCCGCCTGGGGGTCGCCGCCGGCGGAGGAGGATGACATGCCACGCACGGCGGCGCTAACGAACCGTCGTATAGAGCGACGGAGGAGGAGGAGGAGGAGGTCGAGGAGGACTCGGGGTGGTGGCTGAGGAGTCAACTAACCAACGAGTAGGCAGCCGCGCCGGAAGCGGCGGGGAAGTAACTTTAATTTAATTTAATTTCTTTATTTTTGCGTGGGTGCGAGCGCGAGGTAGTCTACTAGTCTGTGAGTACGACGACTGTGACGTGGACGTGGGGCCCACCTGTGGGGCATGGGTGGATTTGAGAGAAATATCCTCCTTTTACTTCGCACGGAAAGAGGAATGCTCGGTTCGGTTTTTTTTATTGCTTGATTTTTTATACTATATTTAATTTTTAAATATAGTATTTTAAGATAACATTTATAAATTAATTATAGTATTTATTATTTTGATTTTTTTATATCGATTAAAATAGTATGTAAGTATATCTCTCCGTACTCTCTCACATACAACTAAAATTCAAAATTTTAAACCAAAAAATAAAAACTACAGCTCAAAAGAATCCGCCTAATCGTTGGGTTTGGCTTCTTGTTTTGCTTGCGGCCAAGTCTTGCATGAAGAATTTTTGCTTTTTAGCCCAAAATTTGAAAAAATTTTACAAATAGACCCCTGAAGAAAAGATTTTCAAAAATAGACCCCTCACACGGCGCCAAACTACATGACGTGGAGGGTACATACCACAGCGTCATAGCCTTTGGCACCATGTTATGACACGTAGGATGCCACGGTAGCATAGTACGGCACCAAAGGTTATAGCACCGTGCTATGTAACATCGACGCTAAAGGTTGTGGCGCCGTGCTTTGGGACTTAAGCCCGAGCACGGCCCCTCGGCCCCCCACCCCTCATTCCCCAAACACACCCGAACGCACACAGCGTCGCCGCCTCCGCTCTCCCCCTCCAAATTCAGGCATTTGGGTTGATTTTTCTCCGGATTTTTGTTGCAAATCGGTCAAGCAAGGTGAACTCCCTCCCCTTCCTTGATTTTTTGCAATATATATGTTGTGTTTAAGGTACATTTCATGGGGGAAAGATTTGAAACTCTACACGAAATATAGTTGAATTTGACTTGGATTTAAGTTGAAACGTATCAAAACATCACATATGTCTCGAAACGCTCAATAACATGAACATCAAATAACTGTCAACAAGTATCAAAACATCATATAGGTCTTAGCGTACAAAATAGAGTCAATCTCGTTGCCTCTTGGCCTTTCCCTTGCCCTTGGCCAGAGCATCAGTCCCCGGAGTATACGTGCGTGGGGGACGAGTCGAACGACGAGACCGCTGCGAAGCCTGAGTGGATGGTGCGTCGGGCATTTGCGAGAACCCGATCTCATCGTGGGTAGCAGCCTCCTCGGCCTCGTGCTCCTCGGCGTCCTCGTGCTCCTCCACGGCGTCATGCTGCTCCACCTCCTCCTCGTCGTGGCCGTCGTCTTCGGCACCGACGTCCTGACTGAAAGTCAGAGTGCGTGACGAGCTCCTCGTGGACGCTCGCTTGCTACGATGTAACGACGAGCCTGCAGCTGTGGAGGCACCCGAGCGCTGGGAGGCCGCCAGTATGCTCACGTCTACCGACGAGCGTACGCGGCAACCTAAACGACCTGCCGTCTGAGTGAGGCGACGTTTAAGTCTCTGCAAGTAATGATATGTTAAAATAGTACACATGCCGAATGGCTAACTTAACGAATAATCTTCGTACGGTTAATGCGGCCCTCAGGCCGGTCTCGATGTCCGATCCGCCAACTGGGTAGCGGAGCGCTTCATCGATTTCGGTGACCGATGTTCGGACCATTTTCCCCTAAAGAAATAAGGAAACAACGTAAGTTTGAGATAAACGTATAGAACTGAAGTATTACAAATATCATCATTTCCGTACCACTCGATGATGCACAGGAGAATGTCCTGGTATAACTTCCTTAACAGCGCTCAAGATCTTAGCGTGCCTGTCAGGCAACACACATACCTCCCTCTCTGGACCAACCACATGGATTCGTACAAACCATAGAAACCAAGCCCAGCTGGATCTGTTCTCCTTCTCCACCAAACCAAAAGCCAACGGCACAAGCGAGTTGTCCGCAACACAACCAATAGAAATCAACAACATCCCCTCATACTTGCCCAACAAGAACGTCCCATCAATTGACAGAACATGCCTGCAATGTTTGAAAGCCTCGACACACTGACCAAAGCACCAGAATGCTCGAAAGAAAATCTGCCTCCCATTAACCCATACATCGGGTTTAGGCACGTACTCATACTGCATTCCTGCATTCACCGCTTTCATTGCGTTTAACATGGCCGGCAAACGCTCATACGCATCCTCCGAATCACCATAAATCAACTTTAAAGCACGTTGTTGCACCCTCCATGCTTTTCCATACTTGATTGTGTAGTGCCACTTTAGCTTAACGGCCTCTATCACTGCTGCCACGCGAATCGTCGGTATATGCTTTATCATAGGGTACAAGCGGGTTGCAATAAACCGAGAAATCAACTGACGATGTTTCTGGCTGGGCTCAGAAGACCCACACTATGCGGTCCATCCACAGTTGTAATCTTAAACTTCTTCGTACCCTTCACCTTCCTGGCACAGACTTTCCATGCACACCCTACGCTCTCACATTTGATGGTGTACCGACGTTCGGCGTATGAGTTCTTAACCTGGTATGGACGGTTGTGCACGATCGAGTACTCTTTCAACCACATCTTCAATGCTGATATATCCTCAAAGACATGACCCTTCTGGATTATGATACTAGCCCCAGGCCTAGGTATGTCCCTCTGCGTTTGCCCTCCATCCGCTACAGCCATATGTGCATTGCTTAGGTCATTGTAATCGGACACCAGCAAATCACGGCCAGGAAACATTCTTCTCAACAGCTCAATTTCGTTGGACGTCAAACCTAGGACCGACCTATCATCATCTGAGTCCACAGCCCTCGCATCCTCATAAGTAGCCTCGTCTCCTGCAAACTCTATGCGCGGCCCCTTTGACGACTCAACATCAATCAATCATTGCATAACGACATCACCATGCTCATCTGTCCATCCCAGCATCAAAACTTAAAATCAGATCAAACCCTACAAACGGATCTACCACATGGATTGATCAAACACTAATTCAACAATTTCACATGCATTCATATCAAACCCTAAAATCATAACAAACCCTAAAAACGAATCTAGCACATGGATCAATCAAAGCCTACTTCAATAATTTCATATGTATTCATATTAAACCCTAAATCTAGCACATGGATTCATCAATCTCACTAAAATCAAACCCTAAAAACGAATCTAAACCCATAACTATTCTTACATATGCATATTCAACATCTATTTGAAGGGGAGAGAGTTCACCTTGCTTGACCGATTTGCAACAAAAATCCGGAGAAAAATCACATCTATATTTCGTGTAGAGTTTCAAATCTTCCCCTTCGAAATGTACCTCAAAACAATCACATCTATTGCAAAAAAAAATCAAGGAAGGGGAGAGAGTTCACCTTGCTTGACCGATTTGCAACAAAAATCCGGAGAAAAATCAACTCAAATGCCCGGATTTGGAGGGGGAGAGCGGAGGCGGCGACGCTGTGTGCGTTCGGGTGTGTTTGGGGAATGAGGGGTGGGGGGCCGAGGGGCCGTGCTCGGGTTTAAGTCCCAAAGCACGGCGCCACACCCTTTAGCGTCGAGATTACATATCACGGCGCCATGACCTTTGGCGCTGTGCTATGCCACCGTGGCATCCTACGTGTCATAACACGGCGTCAAAGGCCATGGCGCTGTGGTATGTACCCTCCACGCCATGTAGTTTTGCGTCGTGTGAGGAGTCTATTTTTGAAAATCTTTTCCCTAAAGGTCTATTTGTAAAAAAAAACTTTCAAATTTCGAGCTAAAAAGCAAAAAAAATTCATCTTGCATGATGTTAAGCACGTGCGGTTTCGTTGATATCCTCTTTAGGGAGCATCTCGGTAAATACCCCATTCCATTACCACTCCTGATCTAATTTAAATGGTGGAGATTTTATGTGTGTATTCCTTTCCTTCAATTGTGTCTACCACAGTTCGTCGTCGTCCCCTTTCTCTTAAGACACCACTATCGAGGGTCACCTGTTGTGCCTATCACATATCACACCATCACCAGCGAGTTTATCGAGCTCTTGACCCTATACTAATATGGCAAGGGATTGCCTTCACCGGCTGTGGGAGTGGCAAACTGGCGATAATATATATGTAGCTATTGCAATCTGGCTGTGGGAGTGGCAAACTGGTGATTATAGGCCCCAAACTGAAGACGAACGATAAAAGTTGAAAACAAAACAAGCTATTAGTTGCCCCCTAGTGCGGCGCATACACTGGAAGAAATCGACAGGTTTTCATTTACAGATGAATTTCCGAGGTATAAACAGACAAGGAAAATGGTACAAGCATTGACCAATGTGAGGCCCCCTCTCTCTACCTCTCTCTCTCTGCACCGTTGGATAATCTAGCTGCCCGGTGGTCTGTAGCAATGTCGGCGTAAGTAACAGGACATTTCCTCTCCAAATAATAATTCCAAGTTGCATGTTACTACACTTATGCCGTTTTTTTAGTACAAATGAGACATACACATTCAGACGTATAACACCACACACTCATATGGATAAATCTAATACACATGCTTTAAGAGACATTATGAATATGGAGCACGAGCACACGCTGACCATTGAACATATCGATATTCATATATACTTTGAGAGATATTATTCATACAAAGAGTACTATTTGTATAAATAGTACCTGTGAAAATAAGAGGTCGTAGGATTGAGCCTGAACGACTGTCTGCACTCCTAGCAGTCTCACCGTCCGAGCGTTAGCTCGGCTCTCACACGTATGCCGTTTTTAACATCACAGTTTTCTGATCGGATAGCTGGCTCCATTATAGCCAGCTAGCCAAATAGATGGCCAATTTGGAGGCTTGGCCATTAGCTATGCAAAGGTTAACCTTGATGCGTGCATAGAGCTCGAGTACGAGGAATTATCCAACTATCTCCCAATCCAATGGCAGCGAGAATATCGAAACAAGCGTTAATCCACACCGTCACATTAATTGTTTCGTGAGAATGGAGGCGCGCGAGGGCCGTGGATTTGACGTCAAAATCTCACATCAGTGATTATTTCCATGTGTACGCGTTCCCGAGAGCGATCGGGCAGATGGGACCGGTGATGTGGACTTCGGCATGATACACGCCTATTCCTTTCTAGAAATTTTTTTAGTTTTTGGTTTACTTCTCTAAGCCACGTTCCGAGCTCAAAATAATATGTGTTATTTGTGTCAACGACAGAGTCATTCATTATGATCTTATATATATATATATATATATATATATATATATATATAAATCATTAGTTACAACTAAAAAGATATCAATCACAGTCTAAAATAAGAGCACTATATATGGTCAAAGAGATTAAACCAAAATCACAAAAAAAGGCTAACTAATCACGGTTAGATGTGAGACTTGGGATGTGCCATGCTGGCACAGCACAGGCTTAGCATGCTTCGGGCCACATCGTGTCGTGCCAGCTTGGTCCAATCACCCCACTATATCGGCCCGTCTCGCCTCCGATGAGGCCTAGGCACGTCCCAAAGCACGACGGGCTGGCGTCGTGCCATGTCGGCCCTGGCCTAACCCTGTATTACCGCAGACGAGGGAGGCAGCGCCCATTCACCTCGTGCTGCCTTATTAAAAACCTTGTTCAAATTGAATTGATTGCTTAATTCCAGCTTTTTGTCTTGTTATTTTAGACTACAGTGTCAAACATGGGCACATAAATATTTCAAAGGAAAATTGGATTTTTTTTTATATTTTACAAATACAATGTTATTGACTCGTTAAAAACCTTACGTTCCAGTGGGGTTTCCTGAGTAAGGAAAAGAGTACAGTAACAACATGCATATATACTAACTACTTCTTAATGTACGGATCATTCATGTATTCGAGGTCAGCATACATCTGCACGATCTCAGGATCCTCCAGTTGATGTTGTTGCTGCTCTTGATCCAATTCACAGTCCTTGGTGCATGTGATTACCTTCACCATTCTAGACATGAGAGATGATATACTTTCTTCAATTATTCTCCCTAACATGTTGAACATTGTTTCTAAAGAAACGGTAGACACCGGCACCGGTAGAACATCTCGTGTAAAACGTGACAACACAGAAAATATCTGTTTGTTGTTCTTCCACCACTCAAGCAAGTCTATCTTATCCCCTCTAGCAAGATTAGGATCAGTGTTTACAAAATTATGCTTTAGGCAGTGGTTCAGCTCTGAGATAGAATTTCACTTAAGGGCCACTTGAGGTTGAGAGGATGAAAAATTAGACTTGCCTTTTAGTTTCTTCCACAAGTGGACTGTCAAGCTTATCTTTCATTGTTGCGCCTGTTGTGAGGCCTTTGATCTCACACTGCTGCCAAGCTAATCATGATACAAAGCGAAAAACACTAAGGGGGCGTTCGTTTTAGCGATGGCTTTTCGATTTTGGCTGAAATTTCACTGTAGTTGGCTTTTTTTACTGTAGCTGATTTGGCTTTTTGGGCATAATTAAAATTAAAAAAATGTAAAAATAGAAAAAAAATATGTTAACCCATCACGGACAATGCAAAGAAACACGGGAAAAAAGAAAAAATGCAAAAAATCTAAAAAAAATTTAGAAAAAGACGAATTACTGAATAGTAAAAAAAACTGAAGCTGGAAAAAAGCTGAAACGAGCGGGGCCTAAAAGGCTCATTTTTCACATTTCGAAAGTTTTCGAGAAATCAAGATCGAGACATTCACCTACTTCCTCCATATCTATCTGCAAACTTGCTAACTTTTTGGTAGAATTGAATATAATAGCAAAGCAATATAGGTGTGGAATACAACAAAAAATATTTAACAAATATTTCCTCCATTACCACAACAGCATGGCTTAAATGAGGATCCCCATAGATTTCACAATCTTGCCTACGTTTAGCCAAATAAATTCTATTACTAAGTAAAAAGTAGGGTAATAAACACAAAATAGAACCTTTGTTGCTTTATAAAAGGTCTTAAAATTATCAGAAATGACTAGCAATTTATCAATTTAAATTAGTGACTACCAATTCATTGTTTTGAGAGTTAGCATTGACAAAGACATATATGATATGTTCATACTCCTGTACCTTTTTTAACATGATGTATGTCAAGTTCCACCTCATCTTTATGTCAAGATCGAATTTTCTTGGCTTCTTCACATTGGCTGCGCAGTACTCTGCAAACCTACCTACCACCTATGAGTAATTTATGAGGTAACAAATGCATCGTGTATATTGTCCAATTATCCACCAATCCCTTGCATACCATCTTAAACAATAAGTTTCAAGATATGGCATACGCATATCTAGTGGAGAATATAACCACCAATATATGTATGTAAACTTAGGGTAAGGATATCCATAGCTACCATTTTCACCAATGTATTATCAATAGTTATATAAACAACCTTATTATATATCTTAAAGTTGTCAAGTACGCCTAGTATACGCTCGGCAATGGCACCTCCCATGTGTAATTCATTAATTACCTTAAATCATATGACTCTTTTGTTTAGTTTGTAATTATCGTCTAAATAATGGGCTACAACACTAAGGTAAGCACTTTTCTGGTGCAATGATGTCCAAATGTCTAAAGTTATAGCAAAAGATAACTAAACTTGTAGGGATAGTTCTTTTAGTTCTACTGATTCATTATGATAGATCCGTAAAACATCAGATGTGGTAGTTTTCCTACTAACATATTGATATTATGGGCAAAAGTTATGTTGGATCATTCTTTTGAATATACGACTTTCACTCATTCTAATTGGTTGAACTTTTGAAATAATATATGTAGCAATTTTCTCACAAGGAGAAAGCGAAGGCGTGCAGCTCTCTACGCTCAACAGGCGGAGGAGACGGTGAGACCAGGTAAGGCAAGGTGGTCGCGGTCGCTGCCGTGCCGACTGTGCTAGGCCAGCTTGAGTACGACACACTATGTCGGACTGGACTAGATTGTGCCACCTAATGGGCCAGTTTTTCAGGTCTGGCACGGCCTCCCATCCGTATCATGCCAACCTGGCCCACCATATGGCAGGCCCAGGGCATGCTTGGGCTGTGTCAAGTGCAAACAGAGCGGATACAGACGAATATTACTCATCCTGTGTCATTTTCCATATTTTTTTTATCAGATTTGGACATGGATAGTGCCAGATACGAATGCGGATATTCTCGGTCACGAATGCGGAGCAAATACAAGTCGCTTCGAATATGGTAAGTCTATGATAACCTGACAACACAGATATTTTCTAGAAAAGTCAACAGCGAACCATCTCTAACCAATAATCATGCTTCAGTGGAGCTCAGCCTCGGTCATTATCTCATCCTACAAAAAATCAATTGAAACCCAAAATTATTGAATGAATAATAGAAACCTAAATGAATGATGTCTAATGTTTTAATAAACATAAAATTATATTCTTATGTTAGAAAGTTTATTGATTTAAAGGTTGTATATAAAATCTATATAGCTATATTACCCTCCTTCACACATATCCAAATCAAACACATCAAACAAATGTGACCAACGATTCCATGTAATAGTACAGGTTTTAAAGAAATCGGTCATATGTGCTACTTTTAAAAATGGCATCATTTGACTAAATGAGCTCTAAACAAACCACCACACAAGGACATGCTCATTTGGTCCTGCATTCTAAGGGGGCGTTCGGAATAGCGACGGCTTTTGGCTTTTGCTGAAATTTTACTGTAGCTGGATTTTTTTTAACTATAGCTGAAGATGGCTTATTGGGTATAATTAAATCTAAAAAAATCTAAAAATAAAAACGACAGACTAATCTAGCGCGGACAATGCAAAGGAATACGAGAAAAAAAAACAAAACACAAAAATTCAAAAAAACAAAAAAAAAGCTAAACGACAAATTAGCGAATAGTGTTCAGATCGCTGGTGCACAGTGAAATCATCGCCATCGCCGCGATGAGAAGCCCACTTGAGCGGGGCGTAAATTGCGAGAAGAGAACTAAATACCAGTTGCCTTGAGATCTGCTCATAGTTCTTTCATTGTTTCATTTTCAGATCCATTTTCTATGGCTCCTCCAAAAGCCCTTGAAACTCTTGGGAAAACATTACACTCACAATATGAGCGATGGCAGCCTAAGGTGAGCTGCTTATTGTCCTGTTTAACTTAGCCGGTATTGTGATCGTTGATACTTACATCTTTATGTCCTAATGATGCTTGCAGGCTCATTACAAGCTTCAGTTGGATCCAACAGTGGAGGAAGTTAAGAAGCTTTGTAATACTTGTCGCAAATATGCCAGATCTGACGTAAAGCAACTCTCTTATGATCTTATCATGTAGTCAATCTTACATCTATGTATGCATATAGTGAAATCAAAAAAACAGCTTAATTTTTTGCATTTGGAGCACCAACTGTATACAGGTAATGTGCCCATAATACATGTATCATCCTTTCCAGTATCCCCAACGCTCCATTCACATGAAAAAATATCATAAATTCACACAAGATTTCATTCATTCACATGTCAATTTCACAAATGTGAGAGGGGAGAGGAGGAGGCCGGCCTTAGGTGCTCACCTTTGTCTCACCGGATGTGGCCAGGGGATTGGAGAAGAAGCCAAAAAGGCGCGGCGGCGGCGGCGCTGGTCTGTGGGGGAGGAGAGGCGGACGGTGGCGCCGCTGGTCTGTGGGGGAGGAGAGGCGGGCGGTGCAATTCTGTGGGGACGAGAGGCGGGCGGTGGCGGCGCCACTGCTGTTCCGTGCGGCAGTGTGGGAGAAGGACCGAAGGAGTAGTGTAGAGAAGAAAAGAAGCTGCTCGAGTGGATTTGGAATTGTGAATTTGAGCGCCGCTCCCGTTCACTAGAGTTAAGTTTGCATTGCTCGGCGTTTTGACTGTACAGTGACCGAATAATAATCCGGCAACTATCTCAGAAAATATCCAGATAGCTTTATATTTAGTGAATAATGTCTTTTCCGAATCCAATTTTATATCCGATAAAAAAATATCTGGCTCTATTTTTGTATTTGATAAAATCTTTGGATATACAAGAATATACTATAAATTGTATCTGAATTAAAAACGGACAGACGGTTGATCAAAAAACATCCTCTCAAAAAAGCCCAACCGACTCGACCTCTAAGCACGGTTGATTACTTGAATATATATGCAGTGTTCTCGCGACCTCTAAGCACTGTCTTATCGAGCTTTTTTTTAAATTAACATAGTTTGATTTAATATTATTTTATTGATAGTTTGCAATTATTTTTAGAATCGAGCTAACGAGCCGAGCCGAGCCGAGTCGAGCTTTTTAAAATTTTAATTTCATCCGAAAACAACTCTTTCAATATTTAACTAATTAATAAATACAATTAAAACAATTTTAAACTAAACCAACAAACCTCGCTACCGAACTTTTTTTTAAGCACTACTCGCGACGATGGATAGATTCTGAACTCCTACGACGCTAGCTTGTGGTAGCATCTGCTACCGGCAGCAAAGCATGAACTCAGCAGCATCGCTCAGCGATTTCGACGCAATGGAATCGCGAGGTTGTCGCAACGCTACATGACGGCAGAGATAGGGTACCAGCAAAAGCGCTGCCATAAAGTAGTACTTCCTGCTAGGACCGAGTCTTCGCCTGACGAGTGGTAATTAACGGTACGACGCCCACATGAACACGGGAGATTCTAGTCAAAACGAGTGCTGAAGGCTCGAATCGCAGAGGTGGATGGATGGCACTGGATGCTCGGTGCCCTGCCCTGCAGAATAAACCCTTACAGAATAGAAGAGGGACCCACACGGAGCACAGGCCGGCCATCTCCGGAGAAATGGAAGCGCAGTGTTGCGCGTGAGGAATGCATCTCAACCGTCCGATCCAGAGCCAACGGTTCAGATGAACAGCTACAGCACCGTCGTTCTAGCAATTTCCGAAACAGTAAAATCAGAACTACGGCTACAATGTATCCGGTACTGTGCTGTTCGCTAAACACTGTAGCAACAGTGCGCCTCTTCTGCATTGCTGCAGAGGATTCGGATCCCTCCAGGTCTCCCCCTCGTACACAGGTTTTCATTTTTGTGTGTGTGAGAATCAGAAACAAGTACTACTATACATGAACGCTGGTTACTGGAGATTCTGGTCGATTATCTTAAGGAGAATCGAACGAGTTGACATCTTCGTCACTTGTCTCTCCTCCTGCCTCCGTGTGCGCCTGCAGTAGTCTCATTCTCGTTCAGCTACAGCCAGTGAAGGGAATCGGAATTGTTTATGGAACATTAATCTAACACCCTGTTTAGCTGTATAGTATTGAATTTAATTCGTTTAATTGGATTTCAAATTCTATTATAGTTGAATTTGAATTTGATTTAAGCCAATTCTAAATCCAAAATTTTTTGTTTGAGTGTTACTTGGATTTCTACAAAACTATGGGGCTACATATGTATCTAGGCCTATCAATGTGCATAAAGTAACTTCTCTGCATGCTGAATCATCTACAACAAATTTTAGATAATTGTATGAAAAATTTATAGTATAAACATAAGGTTAGAATTCTAAATACCGACCTTTTACGAAATTATTTTCTACAATGTTGTGGTTTCCATATTATATAGTTTCAGGGTCAATACCTGGGAATGTAAGTCTTTTTTCTCAAATATCGTAGGCCTGTCTTGTCTAGCTTGTAGGCTCGTAAGGTAAAGATCTTGTTCTTTTCAGCTTTTCAAAACAGCTTTTGGTTTTTGCTACAATACCTAACTTTCAAATGGAGTATTTTTTTTTAAGATAGAGTCTACAAGTTAATTATAGTACACGTTAAAAGCCCAACATCTGTATCATCCAAAATAATGAGTATCTCTCTCCGTAATCTCTATCATAAACAGTTAAAATTCAAAATTTTCAACCAAAAGCCATAAACCGCAGCCAAAAAGAACAGACTAAAGTCAATTTTGATATGAATCAAACATGCCACCTCTGGTAGTCTATAACAATAAGCCAAGTCATCTCAATTCTCAACCACTAGGGTGCAATTTGATTTGTCCAGACTCCAGAGCATGCCAGATTGGACTTTGTGAGGACCCATCGTGCATGTCACACGTAACAGTAGGTCTGTTGAGCACGTTCTTATGGACTCGGTAGTTACATCACGACAAAAAAAAAGTAGTTATGCACGAGCCGAGACTTCGACTTAGGAGTAGGTGGTGCGGCGCAATCCATCATGAATGCTGCCAATCTGGGACATAAAACCAAAATTGTTGGCCCACATTCATGTTTCAATGTAACTCGGGTCCAGAACTCTTCCTCTCCGAAAAGAACAAAATTACACAGAAAACAGCTGATGCGTGCAGCCACCGATATACGTATATGTTCATACAAGCCGAACGAAGCAGCACGCGTAGCTAGACTAAAAGATAACACGACGAGTACTTCAGGATGCTAAACAGCTGAGAGTAGATTGCAAATGATAATATCAGTTTTTCTGTGAAGTCATTTGACAACTTGATATTCCTAGTCCAGAAAGTGTTGCCACAAGCAAGGCCACACGCTTGCACAACAGGGGTGAAGCGTTCATCGTTACAGAGGCGTTTAGTACGTACACCCCCCCCCCTCCCCCCCGGGGGTGGTTTAGTTGTAATGCCAAGTTTATACTCGGTACAGGAAGTAAGCCATGATTCTCTAGTCACGTTTCATTGACACATTGTTATTTACAATCCCAAGAATGCAGCTCTTGCCGTTTGGTGCCCTTTGGAACTATAGGCTGTTTCTAAAACAGCAAGTAGAATACCCTGATCAACTCCAGAAATATGGAAGCAAAACTGAACAGATTTTTCATACCCCTAACACCTGCCACGCTAAGCATATATTCTGGCATTTATTGATCAATTGATGTCTTCAGTCTCTGCACCTCAGCTATGAGGGAAGAATTCATCTCACAAGCATCCTTCAAGACTGCAAATCTTCGGCCAACTTCATCACTGCGTTGGGAATCCTGTGCAATGCCTTGCAGGACAAAACTCTGGAGCATAGCCTGTTGGACAGAATTTTCCAACACAAGGATGGGGGCATGATTAAGAATTCTAGGAATTGCAGCATAAAGAATGTTCTTGAAAACCTGAGGAAACACTGACCTCGTGATGCCGCTTCTGGGCATAGCACTGGATAAGCGACTTAACCAGCTTATTTCGCACTTTGCCAGAAGCACTGCACTGGAAAACAAAGCCAGAAATGTGATGCCTCGCTAGTGTGAAAGACATTGAATCCCTCTGAGCAGCTTTGTCAAGGACACCAGATGTCCATGATTTGGCATAAGCCTCCAAAATTCTTTCGTCATCCTACAAATGTAATGTAAAATATGAAACGGTGAAGCCATCACTGTTTTATCACCGAGAAGCAGCTAACTACAAGTAAATGGGGACATCATACAAAACCATGGCATGCAGTTCATAACTTCATATATGTATGGAAATCAAATAATTGGCAGCGAAATAGCATACATTTTGTACTATTTGCACAGTCTAGATTGTGCAATGTGCAAACCCAAAAGGAGTTTAAAGTAAACGTTGAAAATGAATTTCATCATTCGCAATTACTACCAAAAATGCCATCCAGAAGAGGACATCATACAAAACCATGGCATGCAGTTCATAACTTCATATATGTATGGAAATCAAATAATTGGCAGCAAAATAGCATACATTTTGTACTATTTGCACAGTCTAGATTGTGCAATGTGCAAACCCAAAAGGAGTTTAAAGTAAACGTTGAAAATGAATTTCATCATTCGCAATTACTACCAAAAATGCCATCCAGAAGAGAAGCATAAAAGAAACTAAAGATATGGTACCTCAAGAGGCTCCAAGTATCCTTGGTCGTCACCAATGCATTTGTCTAGTGGAGGCAACAGTTCAAGTACATAAGCATTAGACAATGCATTCCAGGCTGCAAGCCGAACTGATGGCTCAACACTTCGATGCAAATAAATGGCCATTTGCCGACCAAAAATAACATCTCCATATGAGACAGCTGCAAATTGTTCAACAAGGCTCTCAACAAAAGTAGTATAGCTTCCATGAATTTTCTCCTGGAACCTGAGAAATTCAGGAGTACTAATCACTTTTGCTTCTTCTACAGTGGCAACAGATCCAACAACCTCATCTTTCTTGACAGAGTGAGATCTATAATATTTCTGGCATAATATGTCCAGATGCTGGCCATACAACTCCTGCAAAGCATTGAAAATATCCCTACTTCTGTCTTCTTGAAGCAAGTCCATGTTAGCGTGGAGAGAAGCAGAAAGTGCATGCATCTTCCAAACCAAAGGAGCATGAAGGCATGGAGCAGATGAAATGGCTTCCAGACCTAAAAGAAAGATAAGACCAGCTCTTGAAACATCTACAGCATAGTTGGCTGATGTTGACAGGGTGCCTTTTGGATCATCAATGCAGCAGACTGCACTTAGAATCCAATGTACAGGAAGAGGCAGTCTCTGGTGTGCCCACTCTACAACTAAGGTATTGCAAGGTGGATTTACAGCTTCTGCTAACTCTGTTTCTTCTTGAATCGTCTCCAATGTCTCTGGCATTTTTGGCACATTAATGCCGCTGTTATTTCTTGCACATTTATCTGAATTCTTCTTCTTGATGGCCAACCATCTGGATCTGAAATGTGAATTCAGCACACTGCTAAAATGCAGATATTCATCTTCAGTTATATCCCACTCAAAAGTTTTTGGTAATTTCATGTGAGAAGCAATACGATGTATGGAAGATTTGAGACACTTCAGAATTGAAGGTTGGAAGAGGATATCAAAGGCTTTCTCCAACGTAGAGATCTGGTCAGGTCCTGCAATCAAAGATACACCGAGAACAGAACTGATTCTCTCTGAAGCTGTGGCAACTGGATTTGTCACATTATCTGAGTTCACGCCTTTATTGAGAGTAACAAGACCTTCAGGCACTGTGGAGAAGATTTTGATTAACTCTAGGACCAACTCTGAATCCAGTTGTGCAAGTAAGCATTTCAGAGACCAAAACCCTCCACCACACGTCCCCCAGCCAAACCCAACACCAGGAGCTGGTCCTCCTCTACCAAACATCTCTATGTTCTGTAATACGGACCATTGAGAGGAAATCATTGGCAACAGTGAAGTTAGCAAGTCCAACAAGTCGTTATGCCATACACTGGAAATGCCGTCTCCTAATATCTTGCCAGCTATCCCGGATTTAGATTCGAGATGCTCGGAGCAATCTTTTGTTGCTCTCTGGATTACTCTGTCAATAGAGCAGGATAGCTGTACTAATCTTTGAAGGCAACTTATGGAAGACAACGATGCATCAACATTACCATGGGATCTCATATAACAAAGCCTCTGCACCAAAGACACACCATGGAAAGACAGATGGTCCTCATGTCCAACAGCATGAGTATCCGCGAAGCTGAAAAACCCATTAGTAATTATGCCCAGGCCAATTTTGGGGACAAAGTCAGGTATCCAAGGCAAGCAGTAACTTCTACCATCAGGAGTGCCATCTGATGATATTCTTTCTAATATCGAATTAAGCATGCCTAGTACAGAAGAAATCACCAAAACCAGGCAGCTGCCCTCTAGTATATGCTTTGAATCCTTATTCTGCCCATTGATTAGTGAACACACATATGGAATATCATTCAGATGTAACCAAGATAGCGCCAACTCTACCATTGGAACTACATGGCTCCAAGACCATGTCTCAACATAACTGTAAGAAACTCCCCTGTCTTGCTTGTCAAGCTGCTCCACTGAATGAAGAAGCGGCAGCCTTTGTGCCAGAGCTCCTAATACAAGATACGACTCTCTTGCAATGGAACTAAACTCGGAAAGAACATTGCTTTCACTTAGCTTCTGAAACACTGGAGGGCTGAGCCACAGGCACAAAACAGGAAAGATGTCCGTGAAGTGTGCTACGCAAAACCCATAAGAAATACAGGTTCTCCAAAACCGCAGCTGCTCAACCATCATTGCAGAACTAAGCTTGCATTGTTCCTTTCCGGAACTTATCCAATCCTCAAGGGTATAAGCTTTTCTGTACCAGTGCCACATTGCCTGCTGAAAAACTCCATGATTCACAAAACTCAAGCATGTTTGTCTGTTGTATTTGGACAAAACCTAAACAAAAGGAATAAATGACTTGAGATGCTAAGAAAAGACCTGTTTGACAGAAATAGAAGCAATAAAGGGAAAAAAACATGATTGTCGCACAATATATATATATATATATATATATATATATATATATATATATATATATATATATGGAAGCATATCTAGTGCAAAAGGGTATTTCAGTGCAAAAGTGCAAAAACTTCTCTACAGCCATCGGATTTGCATTGTACGGATTAGATCAAAGAGGGTGGAACCCCCACCTCATTTAATTCATTTAATCAATCTTTCACAAAACCCCTTGCATAGATTAAGTTTTATGAGGTGGGGGTTCCACCTTCCTTGATCTGAGCCGTACAGGTCAGATCCGATGGCTCTTAGAAGTTTTTGCACTTTTACACTGAAATGCCCTTTTGCACTAGATATGCTCCCTATATATATATATATATATATATATATATATATATATATATATATATATATATATATCATTTGCCACATATATTTTTTAGTATGAGCAATCTCAAGTTCTCAACAACCAATAGCTCATTAGCTTGTAATACTTGCTCATGGTGTTTATCAACTCATCGTAATAATGGTACAACCAAAGGGCATACGCAAAAAAGGAACTTGTTCAAGAATCAGCTATGACAAGTGACAACAGATTCAAAGTATAAACTAACTTACATCCAAAAGGAACCATTTGAGTTCAACTAACAATCAACTATTCAGAAACAAAATCACAATAGATTACTGGGAGAAGCATAACTAGATCGAGTGATCAACAAATGGTAAGCAAGGATGACCAAGAAAGAAACACTATATTAGCAACAATCTACACCTTCAGGAACTAATCAGCATCAACATAAATAGTAAATACACAATACATCAATCTAAGATGTCAATTATCTATCGTTATCATGTTAACCCTATAGTATGGTATTGGTATTTTCTATAGCACCAAAAAATTACCTTCAAGAGAGTAACCCCTTTGATCTGTGAGGAGTGAATTTCCATTGATCCTTGCTTGACCAACAGCTTAAGAACACTTTGAACAAGCCCCGAACAATTCAAGATAGTATCAGCAGATTGTGGAGAGTGTCTGGCTAATGCCACTAGAATTGATACAAGATAATCTTCTAGAATTGGAGCTGGGTCCATCTGAATCAACAAATAAATACAACTTGAATTTAAGATCCTTAATCACTGACCATCACTTCCACAGTAGAAAATTAAAAGATTGACAAAAACGAGTCAGCTAGCTGAAAGAAAGCTTACTGGCAAAGTAATAAAAGTGCAATACAAAGCTATCACTATAAAAAACAGTCAAGCTGGCATGAGTATCATGGGTGAACAGCACAAACAATCAAAACAAGGGGAAAGCCCAGAAACCAGGAAATACATTCCAAAGGATAGAAGGATATAGGATGACAGAAAACAATGATGATCAAATGATGAGTTAGAACTTAGAACTACTTGTTCTTGGCAATGGTCACAGCTCGTGCTAGCCCTCTAGTTCAGTCATGAACTTGGATATAGGATGACAGAAAACAATGATGATCAAATGATGAGTTAGAACTATGGGACACACAGAAAAATGATGAGTTAGAACTATGGGACACGTAGAACTGCCATATGGCATATAGCTCCAAGAAATCCAATGGGTGTTCCTAAAAAATTTAAAAGTTAAACACAATAGTCGTATTGTACTTGTTAGATACCAAATTATCATGATTCGACCAGGGTAAAAAAATACAGGTGGAAACCAGCCAGTTCCTACCAGGAACCAAGCAGAATCCTTGTGAGAAACAGGACATGCTGTGACAACCCGGTAAGGAGGTATTTCACTGCTATGTTAACAGAATATGTATATGGCATGTATTATACAAGATAGAAGAAACACAAAACTTGGGGAAAAACATGGAGAGCAAAAGTGAGAAAATTAAGCTAAATGGAAAACATCAGGGAACCGGCCAGCTCCCAGCCACCAGTTTGAGTCTGGGATTTTACAAATAAATAAATGAGAAAAGAAAAAAGGAATGCTAACCACGGATGGGATGGGATAATTTAGCCAACAACTTTCTAGTAGCTTTCAACATTGTTCAAAAATCTCAAATTGGTCATTGCTTGATTGTCACTGGCATAATTAAAACAATGACTACAACTGTAATTAATAGACAAGACGGTGTTTGTTCAAATAATTTCAAGCCAATGGTTATGCTATTATATCACTAAATAAAAGAAAGCACAAAGCTCTATGTAACTTGCCCAAGTCTATAGGATTGTGAAAGAAACACGCCAGATAAGAGTAAAAAGCAAAAGCTGACCTCCAAAAGGAAGCAAATACGTGGAAGTATTCCCATCCTAACAAGACCAGCAGCAACATCTTGTCCCGACACAACAACATCATCATGAATGGTATGTTTCTCATCACCTTCTTCCTCATCATTTTCACCGTAATGTGGGAGTATATTGGATGGTTTTGTGTTGTATTTCCAAAAACCCCCCTCAAGAAAACCTCCATCCAGGTCAGGTTTGCTACGAAAAACAGGAGCTGTGCAGATATCTTTCCCCTGATCTGCTACTCTCTGCAAGGGGAGAGATCAACCAAATAAGACTCAAATCAGCAATGAAAGTAGACTAGACAATAAAAAGCCAAGTTACCTCTGAAAACTGGAAATATGTCTCATTCATGTCATAGGTCAGTATAACATTAATAACTTTAGCACAAGTCAAAACTACAGAATCATGGTTATCATCCAATGCCATCCTGCAAATGCTTCAGTTAGTGACAGAAAAGTAGAATAAATAAAACGAAAGAAAAACATATGGCATAACAAGGTCTCAAATTGGTGCCTTTGACATACAGAAATACAGTGCAAAACATTTAGACGCAACATTTGCTAACTGTTATTTGTGAGGATTTTTCAATATGATTTTCCAGGATTTGAACCTAAGATGACTGCACTAGCCAATAGTTTCCACCCTCCAAAAAAATAATGTAAAACCCCAAACAGCAGCTAGGCAGGTCATAGCTCTTTTAGTATATAACTTTACCAATAAAACCCTTAAGAGGAAAAGGCAAGTACAAGAGAAGAAAAAATATAGTAAGGTTAGGGGATATATGTTAACATCTTCTTACAAGTGATAACTGATAACTAATGGATGAGATGACCTTGAACTATTAATGCTCACCCTCTAACATGACGAACTAAGAAGCCCAATCGTTGAAGCATGCATTTTCAATCATAGATGCAGCCATTTAAAATATCAAGCTAAGGAACTAAGCATATCTACGAGGTTCATGGTAAGTTTGCCTGGCTATACTTGATAGAATGACCTAGTATATTTCAGTTCAGTGGCTTTCTTCGCTATGACAAACTAAGAAACTATTGGATGGCAATAAGCAAATCCAAAGTAAACTTATTAGTTCAGAAAATAATATTTTACCTTAGAGAGAGAACCAACTCTGGTTCAGGCCCAAGGGCATATGCCCAAACTGCTTGCCAATCATCAACCTTGTCAGCACAATTCATTTCTTTAACATTATCAATTAGATCCATCTTATGCAGGTTGTGCACTGCCCTATTCAGAATAGAAGCAAGAAGCTGCAGTGCAAGTACGCGCTGCCCAGGAACCTATAATTTGAACATTAAAGCTGAATTACATTGCATTTCTAGAGCTTGCAAGATGTGTGTCACACTTTATAAAAATGATGCGAAAATATGAAGGGGTTCTTCGTAATATAAGGCTTGTGAATTCAATGAAGCGGAGGACACTTACTACCCTTCCCACACACCCACCCCAACCAACCAAAATACAACAGGCTAGTATCTTGAACTTGGTCTGCATCATATACCGATTACCACAATTACTAGTTTAGTAGCTAGCGATTCTGGAGGAACCAATTGACCGAATATCATCATCAAACACATGTAGAGTTACTATCAGTACACAACTAGATAGTAACTTTACATGTATTCGATAGTAACTTCACACACACATAACAGTACCTTTCCGGCATGCAAACTGGCGTGCACGGTGCACGCACACGCAGATTAGTGTAATATATATGTGTGTGTGCGCGCACGCGCGTGTGCGTGCGTGTGTGCAAATGTTCATATTGCTAAAAATATGGAATTGAAAAAGGCCAAGTTCCATATAATTTTTGTCCATCCACCATCTGGTTAAGTTATATAGGGTTGTTCTTTTCAGCTTCTCAAAACGGTTTTTGGCTTTTGATACAGTACCTAACTTTCAAACGGAGTATTTTTTTAAGACAGAGCCTACAAGTTAATTATAGTATACGTTTAAAGCCCAACATCTATACCATCCAAAATCGCAAGCGAATATCTCTCTCTCCGTAATCTCTACCGCAAACAACTAAAATTCAAAAATTTCAGCCAAAAGCCAAAAACCGCAGCCAAAAAGAACAGGCTCATAGAACAAACCATGCTCCTGGTAAGTGCCACTGCCTCATTGATTGTGTAGCCAACAGCTGCTGGATCTCCCTCTGTTCGAAGGAAATCACGCTCAGCTACACTTTCTGCATGTGTCTTCTTGCCTATAAGCAGGAAAGACAGGTTGTCATACAATCACAATAGAAGTTAAACTAACTCAACAGAGCAAAAAAGAAATAATGTACCATCTTGTTGCCCCTGACAAGATTGAAACCCCAAAATATCTCCATCCAATGCGAACCTACACAACCTGATCTGCTCCACTCTCTTACTCCATGCCTTCCAAGAGTGTCCACTATGCTCACCAGCCATCAAACAACCGCCTGGCATAGCCCTTGCGGTCTTCCCTGGCCCTGAAATATCCCCACCTTTGCCCTTGCCCACACCTTTCCTGCCACCAGACTTCTCCTTCCCCCGCCGCCTCAGCATCTCCACCAATGTGGGGTCCATCCTATTCAAAATATCTGCCTGTGCCTCCACGATCTCCCCTGCCGACATCCCTGCCAACCTAGCCATGTTCTCTGCATTAATCTCCGCTGCAAGCGATGGCTCCCCTCCATCCAATTGCATACCCTCTCCCTGCAATTTCGCATCCCCAACTCCACCCGCCTTTGTTGAATCATCCCTTGCATCAACCCGCTTCATCGGCTTCATTGACGCCACATCAGAAATCAAAGCCGCAGCACCTAATTCTTCCCTACCATTTCCACTGTCCAGTGGCATGCCGTCTCCCTTCAATCCCCTCTCCCCCACCGCACCATCCACCTCTGAAGTCACAGCCCCGGGATCAATTTTCTGCGCACTTTGTTTCCTCGGCTGCAAAGGCTTCGCCTGCCTCCGCTTGGGAGGCGCGTCATCAGCGATGAACTCTCGCCACCGGCTGAAATCCATGCCTTTCCTCTCCTTCCTCCTCACCGGGTCAGCCGCGGCGGCCACCGGCTGGTAGTCCGTCTCGTCCACGTCCATCCCGTCCTCGTCCGCCTCCGCCTTGCCGGCATCCTTCGCCGCGGGATTCCAGTGCTGCGGAAGAGCAGATAGTCAGTCGGAGAGTACAAGCAAGCACTAGGCGAAGCGAACGGGAGCGTTTTTAGGTCTAGGGTTTGAAGGAGGGGGGCAGCGGCGGCTTACGGGGCCGTGGGAGCGGTGGCGGGCGACGGGGAAGGGGAGGACGGTGGGGAGTGGCCCGGAAGAGGGCGCGGCGGCGGAGAAGCCCTTCTCGACGATGGCGCCGACGAGGTGGGAGGGAGGCGCCGCCGCCGCCACGGCGGAGGGAGGCGGCGCGGGGTCGAAGGGCTTCTCCACCACCTTGCGGCGCGCGGGGCGGGCGCCCGGCTGGTGCTTCCGCTTCGTCGCGTTGTCCATTGGTGGGCTTGGGGTTTGGTGTGCACTGGAGCGCGGCGTGGTGATCGGCGAGGAGGGTTTAAGGGAAAGAGGGATTGGATTTGGTGGGAGCTGTGGCTACGACTCGATCGCCCAACGCCCATGTGCTGAGTAGCGCGCGGTGTAGACTGCAGTTTACGGGAGGCAAGCTGAAGTCAAAGGCCAGAATGACCTATTATTTTGTGTTGTAGCTTGTGATTTTTTTTTCTGTTTGTAAAAAAGCACAGTGAAAGATATTCGTGTGTGATTTTAGTATATATAAATAAAATCACTATAGTGTATACTATGATCGATCTGTAAACTCTATGTCTGTATAAGTAAAATTGTTGTAGTGTTTATTGCAATTGATTTATAGATCTCGTCTTAAAAAGATAATTCGTTTAAAAATTAGTTATTATAAAAAATATTTTTATAAGCAAAAAAGAAGAGGTCCAACCCTTCATGCATAAATTTGCAATACATTTTTTAAAAAAATCAGTAAGTTATAAATGCACATTTCATGTGAGCTTGCTTGCATATAATTAAACTGTAGAGTGGGCTGACAAGTCAATAAACTCACGATATATAACATTAAACTGTTAAAAATAGGCTCATGAGCAAGATCTATTCTCTTAAATTCAAAGCATGCATGGTTTAGTACCATATTGCTAAGACAAATTGGGGAACTAATTTATAAAATAGAGTCCATGTCACTCTTTGAATTATAGATAGGTACAGCATGAGAAGGGCTTTGGCTAATTATATACGTGCACGCGTATTCGCGTATTTTCATGTAAGAATTGTGTGATATGTGACGTTATGCGTTACTCAGCAGACTAAGTTCATATTTTATTTTTTGCTGAACCATACATCACTCTCTCTGTTTGAATGAGATTCCAACGTTTGAATTTGAAACTTTATTGGGTTTGATGACATGCAGTTATCCGTGGGTAAATGTCTGGTTAGATATATTAGTTACCAATGAGTAAATGATTGTTTAATCATGTCAGTTATCAGTTTGTCTATACTTATGTCTAGAGACGTCCAGAATATATTGTCAAGAATCTCACTGACTTCATTCTCTTCCTCCTGCAAACTTATGCTGTTGTGCTGCGCCATCTGAATTTCGTCGACTCTTCTTCCCGGCGTGCACCGTGAAGAAAGGGAGCAGTATCTCTGAGCTGTTACTGCTATGAAGACCTGCACGGGTGTGACAATAAGGTTTCTGAGCAGTGCATATCTACACGACCGCTCACTACACTGCGTCATCTACGTTCTGCACTACATCACGCCTGCGCTGCTTCCTACTCTTCATCAAACCTAACAATAAGTCGTTTACGCGTTCGATCGACTTTCATACTATATTTTGTATTTTCTGAAGTATAACGAGTAGCCTGCTATTAGTTGTGAGTTTTGCATCACTAGTTTTATATTGTATTTGTCTCATAGTAAAATTTAGAATTAAAATATTGTCTATATTTCTAACATAACACAGCCTATGACATATGGATGAAAATGTGCATAATTTCAGAACATGTTTGTTAGTAACTAAATATTTCCTTTGTATTAACAAATATTTCTAGAAAAAAGAAACACTAGACTAAACCAAATGTACATAACTAAAACTTTACAGCAATTTTAATGAAGATGCCGTGTACCATATTTAGCAACTGGAGGTCGTTGGTGTAACATGATACTTGCTACAAATTTCAAAATCTATAATACAGTTTTGGCCCCCAATTTCTATTGTAATGTATATTTATAAATCTAATAAAAATGTACTATTATAAAAAAGTTTTCTCACAGAAGACAAATGTACTCTTCATGCAACCAATTCAGATTTTTAATATCGATGTTGTTAGCCAACTTCCAAGTATTTTGCTTGCAAAATTCCTACTGTGACATTTTTTAATCGAGAGAATGGCTATGAGTTGTTGAGATTACTGTGATGGGTGTGTTCTTTTAGGTTTAGGACTTAAATATTTGAATAAACTTGATGTGTGTGTTCTTTTAGGTTTAGGATTTAAATATTTGAATTTTGACTATTTACGAAAGGTAGTACATACAAAAATAGTCGTATACGATTTTAACTGATATAGTTGAACTCAATACACTTTTTACTACAATATTTCTGTTGATCATGTCTTAAAAAATACACTATTTAAAAGTCAGTCATTGTAGATAGTACAAGCATAAATGGCTAAAAGTGGAAAAGAACCCAGTCGATATTTTGGTCTTCAGGTAATATGTAATGCAAACCTTGATTTAAGAGTAGTCATGCAAACCACTTTGACTACCAACATAAAAAACCATATAAGTTGTGGAAGTAAATCTTAGTTTAGCATACATCGTTTGTATTTTCAATTTCAGTTTGTATTTGGCAAAAAAGGTGAAAAACTTAACAAACTATAAGTTCAAAGAAAATGGAAAAAGGACAAAGTTACTATCTAGCAAACTTATTTTTTATTCCAACTTGTTTTGAGATCAGACTTGAAGTTTAGATATTTCGACTTTTTTACTATCTAGTCCCGCTCGTTTCGGCTTTTTTTTCGACTTCTGCTTCTAGTTTCTACTTTTTTTCACTATTCAGTATTTCGTCTTTTTCTAAATTTTTTGGATATTTTAGGCTTTTTTGTATTTTCTTTTTTCCCATGTTCCTTTGTATTGTTTCTAATGGGTTAACATGTTTTTTCTATTTTTTACATTTTTTTAAAATTAATTATGCCTAGAAAGTCAAATCAGCTATAGTACAAAAAAAGCTAGCTACAGTAAAATTTTAGTCAAAAGTCAGAAGCCATCGCTAAAACAAGCGCCCCCTAAAGGATGATGTAATACCCCATGTACCATCTTAAATTTGTCAGGAACTCTCTTTTTTTTATTCGGCATTCAAACCAAAATACTTTTGCATTTTTTTGTTGATTGGGCATTCAAACCAAAAAACTTTGCATGACTTGCATCTCACGGTGGCCACTACATAGGTACCCTTTTGGTTCTTATGCATAGCCTACTCATGGCCAAGAGATTTGTCTAGCAATATTTTCATTAATCTATACAACTACTGCAATTATCAGTCACTGAACAACTAAAATGACTATGAATTTTGCATAAAAAAACTTCAATTACTCTAAGATTTTTTTGGATACCATTATATGTTCCAAACATAATAACCAGAAAGTATAATGTTTTTAACATGCATGACGAATAAGTTTTTTTATTTTATCATACGAGAAGCCACATCTTTCTACAAATATTTTCATTAATCAATAATACTACTACAACTATTAGTCACTAAAAATACCTTCAAGTCTACGACGACTATGAATTTTGTAGGGAGAAAAACACTCCAACGACTGCGAATTTTGCAGAAAACATTTTAATTCCTCTAAAATTACAACAACTACGAATTTCGCAGAAAAACTTTGATTACTCTAAAATTAAATTTCAACCGGAGCTTAAACTAAATTGAAAAGAAATACAGCAATCATACGAGAACTCACAAACATCTCCACGAAACATCCTGTCTTTCTCTAATCTCTACACCTGAAAAGTACGCATCCCCTACCTTCCCTTCTTATAAACAACTCATAAAAATATTCTTAGGGCCACCAATGACCAAACCAAAACCAAAACAAATACCAAGACAGCGAGGAAAAAAACCCCCTATTCTTCCTATACAACGAGTAAACACGCGAGGTGAGAGAAAAAAAATGGAGGCATGAGCACCAGCTCCTCCCCCTCCATCTCCAGCTCCAGCTCCTCCCTCGATCCCCTCGAAACCCTAGCGGCCCCGTCCCCCTCCTCGCCTGCGGGACCCTAGCTCGGCTGGCGGTGGCGGAGGAAGCAGAGGCGGAGGGTAGGGAAGGGAAGCGGCGTAGCAGCGGCGATGCCGTCGCACGCGGATCTGGACCGGCAGATCTCGCAGCTGCGGGAGTGCAAGTTCCTGCCGGAAGCGGAGGTCAAGGGGCTGTGTGAGCAGGCGAAGGCGATCCTCATGGAGGAGTGGAACGTGCAGCCCGTGCGCTGCCCCGTCACCGTCTGCGGTGACATCCACGGCCAGTTCTACGACCTCATCGAGCTCTTCCGCATCGGCGGCGACGCCCCCGACACCAACTACCTCTTCATGGGCGACTACGTCGGTAGGTTCCCGCTGCTCTGGCCTTCTTTGCCTCACGCGCCACGTGTTTGGTTCCGGTCGATCTGTGGATTCGGCGATGTGTTTCGATCTCACACGTAGAGAGCGTGAGGGAGTGGTGAATTCGCTAGAGCTGCGGTGTTCGGGCTTGGGGGGTTTGGACTTTGGAGCCGGTGTGGTGGAATTGCTAATAGATTGGTTATATGATCATGTTTTTCTAGCTGTTGCTTCATAGATCGCTAGAATTGTTTCACGATTTTAGCTTTTGTTCCATTGATTACACGAGTAGAGCCTTTCTGGATTAGGTATGCTAATGGCGTAGAAATTTAGTGGAGTAGGAATTGCTATTTTGCATATTTTTCTGATGGACACGAATGGATCTCCTTGAAGCCTTTGAGTGCTTATGCCTTATAGTGATGGACTGAGAGTGGCTTAGAGAATCGAAGTGATGTTTTTGGTTGCTTATTTAAAAAGTTCAAAGGTTGCCGGGAAAATTGAAGATGTGCATGAACTTTGATTTCATTGGAATATATTCTTTGCTGTCTACTGGTAGACCAACAAATATGGATTTTGTCTTTATTCTTGTCTGCTTGGTTCTGCTGCCGTATTGGTTATGCTAATCGTACATGACAAGCATTCTAAAAAATGTCAAAATTGGTGTCTGCATGGCTATATGTTGTAAGAATCACAACCATGCGACTAGAGCACATGCTTCTGATGTATTAATACGAAATTTGTATGCATCTCAACACAAATATGAGTTAGACAAACAAGACACCATTCAATTAAACTTTGTTGAGACTTAGATGTGTCGCTTACCAGTACTGTGTGGTTTATTAGAACATGCAGCAGGAAATGCTATTTTTTCATTTAAGTTGTCGAGTGAGCTGTTTTTCTTTCTATTTATATTTTTTTTTGCTTTGGATCATGTTTATTTGTTTCTATATGATAGTTGAATTGATTTTATGATCATTTTCTGCAGACCGTGGCTACTATTCAGTGGAGACTGTTACATTATTAGTGGCTCTAAAAGTCCGTTATAGAGACAGAATCACAATATTGCGAGGAAACCATGAGAGCAGACAAATCACTCAAGTGTGAGTTTCTATTCCTTTAATCTGAAAAAAACTTTACAGCAGCCAATTGCTAATTTCAGCTTATTATTTCTGTATTGCAATTATTGCAAAGCATATGGACATTATCTAGTAAATCTCTCTAAAATAATTCAAGCTAGAAATGGATTGTTTCCAGGACAAGAGTACTTTGTGGTACGAAACGCACTAGCAAGTTTCTGCTGTTAGAAGATTAGGTCATGTGTTATCTCGGTATCTCCTGGCTGTGACTTCTTACTTTTTCATAATACTCAAGCCACTAAAACTTCTTGGCCTTCTTTGGTTTAATTTATTTGGCTAGTTTTATTCATGATGCTTGTCTAAATCTAAAGAAATAAGTCCATATAACACCCTAAACTTTGTTTACATGTACGTTTAGCACCCCAAACTATGAAACTAGATATTCGACCGACCGAACTTTACAATCCGGTTCAAATAACACTATGAATCAATTTTGCATTGTGGTATTGCCTGCGTGGCGCGATGAGTGAGTGGTTTTGCCATGTAGGATGGCACGCTGGCCAAGTTGGGTCAGTGACATGTGGGGCCCATAAGGGCCTCCCTCACTGAGCTCCCAGCTGTGCTCTATGGCCACCGCCCCCTGTAGTTCTCTCCCTTTCTGTTTCTATTTGGGAGAGAAGACCCTGTAGGCTCTACTTGTTATTCATCTAAACTTGATCATCGTGTTATCCTACGTGGTAAAATCGCCACTCATCGCGCCACGCTTGTAATACCACCATCTGAAATCGGGTCAGAGTGTTATTTGAATTGGATTGCAAAGTTCAGGGTGTCAAATGTCTGGTTTCATAGTTCGGGGTGTTGAACGGACTTTTGAGCAAAGTTCGGAGTGTTATATGGACTTTTTTCAAATCTAAATGTATTTCTTCCGTGCTGAAACACAACAGGATGCTTGCATTTTTTAATTAGAATATTATTTTGGACTAGATTTGTAGTCACCTAATTGCTGGAAGGTTGATGCAATTTATGACACAAAATTTATATATTTGATTTTGCGTTGTTATCTTGAACTCCATGACCTTGTATCGCATTGATCTTTCGACATTCAACTTCTATAAGTTTAAAATAGCCACTGATAAGTGTTTGATTATGGCATCATGCCAAGTATCCTAGTTGGAGACTGATAATACGTTGAAATGGTATGCATGTTGTCAGACAGAGAGATTCCGGTAAGTACTATTTGCTGAAGCTGATCTGTTGTGTTTAGGTTCTTTTTTTGGAGATCGTTTAGGGCCTTTTTTTCTTGCTAACCTTAAGCTTGTTTGGTTAGCTAGCTTATTGTGGCTATAAAATCTAGCTAGCTTATTGGAATCTCAATGGGAGGAGAGGCAGCCGATAGAGCAGGGCTGGGATCATTATGAAATGGTTGCAATTAAATGGTATAAATTAATAATGTACGTTTCGGGGGTATTCAGTTGGTTTGGGCTCCAAACATTCCGCAGCCGACCGAATTCCGAACTTTCGAATCGCACGGAAAAAAGCCTGAAGGCGATTTATTTTCTGAACTGAGTGTCCAAAATGTCATAAATCATTTGTTGTGATTTGGATATTCGGCTTTCATTCTCACCCCTAGTTACACTTATTCAAAAGGTCATGCAACAAAAAACGCATATTTGTTTCTCTCTCTCAACAGCAAGGTATCTAATTTTTACTGTAGTATATGTATAGATTAGTTTGGCCCAAGTGGTTCATCTAGTCTTGGGTTGGCCTGTGTGGCCCATGATGTCTTGTATATACACCTCATTGCTTATGGAATAAAGTGTGCTCATTGTAGTTTTTAGCTCTAACATGATATCATGATAGGCTTAAGGCTGCTTGACCTGGTCCCTTGGTATATGTAATTCTAGTTACACTTTTTAGAAGCATGAAATAGTGGTGAAGTTAGTATTATTTAATTTTGACATTGTAAAATTTGTTAGTTTTAGATTGTGACATGCTAAGACCCACGGCAACAGCTTTGAGTGAGATATTTTTCGTGGATGTGGTTGTTTGACACAGTTTTTTCATATTCTTTTCTTGTTTTATCCTATTTTTGAAATATATTACAAATAACCATAAGAGATTGTCTTTGAATTCAACCTTACCCATTAAATACCCATGTCCAAATTTGATGTGTATAGGTAGCTTCCACGCCAACCCTGCTCCACTACCATCCCAGTGTTTAGTGTATGGTGATAGTTTTGTCCTGGTGCTATAAGTTATGAATTGTATCTTGAAGATTATTGCAATTTTGTGGAAAGAACTAGAGATGCTGGAGATACATATCCTCTGTTTTAGGGCAGTTATTGGCATAGTGAAATGCTAAACGCAGATGTGGTAACCTCTTCACCAGTTATTCTTAATTAATTCTTTTTGTTACGTAAGTATAGCTACAGAATAAAGATATGTTCATTTCCTTTGTCTTACAAAGCTAGCATCTTCAGTTTCATCTGTTATATACTTATATCTGAACAAAATTACTTGGGGGAGGTATCCAGTGGAAACTACCACGTAGGCCATTGCATGAGATTTTTTATATAAGTATAGCTACAGAATAAAGATCTGTTCATTTCCTTTGTCAGTATAAACCTAGCATCTTCATTTTCATCTGTTATATACCTGTATTTGAACAAAATTAGTTGGGGGAAGTATCTAGCGGAAACCCTTCTTCTGGTTTTCACATGTTGACTCTTATGTAGGCCACTGCATGAGATTTGTATGGACGATATTCAGATTTAGGTGGACTTGATGGCCATTTTCATGGTTTTTTTGTGAATGCCCACCTCACAGATAAAAAAAATCATTTATGAGGGTTTCTAGCTCCTGATTTTGTCCCTAATCTAATATAGTGGCCCACGTGTAGTGAGTTTAGAGGTTAGTGGCCAAAGAAGGGTTGGTGGTTTGCACTGGATAATTTCCCTAGAATATGCTGAATTATGTGAATAACTTAATGCTAGCTTATTGCCGTAAACCTTCTATAAAAATTGAGTAATGGTGGAATATACTTTACAATGGTCATATCATGGCGTGAAAGTGTACTTTGGCTGAGGTGTTCTGTTGCATCAGGCTACTTGTGAAATGCAAGCACACCTGTAGTGCTAGGGTGTTCTTGACATGGGAGTGTTTGGCAACAGGTATGGCTTCTATGATGAATGCTTAAGGAAGTACGGAAATGCAAATGTTTGGAAGTACTTCACGGACTTGTTTGATTATTTGCCTCTCACAGCTCTTATAGAAAACCAGGTTTGTTCTTTTCTCCAAATGGTTGGTCTATTAATATGGACATAGAGTTTAGTTTCATGTATACCTGACAAAAGAGGAAAGTTCCATTTTGTAGATCTTTTGCCTGCATGGTGGTCTCTCTCCATCATTGGATACGTTGGATAATATTCGTGCTCTCGATCGCACACAAGAGGTATGCAACATTTTACTATGACCTCTGAACTAGCGCCTAATTGTGGGTCATTTTACACCTCGAGTCTGTTGATTTGAGACTACTCCATAGACTCCTCCTCATGAACTGGAGTTACGACTCTTGTTTATTTGGGAAGGTTCATGATAGCTTGAGAATAGAACGGTTTTGTTAAATCACTGAAGCTATATGTAGAGATAACAGATCAGGTCCTCAGGAATTGTATAGTTATTTTTAGCTATATGTGTAGGCTTAGTAAGGAAGAAGAGTGTGTGCAGCTCTCTTTTTTGCCATTGGATGTGATTTAACCATTTATCTTGCATATGCACGGGTCACAGAGCTTTAGGGCATTCTTCACAAAAATATCGATCCCATATGATAACTTTTTATCGATATACAATAAAGTATTCTGAGCAAAATTAGCTGATCACTTTATATACAAGTTTTGGTTTAAGAAGTTACAGTAATGTGGTTTTGAGATTTTCTGATGTATAACTGGATATTTTACCATGATGCAATGGGTGCTGTGGGAAAAGAACCCAGAAATTAAGCAGACTAGAAGATCGAGATTCCAGAATTATTTGCTTAACTAATTGCAGTTTATGTGGTTTTCTAGTTTATGATTAGATGAACATTCTGCAAGGCAAAACCGAATGTCGTTGACACTATTTTCCAGTTCTGCATGATATTTTACTTGCAAGTTCAGTTTTAGTGATAAATATACTTAATATTGAAACCTGCAATACGTTTGCTATCCAATTTCTTGGTACAGTTTGTTGTTCTTACATTGCAAGAACTACAAATTGACCCTCGTTGGGCCTTTGGGGGGTATAAGAAACATTGCCCTTGTGTAGAATGATGTGTGCTGTATTCTGCAGACTTTGTTAACTCTTGATTAATATTTTCGCTCTGTTATTTAAAATGGTTGTAACTTGTAGGTCCCTCATGAAGGACCCATGTGTGATCTTTTGTGGTCTGACCCGGATGACCGATGTGGGTGGGGAATCTCACCAAGAGGGGCAGGATACACATTTGGGCAAGATATCGCACAGCAATTCAACCATACAAATGGACTTAGCCTTATTTCAAGGGCCCACCAACTTGTGATGGAAGGGTACAATTGGTGCCAGGTTGGTATCCAGTGTGTTAGATTTCAGTCGTCCTTCCCCCACATAGTTCTGTAACTTCTGTTCATCAAATTGTTATTTGCATTTTAAATTTAGCATAAACCATTTTGATAAAATTTCTGGGGCTTCTATCAGATAAGAATTTTTGTTGCTATAACTAACTATCTAAGGGATACTGAATCTAGTGATCATTTAATGTGAGATAATACCTGAACTTCTTTCTGTTATAGAAGTTTTAATAACCCATTCAACTCTCAAGCAAATTGTTAAAAAAATGATTTATCTATGTATTAGATAATGTACAACTTCAAAGGAAAAATGGATATGGTGCAGTGCTGCACTTATGAATTGTGGGAACGGAATGCTTTTGATGCTGGACGAGTGATGATATCATGAAAAGGGTAATTTTGGAGGCCAATGGTACATGAAGGATCTGGTCCATCTGGTTGAATTATTTACGATCAGGAACATAATGTATGACACAATTCTCTAAGAGAGCAGAACTTTGCTTGATTGGATGTTGGAAACATATAGTATGCACTTACTCTTAAGGTGCACTCAAACTAAAAAAAGTCGTGAAAAATTTTGAAAAAATTTCTATATGTACTTTATAGTTTACTTTATATATATATATATATATATATATATATATAAATATATAAAATTTCAAGTTCAAATTTAGTTTATATTAAGAGTAGCAAAAAAGAGAAAATTCTGATAGATTTGAACTCTTAACTTTTGTTAGAATTATCTTTTTTTATACTCTTAACATATAATGAATTTGAAATTGAAATTTTATACATATGTGAAGTAAACCATGAAGTACATATAGGATTTTTTTTGGAATTTTTCACGACTTTTTTGGTTTGAGTGCAGAGTACACGATGAGTGCACCATAAGAGTGAGTGGATACTATATGTTTTCTTGATGTCTGTTCTTTATTAGTTCTGTACATAGATTTTTTCCTTCCCATAACGGGCATTTGAGCACCAAACTGAAAAATTCTCACAGGAAACTTGAATGATGCTTTTCCTTATGTTGATTGTCATGCAGGAAAAGAACGTTGTCACAGTGTTCAGCGCGCCAAACTACTGTTACCGGTGCGGTAACATGGCTGCAATTCTCGAAATTGGTGAGAATATGGATCAAAACTTCCTCCAATTTGATCCAGCGCCGCGCCAAATCGAGCCGGACACAACACGCAAGACCCCTGACTACTTTTTGTAATCATGGTGTTGACTTTTTTTAACTTACTGCTTTTGATGCTCCCCTCGACCGAAGCAGAGTCTGGATCTGTAGATCTTTGTCCTTAGAAAATGTGTTCCCCTGAGCCGAGTTGTACCTTTCTCATTCTTTTGTTTGGAGATTTTGTTGCTGCTTCTCAGAACTTCATAGCATGGCATTGGGATTTTTTTGTTGCACCTCCATTTTGGATTATTCCGAGACACAGAAGGGAAGCTGCAATAGAATTGTCTCATAATGTATTTTCCGGTGCCTAGAAGATGCATGGCCTGATGATGCCCGCCTCATCTGAACAGATTTACAACCAGCCAGGAAGTTGCTGTTCTCTCGTGGTGTGTTTTGTGTGAGTTGGTCAGGCTGTCTGGCAGCAGAGATGCCAAAGTCGCACCGTTGGCATCTCAGTTTTGCATGCTAGATTGCCAGCCAGTAAGTATGGCGAGTGTTTGGTGCGAGGTGATTATGATTTTTTTTAAAGTAAATGTTTGTACCCAAATTACTGCAAAGCAGTAATTATTGCCTTTTCTGCATCTAGTATCACACTTCACACAAATCATTTGGATGCTTACCACAAGGCCTAACCAAGGTATGGGGGATGATTCTTTGCACGTCATTTTTGGGCAGAAAAAGAAACTTTGTGCGGTAAAGCAGCTGAAAGCCTCGAAACTCCCCTAGCATCATGTGGCATGTCAAAACTTCGAGAATGAAACGAACGAACAACAGGCTAGACACGTAGCACATAAAAGACTAGAGTTTACTCCATTACCGGACATGAAGAAGCTCTAAATTGTACTACTGGACAATGATCGATGAGGTAGTTGTTGAGTGGTACACCCCTTTTGCTTTTAACACAAGGTGGTCGTGGCTCGACGGGTCCGATCTGCTTAGCAAAGGGGAGATGGGATAGTAGCATCATCAGTGGCTTAGTGGACGACATTCTTTTCCTCGTCTTTTGTTTCCTGCAGCGGCGAAGCTTCCTACGTAATGTAGAGAATGCCAACCTCACAAGGGTTACAAGGTGAGATGCGTTTTACGGCTTAATTAATCGATAATGATAATCCACAAGTTGCGTTGAATTTAGGAAATGGATACACCCACACTGTCTAGATTTAGGTGCCTTTTTTCTCCTCGAAATTTTCACATACTTTCATTGAAGCATGGTTTCTAGAGTACAAAGAGAACTCGAAGGACGTCAGGGCTGACGTCTCTAGTCTGCTTGGTAGGCATGCAGTAACTACTTTTCAAAGGAGCTGTGAGAAATTTCTTCGTGTTATCGAAAAGTAAGTATACCAGAAACACTGGCCGAAACCGATGACGATGACGATGGAGCGAGGGGGAGGTGGGGGGCGAGATTAGCTCCGATGACGATGAGATCAAAAGGGATGAGGGAGGAGGACGAGGGTGAGAACGAGAGGTGGCCTTCGCGATGCGAGGGGATCAGGAGAGGAGAAGGGCAAAAGACTAGAGCACGCATGGACGGCCCCACCTGGTCTTTGGTGTGATCGAACGAGCAGAAGGTTACATGATTTGGATGTAACTGTAAGACACTATAAGGTGTTTATGCAAAAAAATACGGCTTTAAACCGTCCAATTCGCTGGTTCGGCTGGGGGCTTTGCCGTGATTTCGATAAATTCGGAGGCTAATCTGCAAATTAGAGGACATGGAAGCCTAGGTGGTTAGGATACCTTCGTCTTTAAGAATAGTAATATTGACTTGACGTTTGAACTCTTCCAAGTAACCCCTTAATTTAGCATTTAACATAATAGAATCAAAATACCAAAATTTTACTAAATACTTCTTTGCTGGTAAAGACTAAAGCGCAATTGTGGGAAAAGAAAAAGAAAAAGAAAGCAGAGCAATTTTCTGCCGTATGGAATATTTGGCACGTCAGCACCAATGGCGGGCCAGTTTCGTGCTACAAGATCAGATCACCTTCCACGTATCGAATTGTTTTAATCTCCATATGAAGTCAGCAATTTACGCACGGGGCGCGGCTATGGAGCCCGAACACGAGGCAGGGAGGGGAGCCGATTGGCGTGCAGCGAGTGCGTCGCCGCGTGGCGGGCTTACGGGCGTCGCGCATGTAGGGGTTCGCTAGGCCGCGCACTTGGAGTGGTCCGCTGGTGATAGAATTATTACGAAATACCAAAATTATTCCGAAAGAGTTTAAATTATAAATAGAGATAAGTCTATATATTATAAGTCCAATCAATAAACATGATAAAAATCTTGAAGATCATAATAAATCTTGAAGATGGTTTATAAATCCTAAAGATAAGCGTTGTACTTTTTTTCCTTTAGCAAGTTTTTCTTATTGAGTTTTCTTACTTGAAGGGTTTTAATGAGACAACATATGTAATATAATTTAACATGTGCCATATACTCCTTTCTCCATTCCTTTTTTCCACTGGGCTTTTGAAAGGAGTTTTTAACGAGACATATGCATATCGAGATATGAAGCCTCACAAGAATGTGTTTGATTCAGGCAAATGATTAGCCACACAAGAAGTCATGTGACATAAAACACTGTTTATAACCTCACTATTATCTATTAAGATAATATAGCTTTGTGTAGTACAGATGCAAATGGGCTATGTTAAAGGTAATATCGCGAAACATATTGTTCATAAATTCTTTTATCCTCATGAACTCCAGAAGAACAGAAAGATAAATATATTAAAAGTTAGGTCTTGTGATAATTTATTAGATTTATTCACAAAATCTCTCCCTACCTCTAGTTTTAAAAAGTGTATTTGAGACATAGGAATGATATGACTTAGAGAGTTACAAGGTTCAGATGAAGGAAATCTCTGACGCTTATGTAAAACCAAAAGATTTATATGATCCTGAAAATCTAATGTTGTACTCTTTTCTCTTTGTGAGTTTTTTCTGAAGTTTTTTCATGTGAAGGTTTTTAATAAAACAACAAAGTGCGACATGAGAAACAGATACGATGTACTCTTTTCTCCATCCTTTTTTCCACTGGGTTTTTGGGAAGAGTTTTTAACGAGGTATATGTATATCGTGATATTTGCCCAAGGAAGTGTTATGAAATCTAGAAAGTTATGATATGAGAAAATACTGAAACTATCCCTAAAGGATTTAGACTATAAATAAAGAAACCAATGTACTATGAGATATAATCTAAGATCTAATAATTAATAAAGACTACATTTTTTATGTTATCTCTCAATCAATATGTCTCCTATGATTAATCTATTTTATTCTTGATGATTAATTAATTCCATAAATTACATTATTATTTATCTATTCTACATGATTTCTTAGCAAAAATCACCTCCCATACAACCGACCCGCCGCCGCCTCTATTTCCTCGTACCTTCTGCGGAGCGGATGGAATCCACGTGCCTTTCGACCGGTCTTGTTGCTTTGCTGGGAAGCCGCCAGGCAATTCCGGCGTCTGAACAAATGCGTCCGATTAACTTGCCGTGTAATTGGCGCCATGGCTCAAAAGCAATTTACGAACACTAGCTTCTAGCTATGAAGTCTTCAATTTCTACAAAAGTTACGGTATGTTTTTCCAAATTTTAAATAGTTATTTGCCAAATTAATAGCCACCTTCTTTTTTTCCTAAAAAAAAATCTACGTTACTTCTGTACTCGAACCTATTAGTTTTCATGTTTGCACCCTAACGTGGATTTGCACTATACATGTCCCATAACAACAAAACAAAAACCTCTGCTAAAGCTATACAAGGCCCCGCTCAACGTTGCGTTGAATGTTGGCGATGAGGTTTTTTTTGCACCATTTAATTTTTTGTTTTTTTCTATTTTTTAATTTTAATTTTTTTTATTTTTTGTATTCTTTTACATTATCTGTGATGAGATAAATATTTATTTTATTTTTATTTTTTTTAAAATTTAATTATATTAAATAAGTTAACTTAGTTATAGTAAAAAAATAATCTAACTAAAGTAAAAAAATTATAAACCATCGCTATTCATTACACCCCTAAGTGGAGGGATGAAAAGTATTCATGGACGTTCTTCTAGAAAATTGGGTTTACGCACCCATCAAGCAATGCTTGTTTTGTAGCAAAAATTCTTCACCTTGACTTTTCTATGGCTCTGGCAAAGTTACTTCGA
The DNA here is from genome assembly GCA_036346265.1 of Melocanna baccifera. Taxonomy (NCBI): domain Eukaryota; kingdom Viridiplantae; phylum Streptophyta; class Magnoliopsida; order Poales; family Poaceae; genus Melocanna; species Melocanna baccifera. The sequence goes on along the minus strand of CM070693.1, from coordinate 4,391,971 downwards.
AGCTACCTACTGCCGTGTCAAAATGAACTCCTTATAGAATACGAGCTCGCGGTCACAAATGGACTGGAAGCTCTGAAAGCAACGTTCGTGTGGAATGCAGTGCAGGTTGGCCTGATCTATAAAATGGAAGCATTTCCCGGGCGTAACAAGCAAAACGGGGGCGATGGACTACTGGAGGAGTGAATCAGGAGCGGCTCTCGCCATAGCCCCCAAGGAAAAGGAGTGGTGGAAGCCTGTCCCAGTCCGCGCGTTTGCAGTCGTTCTCGAGGACTCCACCCGCTTTCCTTCTGTATTTCTATGCATATATACACTTCGTTCTCTTCTGCTATGGATCAGCTTGTTGCAAATGGCAGGGTCGGCGTCCCACGCGTACGTACGCCACGTGGAGAGATCAGAGACAATGGATTGTAGCCAGCGAAGGAATCCTGGCACTGGCAGTAGGGTTTCGTTCTACAGAATGCTGCAACTAATCTGATAATGTTACTTCATTCAAACCGGCTCTTAGAAACAATTTATAGAAATCATCTTGAAAAACTGCTATGCTTAAAAACTGATCTTTGGAAGCTAAAAATTATTTAAAACTTTTTTAGTACTAAATTTTTCAATAGGGCTCTCTCCTACTCTTATAAAAAATCAAAAGCTAAGAACTATTTGAAAAATGATCACAGTAACCAGGTCCGTTTGGTGTGCAGAGAAAAAGCACGGCTTGAGAAGATTAGCCCGTAGCAGCGCGCACACAGCCACAGGCTGCGGTTGGTGATCAGACAGCGAACGACGCGTACTTCGGAAGGCAGGACGAAACTTCCCGGTACTTGACATGAACTTCCCTGATCTCTCCCTCCCTAGCCGTCCTGGATTTTGTGCGTGTCGAGAGCTCTTTCAGCGAACGACGCGGCTTCTTCGATCTCTCGCCGACCGTGCCTCCCGCCTTCCGATCATTTTTCTTTCTTTCTCCGCGCCATCAGCGCGTTCTTGAAGGGGGTGATCGGAATAGCGATGGCTTTTGGTTTTTGGCTGAAAAACATCAGTATTGAAAAAAAACACGTGTAGTGAGTTAGTGGATAGTGTAGTGAATAGTGAAAAAAAAGCTGAAACTAAAAGCTGAAGCCGAAAAAAAGCCAAACCGATCACCTCCGAAGTCTTTCCCTCCGGAGTTGGCATGCCAATCTGAAAAAAGAGAAGCAAAATTTGCTGTTTAGCGTCCAAAAAATCTCCGCGCCACCAACACAACATATCGGTACTATTTAACATCCAAAAAATCTCCCCGCCGCCGCACCTTCTCATTCATCCCCTTCTACCACGCCTCGGCTGACCGGTCAGAAACCATACTACCTCATCTATCCCACATATGAACCCCTTTTAAATGCCCCTACTGCGCGTCAGAGCTACCGGCGCCGCTCGCCACCACCTCGGTGCTTCCTTTGCATCTCACCGTGCGATTCTCTCATAGCCGACCTGATATACATCTGACAACTTTTGACCGCTGCAATGCCACACCCAAGACAACTTGTACCACCCCTCGGCCAGCAGCGCTGCGCCTCCCCAAGCCTTCTCGACCTCGGCCACCCTTATCACGCTCCTATGCAAGCCACTATAGCTAGGCAATTTAAACCCCGAAACCCCTCCATTCGAGAGCATCTGAACTCTAGGTAAGCCGCTCACTCCCGATTGCCGAGACGCTCAGAGTAATGTTGGCGGTCATCAAGAAACCCATTGTAAGCTACTTTTTCAATCCCAGCTATTCAGTCAATTACATTCCAATTGCTTTCCCCCGTAGTGTCCACATACTCCCAGAAACACTCCCGAAGACTGGCCCTAGCTTTCCGAGCCTTCTACAGCACTGGCGACTAGCGCTACTGCCCAACCTTGAGGCCTCGCCGTGGATAGCCCTACACAGCCATCTCCGACCTAGATCACTACATCCCTAAGCTTCCCCTACACCTAGAGATGCCCAAATGCTAATGCTATTGTCCTACTAGCTTGGCCATACCTCCTGTGACATTCAAACATCCCGTGAATAAACCTCAACGCCGACGAAGCTCTGGCCACCCCCGACCGCAGCCAAGGACAAAAATAGAACCCTCTTGCTCTTAGGAGTCCACCCATATCCTCGGTTTTCGTCGCAAAGCACCATAACTCTAGACTTACCCATTTTCTTTTTTTCCCCTGTTTTTGGCACTGTAGCACCAAACCGGCTCTTAGAAACAATTTATAGTAACTATCTTGAAAAATTACTATACTCAAAAAACGACTTCTGGAAGTCAAAAATTATTTAAAACTTTTTTAGTACTAAATTTTTCAATAGGGTTCTCTCCTACTCTTATAAAAAAAATCAAAAGCTAAGAACTATTTGAAAAATGATCTAAGTTGCAGTCACAGTAACCAGGTCCGTTTGGTGTGCAGAGAAAAAGCACGGCTTGAGAAGATTAGCCCGTAGCAGCGCGCGCACAGCCACAGGCTGCGGTTGGTGATCAGAGAGCGAACGACGCGTACTTCGGAAGGCAGGACGAAACTTCCCGGTACTTGACACGAACTTCCGTGATCTCTCCCTCCCTAGCCGTCCTGACTTTTGTGCGTGTCGAGAGCTCTCTCAGCGAACGACGCGGCTTCTTCGATCTCTCGCCGACCGTGCCTCCCGCCTTCCGATCATTTTCTTTCTTTCTCCGCGCCATCAGCGCGTTCTCGAAGTCTCTCCCTCCGGAGTTGGCCTGCCAATCTGAAAAAAGAGAAGCAAAATTTGCTGTTTAACAGGTCGGGACCGCAGGATATGTTCTCTCTGGAATACAACAGAGACTTGTAAACTAGATACTCGGACACAACAGAAATTTACAATATGTGATTACTAGACAGCGCAAAATTAAACAGCCATTCTCTGGGGACTGGAACGACCTGGATCACTCGCCTTAACCATGCATGGTCTATGCTGGATAATTGGTTCAGGGAGTGACCTTTGCCAGGCTCATTTAGGGCGGGAGGTCGCGGGGGAAGCCTTTGCGGCCCCGCCCTGCCCACCGCTCTGCCCCGCTCCGCTAAGCTTTCGAGGGGAGATAGCCCTCTATCCCCGGTCTTCATGGGGACTTGACCCTCACAGGGGTACCTGTGAGGATAAAAAAAGACTAAATATATAGCGGTAGCGGGCCCCTGCCCTGTTCCCCGTAGGGGAGATCTTCCCCTACCCCCGCCCCCTGTGGGGATATTCCCCACGGGCCCCTGCCTCTATGGGGAGAATTGCCATCCCTATTTTGGACCGTTGAGAGATGTGTTTGCCAGTGAGATATTTCATGCGGATGATCCACTTTCACCATGGGATGATGACCTAATTAAATTATATATGCGGTGAAATGACTTCAAAATTTCAAAGGGTTTTAAATTCAATTGGATTTCGGTTTCATTTTATTCTTCTCCTAATTCTCCTCAAATCTCCAACGATCAAGCTATCAATTCCCCTCCATGGCCTTCACGACGTCCACCTGGACAAAACACAATATGTCGGTACTATTCAACATCCAAAAAATCTCCCCGCCGCCTTAACCTTCAGCTGTCGCACCTTCCCATTCATCCCCTTCTACCACGCCTCGGCTGACCGGTCAGAGACCATACCACCTCATCTATCTCGCTTCTGAACCCCTTTTAAATGCCCCTACCGTGGGTTAGAGCTACCGGCGCCGCTCACCACCACCTCGGTGCTTCCTCTGCATCTCACCATGCGATTCTCTCATAGCCGACCTGACATACATCTGACAACTTTTGACTGCCGCAACACCGCACCCGAGATAGCCTGTACCACCCCTCGGCCAGTAGCGTTGCGCCTCCCCGAGCCTTCCCAACCTTGACCACCCTTATCACGCTTATGTGCAAACCACCCTAGCTAGGCTATTTAAACCCCAAGACCCCTCCATTTGAGAGCATCTGAACTCTAGGTAAGCCACTCATCACCGAGTCCATTCCTCAAAAGTCCAGCAAAATTCCTCCTCCCTCCGCTCCCAGCGACTGTGAAGACGACGCCGGCACCGGCACCGATCCCTTCCCCGGCCGGTGAAACAATTAGCAGGAAACCAGGTAAATCTGTAGTACGTATAGTTTTTGTAGATCTTATTGCTTTCTATACCGAGCTTCCGATTTGTTTCTTCATTAGCTAAGAATCTTGATCTTTTTGCTTCAGATTCTACCCTTATCAGTTCTTCTATTTTTGTGTCGGATAAAATATGTTACATGTTCATATTTTTCTTGAGCTCACGTGGATGTCTGCGACCTCACCTACGATATACCTTTTTTTTTTGGGGGTTTCTTCACCGTCTTGCACCAAAAATTGTGATCTGAGTGGTATTTCGTATTTGTATGGATTTGACGCCTTCGTGCGCGCATCCGTGTTATTCTCCGCATGACTATACGGACGAAATTAGAGGTACGAAACTCCTACGGAAAAGACTCCCGCGTGAGCAGCTGGTTTTCTGTTTGTTTGGTTTGTACCATAGGATTGCATGGAGAGGAGTGTCTTGATTCACTTGTCTAGCTTATCTTGTTTCCGAAGTAAATATTTTGTTCCACCTATTATTAATCAATTTTTGGTTATCTTGTTTTCTTCCTTTTCATGTACAAGAGAGCCGACTTTATCGATCCTTTGGGGAAAATTCTACTCAACTCTGGTCGTTTCTGAAGTATACGATTTGTTTTTTAAAACGGATTTCTATTCAAGAGTTTCTAAAAAAATCTATTCGATCGAAGTACTTGGGCAGGGCTGGCTCACGCAGACGCAGTGGATGAATGGAGACGTCTTGTCAGTTCGCAGCACGCGCTTACGTGAGAAAGGATGACTTCGTGCGCACTTCGTACATTAGTGTTCGTGTGTGTAGCATCTCTGAAAAAGATGGGAATTTTAGAGAATATCACAAGAAAAAGTGTATATTGCACTACAATTACAATCATTATTTTTTCGCGTGAGCACAAGGGCACCAATTAATCTGATAGCTCCCTGTTACGCTAGTCTGATCTCTTCGTGACAAATAGAATGATATTGTGAAATCGGGTTTCGGTTTCTGAAAATTGCAAAAAGAAAGAAAAAAGTTAGATATACTTCTCGATTTACTACACTCGAGCCGAACACTGCAGAATAATATCTACACGGGGGTGAGGGCATCGGGTCACTTGGAACGGTTGTTCGTCTTGAGTCTTGACCAAGAACACACGATGCCTCTTAATTTCTCGTGCAGGTTCGGGGATGGCCTCCGGTTCTCGCCGACCGACTCCGGCGCCGCCGCGAACGACTGCGCCGCCCACCCTCTCCCAGGTAAGTCAGATGTCTCTGCTCTCACCAACCACGTACGCCTCCTGCCGCGGTAATGGAGCCCGTTGACGTCTGCGACTGAGTTAAGCTGTCGCCCGGTCGTGTTCGGACGGCGGCCGGAAAGCAAAGAAATTTACGGATGGATCTTCTGAACATGGCTTGATCTGTGGTTTGCCAGTGACAGTTGGATATAATAATACCAGGATGTGAGATTGCTGCTTGTCAGTCAGAGCAGGACTGACTTGGCAGTCAGCTTGTCGTACTAGAGATTGCTCCTTTTTGGTCCATTGAGACTGGTTTGAAAGGACGCTGCGGTCAGGACTCGAGACAGAGTGTGAAGCTGATGATTGGATACGTTCGGTTGACCTTTTGGTCGTACGGTCAGCAAACGAGCGTGTATTGGATACTGCGATCAGCGATCGGATGCTGCCGGTAGTGTTTCATGGACAAGGACGATTGATAAGTGGCGTGCTAATTGTGACCGAACTTGACAGATGACTCTAAACTTATTAAACTTAATGATTACCATTTCGTCATGTTCACTGGACTTTGTCGATGATGAAATCTCTTAAAACACGTAACATTTTTACCTACAACGCTATTGAAAAAACTAACACTAACACGGGCTGAATGGGTCCAAAATCGGTGATTCATTTGACCCCTTTTCTGGGTTGTTTGGATTTTGGGTTTTAGAAAAAAGTAGTTTTTTTTCCCCAAATTTGCTTTAGAGCCTAACTGCATAAAGCTCGTTTAGTTAGGATAGGATAAATCCAGAGTATCAAATCTAACAAAATTGAAATGATGGGTATTGTGAAAACCACTCCCACCTATTAGCACAAAAACTCAATATAGAGACAGGCAGCAGCATAAAATCCATATTAGTAAAGGGAGCCTCTATCCAGTGAATACCCGCTCAGTAAACGCACAAAAAAGACACACGTTTTCACAAAAATTCTATGAATAAAACTCACTGCCCAAACGAAAGAATCACAGATGAGGCAGACTTGACAAAGTATGCCTGAGGCCGCATCACAAAAGGGCCTTTAGTTTTCTTCAGGTCCAATTAAGGCCCAACTATCCTAGTCCAGTAAGTCCAAAAGAAAGTATCCTAGTTCAATAGAGTAGTAGGACCGGGCCAACCTCTAAAAAAGAAAGAAAGAAAAAGCCCGGGCCACCCACCTCTAACCGATGCATCCATGATTCTATATGCACAGGTTCATGCATAAGCGAGTATCTTGCATTGCAGGCCGAGGAGGGGTCTGCAACTGCAAGGAGTGAGACGGGGGAGCAATGCCGCAAGTCCATGGCCAAGGCGAACCTCAAGGTCGGCGGCGGCGCCGCTGTCTTCGGCTCCGCCGTGCTGTTGGGCTTGGTCTCCCTCCTCAAGGAGGCCAAGCATCCGAGCACTACTCGCTTCACCGTCTCGCTGCTGCTCGCCTTCGCCACCTTCCTGAGCGGCAAGGCCCTCATTCTTCTCAGCATGGGCATGCTCAGCCTGCCGGAGAGCCTCGTGTCTAGCGGCCAGCGCGTCGCCTCCAAGCTCCTCGTCGTCTGGACCACGCTGTCCGGGATGACTTCGGTTAGCCTCTACTGGGCGCTCCTGCCAGGCAGGCTCAACTCGTGCATTGGACTGGCCATGGTTACGGTGGTCATACTGCTGGTCGCTCCGGTGCACTGGTACGTGAGGCACGGCGCCGAGGGAAGCGGTCAGGCTGTGGGGCAGGAGGAGCACAAGGAGGAGCCGGACGCCGCCAGGGCTGGTCGTGGCGTTTAGTAGGCTTGGGGCGAATGATCAAAAAGGCATTTAGTTGCATGTATTATATGGTTTAATTACTTGCATGTTGCCGTCCGATATACGCGATGGTGTAGCGCGCCCACATGTGTGTCAGCCGAAGTCCTCTCTGAAGAACCAATTCACTCTGCACCAAAGAACTGCTTTTCGGGAGATGAACAATAACTGAAGGGAAGAAAGAACTTCAGAGAAGAACAAAACTGTATTGAGCTACTGAAGGAATGTGTTACAGAGTATGCGAAAATGAGCTACATTATTCTGGGTTATCTTCCCCTTATAAAATGCAGAAAGAAACTGAATACATGCAGTGAACTATTCTAACGCTTAGATCCAAATAACTCGGTCTGTTCTGCTGAACCGAAAACTACTCAGTCTTCATTCACCTATTCTTCCGCTTGCGGCTCTGCAGAACAAGTCTTCCCAGACGTAGCAAACAAGTTCATGAATTAGTCAACAATGTGTGTATCTCTATTACTTCAAAGAGGGATTGGTGGTGACTACTAGTGCTGAGAGTTGGGCTGTGTTGGCACGCGGCTGAAGAATTTAGATATATATTATTATAAGTTAATGATATGTTTGATAATTAATAATAATTATATTGCGATATTAATATTTTTTATGAGTTAGATGAATATGTAATGCCCTATGATGAAGATTTTAGATGGCATCATAAATTGATCGTCATCAATTCAAGCACCAGGACGAAGGATGACATCTTGTGTTGATAAGCAACAAATTAAAATTCCAAAGAAGAGATGATCATAAGTTGATCAACAAGTCAAAAGAAAACCCATCATGTGTTGATGGAGATAAGTGAAGGATAAATTATGGTTTGATGTACATCAAGACAAGGACATGTACTTGAAGTGAGGATGTTCGTCATCAAATTTCAAGAGGATATTTAATGCAACGGTATAGCTAGTATAGGCTAAGGATGTATTTCTAGTCTTTTACTGGTCTTGTTATTTGGTTGAAAGATCGGATTGCTAGTATAAGTTGTCGTACAATTAAGAGGAGTCTTGTCCAGTAGATTTGAGTCTTATCATATATTGATAACTCAATTTCACTTGTTGTAACTCTCCATGACATGATACTAGTATTTGCAAATGTATTTTACAAATAGTTATAGCTCATGCATCTATACCTTATAGCATGTGACTAAAGTTTGCAAAAATATGTTTTTACAAATAGTTGAATCCTATGCATCTACTCCTTGTAGCATGATGCTTAGATTTGTGAGTGTATTTTATAAATAGTTAAAACTCATGCATAATCCCTATAGAATGTGACTTAGTTTTGCGAATATGTTTTGCAAACGAGTTAAATTCATATATCCAATCCTTGTGGTATGATTCTTGTCGATGTTTTAATATCGATCTTACGTATGATTTCTTGGATTCGGTGGAAAGTACTCAAGGCTCTTGTGTGATCATATAGAATAAACACACAGAAATTTTTATACAGGTTTGAGACTTCTCCTAGAAGAATAACAACCCTACATCCTATGCTATTGTTGCTGAGGAGTGTGAACAATGCAAGAAACTACACACTTCTTACAAAACTGATTACTTTCAACCAGGACCTGCCCCTCCCGACTTCGCAAGATTTGTCCCTTATATTGACAGTTGCTTGTTACTAGAAGATGTCTTGACACTTTGAAAGTTAACCGCTGGATGGTGGTTATTGTCATAGAGACGTGGGTACTAGTTCGCCGTAGGACGGTTGTTGTCAGAGAGACATAGGTAAAATCATATATGGTTATAATACATGTTCTAACTACCTTGTTAGGCTAACATGTTGTAGGAGTAAGTTAATTATATATAAGAGAATGACCAGACCGTCGTAATAGAACTTGCGCCTCACTAGTCATAACATAACTTATGACTAGGTAATCATAGCATAACTTACGACTAGGTGGTCGTAGCAAGAGTTGTGACAAGGTAGTCGTAATAGACCTTACCACTAGGTTGTCGTAGCAGAACCTACGACTAGGTAGTCGTAGTAGACCTTACGATTAGGTAGTTGTAGTATATCTTTCCACTATTTTATGAAATTTCTCTCTTACCGTTAAATGGTATATTCGAAAAATATGATGATATCATGAATATAGGATTATTATATCTTTGTCATCTAGCCCCTCAATTTCATATGAAAATAACTTACTTGTGCAAGCAGGGTCGTAGATGATCGAAAGTATTATACTTTCGATTCTTGACTTGGAGCATGCTTGGACAGAAAGGTAATTTTATTTGAGTTGTAAAGGTAGATGAACTTCAAAAGGATTTTTAATTACCCTTCATACTCTGTCCGCCCATTTGTTTTTGGAGAAAACAGCTCAACTTCCAAGGTGGATAGCCAATGCTTCGATAAAAATGCAACTTTTGGGTAGCCTTTCGACTTCACTTCCATCCTTCTTACGCTTATTGACGAGCAAGTTATCTTCCTCCTTCAACTGTCCTTCAAATTGAAATCATCCAGTAGGAAAAATGGCAAAACTCTCATCCAACTGGCGGTGTCAGAGATAGATAGACCCAAACTAAGGGCCTTAGAAGAGGCTGAGAAGATCCCGCCGCGGAAGTTCGTGAGGTGGATTAAGGCCACCGGACAACACTGGCCATCAGGGGAGATTGGACAAATCCCGGTGTTTCAAGCCTTTTGTAAGTGTGACTACGACCACCTAGTCATAAGTTATGCTACGACCACTAGGTCGTAAGTTATACTGCGACTAGTTAGGAGCAAGTTCTATTACGACAGTCTGATCGTTCTCCTATATACAATTAACTTACTTCTACAACAGGTTAGCCTGACAAGGCAGTTAGAACATGCGTTATAACCGCACACGATCTTACCCACGTCTCTCCGATAACAACCGTTCTATGGCGAACTGCTACCCACGTCTCTCTGACAATAACCGCCATCCAGCGATTAAGTTTCGAAATGTCAAGACGTCTTCTATCAAGAAGCAACCACTACTGATTCGTCGCCAATACGAGGGACGAATTTTGAGAGGTCGGGAGGGACAGGTCCTAGTAAGAAGTAATCAATTCTGTAAGCACTGTATAGTTTCTAGCACTGTTCACGCTTGTAAGCCTTTCCTCAGTAACAATAGCACAAGATGTAGTGTTGTTATTATCCCAAGAGAAGGTCTGAATCTGTTAAAAAATTTATGTGTCTTTATTCTGCATGATCACACGAGAGCCTTAAGTACTTTTCTCCAAATCTAATGTGTCTTTTCTCTCAATTATGCATGTGTTGCCCCTTGTGAGCAATAAGGAAAGTCTCTAGTTACACGTGTTACATCTAGCGGTGGATTTTATATCCATTTGAGCTTATACTTTTGTTGCACGAGATGAGAGTCAAGAAAACAACTTGACTTATTACTCTTAGGAAGTTTTCGATTACTAGATTGCATTAGAGGCGCACGTTGTAGGATCAAGGATGATCAATTAGAAGGGGCGAATTGGAGGTTTTTAAATTCTTTTGTCTAAAACACAATTTTAAAGTGAGTATGAACTAATTAAAAAGGTTTTGCACAAATCAATGCATAAAATCTCTAAGTCTTGCTATGGTATCACAAACCTAAGTCTAGGTAAAATACAATTTTAGCTAAACAAGTCAAGCAATTAACTACAAGAAATGTAAATACAGAAAGTGTGGTGCAAGAGGATTAAACCACACGAAGGATAGATTTTTTCCATGGTCTCTAGGACTTACCGGTCTTCCCTAATTTATTTTTAGTATGAAGTTTAAATTTGTTTCATCCTACAAGTTACAAAATTTACAAAATTGTAAAAGATGATAAATCAAAAGGAAAAAAAGAAAAGGCCAAAACACTAAACTTATCTTTTTTTACCCTTCTAACAGAAATTATATTTGAGTTTTACATTGACTAGGGGCCAAAACACTAAACAGACTAACTTGAAAAAATTGCTCATATCTTTATCACCATATTCAAATCTTCTAGTTTCACCTCGAATATTTTAGCACTCATGCCGGGTTGAGTGTACTAAATTACGGTTATTTACATTTAAATTGACCATTTGTAAAATTATAGCTGCATTTAAAAATCAAAATGATTTAATTGAAACTGTCGTACTACACTAACATTCTAAATAATAAAAGTGAATCGTTTCAAATGTTGTATAACTATCATATATTTCATTCGTTAACCCGCTCCTCCAGTTCTACCGACAGCATTGGAAACACCTGCGTGTCCCTTTTCGTTTTTCTACAATTCCCATCCAACTGTCACCAACCATGTGCCACCCTTCCCATACTTGTTTCCAGCGCACTTAGTTAGCGCTCAGTTAGCCTTAGCTTATAACAATTTTTACTATAATTGATTTATTTTTTTTATTATAGTTAAATTAGCTTATTTAAAATAATTAAATTAAAAAATAGAAAAATAAAAAATATATTAACCTATCACAAACAATATAAAAGAATACGGGAAAAAAGAAAATGAAAAAAATCTTTAAAAATCAGAAAAAGATGAAATTACTGAATAGTAAAAAAATAAAAATTAAAAATAGAAATTGAATTTAAACCGCTTTAAGCGGTGCCTTATTCCAGCACAGAGCTTTTTCTCCCCCACTCATTCACCCGCATGACTTTGTTCATGTCCCATCACACTGCCTTATCTTTCCAAGCCGCGAAGAAGAACACACTCGAAGTCTCCTTTTCTCCTCCCCATTACCACCAAAAGCCGAGAAACCCTTCATACATGGCATACCATCGTGTTCCTTATCACACAAGCATTCTGTTCATACATCTATTTTTTGCATGCAAGTCTATTTAGCGATTCCGCTGGATTTTCCTCACATTTAATTAATTGTACCAAGATTTTCAATTCCTCATTTTTTAGCATTTCCAAAAAAATATTACCTATGTTATTACGGTCACTAAATCTAAAACCTAGGTGACTATCCATACATCCGAAAATTAGTACCTACGTTCAGACGGTTACTAAATCTAAAATCTATATCGCTAAGTCACCTAACTGTTGACGCTATTGCCATGTGTTATCTAATGGTTAAGCGACAAAGGTATATTTCTGAAAAAATAAATTGGTGTTATATTTCTATAATTAAAATTAAAACATTGATTATTTAAAAATTCAGGACTAAAGATCTGGCGTGGGAAAAGAACAAGAAAGCAGAGCTGCTGCTGGCCTGATATTGCGACGAAGGAAACAACCTCTTTCAAGTATTTCATACAAGTTACCGTCAGATAATGCTTTGTTGGATTGGAGTTTTCCACACCATTTCCCTGAAACACAATTCTTGAACTTAGCTGGGTCCTTAGACTTCGCTCATTTCGATTTTTTTTTTAACTTCAATTTCTAACTTCAGCTTTTTTTTTTACTATTCACTATACTATCCACTAACTCAGCTACAGTAAAAAAACCAATTACAGTAAAAAAAGTTAAAAACTAAAAGCCATCGCTAAAACGATCACCACCTTAAGTAAGAGGTCGTTTGGTTCATGGCACCAAATGGAACGGAACCATCTCATTCAGGATGACGTTGTTTAACCAATTTTACAAAATGATGTGATACAGTATCTTTGCAAAATATTTTTTTCCAAATAAATTAAGTGAAGTTATCCGGTTCAAAATAGAGTGGTTCCATACTTCCATCCCCACGAACCAAGTGTAGCAACCTGTCTCGGGTGAGACGAGATGAAGATCTATTCCCTTAAGGGCATCTCCAATGGTCTGAGTCAGCTGGCTATTTGCATGTACACATCAGCATAAATCCTATGTGGAGGAAAGAGAGTATGCAAAAAAAATCGAGCTGGCTCTTCCTTAAGCACTAGGCTATAACAGAAAACGAGTCAGTCTCTATAAATGACTGTGTGTGCATGTAAGTATCAAATAGCTATTCTTAGGGCATCTCTAATGGTCCTAGCTAGCAACTAACTAGGAGACTTCCACATCATCAACCAAATAGCTAGTATACAAAGGACTATCTATAAGGATAGCTATTTGATACTTACATGCACACACATCATTTATAGAGATCGCATCGTTTTCTGTTATAGCCTAGTGCTTAAGGAAGAAAGCTCGATTTTTTTGCATACTCTCTTCCTCCACAAAGATTTATCTTGATGCAGACACGTGCTAAATAGTCATTGACTCGCACCATGGAGATGCCCTTATAGACAGTCTTTTGTATGCTAGCTATTTGGTTGATGATGTGGAAGTCTTCTAGTTAGTTACTAGTTAGGATTAGAGATGCCCTAACAGCCCCTAAAGAATTTTCCGGCATACGGAACATCTGGCAAGTCGACCAAGAAAGCTAACGCGGTTGGGCACTGAACACGCAGGCAAGGACAGCAACAGCCGCCTCGTGGGTCCCGATAAGACACGTCGTGGAATTTTGTTTGCGTCGTCCTTGAGCACCAAGCCAAGAAAGCGTGCTAACAGGGTCGGACGTCGGATCATCACCACCATCCACGTATCGAATTGTTTTAATCTCCATGTGAAGTCAGTTGATCAGTCGCCGGTCACCGCCTCGATTTCCTCGTACCTTCTGCGGGACGGATGGAATGATCACGATTCGTCTCACGCACGCGTGGAAACAACGTCCCAAGTCTGGTTGGGTCCCTGTCACACGCCAACCCTAACGTGACTTTCCCTTCTTCAGCTCATCTCTACCGACTTCGCTGACTTCGGTTTAACTTTTAATTTTTAATTTATTTTTTACTATTTATAAATTTTGTTTTTTTAATTTTATAGTTTTTTAAATTTTTTGTTTTTTTCGGTATTCGTTTGCATTATCTGGAATAGACTAACATATGTTTTCTATTTTTAAATTTAAATATGTTAAATAAGTCACCATCATCTACAATACAAAATAAATCAACTACAATACAAATTCAACAATAAACCGGCTTTTTATGTCCAAATGAGCAACCCTTGGTCCGCTCCAATGGCAGGGTTGTGGCTTTTTCTCTCTCCCCAAATTATCTAAACTAGAAATTATTTAAAATATACTATTTTCTAATTTTAGCTTTTAAGGTTTTTTTTTATTTTTTGTATTGTCTATAGATATATAGTGGTGTTTTCAAATTTTTGTGTTTTAATTGAAAGGTTTTTTAACAGTTACAGTATAATTTTATTCAAAACCTAATAGCTACGACTAAAAACCATATAAACTTAAACTCTATGCGCGGCCAGCGCACTACGTTTGCAACGCGCCAGACCTTGTCGCACACTGCCCGTCTAAGACTGCCATTAGTCCCGTTCAAGGTCCTTCCGTTTACTAGTACTAATTTTTTTGAAAAAAATTATTCGGTTTACCGACCATCGGCTACCAAATATGCTACAAGTATTTCACGAAGTGTCCGGTCGTGCCGGTTTCTAAACCACGGTTGCTGGTTGTATTTGGTTGACCAAAGTTCCAAACAAGTACTAGGTTCCTTTTTTCGCGAGGAAAAGAAAGTGCTAGGTTTCGACTTATCCCAGGTGTAGTTGGGGACTTGGGGCTGCATGTCAACTAGGGCTGTAAACGAGTTGAGCTCGAGCGAGTTTGACCTGACTCGGCTCGAGCTTGGTGGAAACTCGAGCCGAGCTCGAGCGAGCTCAAGATTGCCGTCGAGCTTCAAGCTGGGCTCGAGCTCGGTTCGACGTCAATCTCGAGCTCGCTCAAGCTCGGCTCGTGTAGGTTCAGTGACAAGGGCGTACCTGCTGGCGGGCCGGCGAGGAGGGGCGTCGGCGGCGGGGGAGAGGAGATATGGCTAGATCCAGGTCGAGGAGGGGCACCGAGCGGTGGCGGCATCAAGCGGCCGGGCGCGAAGGTGGCCTCAGCCGGGGGGAAGAGGCCAAGCGGCGGTGGCTTCGGGTGGCCAGGCGCGGAGGCAGCCTAGCCGGTGGGGAGATCCAGATCCGGCCAGATCCAGCCGAGGAGGCGGCAGGTGGGGCGAGGAGGCGGCGGCCACGGGGCGAGGAGAGGCGACGGGGAAGAGGAAGGGGACGGAGGGGGAGGGGCGGTTGCGGGGGAGGAGGCGGGGGGGGGAGGACAGGGGTAGAGGCGGTGGGGCGAGGAGGCGGCGGGGAAGGGGCGAGAGGGGCGGGGTGGGGCGGCGGGTGGGGTGGTAGGGGGCAACGAGGGGCCGGGGCGGTGGGGCGAGGAGGCGGCGGGGGAGGGGGTGAGGAGGGCGGGGGAGGGACGGGGTGGGGGCAGCGGGGAGAGGAGGCGGCGGGTGGGCTGGTAGGGGGCAACGAGGGGCCGGGGTGAGGCGGGGGAGGAGGGGCGGGGGTGGGGCGAGGAGGGGACAGGTGGGGCTGCAGGGAGAGGAGGAGGCGGCGGGTGGGCGGTAGGGGCGCGGGGGACAGAGGTGGGGCGGCGGGGAGAGGAGGGGCGTGGGGAAGGGCGGACGGCGGCGGGGGCAAGATTAGGGATTTGGGCACGCGGGGGAGGGCGGGGGGCAGGGGATTTGGGTGCGGGGGGATTTGGGAATTGGGCGGGGCGGGGCGGCGACGGGGTGGGCGGCCCGGGCGCGCGGGGATTTGGGTGGGCGGGGGGGGTGGGCGCGCAGGCGAGGCAGGAGGGGTGTAGGGAGGAACAGGGGTAAAAAATTCAGGCTCGCGAGCTATTCGAGTTCGTCTCGTTGAAGCTCGCGAGTCTAGGATGAAACTCAAATTCAGCTCGTTTGGAGCTTGAATCAAGCTTGAATCGAGTCTAAAGCGAGCCGAACTTGAGCAGCTCGCGAGTCTCGAGCTTTTTTTACGGCCCTAATGCCAACCCTGCCAAGAATATCTTAGGTCTCGATCACGCCATATTTTTGCAAGAATTTTACAAATTTCCCTTTTGCATTCCAAATAGAGAAATTTGAGTTACTGAAACTTTTAACTTAAATCTTTGTGTGAATTGTTGCCACGACTACTTATATCAGAAATCTTTACTATTTTGGCTTTCTCGTACTTTTTTTTTCGTAGTACTGATCATCTTGTAATTTATTTTTACAAATCTAACCTTTACCTAAGCATAGAAGCACGTGACATCGACACGTGGCAACATTTCACGGCATAGTACGGCAGAAGTGACATTCCATGGTACAGTAGGGTAGAGGTATTATAGCATCACGGTGCTGTAGCGCGGAATGTATGTATATGCTCTTTTCCTTGCTTATGGAATCTTATTATAGAGTGTAAGATTTTTAATGGAACAGAAAAATTGTATATGTAAAATATTAATAAATTTTTTTGTAAATATATATGTGTCCATATTTTTCGCAATTACTTAGATTTCAACTTTTTCCTTCCTTTTCCCTTTTTTGCTCCTTTTTTCTTTTTTTATTTCCCCTCATTTTCTTTTCCCCACCTATCTCTTCTCTCATTTTCTTTTTCCTAGGCCGGTGCATTCTTTCTTTTTCTCTCCTCGTAGTCACAGCCTCGCCTTCCTCCTCCACGACTGATAGCACGACGCTCGCTTGTCGGTGTCGTCGCCCGGGTCCAGATCCCATTGCCGTCTACTGCTCGTTGCTCATCCTCAATGCCACCTCCCGCTCTGCGTCGCCAGCTACGGGTATGAGGCGAGCAAGCTGCGGTGGTGGTCAAGGCGACACGTGCGACATGATTGAAGTCCACGGGGGGCGCTCCTTGCCTTCCTCCACCAACGCCGACGCTCACCTGCCAGCGTTGCCACCCTCTAGATCCAGCTGCCCGAGTCTAGATATCTATCGCCGTTCACCGCCCGCCAGTCATCCGCAACATCGCCTCTAGCTCTGCGTCGCCGGCTATGGGTCTGAGGCGGGGAAGTGGGAACGGTCGAGATAGGCAAGCGTCATGCGTTGTGCTCGTGGCGGTATGGCCTAACTGCTGTCCGATGTGCTCTGAGCCGTACCTAGTCCTATCCAGAGGCAAATCATGGCACGACGGGTGGCCGTGTCGGGCCAGCACAGCCCAACGTGGCCCCAAGACCAGTGGGCCCGGCCTAACTCCCTGTCTGGTCTCGGGACCTCGCTATATAAAATGGAGCGAACTCCTTGATACAGAACACACGATCGTTCTGTCCAATTTCTCCGGAAGTTCCTCCGTGCTCCAGGTTAGTAGATTTCTAGCTTCCTCTGTTTTTCTTTTTCTCGGAAGCTTCATGTCGTGTGGTCCCGTCAGCACCGTAGAACGCCCAGCTAGAGGAGGGGCGCACGGGGCCGAGCTTGCCGAGGAAGACGACGGCAGAGCGGGGCGCGGTGGCTTGGGAAAGCGTGGAGCCGCCGAGGACGACGGAGCGCATGGGCTAGGAGGAGGGGGATCGTGAGAGGATCGAGTAGCGATGCGCGCGCGCTGTCATGCTTTCCGATTGCACTCGATCTGGAGCGTAATTGGTTTTGTTTTGGCCCGTATCTAGTAGTGTCGGCATGCTTCCTGCTGGCCCTTGAAACTTCTAGCTAGACAAACATGAGTTGGCTACTCCATTTGACTGACAAGGAGCTAGTTGTGCAGCCTGTACTTGAGTCGGTGACATCTGAAGAAATATCTTGTTTAAGCCCTGCAACTGGTAACTTCATTCCATAGCTAGCACAGGTGTTGGGGTGGTGTCTTATGTGGCAAGCGCTGGTGGCAATATCCACAGAGAAGTCAAGTTTGTTCCAGATTGTTTTAGTAGCTAAGCAAAGATACAACTCCACCTGTGTTTCTTAGCCATAAACAAAATAATAAACAATGAGGTATTAAGTCGGTTAGATTGGCTATAAAAGGACTTGTGTCCTTCCTGTGTAAGCTTTAGATGTGAGAGATGTATGCTTGAGTGAAAGCCACAGGCTTTGTTCAGAGAAGCTTGTTTGCTTTATGTATGTGTGTTTTCAAGAGAGCCAATGAATACATAGTTTGATGTTTTAAGCTAGTTATTACTCTAGCCCAATTCTTTGCTTCTTTTGAGAGTTCCAAATTCCCAACAACAAGCTGGCGTTCTCACAGTTATGTCTTCAGTGTCACCGAAGAAAATACCGCTTCTTGACGACAACGAATCCAAGAACAAAAGCATGAAAGAAGGAGACGGCGGCTTCCCATGGTTAACAGCGCTGGGATTCACCTTCCTGACTTTTAACTCGGGCATGGCGATCTACCGTTCCGAGCGCGACCTTGGATCGGTGGCATTTGTAGTCGTATCCTACCTGGATCTGGTGCTGCTCTTCCTGTGCCTCCGTTTGTTCGAGAAGGCGCCGCCGGACTCTCCGCGGCGCGAGTGGCTGAAGGTCTTTGTCGGGGGTCTGACCACCTTGCTCACGGTCATGTTCTCGCACAAGGTCGCCGCCATCATGCCGGCGCTGGTGGCGGTGGTGGTGTGGGCGATGGCCTTTGCCACAATCGGTGGTGGCTTCTACGCCTTCTTCGTCCACCAGGACAAGCCTGCCCTGGTGGAGTAAGCGAACAGGTAGTATAGTAGATGTGATGTGTGGACGTGTGGCGCGTGCGTGATGTGCTGAAAATTCTCTCTTCCGTTTCATCTAATATTGCACTGAATAAATGTAACGAACGTCTCTTCCGTTTCATCTACTATTGCACTGAATAAATGTAACGAACGTAGTACTACTGCTAGCAATGCTACGTTTTGTTCTCTACTTGTTGGGTGCATGTTTCTGTCTGCATGCCTCCACCATTCCGTTTCCAGCTGAAATGCTACCCCTGTGTAGCCACCTTGGAGTGTTGCTGTGCACGCTGAAGCAGGGGTGCAAACAGAACAAATAGTTTCCGATCATCCATCCAATTGAAAAGCATTCGGATCTAATTCAAAGCAAAAACAGATATCTAGCTATTTTTCGAATTTTGAATTTGGAACCGAATAGTTTTCTCAGATATGAGATCGGATTAGGAGTAGAAGTATCCGTTGGATTTAAAGCTATCCGAGAATTTAATCCGATAGAATCCAGTAAAATTGTCTGAAATATCCAGTAAACTCTAGGCCTATGAATTGTGCCTAAACCGATTAGCCCAATAGATAAGTCTATGAGACCATGGGCTTATGAGTACATGACTAGCCTCTCACTTGCCTAGAGTGGCTTGGACAGAGAAATCGGCCCATAAGGCTTTTCTAGCATTGAAATTAGTTTTTTATTTTTATAAAAATACAGAAAATCCAAATAAGCTAAGAAAATAGCAAATTAATTCAGAAAAATTCCAAATAATTTTGACAAATACTATTGAACATAAGGAACTTAAAAAAATACTTTTGAATTTAATTGATGTAGTTAAATTTGCTTGTTAAACTTCTAATGAGTTGTATTTTGGATATGTAGGATGATTGTTGATCCTTTTATGTGTGGCACATATGGGTTCTGCTTTTGCACGATATCCGACTATATATTCATGATCGAGACTAAACGTATTCAGAATGACATGTATTCGCTCTACATTTGTGACCAAGATGATCCATATTTGTATTAACATTATCTGTGTTCGACTACAATTCAAAAAAAAATAAAATAAGATACAAGATAAACAAAATTCATTCGTATCCATTTCGATTGCACCCTACTGTGAAAAAGTGAGCAGATGTCTAATCCGTGTCACACCTATCTTTGCCGTGCACTCTTCATTAGAATAAGCGATAGCGTCTGCATCACCTTGCACCATTACCTCCAGTCATCAGTGAAAACAACTTGCGAAATTCCGCGATAAGCATCACCTAGAGTCCTAGACGAAGTAGCGAATTCGTAAGATGCTAAAGCAGACGCTTTTCTCTAAACTGAATGTTGGACACGTTCCTTGCACTGCCAGAAAGCTTAAGCAGACTGAACTTCCAGCGACATTCCTCAACAAATACAACTCCGCCGACTTCTCCATATGCCAGTTAGTTATCCACACGTAAGCAAATGTGCCGCCTTTGGTGACGACACTTCCACCTGGCCATGGCAGCCACGTCATTGACCATTTAATTGTTATTTAGTATACGTTGGATAACCTAGATGACCCGTTAATTTGATCCTCAAGTCGCACTTGGATTTGATTAAGTAGGTGCGTAAGTGCGGTGTAAGTTCCACGGTAATACGCAGCCTCACGAGTCACGACTGTTGACGAAGCCTCACGCAGTTCATTCCTGAAGCAAATTGAGTTGGACACGGTGAGAATTGATTGTATGATTGATCAGTTCAATCTTCGTGTTTACTAAACGGCATAACAATAGTTGAGAGCATTTTTTCTAAAGCTATAGCTGTAAAATTTTACTAGAGATAGTTTTTTTTTTAATAACTAGCTAGATTTTACTTCGCAGCACAGCACAGTACAGCACAACCACAAACTCACCCTCGATAATAATTTCATTACAACAAGTCAACGACAACAACGTTTTGCGTGCACTGGAAAGGAACTACACTCGAGGCAATATGTGTTGGTATAGAAAATGTTTGGCAAAAAATGCACAGGCCAATAGAAGGAATTGGGCTGACAGTTGCGGCCTCTTTTTAAATATTCGCTTGCTCTTATGCATCTATGAGACCCTCTGCAATGAGCTGGAGGCCTCGCCTTTTGTCTTTTTGCTATTCTGCTATTCCTGTGTTTTGGCCCAAATTTTGTGAAGCAACAACCATCTGTTGTCTTCTATTTTTTTTCTCCTCTGTTTTATAGGATCATACAGCAAAACCTGCTGATATATGCATATAATAGATGACAACGCGAACGTCTAGAGTAGGATGCCTCTTTGAAGACACGAATGCAATGCTAAAGGTCGTTCGGAATAGCGATAACTTCTAGTTAAAATTTCACTGTAGCTGGTTAATTTTTTTACTGTAGTTGAGTTGATTTAATGAATATAATTAAATTTAAAAAATATAAAAATAAAAGCGGCATACTAACATATCACGGACAATGCAAATGAATATGGGAAAAAATAAAACACAAAAATTCAAAAAAAACAAAAAAGGAAAAAAGGAAAAAAACAAAAAAAAGCTATAGTAATTTTAAAGCCATCGCAATCGCCGAACGCTGCCGCTGTAGCTCATGTGAGCGCGGCCTAAATCTGACATATATATAACTCAGAATTGTACACCTCTTAGTCTCTTTTGTACTGCAAAAAAAATGAGGGAGAGCACTGAAGCACCATCCTTCTGAAGGCTTACAACACGTTCCATATGCATAAATGGGCTGCCCTTGCACTTCACCGTATGTTTCGTCCCGTCCAATGATTGAGCGATTTATCTAGGTGTTGCTTCACCATCCAGCTATTTGGTTTAGTCGCCCAGCAATCGAGCTATTTGGTTACATGTGGCTCAATCATTGAACGACTGACCTAAATCGCTAATGGTAGAGCGACAGAGGTTCATTTGTATAAAATAAAAAATACAAGTATATTATAGTAATTTAAAATAAAAAATAATCGCGGCCGCGAGCGCACTCGTTCGCGACACGCCCCGACGACACCTCCGCAGTAGGACCATAACGCGTGAAGTAGTGTGACGCGCATGACAACCAGCACTCCGACAGATCAGTAGGATGTACCAATGTAGAATCGGGCTCTTCATGGCCTCACTGCATCGCCGACACCCACCATCCGGTCGAGCTTAGCCCATCCATGGTTGATGAATGATGACTATGCGAAAGAATCTTTTTATGCAGTCTCTAGTCAGTTCGGCCCGTGCCTCTATATTGCTTACGGATCGGTGACGGATCAAGAATCAAAATTTAGGAAGGGGCTAATAGAATTTACTCGTCGGTTTACTGAATACCGAGTTACCGGCCTACGGTAGCCTGCCGCATTGCATCTAAGCAAACATTGCTTACAAGTTAAGAATTTACCTAAAAAGAAATTTTCATACAAAATGACAGGACTGATAGATTGATAGTGGTATATATTTTAAGCCTTTCAAAGTATTTTCAGGATTTGTTTATTCTACGACAACTCTAGTGCTCTATGATGTTTACCTTATACACTATATCAAATCTAACTGTTGTCTCAACGAACTAGTTCTTGAGATCACCGTTCAATGAAACAGGCACACCCACAACCTGTTCAATGGAGACATTAGCTCTTGAGAGATTTCTGGTGCACTTGAAGAATACGAGCATTTAAAATTGTTATTGAAAAGTTAGGTACTGTAACAAAAGTCAAAAGTTATTTTTAGAAGCCGAAAAGAACATGCTCTTATATTGCTATATCTTGACCTTACAGTTATTCTGGACAAGAGTCTCAGTAAGTTGTGCAGCATCTAAATTGGAGGTTACTCCTAGAGATAAGAGTACAAGAACACCGTTCATAAAAGTACATGCTTAATTTTACTAAGCAAAAATATCTGACAAGGTGAAATTACTACATTATATAGAGTACTATGACTCAACAAATAACCTGCATTTTAATAACATAGTACACTATGATAGAGCTCAAAATAATTCTATGTTATACGTTGATAACCAGTGTGCTCAAATATGACATAACTTATTTTGGAATAGGAACACTGATTGCTACATTCAAAATAAGTAAAAACAAAGAGAGAAGTGGTTATATACCACCCAAAGTTCATTTTGGGATACGTGGCATTTTATTAGCTATTCCTATTACTACCTCCAACAACAAGCATGCCATCCAAGTTCAGATCGCAGCATACAGGGTCGTTTGTTTCAGCTGTAGATTCTGAGAAGCAGCTGATGAGTAGCTAGCTAGTCAGAATCTAGAGAAGCTGGATAACCCTAGCTTCTGGCTACTAGTTCATTTTCTGAATTCTGTAACTTCTGGCTACTTAGAATCTGGATAAAAATCTGAACTGTTTGGGGAGCTGCAGATTCTGAGAATAGCTGTAGCTGCCAGAAACTAAAACAAACAGATCTATAATCATTGCAGCATTCACTTACTTAAAGTTATGGGGGGGGGGGGGAGGGAGGGGGCGTCAGTCCCGTCTGACCCGGGTCCGCCTCTATCGTGGCCGGATATTTTCCTTTTCTGAAATCGGACTGTCATTTCTTTAGTTTAACAGCAGTATGCACATTGGACTTTTGATCGTGTGGAGGCTTGTTGTGTTCGTGTCTCTCGGACACCCGACTTGTGTGCTTCTTGTGTCACTTTATACGGGACATTGGTTCTATTTTTTTTATTTTTCTTAGTTATTTATTAGATTAATAAGTTATAGTTAAAAAGAATAGATCTATTACTTACAGTAGTAGTACTGTAATCTTTTTTGTAATATATTAAAATAATCGTCACAATTCTGACCTATTGCTTACAACAGTATTACTGTAATCTTTTCTGTAATAAGTTGAAATAATCGCGTGCTGCACTAGTCGTAGCGATGCTAGTTGCAAACTAACGGTGCAATAGCTACTGTTGTTTAGTTACTTCTTGGACCTACCAGCCGAATGCATCACAATGAACAGCTCCAACATTCCGAAGCCACCCTTTTTCTTACTGTGCCAGATAATTATACACTGCACTCGACCTGTCCCACAACAATGGCAGCGGCACTACCCCTTGATGACCCCGGCGTTTCTGTACTTGTACCGGATGGCCCAGAACAAGAAGAAGAGGTAGTTGAGCGTGCTGAGCACGCACATCACCCAGTAAAACCGCTCGAGGTGGTAGTGGTTCAGGCCCGACCCCTGCAGCCACGGCCGGTGCCCTTCGCGCCCCGTCACGCCGTTCACGATCGGCACCAGCGCCGAGCTCAGGTAGTACCCCAGCGCCAGCGACGCCCACGACAGCGACGTCGCCAGCGACCGCATCCGCGCCGGCGCCTCGCTGAAGAAGAACTCCAGCAGCCCCGCCAGCGTGAACAGGTCCGCCGACCCCAGGAACAGGTACTGGAACGCGATCCAGAAGAAGGTGATCGGCAGCGGCTTCCCCGTGGAGTCCAGCATCCCCGCGTCGGCGGCGACGTTCTTGCGCTTCACCTCGACCACGGCCGCCACCGCCATCGCCACGATGGAGAGGACCAGACCCGTGCCGATGCGCTGGAGGTGGGTGATGCCCATCTCCGTGCCCGTTGCGCGACGCGCGAACGGGATGATGACGTGGTCGTAGATGGGCGCCAGGAATATGATGAACGTGACGGGGAACACCGGCAGCGACGCCGCCGGCACCCTCAGCCTCCCGACGCTCGTGTCCATGGTTGCCGCCTGCAACACGGAGAAGGTCTGAAGCTGCGCCAGGCAGCAGTTGAGCATGATGGTGGAGAAGAAGATGGGGAGCACCATGAGCACGATCTTGACGTCCCCCACCTCCTGCACCGTGCACGCCAGGGCCCTGTACCGCGGCTGGCACTGCACCGCGCGGTTCAAGAACCACAGCTCCTGGGACGGCTCGACCACGGCCTCGTCGGGCTTGCAGGACTCCTTCATGTCGGTGCTCCCCGTCGGGCTGGGTGCGAGGTCGATGACGGCGCCGTTGCTGCCGCTCTGGGCGCCCCCGCGGCGAGCGAACGCGGCGGCGAGGACGACTTTGGCGATGGTGGTGAGCGGGCTGCCCGTGGGCACCTTGTTGCGGTAGAGCCTGGATCCCGCGACGAAGACCGGGATGGAGAGCAGGATGGCGATGGTGGAGATGCCGAACCCCCACTGCCAGCCCTTGTTGTCCTCGACCCACACGGCGAAGGTGACGGCGATGAGCGCTCCGCAGGAGAGGCAGAAGACGAAGTAATTGAAGAAGGTGGAGCGGCCCTTGCGGCCCCGCGGCGAGTGCTCGTCGAACTGCTCCGCGCCGTGCGACGGGAGGGAGCCCTTGATGCCGCCCACGCCCAGCGCCGTCACGTACAGCCCCGCGAACAGCATCGCCTTCTTGCTCCCCGACACCGGCTCGCACGGTGCCGCGCCGGGCGCCTTGGCGCACTGCGGCGGCATCAGCGACGGCGTCCGCGCCTGGATCGTCAGGACCACCAAGCCCTGCGCGCCATTGCAATTTGCAACACACAAGCATCAGCCCACATTTGCACTCAGAAAGTGGACCCCAAAAAACAGAAAAAAAAAACATTGGCCCATCTACCTCGGGCCGGGCGCAAATAATTGCATCCATTGCCACTGGCTAACGAGAAGAGCATAGATCACATGAAGTACGGTATGACATGATTAGATGGAGCATTTGCCATTCGCAATGGATCAAGTAAACCAATCAGGCTATCATGTCCAGTGGTTTTGCAGATATCAATCATGCGAAAGCGACAAAGGTTCAGGGACCAGGCAAGTGGCCGCCGTGCTACCTGTGCGCGGCCGCCCGTGCGCTACGTCGCTTTGGCTCGCCAAGGCCCGTGAGTAGAGTTGGGCGCTAAAGCGGAGACCGACCCACCGCCGACGGAGTTATTTGACCGGCGATCGATGGGGCTCAGAGATATCCTTCGCTTTAATTTTGTCAGCGTTGACTAAAAAAAGCATGGCCAAAGCGTGCCGGGACAGCGATGTTTGGCTCCCAAAGGTTGGCTGGACGGTGATCATTACATTGTTGGATCTTGAGGTCAGAGAGGAAGCAAAGGTAAGCGGCAGGCCAGCTAGTACTTGCTGGTGTGGACAGGCGATCTAATTAACTGGCAGTACTCGATCCTACTTGCCGTCTTAATTATCCCATCACAGGGGGCACAGAAAAGATAACGGCAAAGTACTAGGACTAGCTAGTACTATCCTCAGCTTCCGGTTTTTACTCCGTATCATAGATTGAGATGCTCAAGCATGTCAAAGGCAAAAAGAAAAAGATGTTGACCGATCCGTGCAGGAGCGGTCCAGATTACCGCGTGCGTGACGGGACGGGACGGCGCGAGAGATATATTCCCGGTACGCACCGGCCTCGACGACGGATTGGGCGCCCAGCCGTGCGTGGGAACGGGACCGGGGCGCTACCGACTTGCGCCTGGATTGCCCGTCCCATCATCCCCCAGGGTTCTTTAGGTGGGGCCCACCTCCCCCTCTGCTAGGCTGGCCCCACTCAACGTAACGTGGCTACTCGATCGTCCATTAGCGCATGCGCAGTGTGTCAAGGGGCTAAAAATGCCAAGCAAGCGAGGTCTGGGTAGCCACAGATGCTTGCAATGTTTAGCCCCTGTGGTGGGACCCACCCAAAAAAAAAAACCAAAGAAAGAATCACGTCGGTTCTCTCTGTATCATCCATCCTCATCTCTCTTTTTTGCTCAGCTGGAACCGAAGCCTCGACTTTCTCCGGCTAAAGCATCTCTCTTAGCTCCTCCCTTTGCAGTGTTTAGCTCAGGTCCAAGTTTTCTTAGCTCCTCCTTTTAGCTTACGTTGCACATGCCCTTATACCCTTAGGCTCTTATCACCCTTCTTTTGGACCACCGAGAATGTTTTTTAATAGAAAGTTGATAAATATCATCTAAATATTTTTTAAAATTATTATTCAGATTTCTAACCGTAAGATCAGATATCCAACGGCTGCAAATTCTCTCTTAAAAAATCCCCCTCCAAAATAGGGTCATTGGATATTTGATCCAACGGTCAGAAATTTAAATGGTTGTTTAGAAAAAAACATCTGGATGATTGTATTTAGGCTCGTTACAAGCAATGATGGCTTCTGACTTTTAAAACATAAAAGCTGTTTGAAATACATTGATTTCTTAATAATGTTTTTTTCTTTATATTATCTGTAGAGATACAACAGTAATTTTATTTTCCCCTATTTTTAATGAAATATCTATAAAATGCTAGCAACGCTACAGCAACCAAAAACCACATACTACTTTGTAACAGGGCCTTAGAATAGGACCGGACATCTGGATTGGACTACTTATCTAGAATGCTATCTAGCGCCTAGCAGTGTAATAATGCTTGCAATTTGGAGATATACTTTATCAATTTTCTTCTGACGTTAATCGGTTAACACAACTATCCTTGAGGCTTAGCAATCTAGGTATCTCAATCTAGGAATACCTACAATTAAAGCACCTAATAAGTGTTAGTGATACAAGTGAAGTGACACATCAATTGGACTAAGTCGTTAGTTGGCGTGCTTCGTCAATGATATACTATAAGCTAGCCAGTATATGTGCCTACTATTTTTCGTGTAATTTTGGTTTTACACCAAAATTGTTTAGCAAAACACGCCTGTCTTCACATGGTAATGAAAGGACGTCATTACCATTGTACTTTCGACTCAAAAAAACATTGTGGGTTATTTCGAATAGAAAGTTTTTATTACTACATTAGCTAGCTTTTGCGTGCTTTCATCACGCATGGTCTGATAAGCTAAACTACAAGATACAATATGGACCATGCAAACATGCCCTACGATGCACGGTGGTTGATGTGAATGACTGCGCACAGCGATTGTTTTCGTTTTCTCAAGTACAATTATGTCTCAACTTGCCAAGTGAGCGGCTGTACCCACGTGATCCACCACACACGTCCCTGTACCCTCTACGCCGAGCACATCGGCATCCGTCCCACACCTACACCTATACTGGCATACGTACTCGCCGATATTTCCGAGCACCAAGCACCCGTCCAATGAAACACAAGAGAAGGCTTTCGCGAACGGTTCGGTTCACATGTCAGCGGCACACCATGAACACGGACAAAACCGTGACACTTCGTAGGAATAAAGCAAGCTAGCTTAGCTCCAAACGCATGCACAGGAGGTTTGTGACGACGGGTTTCACAAGGATTTTGTTGGAGCAGTTGTTCTTTTCTCCCCGTCGCTAAAAGCGGTGGAGGCGACCACCAATCAATCAGTCCAACAAATCCTACGCATACAGTGACTTCGGTCCGGATTTGGCTTATCAATTTTTATCACAGTAATTAGTTTTTAAATAGTATATTTTTTAAGACGATATCTACAAGTTGATTATAGTAGACACTGCATTTAATTTAGCTATATCAGCTAAAATCACATACAATCGTTTCTCTCTTTATACTCTCTCATAAATAATTAAAATTTAAAAGTTATAAACTAAAATCTATAAACCGCA
This sequence comes from Melocanna baccifera, assembly GCA_036346265.1. Classification (NCBI taxonomy): domain Eukaryota; kingdom Viridiplantae; phylum Streptophyta; class Magnoliopsida; order Poales; family Poaceae; genus Melocanna; species Melocanna baccifera. The sequence goes on along the minus strand of CM070693.1, from coordinate 4,364,069 downwards.
TATTCAAAAGAACACACCTATGCCCCGCCCCTCCCCTGGCTAGATGTATAGGCTAGTGCCGTCACAATATGCAGGGCGTGATTACTACTAAGTTCCCTTTGACCCAGGCTATCTAGCTAGCTATCGGCCCTGCCCATCTTGTTGGCGAATAAAGTGATGGCTACCATTAATCATTGGCCTCTTTCTTTCCTCCTAACCCAAATCGCAGGGCATTACGAGCTCTGATCAATTACAATTCTTTGGCGATGCCATTGTCAGATGGAACCTGTGGAGTAAAAGAGCTCAGGGTAGGGTCTCACTGCAACAACGAAATCTTGGACGAGAGATCGACGTGAAGTGCGGCTATGTAGCACCACGCGTTGAGCCAGCCGTATCTGCTCAAATCTCGAGATTGGTATTTGATGTCGATGGGTCTTTAAATTAACGGATGTGATTATCCTCGGACAGGTGACATGCACCTCTCCACCTAGCGTACGCTAATACGTACAATTTGCCGGAGCTTTGCTGGCTCGCTCTAATTGGACGGCCGAGATGCCGTCATGGAAGAAGCTCTGGTCCACGACAGATTCCCTCCTTTGGGCAGCGAAATTCTAACCGACGATCTCGCCGGTCAAACATGTGGTGAAGGCAACGGACCAAGAGAAAAAAAACAAAGTCAAGTGATGATGTGGCAGCACAGCTGGACGGGATATTCGGGTATATTCCTTCCACATCAGCGTGGAGATTCGATGAGCACCATATATATCTATAATAATAGTATATAATAACAAAGCATGTATGCATTTCTTTGTCGGCGCATGGCGTGAATAAACAAATGGATAATTAGTGGAGTAGCACATGTACTTGTAGTGAGCAGATAATTAAAAGTGAAGGATTTTCGGGGGGCGCGCGCGCGTACCAGGAACTCGACGAAGGCGCTGATGAGGTAGATGGCGTAGGTGGCGAAGAAGGCGTCGGAGAGGAAGCCGCCGAGGAGCGCGAGCAGGAACGCCGTGCCCATGAAGTTGGTCACCGTCGTCGCCGACTGCGCCGGCGAGTAGTGCATGAAGTCCATCAGGTACCTCACCAGGTTGCTCCCGTTCGCCAGGAACGCCAGGTTCTCCAGCACCTCCACGACTGCAGCCAGGAGCACACCATATGTAGTTTCCGCACCGTTATCAGTATGAACAGATCGATTCTTATCTAATACTTCATATTGAGGCCCCACTTGGCACAAAATTCTTCTGTGGAAAATTCTATAAATTCTGCCAGAGTTTTATGCAAAATTATAGCGATCTAGACGAGAGAGAGATCCTCTTAATAGTTGGAGCGCTCCATTTCTCTCTTTAAAAAATTATTACTACATGTAAGCAGCATGTGCGGTAATAACTGACATAACGTCCCCGTTATATACGCGTGCCGTTCGCCACGCATGCCGGCCGATCTTGCTCGCCGTTTTCTGCCTTGCGTTTCGTGCCGTTTTAATGCGTGCGTTAAATATGTTTTTCTTTTGGACGCCATGGACGGGTCATATTTTTTTGCCCTCCTCAGCCACCAAAGGAGAAGCTGTTCAGAGTGGCCTCCCCTCCCTCACATGCCAGTTTCACCTTCACACATGCAACCCTTCACAAGAAAGTTCCGTTTCACCCTCATTTTTCTTGGGAGTTGATAAACATCATTCAGATGTTTTCAAAAAAAAATTCTCCCTAAAAAAAGAGCTTTGTCTTTCTTTCTTTCTCGTAATCAATTAAGGCATTTTTCCAACCGAATTAACCTTCCAGACCGGCAGGATAAACTGAATCTCCCGGCCGCCGGTTGCCGTCTCGCTACAGACAGCAACAGTAAAAGCAGGGCGTCGAAATGAAGGCAAGGCACCGCACCGGTCGATGCTCTCGGACAGCCGGAGCCACCGGTCTCAGTCTCACAGGTGCATGCAAGTGGGACGGATGCGAACGTTCACGCAAAAGCTTCAGGAGGAAAGAAACTGTAGCGAGGGGGTGCAAGTTGGCTCCCGTTTTGCCATGCAATTGGGCGGTAAAGGTGCCCAACTCTCCCCCAAGTTGCAAGAACCCGGACATGGAATGGGAACGGTCTGTGAAAGAAAGTAAGGAAGGAGGAGGAAAAGAAGGGAGAAAGAAGAAGGGGAATGGAGCCCAACAGAAACTTGTGTGTGTGTGTGTGAGAGAGAGAGAGAGAGGCTCTTGAGCACTACTTGTCCGAAAGCAGCCAAACCAGAAAGGAAAGGGTGCAGATCCGATCAGGAAAGGAAGGGGGACGAAAGGGAAGGTGTGCTTTCGGTCCGGCTTGAGAAAAGATGGGGAGAGACAGAGACGGAAGGAAGGATGGTCCATGATGCATGCAGCGCAGAAGCAGTGTTCGGAGTATCCTATTCGATCTTCCTTTCCTGCTTGCTCTACCTCCTTTTCCCCGGTGCCCAGGTCCCCTACTTCGTTCTGGGCTCAACTTAGCTGAGAGGGGTCTATAAGAATCTAGAAGGAAAGAAGCATCAGGCAGTGAGTCAATGAGCTGATTACTTACCCAGCACGAAGGAGGCGGCGAGCATGCCGCCGTGCCGGCCCCTCACCGCCGGCCGGTTCCTCCAGTCCACGTACCCCTCCCACCTCTCCGCCTCCTGCACTCCATCCTCCTGCATGCCACGAACAAGACCAACAAATCGATCAGCACCAACACCACCAAGCTAGGATCGCATGCTGCATCAGCTCGATCCAAGGATCAAGAATTGCGAGGAGGAGGACTCACCATGGTGCCTGCCTGTCTGCGTAAGGTGCAGCTTCACTTCACTGGTGCTCTGGGATGGTGGATGAACAGGTGAGGAGAAGAGACAGGTGAGGCAGGCAGGTCAGGGGAGTTACGTGCCTGATGGGAGGAAGGGGGTGGTGGTGTATTTAAAAGAGTGGAGGGGGGTCCCCTGGTCCTGGTGCAACTTGAGGGGTAAAAGGCAGCAGGAGGGGCACCACATGGATCACACCCTAGCCCACAGGGGTGTGCATGACAGGGACATCAGGCCATGGCATGGCACGTCAATCTCAACTCCCCCTCTTCCTCCTGTGAAATTCCGATATATATGCATGGCTTCTCCCCTGGTTAAAAAAGAGAGAATAAAAAACGACGATTAATCGTATAGTCCTGATGCGGTCTTCTCGTGCCGCACGTTGGCTTATCTTTTTATTTTATTTTTCCTTGTGATTTTCAGCTTGGTTAATCACACTGTTGAGGTTGCAGTATTGTGGATGTGTGTTAATGATAGGGCCGGATTGTGCCGAATTAATGCTGTGCACGGTGGATTTGCACAGACTGTTGATCCTGTTCAATGAATGGATTTGTAAAAGAACCCGAGGCTTTTATCATATCCCACCGTATCATCGACCAATTAGCTAGGTTGGATAAACCACTTTTATGTCCTATTTTTTAGCTTATAGTTTAGCGCTTCTCTCGAAGAAATAAGACGGTTTTTCACTTTCTTTTTAAAATAGTTTATAAAGACAGTATTTTTAAAACGGCTTATCAGCATTCGATTTGTTTGTACAAAGGCTCACGCTAAATTTAAAAACTATCAATCACAGTCATAAAACCATCTGTTACAGCTTAAAAAAAAAAGTCGTCATGCGTTTCTCTGCACTACAGTATAGCTAGCTAGTAGTGATTCTCAAGTAACATTCAAATATTAAATTACCACATCATAGAGTAGTAAATTTTTTACTATATATATGTGCTTTATATGAATATTATTACTGACATATATACGTGCTAGCTAGCTAGGTGTACATTTTCCACTGCATTGCATATGTATATTGTGTGTATGTATTTATGTTGACTTGGCCTCCCTTTAAATGGTGTCCACCTGTTCCTTTCCATGATTGCTTTCTGCTTGGAGATTTGATAAGTCATGCATACTAGTAGTAACTGACATCCTGATGATACGAGTGACGCACTGAAAAGTAAGCAGTTTATTTAAGCCTGTAGTGTAGTACTGGTACAGTCTCTTCATCGAATTCGATGGAAGAGAATCAAATTAAGGCCCCGTTCATTTTTGATTTTTTTCGATTTCAACTTCTAGTTTCAATTTTTTTTTACTATTCACTACACTATCCACTAACTCAGCTACAGTGTTTTTTCAGTCAGCTACAGTGTTTTTTCAACCAAAAACCAAAAGCCATCGCTATTCCGATCACCCCCTAACTCTATTGCCCTCATGTTTGAGCCTTCAAAAATTGTAGGCGTAGTATTGCCACAATAGAACACCAACACCGAGATGCCAAGATGTTTGCTTGAAACACTATGCTATTTGTTAGTCGTTTCGATGTGTCTTGTTGGAACATATCACGTCTATCCGACAATATATCTTCCAACATAAGGTCTCGTTATAAGCGATTTCAGCATCTAGTTTTTTTTTTTGTTTTCGACTTTACTACTTAGAATATATTAATTTCTAATTTTAGTTTTTTAGTGTTTTATTTTTTCTATTGTCTACGATAATAAAACTTTTTTTATTTCTTCTTCAACAGTCAACAGGTAGCCAACAGATAGCCGGATCGTCGGATCGACACATGGTCGCGCGCGCCACTTGCATGGCTGCAGTGCATGGCTACTTGCTCCCACTCCCAAGCATGTTTAAGGGGTGATCGTTTTAGCGATGATTTTTAGTTGAAATTTCACTGTAGCTAGCTTTTTTTTACTGTAGATGATTTAGCTTTTTAGGTATAATTAAATTTAAAAAAATATAAAAAATAGAAAAAACATGATAGTCCATTATGGATAATGTAAAGGAACACGGGAAAAAAAGAAAAATGCAAAAAAAACTCAAAAAATCTTAAAAAATTCAGAAAAAGATAAATTATTGAATAGTGAAAAAAAAGCTAAAACTAGAAGCTGAAGCTGAAAAAAAGTTGAAACGATCACCCCTAATTTGTGTGGCCAAGGTTTCGACGGTGAGAATGAATGGGAAGAGGATAAATACAAAGGGTGGAAATACTGTGGCCATTCTTTTCTAGTGACAGGACTTGAACTTCATTATTGTTCGATCTGGTTTTTTGTTTTTTACTGATACTCGTTTCTTTATTTTTTTCACGTGGGATAATGAATCAAGTAAAGATTTGGTACAATATGTACACCACACTACTATAAAAAAAATCTAATACTAGATGTCGCATCATGGACAGTTTCCCACAGTTAAGAGATAACTTGAATTTCATTATTCTTCGATCTGGTCTTTTGTTTTTCCTGATACTCGTTTCTTTATTTTTTTTCACTTGGGATAATGAATTAAGTAAAGATTTGGTAGAATATGTACACCACACTACTATAAAAAAACATAATACTAGACACTACATCACAGACAGTTTTTCAAAACCGTTGGTATTGAATACGATCACAGACAATTTTAGTTTAGAGACCATCTGTATTGCTGCCAATGCTAAAACCTGTTTGTGAAGGTGTAATATCATAGACTGTTTATGGTAAAAACTGTCTATCATATTACATCTTTACTGTGATATTACCAAATATCACAGATGGTTTTTTTTGAACCGTCTGTGATGTATGTAATAATTAAGATATCATAGATGGATTGTATTAAAAATTATCTATGATATTTCTACTATATTAATTACGTGCAAACCCGTCGATTCTCTGTCTTAAATTTCAGATCTAGGCTACTGCTTTGAGTTGGAGACGAAGCTTTAAGGCCATCTAGTGAAAGAAGACTATTTAGCAAGAGTGATTGAAGGTCTATCATACTCTTGACTATTTATGGTTAGTAATTTGTTCCTAGTTGAATTATAATTTAGATATAACTTTTGGTAACAGAAGCATTGGAGATGGTTTAGATCTAACTAGTTTGATGTGGAGAGAAATTTATTACATCTAGCATTGTTTAGGATTTAAAATTTAGTCAAGTTATAGTTTATTTCTACTTGACCATGCATGCCAATGCCTGTCATGTGGGCCAAATTGGTCAAAAGTTGGTTATAATTGGTTCTAGGAATAATAGCTTTGTATTAAGCAAAGCCTCAATGCATGTGGTATATATTTAGTATACTAATTAATTAATTTAATATTTAATACTAAATTATTATATATATATGCGTAACGTAGGATTGAAGCTGGATGTATGTCGAAAACCGTATGAGTGAAGAATATATTAATGGTGTGTCTGCTTTTACAAGAGTTACCGAGAAGGATATGTTGAATAAGGGGATGGAATATATGTACTGTTTATGCATTGACTGTGAGAATGAAGATGTTTAAGAACCGAGCGCAAATTGAAGCGCACTCGATTTGAAAGGGTTTCAAAAAGGAGTATACGCATTGGACCAGTCATAGTGAAGAGCAAATTGCACAGAATGGTAGTAATAATGACATCGCCTGTGAAATCAATGATATACCACCGGATGATGTTGATTGTGATTCCAATTTGGATAGGCTGCACGATGCGCATCTGGATCAGAAGCTTTTGCGATGCAAAAGAGAACTATGATAAGAGAGAGTGTTAAATTTTGGGGTTTGATGGAGAACTCGGAGAAATATTTGTTCACGTGTTGCAAGTCAAAGTATACAAGGTTGTCAGTCGTGCTCGAACTGCTGAAATTGAAAGCAAGCAACGGTTGGTCCGGCAAAAGTTTCATGACGCTGCTAGGTCTTTTAGCAGATATGCTTCTGGAAGGAAACGAGTTGCCTAAAACTACCTACAAAGTCAAGGAGGTTCTTTGTTTATTGGGGATGAAAGTAGAAAGAATACATATATGTTCGAACAACTATATCCTTTACTGTAAAGAGTATACAAATATGTATGTATGACCAGTGTACAACGTATCTCGACTATATATATATATATATCTCTCTCTTTTTAATAAGCAGATGCGCTATACCTAGTTTCACCATGCATGCAAATAATTAATATTTAGAGTGAACCTCAAAGTCTTCCTCAGGGTATGGCGTGCTCCTACATCTTTGTGCAATTCTGTTCAAAGTACATGTTTTGTTCTTAGCTTCATGATCTTCTGTTGTCGTCACTGCCGTTGCTCCAAAAGCCCTTATCTAGCAAGATGCATATATATATATATATATATATATATATATATATATATATATATATATATATATATATATATATATATATATATATATATATATATATATATATATATATATATATATATATAAACACACACACACACATCGAATCTCCAGCGACTTGGACCAATTATATATCCTACACCCCATTCTATCAGAGGTGGTCATGATATGGGTATGGTTCGTCTCTACTAACTCAGCGATTAATCTATACAAATGTCATCTGATCAGTGCAGTACATCTCAGATGGTTCCAGTTGATCCACAGCCCTACATACACACGGCGTTTCGTCGCGAACGACCTTCCTTTCTCTTATCTGATCAACGAACATGGAATATGATTCACATGCAAGAGAGGGTGCATATCTTTATCTTGTTTGTCCTGGCACCTCTAACTTTTTTATAATTAGATACATACCCTTAGTACTTAGTAGCTATATGTTTTATTAGAATTTGGACTTCTGTACAATTTGATAATACTTTAGTAAATTAAATACAAATTGAAATTGTATTACATACCCTCTGTTCAGATTTTGTAAACTCCAGTACATTTTTTCTCTACCTATGTGACATCATTGAACGTGCAAAAGTTGTTTATTCTATTTAGCTCTTAGGAACTTCTCTAGTTTCTAAATAAAAAAAATCAAGCGTCTGATTTTCTGCTTGCTTGTGACGTTGTATCATCATGATAAGTACAATGATTCAAAACTAATATTAAGTATTTTATACGAGACATTTTACTTACAGGATTTTGAAGGTATATGTGACATAAATAGATCACATCAATATTGTCTGATAATGTATGGTTTACTTGGTGCTAACACTCGATCAGTTGATAATTATTTACTAGCCTTTTTACCCCCATCTTTAAACATCAATTATGCACACCCAACATAATTTTTCTAGCTCCGACATTTGTGCCGTGTTACAGAATAAAAACGAAGAAAGGAGTGGTCGTAATACATTGGAACTGCTGATCGGAATGTCATAGCTAGGCGAATCGTTTTGTCCCTCATTATTAGGTCACATCGCATGATCGAAATTTATGAAAAGTATATTTGTGGGGTTCATTGTTGCATCCAGAAAGTTCCTTTTTTTCCCCAGCAAAAATTAAAGGAGCTCAGCTTGTTAGGATTTATTTGTTGTGCATGTCTGGATGGTGCAATAATATTGCTTCTCAGTGACAAGCAATATATCCTGCAAAGTTGTAACTTACACCATCAATTTAAGGTTAAATGGAAGTTCTTGAAAACGAGTTTTTGTCATTCCCCTGGATTCAGCACATCCTGCTTTAACACCAAACAATTGAAGCTCCATGCATGCATGCATCCATCTTCATCTCAAAAGCTAAATTTATTAGGTACTAGCATACATACGTTCTGGTCATCTTTCAAGGCCGGCCTACAACGTCAACAAAGATAAGTTTAAACAAAACTGAAGGCCGCCTTTTTTTTCCTTTTCTTTTTATAAAAATAACTTAAGTCTAGTTTAGCCTAGGAGCAAATTAATTATAAGTTAAGTTGAGATATGGTCTTCATGCATATTCTTTTCTTTCCAAGAATACAAGAAGCTTGGATTGGGTCGGGTCAAATTAAATTAAACCCAATATAAAAGGCATTCATGGGGAAGCAGATAGCCCACCGAATAACAAATCGTTCATTGCATATTTAATTTCCTGTTAGTGTGCAATATACATATATATCAAGTGGATTATCTATATGGGGCCATGCATGAAGAACACTCTTATCTAATTAAGCTGCACTAGCCCATAGGCATGTGTTAGATGCCAACTTTATCTTAGGAATAAGGTTCTCGCAGGCAGTTTCTCCCCACATGCTCCCTCTTTTAATTTCCTCTCGATGATCGATGCCTGCCAGCCTCCTCCTGCCTCATTGGTAGCATGCATGAGCAGCCAGTTAATAGAACAGTAGTACCGGTAAGTTAACGAGTAAAACACATCACCGTGCAAGGCGTGCAACACCAATATGTACGTAGCACAAGTATTTTTCACAATCCATGTCAGGCCTGCGCAGTTCACTCGGTGTACGTACGTGCATCCACGCGTGTTGGGAGCTTCCCAGCGACTGTGGCGCTTCCTTGAACACATTGCACTGCTTTTTGTTCTTCTCAAAGACGCACGTTGTGTCACTCACGCAACCCTTTTCAGGGTTCATGCACCGTGCTCGCGTAGGTCGCAGTCGAAAAGGATTTTAATCTGAGTGAGACGAAAGAGTGTGAGACATGCACGGGAGAGATGACCGTGACAAGATTCTTTATACATATGGGCATATTATTAATTGGATGGATATACACTGTATAGCACTAGCGTATAATGTATTAATGTGTTGCCATCGGAAGCATGCATAGAGCCTGCTTGATATAGCTGTGGTTTATGATTTTTGATTGAAATTTTTGAATTTTAACTGTTTGTGACAGAGATTACGAAGAGAGAGATACTTACTTGTGATTTTAGATGGTACAGATGTTAGACTTTTAACGTGTACTATAATTAATTTATAGACTCTACTTTAAAAAAATTTCGTTTGAAAGTTAAATATTATAATAAAAAATAAAAGATATTTTAAAAAGTTGAAAAAAGCAGACACTTAGTTCACAGATTAATTACTGAGAAGAGCGATCCAAATTAATATTCTACCAGTATAGCTAGACTTTGTCTGCTCTTTAAGTCCAAATGGTTGATTTGAAGTTTTGAGTGGAATATATAGATTTTTTTTGACAAAATCTCGCTGTTAGTATGCTTAGCAGCCGTCCGCGTGCATTGACTTCATTTACTTCGATTCCCCACTCGTCACTAATACACGTGTTAACCATTCGACATATCTATCTGCTACTTAAGGGAATACTTTTGCATTATGTTACGTACGCTGAATAGTATTATCTGTTCTTTTTAGTTTTAGCTTATATTTTTAACTATGGTTTATAAATTTTGATTTATTTATGTGAGAGAGTACGAAGTAATAGAAACTTATATACGATTTTAATCGATATAAATAAAGTCGCTATTTTATATACTATAATCAACTTGTAAAATCTATTTAAAAGTTAGTTACTATAAAAAAATTTAAAAAATAGTTTTTAAAAACTAAAAAGAAAAACCCCATAGTAAGTAGGTGCAAGGTAGCAGACTAGCTGCCATAGATAAACGGCATTGAACGTGTGTACCACACCGTTGCAAGATGCCGGAGCAAAATCTTGAAGTTTGCATGCGCGAAACTGGCCATCCTGTGCTGTACCATAAGCAACCCTTTCCTGTCGCTGTTACCTTGATGCAAGATAGGTTTCTATTTTGTTTCTTAATTTTCAAGCACTTGAACAGTTGAATAGCACATTACTTAAAAAACCAGTCAGCTACAAGCTAGCTAGTCAGTGTCAGTTAACAGTTACTTGCATGCACATGGTGTACTTATACCTGAGAATATCTGAACAAGTTCCCTTTTCAAAGTAAGGTAGAAGGATCAGCAAGTTAAAAGATAGTATACATGCATGCGACCAAGGGGGCGACCAAGTTAAAAGTTCCTTTTTTTTCGTTTTTTGTTTTCAGTTTTTTTTACATTTTTTATATTTAATTATACACAATAAACCAACTCAGTTACAGTGTTTTTTCAGCTAACTACAGTGTTTTTTCAGTCAACTACAGTGTTTTTTCAGCAAAAACCAAAAGCCATCGCTATTCCGATCACCCCCAAGACTCATGCTTGGCTTTCTTCTACGCACGCGCACATGTTATGACTTTAGCAAGTTATAACAAACTTAAATTTCTTTGGAGGGGCTGCTGTTTGGCTGGACTCTTCCAAGTAGAATGAGACTTATATGACATAGCATGGAAGTTTTAAGCTATGCATGAAGGTAAGCATATCCCTCGACTCAATCAGTTATTCGACGCTTCTAGGGAGGCGTTCGTTTTAACGATGATTTCTGATTTTTAACTGAAATTTTACTGTAGTTGGCTTTTTTACTGTAGCTGATTTGGCTTTTTGGGCATAATTAAATTTAAAAAATGTAAAAATAGAAAAAACATGTTATCCCATCACGAACAATGCAAAAAAACACGGGAAAAAAAGAAAAATGCAAAAAAGCCCAAAAAAATCTAAAAAAAATTTAGAAAAGGACGAATTACTGAATAGTGAAAAAAAGCTAAAACTAGAAACTGAAGTTGAAAAAAACTGAAACGAGCGGGGCTTTAAGGGTGAAAAAAACCTAACCCTAATCAACTCACAACAGTGCAATCACCAATAATTAAAATTAAATTAAGAATTATTACAACACATTAATTATAAGAATGAGTTACAAATACAATTCCAAAATATCAAAGAAATAAACCTAATCTAATTATTACAACCCCTTTTACAAAAATGGTGCATAAAGAAAAACTAATTTCTAAAAGTTGCTGTTGTGGCAACTAGGAGGCTAGCTCATCGGCGCTTGTGTCGTAGGACCCCGTCCTTGCATTTAGCCGATGTTAGAACCCCAACCCAGCTGCCTTCCTTTTCTTTTAGTAATCGGAGAGCAAATTAAACAATAATCCAAGGAAGAATAAAAAGAAAGGGAAAGGGTTAGAGCTGCCATCAGTACCCTTAGACTACTAAGCCAATTAGAGTGGTGTTTATCGAGGTTCCCAGACCATCCCAGATCGGTCGGCACCTCTCACCATTTGTGGGCCTCATCATTCGGCATTTCAAAAATCCAAAGCCCACATTTTTCCAAACTTGCCTTAACCCCCAAAGCATTCCAAAATAGTGCAAAGCCCACCATCAAGACCTTCGATCCAAAGCAACAGAGCGTCAAGACTCAGAAGAGGATAAGACCAGCGCTGCCCAGCTGGGCAACAGCCAAATGCCAGTAGAAAACCAAGAGGAGGAGGCCCAAACCTCCACATATATAAGCCTCAATCCATCCATCACCAAAATGTCACTGCATTCCATTCCCAGAAATTGCTGAAAGCAAACCAGCCGAGAGTCACAAGCCCACAAAATGGTCACAAGCTCCCCACAGCCAAGAGTGACCAAGAACCTCAAGAACAACTGAGCCACCAAGCCAGATCCATTCAAAGCCAGTCCATCCATCCCTGCTCTCGGCCGAAGGCCAGGGAGCTAGTGCCATCAACGCCACAACCCGTCGAGTGAGAAAAGAGGAGTGTCGGAGAAGGGGAGGTAGTATGTAGAGGAAGACGAAGGAGATAAGGATCGCGAGACAAAGGAGCCGACAAGGGGGTCCACGACGCTCGGCACACGAGTAGGCCCATATTCCCTTCCCCCTTTTCTTCCCTTTTTCATCGATTCTTTTCTTAAGGCACACGACGCTCGGCACTACTCCTCCTCAGCTCATTCGGTTGAGCCAGGCAGCCGAGAGGGAGGGAGAACTACCAGCCCAATCGGTTGCTACCATAGCGACCGACGCCCACCCTAGTACCGTGCGCACCCTCAGATTTGGAGAGCCGCTCCTGGGTGCGAGCACCCCCAAAACCCGAGTCCCGTCAATCACGACAACTAGAGTTCCCTAAAGCCAAGTGCGGTAAAGAGTAGGAAAAATAACTAAAACATGAACTAAAAATGAGTACCTTGTTACGTTATTCATCCCTCCACATTGGGTAAGTATATATGTGTGAATAGAGAAGGATGAAGCTCAACACCAGTAACACCAGTCTAGAAGTGAGTAAGTCCGAGATGCTATATGCGTAGGTGGAGTGTAGGGCCAGGAGCCGGTCCAACCAAACATTATTCGCAACTGATAAAGCTTGGGTGAGTGACCCGGTATACCAGTGGACAATGAATGTGCTGGAGATTTGAGCAATGTAACTTGAAAAAGGTTTTGTACTTTGAATTTGACTCCACACTAAAGTGTGAAAACATATTTCTAATGGTTCAGAGTAGCTATGGGTACAGTGGCCCACAAAGCTTGTGCAATGCTGAACAAAAATTATGAATTCATGCCAGTCTCTTGGATTGGAGATTACAGTAATCACTAGGGATCTTTCTTCACCCGAGTGAAAAGTAGCATTTTTGGCAAGTTAAAATATGAAAGCCTAGTTTGACAACATTATTTTTGGGAATAAAAAATATATATTTTGTAATAAATTATGAAAAGAGGCATTCAGTGCACTTTGTTGTTATAATGTTTGCTGAGTACGTCAATACTCACCCTTGCTAATGTTGTTAGTGTAGAAACCAAACACGAGTGAGGGGCAGACGTCGACCGTGTTACGGGCCGGTGTCCACGAGAGTGAAAGTGACACGAGAGTTAATACGGGTTCGGGGGTCCGAAATAACCACTATACTCGTATTGGTGGCCTACTGGGGTTTTCGAGGGGTCTTCCTAGAGGCGCACCAGCTAGAATGTCTTCGTGTATTTCTTTTAAGCTCAAGTTACAAATAAGGAATAAATAGAGTATTTATAGGTTTTTGGGCTTATACAAATAACTAGAATACCCTTCTATAAGATTGCTTGTCTATAAGTATAACTAAGGGGTATTATTGTGTTTTGTAAGCATAATTGTAGCTTTTTGATCTGCATATATGTATATGTTTTCTGCAGAGCGAGCCTGTTAGTGAAAGAGCAAAATTATTCTTCCAACAATTATTATTGAGTTTGCTCCTCCTACATACGTATATCATGGTTCAACACAACGTTAACATATACAGTGGCCCCTCAAAAACATTAACATGTATAGTTATTTTTAGCTTCTACTCAAGTCGTGTTCGTGTTATCACAAGCTGAAACGTAAAAAAAAAAAAAAAATAGCCAGCTACTGGAAGGGCCGCCTATCTTGGGTATTCGATATCTTGCTATCCGGATTGCTCAACATTCTTTGTGCGCGTACGATGTACGTGTGTACAAGTCTTTCTTGTAATCGCACAAGGGAGACTTTTTCTTTTCAGGTCACCTTCTCGACCAATACTTTCGTGTCCACAACGATACACGCTGTGAGCTGTGAATGTGATCTCCAAGCGATCGATCAACTCAAGCATGCATCAAGCTCGCGTTTGACCCGATACGTGCACCTCTCTGCCGGCACGGTACAAAAACAATGTCACGTCAGTCCAATCCTAGAAAGCCATGTAATCAACCACGGGGGATGTACGTGTGTGGATCATTTATTAGCGCGCGCGAGAGCCGTGCGCGGTTAAAACATGCGTGCGTAGCGTATTGGTGGTAAATTACTCCGCACAGGACGCAGCGTCGACTGGGACATACGCATCACGCACCCCAAGCGTGTATATTATTTTTCTTCCCTTTTAATTGATTTATCTTCGCACATTAGATAGGTTTATCCTGGTTTGGCTGATGGTGTATATGTGTTGATACGGCCAGTCAAAGCATTCCAACTGCGTGTAGCTTAACCACACAAGTGACACGAGAGAAGAAACGGGTAACGCAGTGAACAAGATCGATGTGAGTGAGATGGAGTTCAGTTCCAAGTGCATGTGTTGACCGAGTTTTTGGTCGTACTAGCGCTGTTTTATATTGTTTTAGCAAAAATGTTACCTACACTGCATAGTTATCGTGTAAGATAAATTGAGGAGTGACATATGGCGTACACAGTGGACTTGATTGTATAATTTTTTTAAAGAAATTATATTTTTTGAAGGATTCATTTGATTTGCTATGTTAATTTATATTAATTTATTTCTAAACATGCGGTGCTGAGTTGAATATCATGCGCATTGAACCGATAAATATGTTTATCCTGATTAATGTGCACATTGATCATGTACATTAAACAGGTTTATCCTGATATGGTACATGTGTTGTGATACGGCCAGTCAAAATATTCCAACTGCGTGTAGCTTAACCACACAGGTGACACGAGAAGAGAGAAAAGGGCAACGCAGTGAACAAGATCGATTGTGAGTGAGATGGAGTTCAGTTCCAAGTGCATGTGTGTTGACCATCCCGTCAAAAGCTACGTATACGTGGTACGTCCGTCCGTATGCGGTGTTGCACGCGGGTCTCGTGCGTTCAGACGCCGGCCTACCTGGTCCGGTCGGTACACGGAATCTGGCTCGACGCTTGCCGTATGCGTCTACTGCTCTACGCCTTTCGGTCGTCCGATCGAGTCACATGGAACGCGCGATTCGGCTCATGCGGCCATGCCGTGTCCGTGTGCTCCCCAGGTGGCGATCCATCGATGCCGAGGCAAAAAGGTACGTGCTTAATTAATTAGTTGCCCTTCGTTACCATGCTAATCGAATCGATTAGCTGCTAATCGTAATCTAATGTGGCCTAATCCTTCCTCGGATCGGAATGCGTCGATCGTCGAGTGCAACAAGTACCTAACTCGATCTAGACCTTGCCTGGTCGCCAGAACAACCAAGGAGCCAGCGCCTACCAACTGATTGGTGACATTGGTCGATTGTACGTGTGGGCTGTGGCCAAGCGTGCTTTCTCTGACACTCCTCGCACGCATTACTTCATGCTTAGCCTTGTGACATTTTTGCCTCTCTTGATTGTAGTCTTGTTTTAACTAGCGTCACACAAATTTGCTGCCCCGGTATCAATCCCAATGCCAACCACTAATCCATGGGAAACAGTAGACTCGAATGGAAAGACAACGGCAGACCACTTTTAATAGTGGTATCTTGAGAAAACAATACCTAGAATACCCTAAACAACATCCATTTGAGAACAAAATTAACACCCTAAACTAAGAGAATGCTCATTTAGACTGAAAAATAATAGTTTATAACTAAAATTGTACTGTAACTAGTTTATTTTATATTGTAACTGATGATGACTTATTTAGTATAATTAAATTTTAAAAATTTAAAAATAAAAAATAAGTTAGCCTATCATGTATAATATAAATAAGTATGAAAAAACTTAAAAAAATAAAAAAATAGAAAAAATAAATGTACAAATAGTAAAAAATATACAAGAAGCTAAACGATTAGCCGAAACGAGAAACGAGTCAATTCGACAAACGGAGGGAGTATTTGAGTAACTCTCTGGTAGCTTCCTACGAGCGCACGCTAGCTAGCTAGTCTACAGTCTACGCTTGTCTCTGCAATTAATGAAGATGGCAGAATTCCATTTCGATGGGTGAGGGGCCAATTGACCACTTTAATTATATACTCTACTCTATTCATCCACATTTATATGATGTATTTTTAAATAATTTTTTTATAAATATAATATATATTTTATATTTTAATATAAAATTAGTGTGATGTTACTTTTATATATCTAATAAATATTTAGTTTTATTTGCTATTTTTTATACGTATGTATTGAATATAGTGTTTAGAGATAATAATTAGGAGTAATCTAGCTATTTTACTATTTTTTTGGTTTACGTAACGAGAGAAAATATGTTTTAAAAATTTAGACGGAGTAGTTTAGTGCTGCACGCGCACAGTTAACGGTAGTCACAGGAAATTACCTACCTGTGACCGCGAATGCTGGGCTCGGATCGGCTGCAGTCTTTGGCTCTTTTGCCTCTTTGGATCAAGAATCCACGCTCTGGATTGACAAGCGTGGAGGAAGTAGACAAGCGTTTTTTTTTCGGAGGATCATGCATGGCCCCCATTACATTAAGTATACGCACCGCGCTAAGTCGAAAAATGTTGATAAAAAAATTGTAACCATTTGCCATGTGCGTATAATTGTCGACCTAAAATTGACGGCACGAAGAAGAACATTTATGATTAGTTAAGTTGAAATTTAAGCTTGGAGATGTCCTGGTAATTGGGGCCATGAAGCTGGTTGCTGATTTACGTAGCCGTCTAACTAAATATGTTTGTCCTGCTACAATATTATCATAGTAACTTACACTAGCTTCCGGGGATAAGTTACGAAGAAAGTAACATGCATATATGCATGCATATGAAACTCGAAATGCTGAGAGTGCGAACTGTGAATACTTAGGGCACTCATGTTAGTTTTTTTGGGTGTGAGAAGAGAAAGAAGTTTGATACTCATGCAAGTATCAAGCCTTTTTAGAAAACTAAAAAATTAGGGGGCTACTTCTCTCTAAACTAGTCATTCTCTAGAGGGGCTATCTCTCTCCCAACTAGTCATTCTCTCTCATCTACAAACTTTAGAAATAAGCCATAGTATCAAGCTATGATAGTGTTTATATCTTGTAGGATCTGAGTATGGCGACTAAAGGGGTTGAATAGGACCTCAAATTAAATCTAAAGCTTTTTATTTTTTTTCTTCGAGCGAAAGTAAAACTCTTTACTCCAGTAGCTATGGAAGCCATGAAGATTAGAGACAAATAATTACCAGGTAATATCTAATAAAAAATGAGCAAAATGTTCTTTGACAACTCTTGGCGGTTTGACCCCTACAGATATGGTGGTTTGACCTCTATGTAGGGGGCGGTCTGATCTCCAGGCCGGTCGGACCTCTGTTTCAATGGCTTTCAGGCTGCTATAAATAGTAAAATCAGGGGATAAATAGTAATTTTAGTGCTATTTTAAATCCAGAAATGTATACAACTTTTGATCAGTCGATCCAAATGATTTGAAACTTTGTACGCACCTTCTCTAGAATATCATAAACCTATTTTAATCAACGATCAAAAGAGATAAATTTCGATCTGCCCTTACTCGTAAGTCCTAAATGGTCTAGGTGATCTAAGATGGATTATTACATATCATAGCAAGCTAAAATACAACACAAATTCAGTCCAAAACACCTACAAGAGAAAAACCTAAAAATCATCTCTCTCTTGAGAAACACTGAACAAAATCAAGAACTTACTCTAGATCATGTCTAGATGGATGAGATCTTATCTCTATGAGATATTTTCACCTCTTATACATTCTTGGCACCAAAAAAACTTAAGAGAAGAAAATTCCAAATAAAAAAGGCAAGAAAATCAAAAGCACATGAGAGGGATTCATGGCACAACTCACTTGGGCAAATTTTGGATGTTCATTTTACTTAGAGATAAATATTTTACAACCAATCTCTTAGGATAGTAGAGCTCTAAGCTTAAAGCACACATACAAAGCTCTAATACAAGAAAACCCTAACCCTAATATCTCAAGTTTCTCACCAAACACTCATCTCAATACAAAACTTATATAGTGGAGGCTACTACCACCTCACACCAACCTAGAGATGGCAACGGGTACCTGAAACCCGAGTACCCGATGGGTTTTACCCAATAAGGAGGCGGGTATGAAAAGATATTTTCACCCGCGGGTATGCTAATGGGCAAAAATCTCTACCCATCGGGTATACGGGTGCGGGTGTATACTACCCGTACCTGCATACCCGCGGGTAAAATATACCCGGCCGGGTGTATACTAGAGATAGCAACGGGTACATATAACTGTGGCCCGTATATATATTCGAAATGAAGCCGATGGAAATACCCGCGCCCGTATATACCTGTGCCCCGTATATACCCTTATCAATTCGGGTATGGGTTACCCGTCGGGTACAAATACCCACACGGGTGCGGGTATGGGTAAGTTTCTATACCCGTGTGCGGGTACATGTATTGTAGTGGGTGCGGGTGCAGGTATCGGGTACGAGTATGGGTTGGCTATACCCAGCGGGTATCTACCCGTTGCCATCTCTACACCAACTAGTGAACTCTTTAGTAAATCACACTACTTACATATGGAGAAATCCGATAACCTACACACAAACGGGTTTTACACTCACATTCTTGCACGTTTTTCAAAGCATCACTTTTCAAAGACTCCATAAGCCCGATAAGACATTCCATATACAAATACATGGCCTAAACCACTTAGACCAGCGCCGCGATTTTGCAAACCGTCACTCCATCTGGTTTTGGATAATTTCTCAAATTCTTAACCACCGGCCTTCACGACGATGCAATGCCCATGACTTGTCACGAAGATCGTACGCCTGCGTCAAAGCTATCACCACTTGAAACACTCAAGTCTCATGACACACCAACATCACTTCGCATTTTATGATGCCCAACGCCTTGTCATCAAGATTGTACGTCTGCGCTGAGGAACATCATTACTTGAAACGAAGAAGTCCATTTGGCACATCACATGTATGCATTGCCTTTTCACGACTCTTATTTTTCTCCTGTGCTTCTCGGCTTGAGATGTTGCTGGCCACAATCATCATCAGAGCACATGCACACCAAAGAATGAAGTAATCGATCTAAGCATAAATGACGTACACTTGACTCTCTAATAGTAAACCAATACATAGACACACGCCATGACTCACACACGCACGGACTCCCCCATGACTAACCCTTGCATAGCACATGGCGTGACTAACATCCAAACCAGAACCAATAGAATAGACTTCACTGGGGCCAGTCTGACCATGGCACACAAGTCGGTCAGACTGCCCAAACAACTGCTGATCATACTGCCTCCCTAGGTCGGTCTAACCGCACTATCCTAGTTTCAGTCCGCCTAGCCTGGCTGGTCTGATCGGTATCTCCAGAACTGCATAGATTCAATTCACAAAATCAAAATTTCAAACTCAAGCAATGAAATCAATATATGATCAATGTCAAATCTCATCACTGACATGGAGTTACCACCACATGGTCCTTCATATCTAAAATCTCATCTAACCATTCTCAATGCTCTAGTAATAAGCTGTAGCATCAAGCTATTAGGAATTCCCTTAGGACCATAATGCTGAGCTATGCTTTCTATGTATCAATAAATCAAAATATTGTTACACAAATCAAAAGTTGTATCCAAAGTTCACACGATTTGATATCCAATAACGAATTAATTCCAAACGACCAACTTAATCTCTTTCAATCCTCTCGTTCTCTGCCAGAAACCACCTTCCCCTTCTTCCTTAGTTCCAGCCCCCATCCCCTATCTCCACCTCGACGAGCTCACCAATGTCGAGCGGGAGGGGTCCCACCCTTTTCCTTCCTTGTATATTACCCTAGCATAGCTTCTTGCTTCCCTCATGTCTCTTCTTTGGGTTGACCTCAGCAACATTGTCGTCCTCAAGCAGTGGATTCGGTGATGTCGTGTTGCTTGCCAGAGTCGTTGAAGAGAAAAGCCAAAGTCGAAGGACCCAAGGGCCATGACGAAAAGTGTTAAGCATCAGTGTTGTTGAAGTAATCAGTGGCCAAGGAAGCTTGATGATGGGGAAACCCTGACATAGAGGAGATGAAGCTTTGTATTAAAGATGAGTTATGGACGATATAGGGCAATTTAGTGGCTAGAAGTGTGCCATTATTAACGAGGGGCACTACATCACCATTATTGGTGAGAAGATTCTCTACATTATTAGACAACGACTAAAGTAGACATATCAATATCAGTAAATATGTGAGGTCACCACGGTTAGTAAGAAAGCCATAGTATTGAGTTGGCCAACATCGAAGAAGAGGGTATTGGGCACGCATAATATCATGCATATGTATATATATATGCATGCACCTATACAAATGGAAGTATGGGTGTACAGAAGCAGAGGAGCAAATAGCTCAGAGTAGAGATGGCGCAGCCCTAGTGAATACGCTCGAGGCCACTAAAAAGAGCGTGATGGGTGTCCCTGGTAAGGATCGACGACAATTGCACGTATATATGTGTTGGGCTGGCTATCGAGCTTTTTTGAAATTGACATAGTTCGACATAAAATCATTTTATTTATTATTTAAGTGGTTATTTTAAATTTGAGCTAACGAGCCACTATCGAGCCGAACCTCGTTAACTTTTTTCATCCAATTTGACTCATTTCAATTTTGAACCTATTAACTACTGTAATTGAAGTAATTTTGATTCGAGCCTTAACGAGCTTTTTTGCTAGCCCAGTGTTGATGCCGCAATGATCAGTATTAAGCAATAATAGAAGAGAAGTAGAAGATAATTGTATGGTAGATTATTGTGTTGGAAGCAGCTGAGAGGGATCGGTCAAGAATTAAGCTTGTTGTTGGAGGATGAAGTAGAAAATAGTATCAAAGAGAAGAGATAGAAGATACATGATTCGGTAGGGTAACCAACGTGTGAGGGAAGATAAGTTCAAGATAGATCGTCTATGGTGCATCGGTGTATGCATGAGCAAAGTATTCTAATATCATGTAAACTAATAAAATAATTTACCGCAAATATAATCTATGTATTGCTTGAGATTAAATAGAGTTACATGTACATACATATATTTTTGGGGGGAGGGGAACAACTAATGGAGAAAGTATAGGGGTATGCAGCTATATGATCCATATATGATAAAGAGTCGTTATGTTTGTAAAACCCTAAAGCTTATTATGGCTAATAATTTTCTTTCACAAAATCTCGTACTTCTATTATATTCTTTAAGTTATATTTTTCTTTAAACTTCTATTATCAATTCAATACTAATGATATCTTAAAAAACTAAATAGCATGTAAGATATATAAATATATTTTTAAATATCAAATTATATTATTTAATACTATCAATATTAAAATAAATCTAACCGTATAAATATATGACCACCCTTCTTAGTTACGTCGAGGATAAGCTAATGCATGACCTGTCTTCGTGAACACTTTACGAAGTGTGTACTACGAACTATCGCATCACGTACGGATAATTAACACAAGGGTTTGCATCCAGCACGAGCATTGACATGCATGCCTATAAATAAGATCTTTTATGAAATGCAACTGTTTACAGAACAACTAAAATATCACAGACAATTAATGGTTAGTAAATTAAAATTTCACAGAAATGATTTACTGTTACACACAAAAATAATCAACGACCATGCTAATATATTGCGAGGCTACACAGAATTCATGACTCTTAGATACTTGGAGTCCTCTCGATTTTCTTTGATTTATTCCCACCCATACATATATATTGCCCCAAAAGCGAAGCAATTTCGCCTTATCATAGCGAAAAAACCTAATTTTTTCGTCATATCCATATGCATGACTCCATATAGATTTTTTTTTTGTTGTTCCGGGATGACTAGATATCGATCGCACCGGCCTCATGCCTTTTCGCCGTAGAAGTATTGATTCTGCCGACCGTGGACCATCTTTTCAATACGGTGGCACTAGCAAAACTACTCTAACAACGATGGCTGATGCACTTGTCGTAGTCCAACTAGTAAAGTTTTTGGTCGTGATTCGAATGCCAGAATTTGGTTCCTCCTTTACATATGAAGTTTTCGAGGATCAACTTTTCAAGTTATAACTTTCAACATGTTAAGTCTCTTCCACTTCTAAAAAAACATATCCAGTCTTGAATAAGTTAATATACATCCAGACAGTATACAACAGTTTGAAAATAAAAAGAAGAAAGTCATATACAAAAAAGTATATACACTAGTATTTATAGGTTGAAATTTGCTGAGTACTCGAGTACATTCTCATCTTGGGAGTACTCGAATTTTGATCATCCAATCCGCATCATGATTCATGCTGCACGTGGCTCCGAGCCTCCGACGAATCGGTGGTGAACCTCTGATGAGGTTAGGGTTATGATTAGGTCCACCAGTACATATAGGGTGTATAGTAAAGCCGGGGGGATTCCGGCCCCCGGACTGTGTCCACGTCGGTGTTTTCTCGCTTCGCTTGCCGCTGTTCCTTTCGGCGCTCTTCGCTTCCCATCTGCGAGGCGCGGTTTTGGTGTGGGGTCCGTCGGCGTCCCGTTCGCTCTGCGCATCTTTTGCCGCGTGTGCTGCGCATCTTTTGCCGCGTGTGCTGCGCTCTGGTGTAGCGTTACGTATCCATGCTTCGCCCCCGGTTTGCGTTGCCCGGTCTTGTTTCCTTCGATTTCCGTGCGCGGTTTCCTCTCCGGTCTCTGCTTCTACGTTACTTTTCCCGTTTGCACGCCGCTGATGTCTATGGCCCACCTGCTGTGCGTTTGTTTCTACCCACCTGCTGTTCATTTGCTTCTACGTATCCGTCTCGCGTGGGTAGTTTTTTTGGTTTGCTTCGACTGTTCGCGAGTATATATGGTTTAGAGGAGGGATGTGATTATTTGGATCTAGATCCAATGACTCAAAATTCAAGTACCTTCTAGCAAAAAGAAAACTCACATACCCCCTAGATACCTCTTTCCAAATTTATATATTATAATCTAAATTTCAATTTGGGATATTTGATTTCATATTTAAATAGCAAATTGTATTTTGAGATCTCTCTCCTTATGTGTGAAAGAGATGATTGGGAGGTGGGTCCATCAAGCAAACTTACACTCTTAACTTTTGAATTAAACCTAGTGCTATCTATTTCTTTTTTGTCAAATTAATATATCTCTGAATCAACTACTAATTCTACGCCTTTTAAATTAGCATCCACCGAATTAAGGGTTTGATGTTTCTTCATATCTTTTTCACATTTATATATCTCTAAAACAACTATCGAATTCCTTTAAAATTTCACCAATTTATGAGTCATATGTTTTTCTTTTTTTGTGAGAAAATCTAGCATATTTATCTTTTTTTTTCTCTTAGCAGTTGTAAAAGACTTGTCATCGACTTTTAATATATAATAGATTTACAAAATTGAAAAATAGTTGAAGACATGAATTGGAGACCATGTTATGTCTAGAATAACTTCTGTTTTATGAGTCCTAAATAGCCCTTAGTATCAGAGGGAAGAGTAATTATGCTACAATTTTTTTTGCTTCAAAGAGTTAATTTTAGAACTTTTTTCTGAAAGAGATAGCTACAATTATATGGCTAATTTCAATATTTAAAAACCCTATTTAGCTGACAAACTAAGCTACAACTCTGTGTATACCACAAAATATTGCATTGTCTCTGTGGGTATTCTTGTCGATCTGTGGTCCCCATAGTGCTAATGGTTAGAACAGTGGAGAAACCATGGATCTTGTTCCCACTGTCCATAGATAGGAGGAATGTAATCTTACTTTCGGGGAAGCCCGTAAATGGAATGAATAGGAGCATAGGGTTCTATTCCTACATACTCTTTTGAGGATTACCATCCACATAGAAATGGCTAGTACTAGGGGTAGAGCATTAAAACCATCTGGAGGCCTCTCCTGGTAGACTTTCTCTAGAGCCTATACAATGGTGTAACGTTAACTATCTGTAAACTTTGTCACATAAGATACAAGATGATATGGAGTAGAGGAAAAGAGGGAGTACAGATAATTTGGCCATCTCTCATGTAACAGTCAATTGTAACACGAGAAATAAGACATATTGTGTTATAGAGAAGTTGTCTATATAGGTATATAAAAAGATAACCCATTATAGAAACTGTCTTTAGTGCCATATATAAATAACATGAAGAGTATTATAGACAACAATTATCAATACCATGATACATGCTCTTATGCTGATCATAGTCATGACAATATTCTTGCTAGAATATAGGAAAAATATCTTTTACTCCCAGGTGTAATTACACCCACATCTAATATACCACCTAAATGAATTTGAAATACTCCTTATCACCTTAGATATACTCGTATACTAATTATACGATGCTCCAATGTGAACCACATAAACAATTGCAAGGAAGTTCATAGTTTTTAGCGTATTTTATAAATACATTTATATACGCACATAAAAAGGAGTATATCAAAAAAAATATGCATACCACATCTGAAAAATTATTCATACCACCTAGATAATCTAAAATAGTCCTATACTATATGTACATACTCTCCGTTACGCGAGATATTCTCTACATTGTAAGATACGACATAAAGTGTAATTACACTCTGTGTAAAAATGAGGTTTCACACACACACACACACACACACATATATATATATATATATATATATATATATATATATATATATATATATATATATATATATATATATATATAAACAACCTGACCATCAGGTTTTTCGTTTAAATAATATCGTAATCTACTATTCATGTTGACTACTTACCTCTTCCAATTTGCACGGCACCCGATTTCTCGGCTAATGGATGCCGTGATTTGATGATACGACCTCTTGGTACTAAGTCTCAAGATAGCTCTCTTAACCAATTGACCTCTTTTGTAGAAAAAAAAGTTTCAATGCAAATTGTGAACAATTAATAGTTTTTAGTGAAATTTTGCAAACATTATTTTCTGATAGGTGGGCTCAGAAGACTAGATGGAAATCAGAGTTCCCATCTATCTATTGACAGTTTTTTCAAATTCTTTTACTGCGTGTTGAATTATAAATGCTAGCAATTATTTGCTGGAAAAAACCTCTTTCAATAGGTAGAGCAGAATATTAGATCATGCATGGAGTCTCTGTCATTAATTGAAGAGAATATTAAGTGCTGTTCCTCAATTTTTAACTATGTATGAAATCACCTCTCTGATCTGCTTTGTCGAAGTGTAATCCCTGTTATGACTTACGAGAATATATGGTGAATGCTTTTCCCTCCACTCATCGATTCACTTTTTTTTGCTGCCATCTTTTTATAGGAAACGACGAAACGTCTTTTAGTAGAAAAGTTTTATAGCTGAAAGCAATTGAACTTAAGAAGGTTTCTTCTCCTTGATAACTGCATTTGCATCAGGGAAGGCACCAGCTAGCAAGTGCTGGAATTAATGTTGCAACATATCATTTGGGTCACTAGTCTTGGCTGGTCCTTTTCTTTTACCCCTGGTTGCAAGTAGCCATAATAATACTAGTTCCTAATTTGCTTGTAGGACAGAGCAAGGAGGAACTAGTGATTGGTTTGTCCTACATCTAAACGGCAAGTTCCATTTAGAATAAACAAACATAAAGGCTGTTCTTGGGAGGGGCAGCCAACCAAGCCATGATTGTTAGTGGCATCCAATGCACACACAACAAGATTGTCCTGGAATTGCTTTCATGAGCATTAGAAGAGTGGAGAAGCATTACTTTTTATGCTATTGGCTAGAAGAGTTTAAGGCAGAGGTTTCAGAAGTCACATAACTATGTATTTTTGTTTCTTTTTCATGAAAGCTATGTGACACTGATCAGATCATCAATTCTGGAACAAAACAGGTGCAGATGCCAGTTGTGTCCTGTGATAAAAATTCCAGCTTTGATACAAATTAATTAATTAATCATTATGTTCAGATGAAGTAACTGAAGAAAGCAGAGCTTTGATACAAATTAGTTAATCATTATGTTCAGTCTCGCAGCGCACAGGGGTGGCCAAAGCAGAGCAGCCATGGGGCATGAGATCAGAGCGTCGGTTGCTGCGACGCCGGTTGTCCAGTGGCATCGGGATTCCGCTCGATCCCTTGACCCTTGCGACGAGCAATCAGGGTGGGGTTCAAGAACGTGCGGGAAAACGTACTGGATACCGCAAGGACGAGAGATCCGAGACGCCCGTCAGGTCGTAAAGAATTGGCAGAGGCTGCTGAGATTGGGCCGGCTAGCCGACCATTCTCTGCTGCTGCTGCGAACGTCGTCTTGCCATTTACTGTCGACATGTTACGACACCATGCCCTCGGAGCTGGCTACCAAATAATCCATGTAGGCTGCAGCCAACCAGGGTAGACACCGTGCTAGTGGCTACCTCCCTTTTCTTTTTAATTTTAAGAGAGTACAATGAGGAGGCACGCTACACGTACACCCCACTCGAACTCACACGTGTGCATCAACTGCACATGGTAGGAATTTTGCGGAGGCTTCAAGACCTCACCACACGCAGTGGTTCTCAAAGTTGTTTGTCAACCTTATTCATGTCGTTGAACATGAGTGTTTAGTTTGGCAGAGATAATTAATTTAAGGAGGTGTCACCTCCGACGCCGGTGGATCCCATCGGTGTCTATCTCCTTTGCCATTCTATTCCTAGCCACTTGCATCCTCTCCCCGACTCACACCCTCATCCCTACTGGCATGCCGTCCTCCCTTTGCTACGTCATCACCGTCTCCAGTGCTGCCGCGGCCCATCGGCGAGCCCTACCCACCAATACTTCTACCTCTCGACCTGGTTGCCGATGACGCCCATCACCTTTTCTCTCACACATCATCACCAAACCTAACTTGACTCCACGCTGGAGTGTTGTTCCACCCGCCGGCCGCCGCCCTCCTTCAACCCACAACATCGGCGGCACCACCCCACCGCCAGCGTCATCCATCGTCAGTCTGCCACCGCCTTAGCCTCCCTCTAAATCCAGAGGGTTTTAGTAAAACAAATCCAAACCCGAACTCTAACTTACCCGAGTCGCCGTTGGTGCTCTCGTCTGAGCCGGTGAAGAAGGTGGAGTACGAATTTAAGGCAAAATTATACGGTGAGAAATTCAAATGTTCAATCCTAAAAAAACATTCGGGTACCAGTTAGTAATTTCCTTAATTTAATCGTGTCACTTAGGTTTATCAATAAGCTCAACGTCCAAAATGGACGAGGCTCGTAAACTTGCCTAATTGTTTCACTTATTCGTGTCAAATCAGTGCTAGTGAAGCTTACTATTCGCATGTAAACTGTTTTTTTAACTTCTCGCGTTTCAAACAGACCCTATCTTTGAAAAGAGGCACGCGAAATACTTTGCCTTTTTCAGAAACCCTCACATATAATTTTGAAACCCCAAATGGCCAGATGTCCTTCAAAATTATTCTGCAAAATTTGAAACAAAAAACGCAGCCTGTTTGATTGATGGGCCCAAGCCCCCTGACACACCATTTTTCTCAGTGGAACCCAGTTCATTGTGGGCTCCCAATGGGCCCCATTACTTTGGGGCTGGAATCCGGCCGTCGCCGGCGCGGATGCTTGTTCGCGGAACCCGTCTTCTATCCCCTCACCGACATAGCTGGAATCCGGCGGTCGCTGGCGGCGGCAACCTCCTCCCCTCCCCTCGTGAGCCTGTATTCAAATGCGATCTCCACGCCTTCCCAGTTCCCAGGTCGCAAACGGCGGCGGCGTGTACGGCCTACGTGGCCTCGCCTCCGCCTCCGCTTCCGCCACCCCGACGTGTCAGCTTCCCATCCACACTACTCCCACTTGGACAATTCCACCTATTTACTTGGCTTCGCCACAAATTTCCCCCCACATTTGGGTGCTTTCCGTATCGCCGTAAGCTCGTTGCGCGACCATGGCGGCGTCGGGAACCCTAGTCGTGTACAGAGTGGTGTTCGCGGCGCTGGGCGTGCTCATGGTGGGCACCCTGGTGTACACCTGCATCACCGACGGCTCGCCGTTTCGCCCCGAGCTGCTCACGCCGTGAGTACTACTAACCTTTGCCCTCTATGGAAGAGAATTAGATGCCAATTGATGCGGTGAATTTTGGCAATATTGCATGTTTCTGGTGTGTTTGCTTGCGGATTGGTAGGAAGCTGTCGCGATTTTTATGAATTGGATGATCGTATGTTCAAGTAGTCTTTTTGAGGCTTGTGGATGTCATGCCTTGCTAATGATTAGCAAATGATAGGAATCTCGTATTATCTTAAGTATTCTTCCAATTTGGTTGGTGCTAACCTGCATAGTAGTGGAGTTTACCTTTTATATTGGCTAAATGCTACAGATGTCATGCACATGTACTAGCAACACTGTAGCACCTGCAAAGTCATCTGTGTTTAGTTATGAAGTACAATTTGTTCATTGAAGTTTAGTTACTGTTAGAGTTTATGTACATTTTTACACAGCAAATGCAGGAATTTGCTTTCTTTTATGCCTAACAAGCCTGTAGCTGTAGAATGTTGCTTATATCTGGAATTGCCTGTGTTTATTATAAGGTGGTGTTAGTTACACTATAGCATGAAAACTTAGGCTTGCTCAACATTGCTGCAGGAAGTATAGGTAGATCCTGAGACATGCTACTTTTAAAATTCAGTGCTCAATTATGCTGTAGGTAGTACAGTTTTTTCACGAGAGAATTGGTACTTTCTTAACCAGTGAACCGCGTTTTGCATCAGAGTAGGCAGATCATGGCTCTTGTCCAAGCAGCTTACATGTTTTCAGATGACCTTCAATTGGAAATTGTAATTCTTCTATGTGTGTAGGTGGATGGTGGCAACACTGGCTGATTTTTATGTGAATGTGGTTGCAATCTCGGTAATTCATTTATCTTTTATACTGTACTTCTACTTCCTCATCGCTAAGCAGTTGCTTTGTTAAGATGTTTTGTACAGAAAACTTGTGATGTTTAGTTTTCTGAAGTGAAAGTGGCAACTAATCTATTTGTTCTGTGAAATGCTGCCAACAACATGCTTGCATGCACTGTACAAGAGTGGACTATATAGCTTCCAGTATTTCCCCCCTATTTTTGATTAATCCGACTATTGAAAAAATTTATTACGTAGTTGATAAGATTCTTGGTGTTCATGGTGTCAAGACTTGTATTTCTGCATACGTAATTTCCTTCTATCAATTCATTGTCTTTTCCTCCGCATTTGTATGAAGGAATTCATTGACTTTCTCAAATTTGATGCCAAATGTCTAACTGCGTTAGCTCTTTTTTGGTTGAAGCAGTAATGATTGTACATGGTTGCATCTCAGAGATGAGAATCAAATAATTGTGTACAGGATATAAATAATATAAGATAAAATAAAAAACATATATGTAACAATTTCTGGTTCATGTATGGACATCCAATTTTAGAACATTATTTCCAGCTTGACTCTAGCTAGAGGCGCTTCTTTCTTTTATGGTGTTTCAGACTTGGGTTATCTACAAGGAAGTAAATTGGATTAGTTCTGTCTTCTGGGTAGTTCTGTTGTTTTGTTTCGGCAGGTACTTGATTCCTTCTTGCTAATATTCTATGTTTGAATGAAGGTGTTATATTCCACTAGATGCGATTGACCTTTTTTCTTTTATTTTTCAGTGCTGCTACATGTGCTTATATTGTTAAGAAGCTTTTTGAAATAACACTTTCAGGGCCTTTCCAAGATCCACTTGATCTTTTATTGCTCAGGTATAGAATCAAATTCTTCCCATCTTATGGAGGGTATTAATTGATTTGAGTCGACTATTTTCTTGACAGCATAACTGAGGCTTTAATAACTGCACCTTTGAACAGAAGTGTCATTCATATTTCTTTAATATTTTTCTCATTTAGCTTTCATGATTAGCCTTAATGGTATTCCTTCGTCTCATTATTTGTTGATATTTGTTCTGTTTATTATGCTTGTGTCAATTAATTCTTATGCCATTACAATTGACAATGCACTGGGACTGATAAATTCTAAGCTCTTGGTATTAACTTATTCTGAACTTTTAGTTCCTTGGGGTTGCACATTGAGAAATATAGTAATAAATTGTGTAAATAAGAGGGCTTTGCTGACAGTAAATAAGTACTTGTGTGTTTTTTTTAACAAAATGATAATTTGAAGTCGCCTTGAATCTTTATGGTACAATGCCAATAAGATGCTAGCATGCCACAGTTAGCAATCACTTTTCACTCCTCAATATGCTTCCTGGGGGGTGGACCATGGAGATGATTGCACTATGGCACATGAAGATGAAGTGAAAAGAAACAAATTTAATTTTTCCCCTACTGATACTGAAAATTTAAATGGATTAGGCATGTTTCTCTCTCTTGAGGGTTCTCTTTGGACTAATAGGCAGCTTACATTGCTTATGGTATGGCCTCCTTTAAACTGTTTAGGGACTGGTGAAACATATCATCCTGCAGATTTCTACACCTGCAACAATAAACTTTTTGCTGCGTAAAACATTTGGCGGTTGCATCCCACATATCGAATAACATACTGAAGAAGCATATCTATTGCTCCCATTCCTTAGTGCCACACTGCATGCTGTGACCCCATATGGTGACCTTTTTGTATTACATTTCAAATGTCCAAGGAATGTTATTTTGCGTACATCAATTGTTAGTTGCATCTTCTATAATTTATATTGATGTTAATTATTCCTGATGTGTATCTCAACTTCTTTCAGGCAAGATAATCTATCACAAAGAAAGTGTTCTTTTGTCATAATTGGGAGAATTATTTTCAGCATTTTGGGGGTACTCATGGCTGCAGTTGTCATATATACTGTCATCACAGATGGACTACCTTTTAGGAAGGATTTGTTGACACCGTAAGTGAATACAATATACATTCATAATTCATACTTGTCTGTTTCTGAGACCTATCTTTTTGGAAGTATTGTACGTCCAGCTGAATGTAGCAGATAAAAGAGTAAAAATCAATGATTAAATTCAAGATTACAGCAGCTTATAATAGACATACGCGGCCCAAGGTGTTTTCAAAATATAAAGTAAGAACGAAATATGGGAATCGTGCTAGAAGCCCCCTATGCTGAATATACAGTCAAGGGTCAATTTCAACTATTATGTTTGGAGTATATAGCACTAACCATAGTTGTGTACAAGTCCATCCAGAGTTGAAAACCCTAAGTAAACTTGTTGGTTGACATTTATGAGAATGTTTTGTATGTTCCATTGATTTAACAATTTAGGCTATTAACTAAATAGAAAGTGTTCTGATTTATTTGGTTGGTTTATCCCAATTTTACTTGCGCTATCAATTAGAAATCTCGACTTTACTATTCTCTTGTGCGCTCAGGTGGATGGTTGCAACCTTAATTGACTTCTATATAAATGTCTTTGCAATATCGGTAAGACACCTTCTTCAACTTTTAGTAATTGTTCAAAGTAATTATATACAACACACAAGATTGTCTGCATGAATGCACCCTGAAAATTTACTATTCATGTTTTAGTTTGTGCAAAGGATGAAAACTATGTTTTTCTTGCTACAACTACTAGTACATGAATCTGTTGTTATTAAACTCAGTTCTGTTCATGTCATGGTACTCACAGTTTATATTAATCATAAATAATAATTGTATTTTCTAAAATATATTCCATTAAAGTTATCTATAATATTTCCAGCGGACACCGCCATTTGCACTTTACTTCTATCTCTGTTAGCTCCTCTTTGAAAATGTGCAAAGCTTAATTTACTTTGATGGTGGTTATATTTGGTTTGTCCAGTAATTTTTGTAGTCCTATTGGATGAAGATCTTTCTAGTTAGGAATGCACATTCTTGATATTTTCTTCCTGATAGGCAACACAACGCCAAATGGTTAATTTTTGATGTCGTGTCCACAGGTATGGGTTTGTCACAAAGAGTCAAATTGGCTATCATCGGTCATTTGGATATGTTTGTTGATATGCTTCGGAAGGTATATATTTCTTTTTTGAGGCTTTAAACATTCTGCATCTTAGCAGATTACTACATAATATTACTACATCTTAACATAAGGTTTAATAGTAATTATGGCCGCCTATCAAATACTGTAATCACCTTGTTATCTGCTAACCAAACAATGAATTTTGTCCATGCTGATAAATTATTACCACCAGGATGTTTGTTGTAATTTATGCAAGCATGATTTGTACCTGGTAGTGCTTCATGTTAGGTATAAGATGAATAAATTTTCCTACTATATATATAGGAATATTATTTAATGCTTCACTCTTTAGGGTAGCTTCCCCCAGGATTATGTTTGATTCATATGTGGGAGGCACTTTCCTACTCAAGAGAATAGCTACTCTCTTAAGTAATATGATCTACAATTGTAGTACATGTAAAGCTGTAGTAAACTCATCAATGAAGTACATGCAGCATGAAATATTTATTTATGTAAGGAACTTATTGACTCTTATCCATTTTTTCCTTTGCTTTAGCATAACAACATGTGGCTACATTGTTGTTCAACTTTTCCAAGTGTCATACCAAGATCCAATCTACCGTGTGCTATTGAACTGTCATAGCAAGTATGGAATTGCACCCTTCCAATAATCCTTGATCTTCTACGAGCCTGTTTAGCGTACAGTTGTCTAAACTTTGCTTGACGTACAGTCATTTATCTGGTATCCACCTGTTTGAAATGTAGGAAGATTTGAACATTCATTGAAGGGCTATGTTCTGCTTGGTATACAATAATATTCCCTCTATACATAAGGTGCCACAATAAAGGGTATATCAGAATAGCAACTAGATATGTTTGTTTTGCTTGGTGTAACGGCATAACTTCTTTGGCAATTTCTGTACAAAATGAACCGCAGTATCTATGAAGTTGATGCCCCTTCACTTGTGTTCTCGGAGTCTTTATTTGTACATTTGATTTAATTTCTTAGTAAATGATCTTTCTTTATTGTAGTTCTTGTCATATCCTAAATCATTCAGAATCAGTTGCTAAAATCAAGTAAAGAGCAACACAATCAGAAGACTCCAAGCACTTAGATGATTCACATTCCTTCACTCAATAGATATATGCGCGCGATACTTGTCTCTGATCCCCAGTAGCTCGCTCATAGCATCACCAATCTGCATGCGATCAATTGGCAGTTCCTTCGAACACAAAATTCCAATACGCAGAATCGAAGTGATGCATGCAATCCTCATTTCTGTGATGCTGCTCGATTTTGATAGCAAGTACTGATCCACCACATTGGTCGCTTGGCCTCTCAATGCTGTCTCTATGTACCTATGAAGGTTTAGATCTTGCACAAATTCACCATCCGTTGGTCTTTTTCCAGTGAAAATCTCCAACAACAGTATTCCATAGCTGTAGGTATCACCATATATCGAGACTTCATTTCCTTGACCATACTCTGGAATAGACATATGTAACAACTTACATATATAAGCTTATCCATAATTTGTTAAAAAAGTGCAGAGTGATATCAATCTGTGAAATTAAATTCCAATGAGGAATCACTTTTTTCATAAAGTGAACAATGCGGGATTTTATCTAACCATTTCTTTCAGTTTTTTAGGGAAATGATTTTTGTAACCATTTGTGAAGGCAAATTTTTATAAATAAGACAAATCATAGCAATATGGGTAGTGCTTTCATAACCTTCTAAAACTGCACAAAGCACCCTCAGTAGATAAATAGTGCAAATAAAACCCTAAGTTTCTTTGTGGTAGAGCTTAGAATCATTTATCTTTAGAAGACTACACAAATAATGACTCGCAGAAACTTAGCATAGGTTGCAGAAGAAATTAGCATAAATAGAAAAACAGTAGTGGTTAGAGGCAAACCTGGGGCAGCATATCCAATGGTTCCTCTTCTTGTAGCCCAACCACTTGATATCTCTGGGAGGCTAGTATCATCTTGATGCACGAATCTTGCAAGCCCAAAGTCACCCACACGAGCAACCTTGTCATTGTCGAGGAGAATATTGCTTGGCTTGAGATCGCAATGAACTATTGGCACTGGCTTATAGTGGTGAAGGTATTCAAGTGCAGAAGCTACATCTATGGCAATGTCTATCCTTTGGATGAGATTGAGCACCCTATGGATCCCATCTTCCTGGAAATGTTGGTGTAGCCATTGGTCTAGATTTCCATTTGGCATAAACTCAAATACAAGGGCTTTGAAGTCGAGACCCCTGAAATCAATACTTGAACACACTGTCAAGATTTTCACAAGGTTTCGATGTCTAACGCGTCTTAAAGTCTCGCATTCTGCAACAAAGCTTTGAGATGCCCCTCGCTGCTGGAGGTTGAGCACTTTCACAGCAATGGCTTCTTCTTGGTCTTGATTCATAATTGTTCCTCTGTACACTGAACCGAAGCTTCCTGTACCCAAGAGGTTTTCAGAAGCAAAACCATTTGTCGCCTTCACTAAGTCATTATAGGAAAGCCTCATATACTGGCCATTGAATGATGGAACTCTTTTCATCTTTCTCGACCTGCTCCTCAAATTCCAAAGTGCAAACAGCGCAGATACCAAGATAATGCAAACAATTGCACAACCTATTGAGATCGCCATGACAAGCTTGCGAGACCACTTCTTGGATGCATGGTCTGAGCAGGGTGGCAAGTTAAATTGGGGGATACCTCCACATAAGCCACTGTTCCCTTCAATCGAAACTGCACTTGCATTCAGAAATATTCCACGTTTTGGAACTTCACCCTCAAAATTATTGAATGATATGTTCAGGCTAGCGAGCCCCTTCATACTCTCAAGGAAGTTCGGAATGTGCCCAGACAAGTTGTTTCTTGAAAGATCAAGAACTAGGAGGCCCTTCAGTTGTGCCATTGGTGCTGGGATCGTGCCTTGAAATAGGTTTCCTTGCATACGGAGATACTGCAAACTTTGGCATTCAGCAAGAGAGGCAGGAATTAACCCAGATATCCTATTGCCAGACACATCAAGAGATGCAAGGTTTACTAGATTACTAACTTCTGAAGGCAATGTTCCAGTTAACATATTGCCTTGGAGCTCCACAGCAACAGATAGTGTAGATATGAGAAAAATTTCTTTTGGTATTGAACCAACAAGACGATTGAATGGTAGGATCATTATTTGCAAAGGGCAGCTTCTAAGGCTGGATGGTATCGGACCACTAAGTGCATTGGTGCCGAGGTAGACTCTGTTTAACGCTGTGAGATTGCCAAATGTTGGTGGAATTGGTCCAGATAACATGTTGGTTGACAGGTCTAGTTCACCCAATATCCGAAGATTGCCAATGGACTCAGGAATGGTCCCATCTAGGAAATTAACATCCAAATGAAAGTATTGCAAGTTGATAAGGTTTCCAATTCCTTCAGGTATATTTCCCCGTAGCATGTTGCTTCTCAGGCTGAACTCCTTTAAATTTGTGGAAAGATTTGCTATTGAATTTGGAAGCATCCCTTCCAGCTTGTTATAGCCCACACTCAGGTATTGCAGCATACTACAGTTTGTCAAACTAGAGATGAAGTCCCAATCAGCGTCATTCCTTGCTTCTAGCTTATTATTTTGAAGTAACAGAACTGACAAGTGCTTTAGGTTAATGCCAAGACATGTCGGTACTACCCCCGAAAAAGAGTTTAATCCTAACTGAAGCATTTGAAGCATTGAAACATTACACAGGAACAATGGGATGGTGCCATGAAATTGATTGTCATAAACATCGAATGCCTTGAGCTTGGAGAACTTGTTTCCCACGTCACTCGGAAGAGACCCACTGAGTTTGTTGACACTCACCGAGAAAAATTGAACAGAGGAGAGATTGTATACCGAAGGTGGTATGGAACCTTGGAGTTCATTCACGTTGAGATAAAACTCAACGAGGGAATCGGGTTTTCCAAGAGTGTGAGGGATTGAACTAGTAAGATTATTAGATGTAAGAGAAAGGACATTGAGTAGGTTGAGATTTCCTAATGACTCTGGG
Source organism: Melocanna baccifera (assembly GCA_036346265.1). NCBI lineage: Eukaryota > Viridiplantae > Streptophyta > Magnoliopsida > Poales > Poaceae > Melocanna > Melocanna baccifera. The sequence goes on along the minus strand of CM070693.1, from coordinate 4,328,033 downwards.
ATGCTCCCAGTTAGGCCATTCACTTGGACATCTAGAACTGCTAGAGATGAGAGGTTCCCTAGTGAAGGTGGAATTGGCCCCGAGAGTTGGTTGTTGTCGGCATACAAAATCTGTAATTTCTGGAGGCCTCCAAGAGAAGGAGGAATAGAACCTGTTAAATAATTGATACTAAGATATAGCTCGGTTAAGTTTTTAAGATTCCCAAGCTCTGGTGGGATTTCTCCTCTGATCATGTTTGATCTCAGATAAAGGTAAGCCAGGCTTTTTAGGTTTCCAATCTCGGCAGGGATACTTCCTGTAAGATTATTATGTCCAAGAATGAGTACCTCAAGATTGTGCAGCGATGCCAACTCCCGGGGTATTGAGCCTTTCAGCATGTTGTACTTGAGATCAATAACTCGAAGGTTTGACAAGACGCCAAGGGCGGTAGGTATCACTCCTTGAAGGTTGTTGTGGCGGATACTAACAACTTGGAGGTGCTCACAAGATGTCAGTTCTGGCGGGATCTCCCCACCAATGGAGTTGGTGCTGAGGTTCAGATGCTCCAGTTGTACAAGGCGCCCGAGCTCTGATGGTATGATGCCATGAAAGCGGTTTTCTCGGAGGTCAAGTTGCCTGAGGTAAGTCAGGTTCCCTATAGAAGATGCAATGGTGCCAAGAAGGTTGAGCTCAGGAAGATCCAGTGCTATGACACGGCCACGGCGGTGGCCACGCATGCCGCAGGTCACGCCGCGCCATCGGCACATAGGGATCGACTGGTTTCCCCATGATCCCAGAGCCTGGAATGGATCTCCTCTTATCAGAGACCTAAATGACATAAGCGCTTGTTGGTCAGTGGCGCTTGTTGTGGCAGTTTCAGGAGCTGGCACAGCATTAGCCGAACATGGAAGGAGAAGGGAGGCAAACAAGAAAAACCCCATGACTGTTACAATTCCCATGTTTAGGCGACAGTTGCAAAGGCTGGTTTGCGGACTGAAAGCTTGTTGTGTTTATAGAGTGATTCGAGACTCAAGTTGCCCCATGATTGTTTTTCTTCTCTTTTTGAGGAGACTTAAATTTTGTTATGAGCAGGTGGGCATCAAACTCGTGCTAGAGAGACGTCTTCCCTGAAAACTTGAAAGAATCATGTGTCCAAGTTTTTCAATTCAAGTGGGTACGGTTTGCTTCTTAAAATATTGTCCATTCTCCTCAAAGGGCTCGACAGCACGATGTACTTTAAGCGCTACAGTCTACAGGTCACACGGGCTTTTCTTTGACAAGTCCATTTATATTAAGTCTATGTTGATTTCTGCTAAATTGCACTTCACCGGCCTCGATGTATTTTTCTTGTGGATCGCTATCGTGTTGACGAAATTGATGAACCACTCTCAAGTAATTTAAGTTTGTTCAATTTCTGGTTACTCTTGCCGTGTGTGTCCAGAGCGTGTGAAATGAAGTTATGCCTTGCCTCTCGAAATTAGGAACATTCATGAGATAGACAACTATGGCAAACTCACTAGGCCAGCTTTGTTGACCAATTTATTGATGATGTATACCACATTACTACCTTAGCCCTTAGTAAGTACTAATGAATGAGGTGTCGATTTGTAGATATGTTAGTCTTCTTGGATTTTCTAGGCAACATTTTCTCCAAAGACCTTTTGATCGTAGTAGTAGTATTAGATAGATGATATACAATTAGCAGAGATAGATGATAGACAATTAGCAGAGACAAACATATACCTTCAAACTAGTATATTAAGTCTGTTCTATATACTTTAAAACAAAGAAAGCTATGCTTCTATGTTCTTCCGAAAAGTAAAAAAACATAAATTTTGTAACATGTTAACCGTCTGATTCGCAACAACCGAATACACTGCTAGCAACAACTAGTGGCAGTAACTTACATACGAAATGTCCTGTTGACTCTATCCATTGCTCTCGGCCCGCCGCTACCTGAATCAGTGTTACTACCTTGGTTCACTGTAACTATTGAGCAGTGGCGACTAATAATGAGTTGACTGGGGAATGGAACTGTGATTCCTGGTCGAAAGGGTTGGAACCTGGAATTGCCATCAACTAGTTTTCAATTATCAGATATTTTGTAGAGATGGGGAGTAGAATCTGAACTCCATAATTATATTTTGAGAAAATCCTATATATGCCACTCTTTTGGATGCTGATCCCTTATCTACCGTTGCTCTCTGACATATGCCTGTCTTTTTTTCCTCGAAAACGCAAAACAATTGTGGTTCATTCATTAAGAAGAAGAACAATACAACGTAGGCCGAGAGGTCGAAATAAAGGCACAAAGAAGGACCGATCACAAGGAACATGACTCCGACCAGTCCGATTGGACAAATGTTTGTGGCTAACACACCCCGATGACGAGCAAACTACTACCACCGATGGATTAACATCGGCTAACGCACATGCAAAAAGACGAGGAGGGTGGGGTTGGGTGGCCCAAGGCGACACATCCAAGGAGGGAACGACGCCAAAGGCGCCACTGTTGCCCGATTCGACAAGAACTGGATCTAAGATTTTCACCCTTGACACACCTTTGCCTGTAGCTGCTCCCTTCAATGAAATTCATGCGGCTGATCCCAACGAAGCTCCGACGCTTGCCCTCTTCCTTGTGGTCGCCCGCGCCAGCGGCTGCCCGGCCCGCGGCCTTTGTGTCCAAGCTGGAGGCAGCGACCGCCCGAACCCCTGCTGCTAGCGGTCATCCAAGCTGGTGTGTCAACACCAAGCTGCATCTGAGGAGCCCGCCACTAATGCCTATGCCTGCCTGAGCTGTGCGCCGTTGTCGCCCGCCCACGCGCGAAGAAGAAGAGAGTGCGCGGTCGCAAGGGGCGGCGGCACGGGAGTCAGCAATGAATAAAGTCCGAAGGGGTGGGATCGTGGATCCGACCCGGAGGCCGCAAGATCTGACCCAGAGACAGGCAAATCCGACGGCAGCGGACACACAGAGGTAGGAGGGGGTGGGGGGCTCGCACATGCCGAAACCTGTGCTCGCCCGAGTTGTGCGTTGTGGTCACCCACGCGCGAAGAAGGAGGTTGCACGCTCGCATGGTGCGGCTATGGCGGTGGCTGCGACTGTGGCGTGAGAATCGACGGCGTGCAGAGGCCGGTGGTAGGAGTCGGCGACGTACACGGATCCGCCCCCGGGGGCGACCAGATCTGGCCCGAAGACGGCCAGATCTGATCAACTCCAGTCGCCATGCTTCATGACGCCATGCTCAACGCTGTTTAGGAATCGACGTCGCGCATGACGTAGAATTGGAGTGGAGCTGCGACTGAGGGACCAACCGCTAACGCCACATCGGCGGCGACAATGGCGAGTGGGAGACATCGGCGGGAAGTGGCTTTGGCGACACAGGTTGGTTCGCTCCCTGAGTCCCTTGAGGGAGTGGCTCAGGGCGCGGTTGGTTGTATTAAGTGATTTTTAGAAAGAGAGGGTAAACGAATGGAAAAGCGAGAGAGAGATGTATGTACAAGACGGAGTGAGATGAATGGGGTGTGATGCACGCATGACCCCCTATCTTATCACTAGAGTAAGAGAAGTGAAAAATATGTTTTAAAAAAAATAGATATTCATATTAGCTTCGAATTTATCGAAGTAGAAGCTATAAGCAAAAAGAAAAAGAAAATAATATGTACAGGCCCTTAGACGGGCCAGGCTTGCAAAAGGCCACGCAGTCTCTTGGCGTTCAGCACAACCCGACCAGCCGCGCTAACGCCGGAATTCATGGGCTCTAGAATACATAGGTCGGACGTTAAGGCCAGGCCTAGATTTTGCTCAGGTTGACCCGCTGCATACCTACGGCCCACGAAAGGTTATTGAAGCACCAAACGATCATGTAACCAAACCCTTTCCCAGTTTCCCTCTCAAACGCTCTCGCAAACTAGACAGCCCTAACGGCGGCCGCCGCCGAGAACGATGATCGGCGAGCAATGGCGGCGGATCAAGATCTCAGTTTCCTTTGGGCGCCTCGATCCTCCTCCTACTTCTCCCTACGGCCAGGGGCGACGTTGGCACAAGGGAGTGTATGGACCAGAGGAGCCCCACCAGGGTGTTGCGCCCGACAAGCTCCACCAAAACCATCGCCCATCGGGGGCTTCGGCGTCAGATTAGCGCTGCAACTCATGCTACATGGTCAGTGAATCGCCTCTCTTCTTGCATCTCACCCTTCCCTGCTGGCTGCTGCCTCATAAGTTAAACGTGCTGTGGATTTTGGCTTAATCCGTTCGCTGCTTATTGGTATCATGTTTTATGTTCAACTGTCTATCGAAGCATCCTTAATTTTGTTTTGTACCTTCACGAATTGCTTGAATTGGTAGGCCTGATCGACATAGCACAATTCAGGGAATTGCAAATGTTAAGTTCCAGCACACTTACTCCTCCCGGGAAATATCAATCAAGTATTAATTTTGTATAAAATATCAGGATTTTCAATCTTTTTACTGAAAACCAAGTTTTAACCCGAGGAAATTTAATAGAGCATCATTTTTCCGCTTCATGCCTTTCAATTTGAACAAATTTGGCTGCGCTGCAAGATTTTGACTAGTACCTATATTGTTTGTGATCAGTAGGGTGTGAAAGTACAAGTTTGTTAACATGGAGCACATAAAAATTAGACAAAACAACCAAGCCAATAGAAACATTCCTACGGTGAGCTTTATTTCATAAAATGTTTGGGAGAAGAACTTTCATTAAAGCAAACAAGGCATAGGCCACAAGGCACCAGGAACATGCGAACAAGAGAAACAATTGCCCTTTTCCTCAACCGCGTAGTGCTGAAAATGCTTCTTTGATTGCGGTGACTTCAGCGTAAACATCCTGCATTGTTGGTCGATCTTTTGGTGTCTCCACAGAGCATGAGAGACCAAGCTTAACAAGCTGCAAGATGCAGCTCAGCATTCCGACCGTTGCATGGTTTTCATGGTCCAAATTATTGTCTGCATCTTCATCTTCAAAACTTGGAATGATATTAGGATCAAGAATCTCGCCAATCTTGCGAGGAAATGCTGTTTCCACAAACTTCTGAAGGTTCAAACCATCATTAAACATCTCATCCGTCGGACGCTTCCCTGTGAGCATTTCTAGGATGATAATTCCATAGCTATAGACGTCACCCTCTGTTGAGATTTTGCTCCCAAAGCCATACTCTGCAATGTTGTGCATAATTGTTCAGAGAATTTACTATCTCACAATATTGAAAACTAAAAAAAAATCATGAAACCATCTTTTCAAAGAAAGGAAAAGTAAAACATGAATATCAAGAAAATAAATAAGATATTAGATATGTCCAATTATTTTTTATATTGACAAAAAATAAGAATGAAAATTGTCACCTGGTGCAATGTATCCAATTGATCCTCTCGGTCCTGCCAAGCTTGTAGAACTACTAATGCTTGAAGAACTATAACTGTGAAGAAACTGCGCTAACCCAAAGTCACCAAGACGTGCACCCATGACATCATCTAGAAGGACATTGCTGGGCTTCAAATCACAATGGACCATAGGGGGCATGCAACAGTTATGTAGATAATCCAATGCAGAAGCTATGTCCGATGCTATTGTTATTCTCGAGCCCAAACTCAATGGTCTTTTCAAACCATACTTGTTCAGTTTTGGATAGAGCCAGCTCTCTAGGCTACCGTTAGCCATATATTCAAGAATAAGAGCTTTGAAGTCATGTCCTGTTGGATCACATGTTGAGCATGCAGTAATCACCCTTACAAGATTACGATGACCTAAGTCAGACAACCCTACGCGAACAGTACCCGAGACTATATAGTATAGCCCGTCACAAGCAAGCTACTGTAGCAGAGGTGCTTAGCACCTCGCCCCCCAATATCCCTTGGCGGAGAGATCTCATTGGACATTCGTTAGTAGCATGGAATGATTTACTTCCACGAATTGCTAACATTGTATTGAGACAGGAACCTGATGAATTTCGCTGGAACCTACACCGATCCGGAAAGTTCTCGGTGAAATCACATTACCAGGCAATGATTCATATCGATGTCCCTAATATGAATAAGCGGATTTGGAAGTTAAAAGCTCCTCTTAAAATAAAAATTTTCCTTTGGTACTTACGTCGAGGGGTAGTGCTGACGAAAGATAATCTCGCCAAACGCAACTGGCATGGCAACAAGCAGTGTTGTTTTTGTCCTCATGACGAAACCATTAAACATTTGTTTTTTGATTGTCGTTTTGCTAGGGCTGTTTGGTCCTTTTTTCGAGCAGCTTCAGGTCTTTCTCAACCTCGTTGTGTGTCTCACTTGTTTGGTTCTTGGCTACGGGGTGTTGGGACAGATTTGAAGCCTCTGATCCTGCTAGGGGCGGCTGCTATATGTTGGTCACTTTGGCTATGCAGGAATGATTTGATATTTGAAAAAAAACTTATTGTCTCTCCTTTTCAGGTTATATTCACAGTAATTCATTGGCTTCGTACCTGGGCCATACTGCAGTCGCCATCGTCACAGGATTTAGTTACTGCGGCGTCTCAACTTTTGGAGCGAGTGGTGAAGGAGTTTTTTACCCAGGCACATGGGTGGCGGTCTAGTCTGCGGATTGATTGTCTTTAGTTGTGTTTGTTTTTGGTTTTTTGTCCTTTTGGCTGTGTGCATCCTAGTTATGCAGAGGCCGGGAACTGTTTTTTCAGGGTCTTGTATCATCTTGATGTTAACATCTTGAAAATCAATAAAGTTTCCCTTATCGAAAAAAAAAAAGATTACGATGACGAGTGTTCCTCAGTGCCTCACATTCAACAAGGAAGCTCTTTGTTGCTCCAAGTTGATCAAGTTTGAAAACTTTGATAGCAACTGCTTGTTCTTCAAACTCAAATCTACCTTTGTACACTGACCCATATTTTCCTGAACCAACCAAGTTGGCTAAGGAGAAACCATTTGTTGCTTTGACTAAATCAGCATATGTGAACTTCTTCAGCTCCTTGCAGGATGGATGAGCTACTTGCTTGACTATCTTTGTCTTCTTCAAAAGAATGACGGCGAAGCATGATAAAAGGACCAAAGAAAGAGCACTAAATCCTACTATTTTCAGAATTTTGGAGGTGTGCCTTTGTTTGGATGCCCTTGCGTTGCAAAGTGGCAGTTGTAGCAATGGGGTGCTGGCACAAATGTTCTTGTTACCTTGAATGAACACCTCGCTTTCATTTTGAAATATTCCACCTGTTGGTACTGGTCCCTCGAGGTTGTTGAAGGACAAATTGAGAAACTTCATAGAGCTAAAGGACTCAAAGAACTCAGGAATTTCACCAGACAAGTTGTTTTGAGAAAGATCCATCTCAACGATGCCTCTCAAAGTAATGAAAGATTCAGGGATTCTCCCATCAAGAAGGTTCCCCTCCATGTGGAGGGACTCCAAGTGGACACACTCACCTAGAGTTGAGGGAATTTGTGCAGACAACTGATTATTGGAAATATTCAAAAGATCAAGGTTGATCAAGCCGCTAATCTCCAGTGGTATTTGTCCTGAGAGTTGGTTGTGAGACAAGTCCAGACCTTTAGAGAGGGAGGAAAGAGTAAAGAGCTCTTTTGGTATACTACCATCAAAGCTGTTACAAGAGAGGTTCAACGTTTCCAAATTTTTGCAGTGTCCTAAAGCTCCTGGGATTGGGCCACTCAGATTATTTTCTTGTAAATACAGCTCACTCAATTGATTAAGATTACCAATTGAAAGCGGGATTTGACCGAAAATTTTGTTCTGGGATAAACTTAGGACAAACAAGTTTCGTAGATTTCCAAGTGAGCCAGGAAGATTTCCAGTAAGCAAGTTCTGTTCCATGTAAAGAAGCGTGAGGTTTGTGAGGTGCCCTATCTCTTGTGGTATGGTGCCGGATATTTTATTTGCTGCTAAGAACAATACCTCTAAGCTCTTTGGAAGGCCCGAAATGGAACTTGGCAGGACTCCTTGAAGGATGTTTGAATCCAACTGCAATCTCACCAATTGTGTGCAATTTGTCAACGAGGATAAGAAAGACCAATCTCCAGCCTCAAGCCGGTTCATGCCTAGATTCAGTACGCTTAAGTTGGGCAGGGTCCCGAAAGAAGGAACAATACCATGAAATGCATTGTCACGGAGATTAATCACCTTAAGATTGGTGGCGTTGGCCAGTGAAGTGGGGATTTGGCCTTGGAATTGGTTCGCTTGCATAATCAAAGTTTCGATGCTTGAAAGGGTATTTCCGATGCTATATGGAATTTCCCCGATTAGACTGTTCTTACCCATGCCAAGGTATGTGAGTGCTGACATGTTATAAAGAGATGCAGGGACAGTCCCGGACAAAATGTTGTAAGTGAATTCTAGTATTTGAAGGTTTGGAATTTCACCTATACTCATTGGGATGCTACCTTGAAAATTGTTATCACCAAGCAAGAGCCATCGAAGGGAAGAAAAATTCCCTAAAGTTGAAGGGATGGTGCCTGCAAGATCATTTGATTGCAAGATAAGATATTGCAAGGGTGAGTCTATTTTCGAGAAAGCAGGAATGGACCCTACAAAGTTGTTCACTCCCAGGTTTAATATTTGAAGTGACGTGCTATTAAACAGTCCAGGAGGAATCTCTCCGCTGAGATGATTTTTCGTTAAGGCCAACACTTGAAGTGATGAACTATTACCTAGGAGAGATGGGATAGTTCCTGTGAGGCTATTGTTCGCGAGAATAACTGAGACAAGAGAAGAGCTGCCTCCAAGTGAAAGAGGAATGTTGCCCGTCAAACTATTTCCAGCAAGGTGTAAAACTGAAAGGTTGCGGAGAATCCCCAACCCTTCTGGGATTCCTCCAGTGAGCATGTTGCGATCCAAGCTGAGCTTTTGAAGATTTGAACATTGGCTCAGGTTTGGGGGGATCTCACCATGGAGGGAGTTGTTTCCAAGATCAATGATTAGAAGGCGAAAACAGGAAGACAGAGAGTTTGGGATCACGCCTATAAGATTGTTTGAGCTGAGGTTAAGGTACTGGAGCCTATTTAGTTGCCCAAGTTCTGGTGGGATTTGACCATTCAGTTGATTGTTTGGCAAGTGGATTCTTGAGAGTAAAGTGAGATTGGCAATGCAAGGAGGTATTTGGCCATTGAGGCCGAACGACTCGAGATCCAGTGCAGTAACACGAGATGCGTGTTCCTTGCTGCAAGTAACACCGGACCAAGTGCAGAAGTGGTGGGAATCATTCTTCCATGAGCCCAGGAGTCCGGCAGGGTTGGAGAGATGGAGCTTAAGGCAAAGGAGGGTTTGGAAGTCGGTGGTAGATCCATTTGGGAGAGATGTATCACCTAATGAAGAGTCAGGGAATGCAAAGGCCAAAATAGAGGAGAGGACAATGGTCTGGAGCAGCGAGGAACTGAGAGCTCCTACAGGAGACCTGTATTTTCTCTCACACATGCTTTATGCTATAGTAGACGTGTGCAGTGTGCTTGTGCCTTGAGTTGTGATTTCTCATAGTAGTGGACATGCGGCATTTATAGAAGGCAGAGAGGTTGCCAGCTAGCTACTTGCATCCAAGCTTGAGCTGCGTTTGAACAGGGAAAGAGATTTAGGTTGGATGACCTTTACGACCAGTGTAAGTCATCAAGTTAGCCTCAGCAGCTCAGCACTTTCGAACTTGGGAAGTCAATAAGTCATGTATCACAGTTACGGTTGCCTGCTTCTAGCTCGTAAACCTTGCTAAAAGTGGCTACCTCGAAAATGCTACCAACTGGATGTTGCAGTGGTTTAATCAAAACCTTGCTAAAGGTATTTGAAAACGTTGTGAAAAAAGTTGCAATACAAAAACTATACATAACTACAACAATATCATATGATGAGGATTAAATAATCCATTAAATACAGATTTAAATACTTAATTAAGGCTTTAAATACCTATATTATCATAAGTATTCAACGACAATTGCCCGAGTACCCTTGATCAGAAGCCCACTATATATTTTACCAGATCAGCAATCATTTGGAGATCTTATAAACTAGTATAAGGGCTCCCTGGATGTCCCACAGTTCCACGGTCAAAGTTCAGCCCTCCGTGGAGCTTTATATATAGGTGCCGAAGCATTGCGATTTCCTGTATGCCAATAACTCCCTTTAGTGCTAAGTAGGTTTCTCGCCCTCTCCATCCAACGCCGCTAATCAGGAACAATGCTACTAAACATTTGCCATCTTCTGGCTCGGCTGCTTCTTATCATTTTACTGGTTTTTGTCAGTGGCAGCCTCGGTGGTGCTCGAGGTCCTCGTGCTAGTATTTCATGCGGCCCAAGTAAGCACTCATATTTCTAATGTAGTTTGCTAACTTTGTACTCCTGTATAAACCCACTCACAATGTAGTTTTCTGTCTAGTATTCGTACTGTTGTTACATGTATACTGAAAGTGCCTCTGTATCCTGTTGTTCTCTTGAACGTTTTCTTTTGCTCTGTTTCCTTTTTCCTTTTTGGTTCATGGCCTGATGTTTCCACCATCATCGATCGCAGAGGACCCGCGCGGCGGCTGCCCAGATTTGCACAATCCATACTGTGCATCCAACTGTTGACACAAGGGATAAGAAGCGCATGCTATTTCTAGACAATGAAACGTGAGAAGATTCTCCGAGCACGTATGCGCGTTTGAGCACGCTAAAGATCATGGGAAGGCACGTACGGTTCATTGCGTGGGAAGTTTGAACGAGCTGGATGTTTCTTTCATGATCCATTGCGTAGGAAGCTTTGTATGTAAAGAAATAAAATGTTTATCATTCTACAGGAGCTATTTACTTTGTACAAGTGCAACCCCTTTAAATCAATGATAATTGTGGCAAGTTAGGAAGACGATCAAACAACATGTTTGGAAAGTTCCTCTTATCTTACTTGATCTTCAATTGTTGTTTTAGGAGTTGAGAGGTGAGGCTAAAGGATCCTATAATAATCCTACTCACATACAGGTGGAACGCCAATGGCTGTGCCATGGTGTTGATTTACATGATGATTTTAGAGTATTTTGGGATTTAGGGTTGAGAAGAGGAGATAAAACATTTGGGGGAAATTTCTTGATCCCTTTGTCCTACTCTCTCTGTATTCCCACTATAATGGTCTTCACATTTTACATTTGAGCCCCTATATATTTGCCTAAATTACAAAGTGACACATCAACACTCCCCCTTAAGATGTGACAAAAACATTGTATACACACATCTTGCTACAAAATATAGAAAATGGTTTTTCCGATAGTCCCTTTGTGAGAACATCAGCCACCTGACTAGCTGAATTTACATATGGTAGACAAATTATCTCTCTATCAAGCTTTTTCTCAATAAAATAACGATCAATTTCGATATGTTTGGTTCAATCATGTTGTACAAGATTATTAGTAATGTCGATAGCTGCTTTGTTGTCACAGTACAACATTAGTGGCTTGCACTTGAACACCTTTAGTTCTATCAACAAGATTTGCAACCACAATAGCTCACACACACTAGAGCCATAGATCGAAACTCAGCCTCTCTATTAGAACAAGCCACAACACTTTGTTTCTAGCTACTCCATGAAACCAAGTTACCTCCAACAAAGATGCAATATCCTAATGTTGATCGCCGGTCATCCAAAAAAACCAGCCCAATTAGCATCAGTATAACATTCAATTTGTAAGTTCCCTTGGCGGGTATATAAAAGACCTGTCCCTAGATAGCCTTTGAGGTAGTGTGATACCCTATACACAGCTTCCATATAGGTTGATATAGGATCACGCATAAACTGGCAGACCACACTCACTGCAAAGGCAATGTTTGGTCGTGTGTGAGAAAGATATATAAGTCTCCCAACTAACCTCTGATAACATTCCCGGTCCACCGATGTCCCTGTATCGCCGCTCAAACGATGATTTTGTTCAACGAGTATGGCTATAGGTCGAGATGCAAGCACGCCTATCTCCTTTAACAAATCCAATATATACTTCCGCTAAGAGAGGAAGATACCTTTAGGCCCTTGAGAGACCTCAATACCAAGAAAATATATCAAGCGTCCCAAATCCTTCACTTCAAACTCTTGTGCAAGGTGATACTTTAGGTATGAAATTTACTTAGAATCATCTCCAGTTATCACAATATCATCCACATATACTATCATCATTGTTATCTTTCCCATTGTGTGCTTATAAAATAGTGTATGGTCAACATTACTTTGAAAGTAATCTCTCTTGAGCATTGCCCGTCTAAAATGATCAAACCAAGCTCGTAGTGATTGCTTCAATCCATAAAAAGAACGATGCAGACGTAGCACCTTTCCAGAGGTTTGACTTGTTTCAAACCCTAGTGGGATATGCATGTATACCTCTTCTTGAAGATCACCATGAAGAAAGGCATTCTTCACATCCATCTGGTGAATATTCCAGTCTATATTGACTGCACAAGACAAAAGTGTTCTTACTAAATTCAACTTAGCCACCAGTACAACGGTTTCCTTATAATCAATCTCATAAGTTTGTGTGTATCCCTTTGCCACAAGATGAGCTTTGTACCTGTCCAGTTCATCCTCTCGAGTATGTTTAATTACAAAAACCCACTTACAATCTACAGGCTGTTTACCAGGTGGTAGATCAACAAGCTCACATGTTTTGTTCTTCTCCAAAATATTATGGTCTTATGATCCAAAGTTTACATCAATGCTTAATGGCAACAATAGCAAAAGAGAAATAATTGCAGAAGCAATTGAAGAAAGTGAAGCTCAAGCCTGTCCACAGGCAGACGACAATAAGACGTGGCCTACCCGTCCTGGTCCTCACCGTAATCAAAGTCATCTTCCTCTAAGATGATAAAGTAAGGATGAGTACAAATTTGCACTCCGTAAGTCACACCAGAAAATGCAATATAATGGTAAAGACAACAAAGAAAGGCATATAGGGTTAGTTTGAGGATAAACAACATTTAATGAAATACCATAAATAGATTAAATTACTAAATTTAATAATGTAAGTAAAGACCGTAATTTAAAAACAATAACGTTAGTGTAGGCACTGACCTAACACTAACCTATCTACGGGTATCCCACTCGGACCATCTTTCTCTAAAAATTCGTGACCAGCTTCTTCTTGCCTCCTGACCACAAACGCCCCAAGCTTCAATCACAAGTTCGTGACAAAACGCCCCAAGCTTCTTCTTGCCTCCTGACCACAAACTTGTGATATGCATCTAATCTTGCGCGTCATCACTCACGGGCTCACTAACTTTGCCCTGCCACTCGTGGGCTCATCGGTGTGTGCCTAGAGGTGGCAATGGGTACCCGAAACCCGATACCCGGTGGGTTTTTACTCTATTAGGGCATGGGTCTAGGGCAATTTTCTAACCCATGGGTCTCTTAATGGGCAAAAAGTCTAACCCATCGGGTCTACCGGGTTCGGGTACGTTCCTATAGTACCCGAACCCGCAAACCCATGGGTAATATAAACCCGGCCCATAGAAATTATTAACCCAGCAAATCAGCCCGTAGCCCCATACGGTATGGCCGGATGGCCCAACTAATCAACAGCCCAAGGCCCCAAGCGGCACAGCCCATGCCCCATGCGGCCATCCCCCATTTAGTAACCCTAGCTCACTCGATCTCGGTCACTCTCACTCACTCACTCCACTCGGTTCCCGTTCCCCGCAACGACGGCGCATCTCAGCATCTGGCTCCCCGCCTCCCCGGTGTCCCCGCTCTCCGGGCCTCTGGCTCTCCATGCTCGCCCTCCCGTCGCGTGCCGCTTGGCCGCTCCTGCTCCCGCTCGCACTCCCGTCCCGCACTCCCGCTCGCTCTCCGTCCCGCAGTCCCGCTCGCCCTCCCGCACGCCCTCGCCGTCGCCTTCCACTCTTCCAGTCAGCGCGCCACCCCCACGGTATGGTATGAACTTAGTGAACTATGAACTATGAACTCAGTGGGTATGGGTCTGGGCATAGGCGACCTGTGGGTACCCGTTAACCCAGTGGGCATGGGTTTGGGCAAAAATTTATACCCGTAACGGGTATGGGTTTTTTAGCGGGCACGTTTAACTTTCGCGGGCACGAACCCTATGTGTGCCCATTGTCATCGAGGGGCAACTCACATCTCTGCACACCTCCTCCCCACCCATTTCAAGCCCCAACACAAGCAAGCGAGTTTGTTGCTATCAACTGTTGCACCTTATGGTCAAATTTGCAGGAAATCCCAGGTGAGCCTTTTCAATCTCATGTTGAAAGTCAATATTTTGGGTTCAAAGATTGAGATTTCAAGTTAAAAGTAGAAATTTTGGAGTTTGAAATATGTAAAATTTCCAAGTTAAAGTTGAAATTTGGAGCTAAAAGTTGAATTTTTAGTGGAAATATCGATATTTTTCAGTTGAAATGCATGACAATTAGAATTGACAATGATAGAGCAACAGTTTCTTTGTAGGCAAAGATGTTGAAGTCAGTCAGGCAAGTTTTAAGTCCTAATTTCAAACCCTAGAATTTTTGTCAGTTTTTACATAAAATTCCTGCGAATCTATTACTCCATCTGTTTCGCTATATTTGTCCACAACCCAATATGTGCATAGATCAAGGAAGCATTAAATCTAAGAAATATTTAATGAGAAATACCTATACATATCTCTATTAAATGATATACTAAAACCACTTAACCTTTCTAAAAAGATTTAGTAGAGATAGAGAGGAAAAATTACAATAACTACACTCTAAATTTCTTTAATAATCAAGAACAATCTCTTAGTGCGGCTAATCAAGAACTAGGCTCCTGGCTTGGACTCGGCTTCTGATCTCCTGGCTCGTCACTTTTTCCGAATTGATCCCACGCGCTTTGCCAGCTAGGAATCCGAGCCAATCTCTTTGCGTTTTTCTTCCTTCCCTTCCAAGTTGAAGTTGGCATCAGTTCCTCCTTTTTTGATGAGCTGGCCCCGCATGATTTCGATGGTCACGCACAACACAAATCAGCATGTCTCTCTCTTCCCTGGTTTCTTTCCACACACGGCTGCATGCATGCACCAGAAAACCTTTCCATCCTTTCTTTTTCTCTGCTTCCAGACACCAGAAAATGCTCAGATACGGAGACCGCGAAGATGCCGCCGGTCAGCGCCTCTGCGGCATTCGTCTCTCGTCCCCCTACCAACCGCGAAGATGACCTGGGTCTAGGTCTTGCCTGCCCCAAACACCATGGGTCTAGGTCTTTGTTTTCAAATACGTAGTTTGTGTACTATGCTGCTTCTTAGGAAATGCTTAAAAAGTGGACACCTCGAATATGCTACCAACCGGATGTTGCAGCTTTTGTATATGGTATGATTTCTTCCGTCTGGCTTTTTGCCAAGTGCCAAGTAGGTGCATTCCTAGCTGATGGAAGGGTGCATTCCTTCTTTGTACTCCATCTATGTTTTAGCTGCTTTTTTTTGCGTGTGTAATTTACCGCATTTGTCTCATAACCCGTTGGACAGTAGGTATCAGAAAATTTGATGAACTTATATTTGGACAGTAGGAAAGCAGAAGCTTACGCATGTGTTAGACCATGTGGCAAGGTTTAGACTATTTTAGATGATGAATAATTGACAATATTGGTTATGATATTACTTATGGTGAGTTGAATGATACTCGTGTGAGGTATTGTGCGGATTGACTTGAGTTAAATCGTAGACTTGTGCTCGTACGCGGTTGTTTGTTTATTCATGTGCAGGTGTTGCTTGAGGCGGAACGTCGTCGATGACGGGACTGAAACTAAGTTCGGGTGGAACTAAGGTTTCGAGACAAAGTTCAGGGAGGAACTGAGGTTCTATCGGTCAAGGATGTCATGCGGGATGTTCAGGCTATAGAACAGTGTGTAGGGAGATGATGCGTGGAGAAGATACAGGAGGTGCGGTCCTGGAGGCTTCGACACGTGGAAGGTTGAAAAATTCGGAAGCGTAAAAAGAATTAAAAAAACCTATGTTATGAAGGGTTTTTGGTCTCTTGAAAATTAGTGGGCAAAAAAGTCTGGTTGAGGCAAAAAGGTCTAAGATGAGTTGTATTATGGTTAATAACGTATTGGAGTAAGTTGAGGATTTTAGAAGTATAAATAGAGAGGGTTAGATGCTGTTTTTGTGTGGCTTTTGAAAAGAAAAAATTGTGGCGGCGGCTTTTTGTCCTGGCCGTGAGTTTTAATTTTTAGATGAGAAAATTGGTGTACGGAAGTTTTGCTTCGGCCGTGATCTTTCTTGAGAAGAAAAATTGGCTGTGTGCGGCTGTAATTTTTGGCGAAAAGGAGCAATAGGGAGCGACTAGTTTACAAGGAGGTCGGCGGCAATTTTGGCGGCGCGCGGTGGTGACTTTGAAAAGGAATCGCGTGGCGAGTTTTTTTTGTAGGGAAAAGGCGGCGCTGTTCGGAAGTAAAGGTGAAAAGAAGAGACGCAGCGAGCAATCTGTATAGAAGAAAAAGGAGGAAAGGCCGAAGCCACTAGAGATGAGATTGCATCGCTGCGTGTCCTAGATCAAGTGAAGAAAAAGGACAATCAGGTAATAGCTTGACTGCTAGTTAAAAAACTGATTTGGCTTTTTTGTTCCTTTGATGCTTTGCCTGGTTTTTGGTCTGTGTTGACACCACGTGAAGTTATCACCTGCCCCTTGCTTTGCTCTTGTGCATGACTTTAAAGTACACAAGTAGCAACCGGTACTATAGCGTCAAAAGCAGTACCGTAGCTACCGTATTCTGAGACATAATAATAGTTTATTTTTCCTTTTCTTCTTGCTGTTTTTTTAGTACTGTACCGCAGTTTTGGATTACCAAAAATAGTGGTGTTAAATAAAAAAAGAGGTTCTGCAGTACACTACAATCATTTACCCTCCCTCTGATTACGAATTGATCCTACAAAAATTGTATTACATACCCTGTGTTCAGACCTTGTAAACTCCAATACATTTTTCTCTATCTATGTGACATCGTTGAACATGCGAAAGTTGTTTATTCTATTTAGCTCTTAAGAACTTCTCTAGTTTCTAAATCAAAAATCAAGCGTCTGATTTTCTATCTGCTTGTGATGTTGTATCATCACGATAGGTACAATGATTCAAAACTAATATTAAGTATCTTATACGAGATATTTTACTTATAGGATTTTGAAGGTATATGTGACATAAATATATTGCATCAATATTGTCCGAAAATATATGGTTTACTTGGCGCTAACATTCAATTAATTGATAATCATTTACTAGCCTTTTTTACCCAATCTTTAAACATCAATTATGCACATTTAACATAAATTTTCTAGCTCCGCCACTTGTGCCGTGTTACAGAATAAAAACGAAGAAAGGAGTGGTCGTAATACATTGAAACTGCTGATCGGAATGTCATAACTAGGCGAATCGTTTTGTCCCTCATTATTAGGTCACATCGCATGATCGAAATTTGTGAAAAGTATATTTGTGGGGTTCATTGTTTCATCCAGAAAGTTCCTTTTTTTCCAGCAAAAAATAAAGGAGCTCAGCTTGTTAGGATTTATTTGTTGTGCATGTCTGGATGGTGCAATAATATTGCTTCTCAGTGACAAGCAATATATCCTGCAAAGTTGCAACTTACACCATCAATTTAAGGTAAAATGGAAGTTCTTGAAAACGAGTTTTTGTCAGTCCTGGATTCAGCACATCCTGCTTTGACACCAAACAATAATTGAAGCTCAAAAGCTAAATTTGTTAGGTACTAGCAGACATACGTTCTGGTCAAATTAAACCCAGTATAAAAGGCATGCATGGGAAGCAGATAGCCCACCGAATAACAAATCGTTCATTGCATATTTAATTTAATTTCCCGTTAGTGTGCAATATACATATCAAGTGGATTATCTATATTGGGCCATGCAAGAAGAACTCTTATCTAATTAAGCTGCACTAGCCCATAGGCATGGGTTAGATGCCAACTTTATCTCAGGAATAAGGTTCTCGCATGCAGTTTCTCCCCCACATTCTCCCTGTTTTAATTTCCTCTCGATCGGCTACATGATCGATGCCTGCCAGTCTCCAGCTCCTGCCTCACTGCAATCTAACATGCATGACCAGCCAGTTAATAGAACAGTAGAACCGGTAGGTTTTCTCGTTAAATGTTAACGAGCGGCCCCGCTCGTTTCGATTTTTTTTCGATTTTAGCTTCTAGTTTCTGCTTTTTTTTCACTATTTAGTATTTTATCTTTTTTTGAATTTATTTAGATATTTTAGGTTTTTTTGTATTTTCTTTTTTCCCGTGTTCCTTTGTATTATCCCTAATAGGTTAACATATTTTTTCTATTTTTACATTTTTTAAAATTACTTATGCCCAAAAAATCAAATTAGCTTCAGTAAAAAAAATCAATTACAATAAAATTTCAATCAAAAAATAAAAACCAACGCTAAAATAAGCGCCCTCGCTGCATCACCGATCAAGGCGCGCAACACCAATATGTAGCACAAGTATTTAATTTTCACAATTCATGTCAGACCTGCACAGTTCACACGTGTTGGGAGATCGACGGTGCATCCACACGTGTTGGGAGATCGACGGTGCCTTGAGCATTCCAGCGACTGTGGCGCTTAATTCCTTGAACACATTGCACTGCTTTTTTTTCCCTCAAAGACGTACGTTGTGTCACTCACGCGACCCCTTTCAGGGTTCATGCACCATACTCACTCATAAGTCCAAATGGTTGATTTGAAGTTTTGAGTGGAATATATAGATTTTTTTTTGACAAAATCTTGCTGTTAGTATGCTTAGCAGCCGTCCGCGTGCATTGACTTCATTTACTTCGATTCCCCAGTCGTCACTAATACACGTGTTAACCATTCGACATATTTATCTGCTACTTAAGGGAATACTTTTGCATTATATTACGTACGCTGAATAGTATTATCTGTTCTTTTTAGTTTTAACTTATATTTTTAGTTATACTTTATGAATTTTGATTTATTTATGTGTAAAAGTACAAAGTAATAAAAATTTATATACGATTTTAATTAATATAAATAAAATCACTATTATATATATATAATCAACTTGTAGAATCAACTTTCCTTCCAAGTTGAAGTTGGCATCAGTTCCTTTTTTTTTTGATGAGCTGGCCCCGCATGATTTCGATGGTCACGCACAACACAAATCAGCATGTCTCTCTCTTTCCTGGTTTCTTTCCACACACGGCTGCATGCATGCACCAGAAAACCTTTCCATCCTTTCTTTTTCTCTACTGCCAGACATTTGATGCTGCATGCTCAGGTATCTCTAATGATCCTAACTAAAGGCATCTCCAATGATCCTAGCTAAGTACTATCTATAATGATTCCACATCATCTATAGAGTACACACTAAAAACTAGTATTCCAAAGGACTATCTATAAGGATAGCTATTTGATGTTTACATGCACACACAGTTATTTATAGAACCTGCCTCGTTTTGCGTTATAGACTAGAGACAAAATAGTAGCTAGCTGTTTGTGTTTTGCATACTCTCTTACCTCCACATAGGATATATACTGATGTGTACATGCAAATAGCTAGCTGACTCAGCACCATTGGAGATGCCCTAAGTACCATCTATAAGGAATCCATATCATTTATAAATTACACACTAAAAGCTAGCATTCCAAAAGACTATCTATAAGGGTAGCTATTTGATGTTTACATACACACACAGTCATTTATAGATGCTGGCTCGTTTTACGTTATAGACTAGAGACGAAATAGTAGCTATCTGTTTGTATTTTGCATACTCTCTTTTCTCCACATAAGATATATGCTGATATATACATACAAATAACCAACTAACTCAGCACTATTAGAAATACCCTTAGATACGTTTCCTTCTATCGGAGACCGCGAAGATGCCGCCGGTCAGCGCCTCTGCGGCATACGGCTCTCGTCCCCCTACCAACCGCGAAGATGACCTGGGTCTATGTCTTTGTTTTCAAATACGTAGTTTGTGTACTATGCTGCTTCTTAGGAAATGCTTAAAAAGTGGACACCTCGAATATGCTACCAACCGGATGTTGCAGCTTTTGTATATGGTATGATTTCTTTCGTCTGGCTTTTTGCCAAGTGCCAAGTGGGTGCATTCCTAGCTGATGGAAGGGTGCATTCCTTCTTTGTACTCCATCTATGTTTTAGCTGCTTTTTTTTTTTGCGTGTGTAATTTACCGACCGCACTTGTCTCATAACCCGTTGGACAGTAGGTATCAGAAAATTTGATGAACTTATATTTTGAAAATAAATTGTGTGGAGTAATCCCGCGTCTAAGCACACTGTACCCGTCAGTACTTAAATTTTTAATTTTTTTTGCCAGAGTCAGTAATTAAGGATCTGTTCTTTTCAGCTTCTCAAAACGACTTTTAACTTTTGCTACAGTATCTAATTTTCAAACGGAATATTTTTTTAAGACGGAGTCTACAAGTTAATTACAGTACACGTAAAAAGTCTAACATCTGTACCATCCAAAATCGCAAACAAGTATTTCTCTCTTCATAATTTCTATCACAAACAATTAAAATTCAAAAATTTCAGTCATAAATCGTAACTATATCGATACTAGGATATGTTCACTTGTTCAGATAGAGGTTACGAAAGCAGAAGCTTTCGCATGACTACGGTAGTCCGGACAAGGCAGATGGGAAGAAATTCGGGGGAAGTCTACGGCTGTCTTTTCCATGAAGCCACCATCGAGAGGGATCCCTATCGGAGACTTGGCGTTACATGCTGAAATGTACGGCCGGAGCTGATTGTCTTGGTCGGTAAGGAAGTTATGCTCACCGTATCAGGACCGTGCGATGCCGCTGGTCTACTCTTGATTATTCTGCTGGTTTAGTTTTTATGGTCGGCGCCTCTGCGGCATTCGCGATCGCGAAGACTGGAAGCACCAGCGGCACGGCCGCGCGCGTAGTAGTGCACCTAGCTACACGCCTTTGTTTTTTTTACCAGAATAATTAGGGCTAAATACCGAGACTTTGGACTATCAATGGAACAAAATCCAGTAAGGGGAGCACCGAATGCACGGTCAGCTAGCTCGCAACAAAAGTGAGCACCTGTATTTGGGCATTTGCAATGTAGCCGTGCTAAGCTTAATAAAATGAAGTTACGAAAGCAGAAAGCCTACGCATGACTGATAGGTGATGACCCAGACCTGTGCCAATGGCACAATGTTCTTGCAAGGTTCTTTATGTTCACGCGTAGGAAAATACACTTGCAGGACTGCAGTTTGCAGTCGTAGGCTTCCACAACACCATCCGCACTCGAGGCCAGAGAGGCCCATGGACCAGCCTAATGGCAACCTCAGCTGACGGCCCAGCCTAACATCACCCCATAGAGGATTAGAGTACTGAGTACGTGAAAAGAACCTAGCATAATTTTTTTTAAAAAAAAGAAATCTGCTGGTGATACAAAGATTCTGTCACTGACATTGTTCTCCCCATTTTATCATCCACATTCCAGACGCTGTACACAAACATATAGCACTCTTTGTTTTAGCTTATAACTTATATGACTTCTTTCGAACAAATAAACGGGATAACTTCTTCGTCACCATTTCAAAGTAGATTACCGGGACAACCTTTTTGAAAGGGCTTATCGCTATTTATTTTGTTCGCACAAAACACTTGCGTTAGAGCCAAAAGTCATCGGCCGCAGCCGAAAACAACGTATGTGTAACATTTCAGGACACGAATTAATAGCCATCTTAATTTGCAATAATCCTCCACGGAAATTATGCCCTGATCGTATGAAAGTATCATCAGCATCAGATGTATATGCTCTCCTTGCATTTGAGATGGTGTATTTGATGTCAGCAATTGATGTTGATTGTGCAATTTTCTCAAACTTGACCATTGTATACAAAAGAATTTAGAAATTAGAATTCCCACGTAAAATGTGGCATGATAAAGAGAGATGAAGGCCATAATCATTTCATCAACTAGAATGTTGTGAAAAGCAAAATAAGAAAATCTTAATAAGTCACAGTTCATCAATAAACGTGCATTATGAAAACAATATTTTCCAATGGAATAGTCTACCAATGTGAAACATAGGGGATAGTAATCCTCCTAACCAACTATGAGAACACGGCCATGTACAAGGGATGACAAGAGACGACATAGGGAGCAGGCCATGAATTGGCCTGGTGTCGGCCCAGATAATTTATCTGGTGGATGAGCCGGCGTGTTATGACCGCTGATAATTATCTGCTGGATGGGCTAGTGCGCCGGTTCGTCGGCCCGCTCTATTTGCATCTGGTCCCTCGTCCTCCTCCCAGCCAACGCTCCCAAGCAGGCCGAGCCCGATTACCCCATGACCGACCATGGCAGCATTGAGGCCGACGAGCTCCTCCCGGCTCCACTCTGTCCTCTAGAAAAAAAACGGTGGCACACTCTTAGTAGTCCGGCAACCAACATATCTAAGAGGCCAGGTGTTCTTATATGCATGTCACTATTACGCCCCAATTGACCGGTCTTAGTGCCAACAAGCTTGCACTAAGCATAAAAGCATGTTGTACCAGTGCTATAGACGGCTTGTAGTTGAAATCGTCTATGATAGTTGCATCACAGACGGTTCGAAAACTGTCTATGATGATTTCATGTTATTACTGATCCATAAATTTAAATGGCTCACGAAATCGTCTATTATGATATTTTTAAATTGTATATGATAACTTTTTCTATAATAGTGACTAACCGGTCAGATGTCCTAGAAAATAAACCTTGTCAGATGAAAAGGCTGAAGGCACGGGCAGGGGTATGCGGCTCTGCGCTCCCTTGGTCTCATCGTTGTCTCTTTGTACACTGACCCATATTTTCCTGAACCAACCAAGTTGGCTAAGGAGAAACCATTTGTTGCTTTGACTAAATCAGCATATGTGAACTTCTTCAGCTCCTTGCAGGATGGATGAGCTACTTGCTTGACTATCTTTGTCTTCTTCAAAAGAAGGACGGCGAAGCATGATAAAAGGACCAAAGAGAGAGCACTAAATCCTACTATTTTCAGAATTTTGGAGGTGTGCCTTCGTTTGGATGCCTTTGCGTTGCAAAGTGGCAGTTGTAGCAATGGGGTGCTGGCACACATGTTCTTGTTACCTTGAATGAACACCTCGCTTTCATTCGGACCATGTGCGTGAAGTGGCAGTTGTAGTTCGATCTGAAGACACCGAACTACTCCCGATAGTCCAAATTCTTTCAGACTATGTGCGCGAAGTTCGGCCTCCTCTCCCACATTGATGGCACGGACACGGCGCATCATGATGAGGCTAGCTGGGCCATCGCAGACTCCACCGTACTTAGCTGGTTGTATGGCTCTGTCTCCGACGACGTCCTTGACTCAGCGATGACTGATCAAGAGACTGCACGTGACCTTTGGGTCGTGATCAAGGCGCTGTTCCGCGACAACAAGGAGTCCCATGCGATCTTCCTCAACAACCAGTTTCACTCGCTCGTCCAAGGCGATCTGTCCATCGCCGACTACAGCCAGCGGGTGAAGGTCCTCGCCGACGAGCTACGCGACATCGGCTACCCCGTCAACGATACGCAGCTCATCCTCAACCTACTGCGTGGCCTCAACCCGTGCTCCTCCACCACCGTCGACGACAACGCCAACTCCGTACCGTTCCCTTCCTTCGCCAGGGCGCAATTCATGCTCGCTCTCAAGGAGACTCGTCTCAGCAATGAGGCAAAGATCGCCACCACCACGACCTTGCTCACCTCCGGCGGCTACTCCGGCTACACGTCATCGACCACCACTCAGACCGCTACTGCTTGTGACGGGCATCACAGCGGCCGCAACCGCGGTGGCAAGCAGAGCGGGTCCGGCCGTGGCGCCAGTGCCGGTTTTCAGGGTGGCCATGTACCACCATCTCCAACGACTGGTCCCTGGTTTTACTTCAATCCGTGGACTACCCCTACTGGCCGTCAATGGCGTCCCTCGCTCGCTCCCGGCCTCCTCGGCACTCCACCTCAGGCTCATACCGCCTTCACGCTGTCTCAGCTTTCCACCCCACAAACCTAGGATCAGCAGGGCCTCATCACTGTGTTGAACCAATTGGCTATCCAAGAACACGGCAGCTGGGTCATGGACAACAGCACCACCTCCCACATGACGACAGACGACGGTACACTCCTCTCTTTCCACCCCCATCTCATTCGGTCGTCACTGTTGTCAACGGTTTTCGCCTCCCTGTCATTTCTCGTGGCCACACATTTCTTCACACACCAACCACTCGTTTTCTTCTTCACAACACTCTAGTTGTTCTTAACCTAGTTCACAATCTTCTTTCTGTTAGACAGTTCACTTGTGACTACCATTGTTCATCGAGTTTGACGATTTTGATTTTTCTATTAAGGATTCCCGGACGCAGCGTGTGATGTACCGCGCCTGCCAGGTGCTAACGTCGTCTCTAGGAAGTGGATCTTCAAGCACAAGTTCTACTCTGATGGCAGTCTGGCCCGCTATAAAGCGCGCTGGGTAGTTTGCGGCTTCTCTCAACAACACGGTGTCTACTATGACGAGATGTTCAGTCCGGTGATCAAACCGGTCACCATCCAGACTGTCCTTTCCATCGCCGCATCCCGCTCCTAGCCGATTCATCAGCTTGATGTCAAGAATACCTTCCTCCATGGCACTCTCAATAAGACCGTTTACTGCTAGCAGCCTTCTGATTTCGTGGACCCTGCTCGTTCCACCCATTTGTGCCTTCTCCAGAAGTCCCTCTATGGCTTGAAGCAAGCTCCCTGAGCATGGTACCAACAGTTCGCCTTCTACATCCGCGGCATAGGTTTCGTCGCCTCCTCCTATGACATGTCCCTGTTTGTTCTTCGTTGGGGAACTGACATGGCCAATTTACTGGTCTACGTCGACAACATCGTCCTCATGGCTTCCACCCAAGGTCTCCTACAGCACCTCATAGACTTGCTCCATTCGGAGTTTACCATGATGGACCTCGGCGACCTGCACTTCTTCCTCGGTATCTCCGTCGCACGCTCCTCCAATGACCTCTTCCTGTCTTAATGATAATATGTCGTTGATCTCCTGCGGTACGCTGGCATGGCTAAGTGTCACTCTACAGCCACACTAGTGGGCACTCAAGCCAAGCTATCCGGCCACGACGGAGCTCCAATGGCCGATCCATCCGAGTATCGCAGCCTTACGGGGGCTCTGCAGTACCTGACACTCACACGCCCTAACTTGGCGTACCCCGTCTAGCAAATGTGCCTTTTCATACATGATCTACGGGAGCCCCACCTTGCGTTGATCAAACACATACTACGGTACGTCAAAGGTACTCTCAACGCCAGTCTCCACATCAGCCTCTCCCCGGTGACCTCTACACCGCCTACTTCCGATGCCGACTGGGCCGGCTGCCCAGACTCACAGCGCTCTACCTCCGGCTACTGCATTTATATCGATGACAACCTTGTCTCTTGGTCCTCCAAGCGTCAGACAACCGTGTCTCAATCAAGTGCAGAAGTCGAATATCGTGCTGTTGCCCATGCTGTAGCAGAGTGCTGCTGGCTGCGGCAACTTCTCCAAGAGCTTCATGCCACAGTTGCTTCGACGACCGTTGTCTACTGCGACAATGTCAGCGCTATCTACATGTCAACTAATCCAGTTCAGCACCGGCGCACGAAGCACATCGAGATTGACATTCACTTCGTCAGCGAGAAGGTTTCGCTTGGTGAGGTTCGTGTTTTGCACATGCTATCCTCTCATCAGTTCGTGGACATCATGACAAAAGGTCTCCCGACCTAGTTGTTTCAGGAGTTTTGATCCAGTCTTTGCGTCCGGACTCCCGCTACGACTGTGGGCGGGTATTAGAATTATTAGATAGCTTTCCTTATATGCGCTTACCTTGTATGTGCATTTCTTGTATATGCTTTCTTTGTATGTACTTACCTTGTATGCGCCTTCTTTATATATGCTTTTCTTGTATGCGTACACCGGGCCATATATATACAAAGCCACCCCAGCCCTTTAGCTGTGTGGTGTCTGTACCAATCCTTCTCTATCCTTCTCTACTTTTCTACACCTGTCCCAAACACCATAGGTCAATGTCTTTGTTTTCCCATGTGTAGTTTTGTGTACTAAGCTGCTTCTTAGGAAATGCGTGAAAGTGGATACCTCGACAATGCTACCAACTGGATGTTGCAGTGGTTTAATGAAAACCTTGCTAAAGGTATTTGAGAACGTTGTGAAAAAAAGTTGCAATACAAAAATTATACATAACTACAACAATATCATATGATGAGGATTAAATAATCCATTAAATACGGATTTAATACTCAATTAAGGCTTTAAATACCTATGTGGTTATAAGTATTCAACGACAATTGCCCGAGTACCGTTGGTCAGAGGCCCACTATATATTTTACTAGATCAATAGTCATTTGGAGATCTTATAAACTAGTATAAGGGTCTGTCTTTAGGCAATGGTTCGTACTCGTGTGACCCATGCAAAACACGGCTACCTGGATGTCCCACAGTTCCACGGTCAAAGTTCAGCCCTCCGTGGAGCTTTAGGGGGTGTTTAGACTGGTTGTGGCTTATGGTTTTTTTACTGTAGATGGTTTATTTTTTACTGTAGCTAAGTTAGCTTATTTGGTATAATTAAATTTTAAAAAATAAAAATAAAAAAAATATGTTAGCCCATCATGTATAATGTAAAGAAATACAAAAAGGAAAAACCAAAAAAATAATAAAATAAAATAGAAAAAAACAAAAATGTAAACAGTAAAGAAAAAGCAAACGCCATGGCTAAACGCAGAAGCGTAAGCGCTTCTGAGCGCTGCCTATATAGGTGCCGAAGCCTTGCGATTTCCTGTATGCCAATAACTCCCTTTAGGTGCTAATATAAGTAGGTTTCTCGCCCTCTCCATCCAACGCCGCTAATCAGGAACAATGCTACTAAATATTTGCCATTTTCTGGCTCGGCTGCTTCTTATCATTTTACTGGTTTTCGTCAGTGGCAGCCTTGGTGGTGGTCCAGGTCCTTCATGCGGCGCATGTAAGCACTCATATTTCTAATGTAGGTTGCTAACATTGTACTCCTTTCTAAACACACTCGCAGTGTAGGTAAGCATTTTTCTGTCTAGTATTCGTACTGTTGTTACATGTATACTGAAAGTGCCTCTGTATCCTGTTGTTCTCTTGAACGTTTTCTTTCTCTCTCTTCCCTTTTTCCTTTTTGGTTCAGATTTGCCTGATGTTTCCACCATCATCGATCGCAGATGACCCGAAGAACCCCTGCCCACCCGAACATCGCCACAAGGGATAAGAAGCGCATGCGCGTACGTGAGAAATTCTCCAAACCGTTTGATCTGAGAACGTATGCGCGTTTGAGCACGCTACGTACGGTTCATCGCGCATGCGTAGGAAGCTTTGTATGTAAAGAAATAAAATGTTTATCATTCTACAGGAGCTATTTACTTTCTACAAGTGTAACCCCTTTAAATCAATGATAATTGTGGCAAATTAGGAAGACGATCAAACAAACATGTTTGGAAAGTTCCTCTTATCTTACTTGATCTTCAATTGTTGTTTTAGGAGTTGAGAGGTGAGGCTAACGATCCTATGATAGTCCTACTCACACAGGTGGAAAGCCAATGGGTCTGCCATGGTGTTGATTTGCATGATGATTTTAGAGTGTTTTGGGATTTAGGGTTGAGAGGAGGAGATGAAACATTTGGGGGGAATTTCTGGATCCCTCTGCCCAGCTCTCTCTGTATTCCCACTATAATGGTCTTCACATTTTACATTTGAGCTCCTATATATTTGCCTAAATTACAAAGTGACACATCAACACTCCCCCTTAAAATGGGGAAAAACATCGTATAGACCCATCTTGCTACAAAATATTGAAAATGGTTTTTTCGATAGTCAATTTCGATATATTTGGTTCGATCATGCTGTATAGGAATATTAGTAATTAATGTTAATAGCTGCTTTGTTGTCACAGTACAACATCAGCGGCTTGCACTTGGACACCTTTAGTTCTATCAACAAGATTTGCAACCACAATAGCTTACACACACCAGAGCCATAGATCGAAACTTAGCCTCTCCATTAGAACGAGCCACAACACTTTGTTTCTTGCTACTCCATGAAACCAAGTTACCTCCAACAAAGGTGCAATATCCTAATGTCGATCGCCGGTCATCCAAAAAACCAGCCCAATTAGCATCAGTATAACATTCAATTTGTAAGTTCCCTTGGCGGGTATATAAAAGACCTGCCCCTGGATAGCCTTTGAGGTAGTGCAATACCCTATACACAACTTCCGTATGGGTTGATCTAGGATCACGCATAAACTGGCAGACCACACTCACTGCAAAAGCAATGTCTGATCGTGTGTGAGAAAGATATATAAATCTCCCGACTAATCACTGATAGCGTTCCCGGTCCACCAGTGTCCCTGTATCACTGCTCAAACGATGATGTTCAACGGGTATGACTATAGGTCGAGATGCAAGCATGTCTATCTCATTTAACAAATCCAATACATACTTCCGCTAAGAGGGAAAGATACCTTTAGGTCCTCGAGAGACCTCAATATCAAGAAAATACATCAAGTGTCCCAAATCCTTCATTTCAGACACTTGTGCAAGGTGATGCTTTAGGTATGAAATTTCCTTAGAATCATCTCCAGTGATCACAATATCGTCCACATATACTATCATAATTGTTACCTTTCCCATTGTGTGCTTATAAAATAGTGTATGGTTAGCATTACTTTGAAAGTAATCTCTCTTGAGTATTGCCTGTCTAAAACGATCAAATCATGCTCGTGGTGATTGCTTCAAACCATATAAAGAACGATGTAGACGTAGCACCTTTCTAGAGGTTTGACTTGTCTCAAACCTTGGTGGGATATGCATGTATACCTCTTCTTGAAGATTACTTTGAAGAAAGGCATTCTTCAGATCCACCTCGTGAATGTTCTAGTCTATATTGACCGCAGAGGACAAAAGTGTTCTTGCTGAATTCATCTTAGCCACCGGTGCAAAGGTCTCCTCATAATCAATCTCATAAGTTTGTGTGTATCCCTTTGCCACAAGATGACCTTTGTACATGTCTACTTTATCCTCTGGAGTATGTTTAATTGTAAAAACCCACTTACAATCTACAGGCTATTTACCAAGTGGTAGATCAACAAGCTCACATGTTTTGTTCTTCTCCAAAGATCTTATCTCTTCAAACATAGGAAATGGATACAAAAGTGTGTTCTTTACCAAGCTCACATGAAAACAAGCTCACATGTTTTGTTCTTTACCAAGTGTGTATCCCTTCCACTTTGAGTCCCCTTTAGCTACTTTCCAGTCACTTGGTATGGATACAAAATCAAGAGAGGTAATGCAACTATGAAAGAAAGGGTTGCAATGTTCATAGGAAATGAAGTTTGCAATGTCATGTTTACAACCAACATAATCTTTTAGGCATGCTGGGATTTGTGATGATATAGTTGGTTTTCTTAAAGCAATAGGCAAATCATTATATTAGGGTGATGTCGGACCCCGGAGCAATAACTCCTGTATTCTCTATGTAAATCCTAGATGCGTTACCGTGTGAATATGGAGAGAAGACCTTGCTACGATAAAATGGAGAGAGATGTCTAGAAACACCATTCTATCAAATGCATGGGTTTTTGATATTTAAGAAAGCAAAGAGAAATCTTGTGACAGCTTTTGTATATGGTATGATTTCTTTCGTCTGGCTTTTTGCCAAGTGCCAAGTAGGTGCATTGCTAGCTGATAGAAGGGTGCATTCCTTCTTTGTACTCCATCTATGTTTTAGCTGCTTTTTTGTGTAATTTACCGCACTTGTCTCATAACCCGTTGGACAGTAGGTATCTGAGATTTTGATGAACTTATATTTTGAAAATAAATTGTGTGGAGTAATCCCGCGTCTAAGCACACTGTACCCGTCGGTACTTAATTTTTTTTTTTGCCAGAGTCAGTACTTAATTTCGATATGAGGATATGTTCACTTGTTCAGATAGAGGTTACGAAAGCAGAAGCTTTCGCATGACTCTACGGTAGTCCGGACAAGGCAGATGGCAAGGAATTCGGGGGAAAGATGAACCGTGCAAAGGAAAGGAAAAAGATGAGATGAGCCCCAGCGACGACGTCTTACCGAAAATCAGGTCGTCTTCTTGGCACTTGCACGTAGAGAAAGTAGTGCTCCACTGAGGCACCCATCGCCCATTAATTGTGACACCACATAGTGCTCTACGAGCTAGTAGTGTAAAGTTGTGTGTCTCTGTTCTTTGGGTTTTTAAATTTTAGCTTTGTCAAAGATCAAACATGCTGAAAATGCATAAAAGATTCATAGTAGTCCGGCAACCAACATATCTATGGGGCCAAGTGTTCTTATATGCATGTCGCTATTACGCCAATTGACCTGTCTTAGTGCCAACAAGCTTGCACTAAGCATAAAAGCTTGCACTAAACATAAAAGAGAAAAAATTGACAGCCACGGTGACTGGCTAAGGTTCAAAACATAGCGAAAAGGAAGCCACGCCGCGACGTACGTCAGAATCTTGTAGTGGAGCGGTAGGCTTCCAAATCCCTATCGTGGTGAACATCTATCTTGGAACGGCTCTAGTGAACTCATGGTTTTATGCGCTTTCCAGAATCCACATTTAAAAAAAAAAAAGCATATCCAAGATAAGATTCATAGTAGTCCGGCAACCAACATATCCAAGGGGCCAAGCGTTCTTATATGCATGTGGCTATTACGCCAATTGACCGGTCTTAGTGCCAACAAGCTTGCACTAAGCATAAAAAGCATGTTGTATCACTGCTATAGACGGTTTGTAGTTGAAATCATATGTGATAATTGCATCATAGACGGTTTGTATAGATGGTTTGTAGTTGAAATCATCTATGATAGTTGCATCATAGACGGTTTGTATTACAAACCGTCTGTGATATGTTTTCCACCTCGCATATTCCTAAAATTTCATAATTTCCCGCCTGAGTTTGAGTATGATTCCGTTTTGACATACCTTCAGTAATACGGGTATAACTTTTGCATACGATGTTCGTTTTTTGTACTCGTTGGAAAGCTGATCCATAAATTCAGACGGCTCATGTTATTACTGATATGTGATAACTTCATGTTATTACTGATCTATAAATTCAGACAGCTCACAAAATCGTCTATGATGATATTTTTAAACCGTTTGTGATAACCTTTTCTACTAGTGACTAACCAGTTAGATGTCCCTAAAGAAATATAGTCAGATGAAAAGGCTGAAGGCACGGCCAGGGGTATAGCTGCTCTGCGCTCTCCTTGGTCTCGTTGTCTCTTTGCATTTGAGATAGTGTGTTTGAGAGGTAGCAATTGTTGTTGCTTCTCTATTTTCAAGATGGGCAAGTTTATCTAGCAATCTGTCGTTACAAATGTTTAAAACCTCTTGATCCCCGAGTGCACCCGAGTGCCACTTAAGAGTTCTTGCAAGATTCTTTGTTCACATAAACAAAAGAACACTTACAAGGGTTTGTTTCGAGGAACCAACTCCATCAGCCACAGGTTCTGTGCCCCTCACATGTTCCGCGGATCCTTTACTACCATCCTGCAGCATACAAATAACGAAACAGATATTCTGAGACTGTACAACCGACGAGTGAAACAGACATTCTGAGACTGTCTCTAGTCATCTACTTGATACGAGCTAGCCCCATGGGGCACGTATGAGCAGATCAATAGTCGTCAAGACTCGGAATGGAAAAAACAGAATGAGCTCGCTCTTATTTTTCCTTTATTGGGCGCTTCAGCCGGATAATGTGGTGTGGCTCCATTCTTTTCAGCCTATGGTTTACAGCTTATGGCATATGACTTCACTCGAATAAACAAACGAAACAACTCCTCCGTTGATGCTTTGAAATGGTTTATCTGGATAGCCTTTTAAAAGCGATTTATCGGCTTGCAATTCGTTCATACGAGTGCTCGCACTAGAAGTCTAGGACAAAAACCATAAACCGTAACAACAAAAAAGAATACACTCGTTGATAAATTTCGGTCAAAATATTTAAAATACCATTCGAATTCAAGAAAAACTCAAGAAATACGTATAATTTTGGCGCCTTCTCCTCCTCGGTGCCGCTCCCCTCTCGCAGCCAGCGCCGCTTCCCCCTAATGCTGCTCGCACTGCCCGCATCTTGCCATCAGCTTTATCATTACAAAAACTTAGCCATGCGCTCCAATTCTTTCAAATAAACCAAATTCCCCCCGGCCGAAGAGCTGCGAGTAGATCCTGTCGCCGACGAGCTAGCGCTGGAACCCAATCAGTATAAACCCTAGCTAGCTAGCTTGAGAGCAGCAGCAATGGGAGCTCAGCTAGCTAGAGAAGGATTTTTCGGGCCATTGACTTTGGGCTCAGCTAGCTAGCTTGAGAAAAGTTATCACCGACTGTGAGAAAAGTTACCACCGGCTGTGTACTGTAAGTGTTCGGCAGTAACTTCACTCGCTACCTATGTGGTCGTAAGTATTCAACGACAATTGACTGAGTACCCTCGCTACCTATATGAGGTCTGTGGACTTTCGACAATGACTCATTGAAAGTGGATACATCGAAAATGGTACCAACTGGATGTTGCAGTGGTTTAATCAAAACCTTGCTAAAGGTATTTGAAAACGTTGTGAAAAAAGTTGCAATACAAAAATTATACATAACTACAACAATATCATATGAATAGAATTAAACAATCCATTAAATACGGATTTAATACGAAAGTAAGGCTTTAAATACCTATGTGGTCGTAAGTATTCAACGACAATTGCCTGAGTACCCTTGGTCAGAGGCCCACTATATATTTTACTTGATCAATAGTTATTTATAGATCTTATAAACTAGTATAAGGGCTGTCTTCAGGCAATGAGTCGTACTCGTGTGACCCATGCAAAACACGGCTAACTGGATGTCCCACAGTTCAACGGTCAAAGTTCAGTTCTCCGTGGAGCTTTATATATAGGTGCCGAAGCATTGCGATTTCCTGTATGCCAATAACTCCCTTTAGGTGCTAATATAAGTAGGTTTCTCGCCCTCTCCATCCAACGCCGCTAATCAGGAACAATGCTACTAAACATTTGCCATTTCCTGGCTCGGCTGCTTCTTATCATTTTACTGGTGTTCGTCAGTGGCAGCCTCGGTCGTGGTGCAGGTCCTTCATGCAACACACGTAAGCACTCATATTTCTAATATAGGTTGCTAACTTTGTACTCTCCTTTCTAAACCCACACGCAGTGTAGGTAAGTAGTTTTCTGTCTAGTATTCGTACCGTTGTTACATGTATACTGAAAGTGCCTCTGTATCCTGTTCTTCTCTTGAACGTTTTCTTTCTCTCTGTTTCCTTTTTCCTTTTTGTTTCCACCATCATCGATCGCAGGTGACCCGAACGTCCCCTGCCGAGGTTTGCCCCCTCCGAACTGACCTTCCTGTGGACACAAGGGATAAGAAGCGCGTACTATTTCTAGGCAATGAAACGTGAGAAGATTCTCCAAATCGTTTGATCTGAGCACGTATGCGCGTTTGAGCACGCTAAAGATCATGGGAAGGCACGTACGGTTCATTGCGTGGGAAGTTTGAACGAGCTGGATGTTTCTTTCACGATCCATTGCGTAGGAAGCTTTGTATGTAAAGAAATAAAATGTTTATCATTCTACAGGAGCTATTTACTTTCTACAAGTGTAACCCCTTTAAATCAATGATAATTGTGGCAAATTAGGAAGACGATCAAACAAACATGTTCGGAAAGTTCCTCTTATCTTACTTGGTCTTCAATTGTTTTAGGAGTTGAGAGGTGAGGCTAAAGGATCCTATAATAGTCCTACTCACACAGGTGGAAAGCCAATGGGTGTGCCATGGTGTTGATTTACATGATGATTTTAGAATATTTTGGGATTTAGGGTTGAGAAGAGGAGATGAAATATTTGGGGGAAATTTTTGGATCCCTCTGTCAGCTCTCTCTGTATTTTCACATAATGGTCTTCACATTTTATATTTGAGCCCTTATATATTTGCCAAAATTACAAAGTGACACATCAACACTCCTTAAGATGGGGGCAAAAACATTGTATAGACCCATCTTGTTATAAAGTATACAAAATGGTTTTTCCGATAGTCCCTTTGTGAGAACATCAGCTACCTGACTAACTGAATTTACATATGGTAGACAAATTATCCATCTATCAAACTTTTTCTTAATAAAATAAAGATCAATTTCGATATATTTGGTTCGATCATGCTCAATAGGTTTCTCGCCCTCTCCATCCAACGCCGCTAATCAGGAACAATGCTACTAAACATTTGCCATTTCCTGGCTCGGCTGCTTCTTATCATTTTACTGGTTTTCGTCAGTGGCAGACTCGGTGGTGGTATAGGTCCTGCATGCGGCACATGTAAGCACTCATAATTCTAAACCCACTCGTAGTGTAGGTAAGCAGTTTTCTGTCTAGTATTCGTACCGTTGTTACATGTATACTGAAAGTGCCTCTGTATCCTGTTCTTCTCTTGAACGTTTTCTCTCTCTCTCTCTCTTCCCTTTTTCCTTTTGGTTCATGGCCTGATGTTTCCACCACCATCGATCGCAGCTTCGCCGAACAACCGCTGCCCACCATTGCCCATTGGACACAAGGGATAAGAAGCGCATGCTATTTCTAGAAGATTCTCCAAATCGTTTGATCTGAGAACGTATGCGTGTTTGAGCACGCTAAAGATCATGGGAAGGCACGTACGGTTCATTGCGTCGGAAGTTTGAACGAGCCGGATGTTTTTTTCACGATCCATTGCGTAGGAAGCTTTGTATGTAAAGAAATAAAATGTTTATCATTCTACAGGTGCTATTTACTTTCTACAAGTGTAACCCCTTTAAATCAATGATAATTGTGGCAAATTAGGAAAACGATCAAACAAACATGTTTGGAAAGTTCCTCTTATCTTTCTTGATCTTCAATTGTTGTTTGAGGAGTTGAGAGGTGAGGCTAATGATCCTATGATAGTCCTACTCACACAGGTGGAAAGCCAATGGGTGTGCTATGGCAATCTAACCCAAGCAATTGACTAACAAGTTATACTCTAATACCCTTTGTTATGCGCAGTAGCCACTACTACAAAAGAGTCATCACACCTTGAACTATCTGACTTCATGAGTCAGTGATAATAAGGGTTATCACAGACGGTTCAGAACTAGAACCATCTATGATCATTTGTTATCGCAACCGGTTTGGAACTAGAACCATCTATGATCGTTTGTTATCGCAATCAGTTTGGAACTAGAACCGTGTGTGATCGTCCGTTATCACAGACGGTTCAAAACTAAAACCGTCTGTAATAAGTAGTTATCACTGACGGTTCTTGGTAAACACCGTCTATGATAGCTATACCAGAGCTAAAAAAAAGTGGATAAGTCTGTATTTTTATCGTGGATAAGTAAAAATAAAATAGAGACTTAGCCAAATTTTTTAGTATCCAAGTTATAGCAAAATCGGTTGGATAAGATTAAAGAAAAGGTGGGGAAGGAGAGGAGTAGAGGAGGAGAAGTGAAAAAAGGAGATGAGGAGAAGAAGAGCCTACAGAGCCTTCTTGAGAAGTGGAGGAGGAGAAGTGAGAAGAGAGAAAAGGAGATAAGGAGTGAAGGAGTAGAGAAGGAAAAGTGAGATGAGGAGATGAGGAGAAGAGCATTTAAGTCTTCTATTTTAAAGAGCAAATCTAACGAGATGAGCGGGAAATTCAAATTCGGCGAGAGCGGGTAAGTTGAAATATTATAATAGTCGGTTATAAGTAAAGAACTGTCTGTGATAAGTTGATTATCATAGACAATTTTTATTTCAAACCATCTGTGATGTATCATAGACAGTTCAAAACAAAAAACCATATGTGATAAGTATAGATATCACATACCATTTTTACTATGAACCATTTGTGATACAATAAAAACTGTCTATGATAAGTAGGTCACCACAGATGACTTTTTTCATCACGGTGAACTTAGACAGTCTATCTTCTAAAACCGTCTGTGGTAATTTTACTACTGACGATTTGTGTTGAATCGTCTATGATGAGGTATATAGAATAACCCTTTTTATAGAAGTAAGCCCTATTGGATTTGATATTGTGAGATACATTATGAACAGGTTATAGTATCAAGAACAATGTAGATGAATTTCATAGAGAACCAAATTACCAATGACAAAACAATCATACAAAGAGAGAAGATTTGTCAATGTTCCATAAAATCCTTAACTACAACCTCGAGAGAGTAAAGGGATTGTAATATCTCATAGGCCCCGCTCAGGTTGGCTTTTGCCAACGCTGAGCGGTGGGCGACGGCGACAATTTCATTGTAGCGCGCATTGTGCGCGCTACAGTGAATTTTTTTTGTTTTTTTAAAATTTACTTATATTTTTTTGTTTTTCGTTTTCGATTTTTTTTATATTTTTTACATTTAATTATACTCAATAAACCAACTCAGCTACAGTGTTTTTTCAGCCAGCTATAGTGTTTTTTCAGCAAAAACCAAAAGCCATCGCTATTCCGATCACCCCCATAATCCTCTCTAACCTTTTGGCAATCAATTAGATTCTTGGTATATACAAGTATCTATATTAAACAATAGCATAGCCTCTAATCCTCTTGAACACTCCTAATTGTTTCTACCTTGCTTTTGATGAGTTTCTCTAGGCTTGCTTTTTACACCTTTTGGCCCCTCACTTGTCCTCGTTCAAACGGAAGTAGGAATCTTTATGCGAGTAGTATTAGTATAG
Organism: Melocanna baccifera; assembly: GCA_036346265.1. Taxonomy (NCBI): domain Eukaryota; kingdom Viridiplantae; phylum Streptophyta; class Magnoliopsida; order Poales; family Poaceae; genus Melocanna; species Melocanna baccifera. The sequence continues at coordinate 4,291,345 of CM070693.1, read as the reverse complement.
GAATCCTTACGTCGCACCTAGTTGAAGAACCTACGGCCGTAGTTGGATCGTTGTACTGCGTCCGTCGATACGCACAACATCGTCCGGAAGCCGCAATGGCACTTCGGGCGCTCATGCCACTCCGGCACTCCAAACGGCTATTTTCTATCTTGTGTTATGTTCATTCTTACCGTGAATATGTAGAGCTGTAGGTTGTTCTCGTCTATGGTCGTAATGTTTTATGCTATGTTGTACCTTCTGTTTGTTGTTATCGTATGTTCTCCTGCTGCGGAGTTAATCTATGTATGTGTAATGCATTGAAGAAGCTGCAGTGTCCACCCTGCAATGATGCTGTAATTGTAGGTAAAATAATTTCACAAGCCCTTGACAGTATAAACATAACAATTGCATAAATGCTTGCACGGAACCATGCGACGTTACAACAATTTAATTACAAAAACTCATTCGAATCTTCGTCGCCGCCTCAGGCCCGCATGTGGTCCTCTCGAGAAGGTGAACCTGGGGGGCGAGTGCAGTACATCGCGAAGGTCATACTGCGAAGCCTGCGACCGCTGTTGTCCTGCGTATGGCCCCGTGGGGACTTGTGTTGGATGGGCGAATATGTTGCTCAGCCATTCAGTTGCCAATGGATCCATGTCCTGCTAACAATGTATAGCAGAATTAGATAATGGACAGCAACATTAATAATAAATAGTACTACCACATGGTAATTACCTGGGTAGTCTGGAATGTGTCTGACCCACCGTGAAATTGATGGACCTGTTGCTCCGTATAAACCTGTAATTTTTTGGGCAATGCGATGAGATGGCATTGAAATAGACGTGGTTAGCTTAGTACGTTAGTGCGTACCGGGGTATGAGGCTCTCGAAATGATGATGCCGTAGGGAAATCGCGCATGTACTCCTGCGCTGTGTACCCTTGATAGGTTTGCCCATGCCACCTATCCCGGTCTTCTCTGCTGGACTGCGCGCCAGGGGTGAAAGGGGGCAACTGCACCTCCGGTTGGTGCGCCGAGTCACGGTCGCTCCCTGGCATGAGGGACCGTCGGCCTGGAGAGCACGCTGTCTCCTCCGTCGCCCTCCGTGAAGACGATGGCTGTAGTAACGTGCTATCCTGTCGCAAATGCTGCGAGAAGAACATGTGGTTACACATACATGGCAATCAAGTGGACGAACAAATAGTTGTCAATTATCCAACCGACGGTCCGAAGCGCGTGGAGGGCGATGGGCAGTAGTAACGCGTCTTTGTCCTGTCGGGAATGCTGCGAGAATAAGATGTGGTTAGAGATAAAAGGCAATCGAGTGGACGAATAAAAAATTGACAATTGTCCAACCGAAGGTGCGAAGCGCGTGGAGGACGAGCGACCGAAGCTGGGCCGATCGCCGATCTGCGATGGGCGTGGCGGCGATGGCGTGAGGCGATGGCGTCTTGATGGTGCTGGTGCATCACGCCCACGGTGACCGCGTCGCATAACAAAGATCGTCTCTGTAGCGACCACAACCGAGGGTCCGTATCGCGGACATGGCTTCTTCATAGATATTGCGCATTGAAGTGGTCCAATGGCATTTGAATTTGCACTCCCACGGTTAAGTGCCTGAGCAGACTCGTCGCGGATACGATGTAACCGCTGCAAGCGCAGATGAAACAAAGAATGAGTTAAAACGTAATGCTTCACGAGTTAATTACATATCAATGTCGCATCGTCTCGCCGTTACGTGCGCTCGATGCCGATGCGGACTCGCTGCTGACTTCCTCGTGTATGACCTCGATGGGCGATGTGGCGGTTGCCCGATAAGCCTACTACGGTGCGTGAAAGGTACCACCGAAGGTATGAAGTATACGTGTCGAGGTCGTACTCCGTGTCTCTCCGAGAACCATCGTGTGCGCTGGTCACGCCACATGTCCGCCCACGGCATTGTATGAATGTCCGGTCTTCGTTGGCTCGGCCTCGCCTCGATTGCCGCAAGTTAATCGAGACAATACACGATTAGTAGGGGCACAAAGTAATGCATTAATTAAATTTACCGTGTCTTGACATACCGGTGGGTCTTTGGGTGCAAGAGGCGTCTGCCGGGGTGGGATATCTTTGATGCAGCCGAAGCGCCTCATGACTCGTGGGTTGTATGGCTCGACACACTGCGAGAACACCAAGTGACATGTCGTCAACCAGTACATGTGATCCAGCCCGCACTGAGATGATAATCCATGGGGGGCCGTGTCCATAATAAACCGTGCAGTCCATGGCCACCAGACTATGTCGGCGTCGTGGAGAGTCTCGAACATGTTGTGGAACTCGGGCACACACGTCTCGGTCTCTCCTTGGCCCACCGTAGTGACCATGTGTCCAACGCGCACCCATTGTGGGCCCATCAACAGGTCATCGCCATCATCAAGGCCGTAGAAGCGCGGGACGAACTCATAAGGGTGCACAGCAGGATCGAAGTAAGGCCTACCAACGGGAAAGTGTTCCCACGACCACAACTGCAGAAGGATGTAGCAGACGGCTAGGACCGGCTCACTGGCCGTACTACGCTGCGAGGCATCGCACAAGCCCCGATATGTGGCACTAAGAACTGCTGATCCCCAGCTATATTGTGGCACCTCGGCAGGCCACCCATCTGCCAACGACTCTGCTAGGTGTATGTAGCTTACCGCACGGAGTCTCCAGTGGTGGTAGGGAACAAGACCCACCCAACAGAAATAGCAGTGCGCAACGGCGCGCCCGCACTGTGTCCTCATCTGCGTGTCCAGGACATGTCATGAACTGACGAAGCCATCCATGAGGCACACCAACTACGTTGTTCGGGAGCGGATGACCGAACCGGTGACCCAGATGGACCTTCCAACGGGTCCTTTGGGGTGGTACTACAGCAGCACCATGAATGGGTAAACCTGTAAGCATCGCCACGTCCTGCAGAGTAACCGTCATCTCACCCCACCGGAAGTGGAAGGTATGAGTCTCCGGCCTCCAACGATCAACAAGAGCCGACAGCAACGCCGCATCATACTGGAACGCATGTCGTATATCCAACATACGTGCAATGGGTAGCGCATCGTGTACCAAGTAGTGGGATGTACCGCGGGTCGAGAGGCCAGTGCTCTCGGGGCTCCTAAGGATGAAGCATGGAGGCCCGTCTCCTGAGGTCCATGACAGGCATCGGTGCCCCTCATCCCAACGGGGGTCTAGCAACTCGTACGCCATCTCCTGCCAACGAAGGAAAACAAGTTAGTCCACATTGCTAATAAAATGTGCAAGCAATGACAACAAAATTAACACCAAACGTAACGACATTGTGGAAACATACGTGACGTACCAAACATACATAAAATGTGCACACCAATATGACCCACACAACAGGGAAACATATGAAACGTAGCAAAACATACATAAAATACGCACGGTAAAATGTTGCAGGCTAATGTTCGCAACATAGAGACATAGAACCATCAAAGCGTATACATGGAAGCAATAATGAGTACAGCAAAATATTATGCTTGCTACTACGGAGCGTTGCTTGATGATGGCTGTTTGGGCACCGCCGAGGAGTGTCCAATCGTCTTGCATAGCCTACACTTCGGACGTCGAACTCGATCCCCACGCTGGCTATCATCCATGTCATTACGGATGCGACGGCTTTGTCGTCTTCCACGACCGACATGCTTCAATGCATCACTAGGCACCCATTTTACCTCCCCTGGCCATAATTCCCTGTAGTGCATGTCTACCCGTATGAATGAAACTCTGCACTCCGTGTTGCATATAAGTGCTGCATGTCGTAGTACTTTGAGATGTATCGTCGACGCCTGCTTCCATACCGCGCATGCAGCGTACACATGCGAGCATGGCTTGTGCAGAAGCTGGGGTTTGTTGCAGGTGCAATATGCTTTTTCATCAATCGTACATACCTGCTTGCGATCCCCTCTAATGTGACCCATGACGCATTTACATGCGAGGCGGATCTCGAACTTCTTCCTTAAGCCATCTATGATTTGAGGAATGTGGAACGACCCTTCTCTATCTTCTTATCCATGTAGGCTGCATTACCTCGAGTATTGTTTGTTTTCGTCCATGTGCTTCTTCGCCATCATGGCTCTATTCACAAAGTACCCAACAGTCCGGTTCCAAGTCTCGTCCACAATAGCCGTGATCGGTAGGGATCTGACGCCCTTCAAAACACCGTTGTAAACCTCGGACATATTGGTCGTCATGATTCCATACCTTGCCCCCCCGGTGTCATGTAACAAAGACCACATCTCCAGGTCAGGCGCATTAGATTGAACCCACTGTGTGAACGCCCCAACTCTTGTGGAGCCTCCTCTATGGACCCGACACATGCGCACATGCTTGCTAGCCTCCTGATCGAGTTGCCTCCACAAGGTCTCGAACTTCCGCTTCTGGTTCTGCATACATAACTTCTTGAACATCTTCATTACGTCCTTGCTACGGAACCTTCTATGGAAGTTCGCTGCGAGATGCCTCATGCACCAACGATTCTTCAGATCATTCCACTGGAAGGGGGGCTGCGTCCCATTCTGCATCGTTCGCAATGCGCACAACGAGCCTGCATTGCGATGCGAGATGACACACACTTCGGGCGATCTTGCACTATGGCTTGCTTCACATTTGCAAGGAACCAAAGCCGCTCTCCGTACTCTCATTCTCCACAATTGCAAATGCCATCGAGTAATCGGTCATTTGCATCGCCTACAATCGCGGTCGGATAGTACCCTTGTACTTGCCCGATAGGAACGTCCCATCCATCGTTAGCACTGGACGGCACCACCTGAACCCTTCAATCGCCTGATGGAAGGCCCAAAACACTCTATCAAGAATCAAACAATTCGGGCCCTCCGTATGATGCACTCTCTCCTGCCTGTTAATGTACGTGCCTGGGTTAGATTCTGCAATTTGCTGTAGCATTCTTGGAACCAGGTCATACGCCTCCTCATAAGTCCCAAACATACGGTGCAAAACCTTTCGTTTCGCCCGCCATACCTTCTTGTAGCTGACTTGAAATCCCACCATATTCGCTACCTCTGCCATTAGAACCTTTGGAGAAATGGAAACATCTGCCACGATGAGGTGGCTCACCAGCTCCGCAACATAAGATGATGTCATGTTGCGGTGCCTATGTAATGGCCCCGCAAGCTCGCAACTGTGATCATGTAGCACCGTTATCCGAAAGACCGTGCCAGCGCCCTTGTACCGCTGTGCACGAACTTTGCCAGGACAGGACCCGTTGACACACTTCACAATGTACGTGTCCGGGTTTGACCTGTGCACCCGATACGTCCGGCTAATGTTCACGGCATATCTATGAATAGCCTGCTGGGCAGCACTCTTATTATTGAAGCACTGCCCCAAAATGAGTGTGGCCTCGCTGAACCCCCATTCTGCCTCCTCCGCCTGTGGCAGCACTAGGGATGCCGCTGCATTGTCATCCAGTCTTGACGACACGTACGCAACGTCGGTGGTCACAACACCACCCACCACCCCTCCATTTGTACCTTCGCCTCCGCCATCGTCATCCTCTCCGAATCGCTCGTTTCACATTCTCGCCCTCCTCGCTCCCCACTTCTTCCACCTGATCCGCAAGGTACTCATGACAGTCAATACGGGCGGCCCACCACCTCTCCCCCACACCTTCGTTGGCCTGAAAATTGTCCGCACGCCTCCTGAGGTCTTCATCACCCACTTCCTCGCCCACATGTTCTCCCGCAGGTACTACATCTTCACCAGCAGCATCATATCCAACCTGTCCGGATGATTCTGTCCTCTCCACGAACTCCACATACACCATTGGCTTGGCATATATCTCAGCATCAGGGTTGCACACGACCTCCATGTAGTTGGCCCATGATGCATCATTGGTCACCTTCAGAAGTTGCCACTTGCTCTCCCCTGCATCACCCACCATTGCGGCATAGAATGCCTCGATCCGTAACTTCTTTCTTGCGGTGTACCGATCGAACGCCGAACGGACATTCCGTCGTAGCTCAGACAAGCTCATGGCGTTCAGACCGGGTGCCCGGATCATGGTCCGGCGACAATTTGACAGGTCCGCCCCATACGGCCCGTCACGTACGAGACCACTGCCGTAGAATATGAACAAATCTTGAATCTCAGCCATGGCGTACCTAACATAAGTGCATAATAAACCATCTTAGTACACAACATGCAATAATCGTACCATCAAACCCCCACTACCGCATTGTAAAATTAACAGTGCGGTATTTCATACCTCTTCCTACGGCGTACAAAATCGATTAGTATCTCTTTTGTATTTGTAAATCTACAATTTATTTCTAACTATTTTATTTTCAAATTCTACCATACATCAAATTACATATTCATTTATTTTTTATTTCCATTTCTAATTCGTATGAAAAATGCATTACAACGTTATTTTATTTTCACTCTTATTACAGATTAAGCTTGTTTCCATTAATGCAAAAAAACAATTACTAATTTCTATACAGATTATACAAACTGTCTCTAATCTAAATGTTGTTGTTATCACCTACAAATGCTCTAACATCAATATTTAATTCTTCAACACCTACACATGTAAGCACATATATTCACAAAAAACTAAGTACATTACGACACGTAACTTCAACAAAAAAAATACGACATCATTTACACTACAATAAATCTTAAATCATATGTGCATGTTTACCTACACATACACACCGTATCAAATATTGACTTATAACAACATTAACGAAACAAGGTTTACCTAATTACGGGCTAATGACATTCACAAAAAAATACTTGCACGGGGGCAAAAATTACCTCTTCTTGAAGCTCGCGACACGATCTACAACTTTTGTATCTCCAAAATCTGTTGATTTCAAACAAAATCAACTCAAAATCTTGAGTTTCCTCTCTTTTTTTCCTCTCTTCACTCTCTTGTTCTTGCTTCACTTCAGCTGCACCGCGAACTGCAAATGATTGAATTTCTTCGCTTCCTGTGAGACATAGCGCTCTTTAAGTGTGTGTATGCAGCATTCTCAGCGAGGGGCCATGCCTTTGTGCTACAGCAGAGAGACGCGTGTGCGCGGGCGTACAAAAGATTCGAGCTCGTGATGCTTTCGGCGGAGGGAATTGACAGCAGAGAGACGTGCGGTCGGAGAGCCGGTCATGCGCTGCCGCATGCAGTCGCGATCGTCGCGATCGACGGACGCCACGACGCTGCTCTGATGCGATCGTGCGGTCCGTACCGCACGATCGCGATCAGAGCAGCGATCGTGCGGTCCGGTACCGCACGTTCGCCACGTGTCGCGTCGCCCGGGGTCGTGCGGTCGGGAAGGGTGCTAGTTCTGGAAATTTTTCGCGTGTGGTGCTAGTTCTGGAATTTATACAGTATACAGTGCTATAATGGTCCAAATTTCAAGCCATTGTATCGGAGAGTGGGCGTTACATGCCGAAATGTTTGTCTTGGATTCCCCGCACTACTTGACAATTTATCCGTCCCAACTGAACAACGCGGTGAGGAAATTAGGATCACCACAACTTGCTAATTTAATTTCCTGTTTCTGGAGAGTGGAGATCGAGCTACGAAGGATCCGCGAAGGTCGGGCCGTCAGTGTCTTGATTCCAGCACACGGTGTTAGTAACTTCATGTACACTGTAACGGTTGCCTCCAAGCTCGTAAAATGGCGGCATATGAGATCTTTCTAATATGTGGACTTTTCACGATGACCCATTAAAGCTTCAGAAGATGACGTGGGTCTAGATCTTGCCTGTCCCAAACACCATAGGTGTAGGTCTTTCTTTTCACACGCGTAGTTTGTTTACTATGCTGCTTCTTAGGAAATGCTTAAAAGTGGATACCTGAATATGCTACCAACTGGATGTTGCAGTGGTTTAATTAAAACCTTGCTAAAGGTATTTGACAACGTTGTGCAAAAAAGTTGCAATACAAAAATTATAATACATCAATTGGTAGTGCTATTATGTGCCTATGCGTTATGTACTGTAGTATTACATCTTGAAAAGTTATCATCAGCTGTGAGAAAAGTTATTCACACACCAGGGAACACACCTTCTTCAATAGTTCCCACCATTGCCCAAAACCGGTGGTAAACTGGTATCCAGCTCCTATGCATAATCAAAAAATACATTATTTAGCAAGTAATATAAAATTTACCCGTACCAGTATGGGCAGTTTATTTGAAATCCTAGATGCGATACGGTATGAAATAGAGAGATGACCTTGCTACGATAAAATGGAGAGAGATGTCTAGAAACACCATTCTATCATATGCATAGGTTTTTGATATCTTAGAAAGCATAGAGAAATCTTTTGACAACTTTTGTATATGGTATGATTTCTTTCGTCTGGCTTTTTGCCAAGTGCCAAGTAGGTGCATTCCTAGCTGATAGAAGGGTGCATTCCTTCTTTGTACTCCACCTATGTTTTAGCTGCTTTTTTTGTGTGTAATTTACCGCACTTGTCTCATAACCTGTTGGACAGTAGGTATCAGAAAATTTGATGAACTTATATTTTGAAAATAAATTGTGTGGAGTAATCCCGCGTCTAAGCACACTGTACCCGTCAGTACTTAATTTTTTTTGCGAGAGTGAGTACATAATTTCGATATGAGGACATGTTCACTTGTTCAGATAGAGGTTACGAAAGCAGAAGCCTACGCATGACTGGTAGGTGATGACCCAAACCTGTGCGAATGGCACAATGTTCTTGCAAGGTTCTATATGTTCACGCGTAGGATAATACACTTGCAGGACTGCAGTTTGTAGTCGTAGGCTTCCACAACACCATCCACACTCGAGACCAGAGAGGCCCAGGGCCCAGCCTAATGGCAACCGCAGCTGGCGGCCCAGCCCAACACCACGCCATACACAGAGGATTAGAGTACTGAGACGTGAAAAGATCCTAGCATAAATTTTTTTTTTAAAAAAAGAAATGTGCTGGTGATACAAAGATTCTGTCACTGACACCCATTGTTCTCCCCAATTTATCATCCACATTCCAGACGCTGTACACAAACATATAGCCTTCTTCTTTTTAGATTATAGCTTATATGACTTTCTTCGAACAAATAAACAGGATGACTTTTTTGTCGCCGTTTCAAAGTAGATTACTATGACAGCTTTTTTGAAGAGGCTTATCGCTATTTATTTTGTTCGCACAAAACGCTTACGCTAGAGCCAAAAGCCATCGGCCGCAGCCGAAAACAACATATATGTAACATTTCAGGACACAAATTAATAGCCATCTTTGCAATAATCCTCCACGGAAAGTATGCCCTGATCGTATGAAAGTATCATCAGCATCAGATGTATATGCTCTCCTTGCATTTGAGATGGTGTATTTGATGTCAGCAATTGATATTGATTGTGCAATTTTCTCAAACTTGACCATTGTACACAAAAGAATTTAGAAATTAGAATTCCCACGTAAAATGTGGCATGATAAAGAGAGATGAAGGCCACAATCATTTCATCAACTAGAATGTTGTGAAAAGCAAAATAAGAAAATACGAATAAGTCACAGTTCATCAATAAACTTGCATTGTGAAAACAATATTTTCCAATGAAATAGTCTACCAATGTGAAACATAGGGGATAGTAATCCTCCTAACCAACTATGAGAACACGGCCATGTACAAGGGATGACAAGAGACGACATAGGGAGAAGGCCCATGGATTGGCCTGGTGTCGGCCCAGATAATTTATCAGCTGATAATTTATCTGGTGTATGAGCCGGCGTGTTATGACCGCTGATAATTTATCTGCTGGATGGGCTAGTGCGCCGGTTCGTCGGCCCGCTTTACTTGCATCTGGTTCGTCGTCCTCCTTCCAGCCAACGCCCCCAAGCAGGCCGAGCCCGATTACCCCATGACCGACCATTGAGGCCGACGAGCTCCTCCCGGCTCCACTCTGTCCTCTAGAAAAAAAACGGTGGCACTCTCTTAGTAGTTAGGCAACCAACATATCTAAGGGGCCAGGTCGCTATTACGCCCCAATTGACCGGTCTTAGTGCCAACAAGCTTGCACTAAGCCACGCCGCGACGTACGTCAGAATCTTGTAGTGGAGCGGTAGGCTTCCAAATTCCTATCGTGGTGAACATCTATCTTGGAACGGCTCTAGTGGACTCATGGTTCTATGCGCTTTCCAGAATCCAGATAAAAAAAATGGCATGTTCGATACGATTTTCAACGTTAATTGGTTCAGACTGGAGCTTTAGCATCATAGATTAAGATTCATAGTAGTCCGGTAACCAACATATCTAAGGGGCCAAGTGTTCTTATATGCATGTCGCTAGTACGCCAATTGACCGGTCTTAGTGCCAACAAGCTTGCACTAAGCATAAAAAGTGCTGACTCAACCCTGGAGGGGAGGACAATTAGCGTCGATTCGACCCCAGAGGGAAGGATGATTAGCGTCGATTCGACCTCGGAGGGAAGGATAATTAGCTTCGACTCGACCCTGGGATGGGAAAATTGCCAACTAGACCCTTGACGGAGAACCGCCAACTCGACCCTGGGATGGAGGAAATCGTCAACTCGACCCAGAGCGGGGGAAATCGGTCATGATCACGCCGAAGCCAAGCCATCGGAACGTGTTGGGAAGATCATAGACATGGCCTTTTCTTCAGACAATAGACAAGCAGACCGAACGGGAAACATACAACTTTCAACTTTATATGGAGGCGTTTTCCCCACAATCCTCCGCGTTATAGTCCATTTCTTCTGCCTTCTGAGTCCTGCGAAGAGTGTGAGCACCGTAGAGAGGAGCCTCCCAGTCTTCTCCTGATAAGTGACCAAGCGAAGCAGAAAGCGCACCAGGAATTCGCCGCGCGATGCCGCCGGTAGCTTGCCGCCTCCCGTCTGCTCGGTTGTTCACGATCCAGCTCATTTTGCTGGCGTTTATCATCGGCGGCAGCCGGCTCGTCATGCCCGCGGCTGCCGCATCCGGCAGTACGGGGAGCACCGGCGGCACGGGGAGCACCGGCAGTACGGGGAGCACCGGCAGCACGGGGGGCAGCGGCCAGAGTGAGTACTGTACCCCTATAGACTTGAGTGTTAATTTGCAACCTGCTGTGCATACCGCAAAATTTTCCATCTTTTAGTAATCCTACCGCTACCGTTATCTAAAATATGTTTGTATTTTTGTCGTCTCCTGAGTTTGTTTACGTCGTCTTCTTTTTTTCCCCTTTTTTGGGCGATATAGCCGGATAATATGACAACTAGTACAAAACAACGGGGGAAACAGATGTTCTTGGCGTTGGATACGACTTGCCCCACGGGACACGGACGGAACCAAATTTAACTGGTATAATATTTGTGACGGAATCTAACTACAGCAGGTTATAAA